>CM075772.1:58172045-58806688 GCA_037974665.1 Ehretia macrophylla | reverse complement strand
AGTTGTTCCAAAGGTTCATCAACTAACACATTTCCTTCTGGTACCTGTTCCTGGTCTTCTTCACCTGAGATGATAAAAGAGGGTGAGTCCTTATGAACTCAGCGAGGGGGAACGAGAAATAGGTTTTGAAACTTATTTTCTGGTTCAACTTATGAAAACCCTTTTTGCAAGCATGAATACATCACAAATAGGTACATAACAATAATATAGAAATAATGAACACAATTACCCGTCTTTCCTCCCTGAGGTCCTCTAGGAACCAAGCGAGAGTACTTATACACATAGTGAAAAGGATACGGTGAGTTTTTGCTCTCAGTTCATTTCCAATATCAATTGTTGCGGCCGACTTCAAATCATCCCCTTATCACGCCAATTGTGTGTACTCCGGATGTACCCCGAAATCCTACGACCTAACTCTCCGAGGAAGTCTAGCCCCCAAGCGAGAGAGGGAATTGGACAATGGTAGTCACGGTTGCACCGGCAAGCCCGATGCCGCCCGGTGTACGTGAACGCTACCACGCCAGAATGAAAGGTTGCAACCTTATATGCAATGCACATTTATGACATTTAATATATCACATTAGGAGGACAACAAAGTAGGTTGCCTCCGGACAGTCATAAGATTGCACATTGACAAGTAAACAAGCGAGGCACGATAAGACAAGTAATTTCACTTGAAAGGCATATGGAGTTATATGAACATTAAACGGGCAGCCATGTAATGCATGTAAATCAAGTTATATAACTCATTTCAAAGTTCACGTAATCAAATAATAAAATTATTCAACATGCAACGACATCTACGTGGGTTCGGATGCAAGAAAGGCCTAATTGTCAACATGCAATGATCAAAATCACATTTAGGGCTATAAGGGCAACTACGGGCAGCCTATTAAACATATAATTACACACAATATCCAAAGGATCAACACTTAGCAAGTTTACCTAGTCACTAAGGTTTCCATTTCGTGCTTACCCGTGCGATTAAGCCCCAAGTCAACTCAAAATCAATCTCAAGCATGCATCGATTAGTTCAATCATCCTCAATTATTCAAAATAGTCCACACAACATCCCAATGCCACAATCCCAAGCATTTAATTCAACAAGAGAAGTTACAACAATTTTTCTAAGCACATCACTAAGTGAAACCCTCACTGCAATGGGCTGTTTTCTTACAATCATTAAGACAATCAAAAAATCTCCAATTCCAGTGAATAAGATGTCAAATTAAATCTTAAGAAGTGAACTAAATTTAGAAACAAACCTCGCATCATTTGGAGTTCGGGTTCAATAGTTATAGCCAAAACAGTGGGATTGCACAAAACTGTCCAGATTTGCACACATTTCAATACTTGTCGTTTTTTAGGTCCTTAGGGTCAGATTTAGCCTTAGTCCATTTCTGAAAAAAATGTCCAGAACTGAAAAATCTAGCAGCACATTTGAATATCATTTACTAAGTCAAAACTGGTTCGTTCCACAGAGTCAGTGAATCTGCCAAAACCTGCTTCATTTTTCCAGGTTTTCCAGATTTGGACACATTTTAATGATTTTCCATTTTGAGGATCTTAGAGTCAAAATTAGCTTTGGCATATTTCTGGTAAAAATGTTCAGAACTGGAAAAACTAGTTACATACCAATTTTCACACATTTTCAACATCATTGGCCTAGCCAAACTCATCTCGCACCAACAAGACAGAAAGCTGTCACAAACCCGATTTCATCTATCATCACCTTCTAGCCAAAATCATGCCATGCATGGATATAAAAGCTTATGAACACACATATATCTCAAGTATAGAAGCAAAGAAAAACATTTAAGAGCATGCATGTGGTTTTTTGAAGGATTTTCAAGAAGTTTTAGCCCTCACCTTAGCAAAACAACAAGAAGATGCACAAGACTCTTGGTGAAGCACAAAGTTGATCTTCTTCCTTGCTTGGCCGAGACACCAACTCGATTTTCTCTATTTTTCCAAGCTTAGTGACCAAGTTCTTAGTAGGTGCATGTGGTTAGAATAAGAAGAAAAGAAATGGAAGCTAGCAAACTCACTTAGGCCGAAATGGTTGTTCAAAGAGCTTGCATGTGGATTTTTTTGCAACCTAGCTTGCTTAGTCGAGTTTCCTACCTTCTTGCTTGCCTTGATTAACCATGGTGTGATGAAGATAAGCTAAGGAGTGTAGAAACTCAGCCAAAGCTGAGAGAGAGATAGAAGAATGAGAGGGAGAGAGAGAAATGTGAGGATATGAGAGAAATGAGAGAAAAATAGAAGCTTTTGCAATTGTTGATGCATATGTCGGCCTTGGCCATGCAAAAATCAGATTTGTGTCTTCAAGAAGCATGGATTTTGAATTACTTAGCATGGGAAAGGAGCTTTGTCGAGATTTGGAGGCTTTGGGTGGAGTTTTTGAGCTAAATTTTTTATGCAATGTGTCATAACTTGTCATAGAATTGTCTAGGATTAATTTTGAATTGAGCAAGCAAGCATAAATGCCACAAGGTGGTCGGCCAAGGCATGAAAATGCTGAATCTTTGTCATCTTTTGAGCATTAATTAATTGTATGTTTGAAAGTGCAAAAGAATAAGGAATGTCTAGCTTTATGTGAGATTTTGGCTTCTAGTGGGTTGAATTAGTAATTTAATATTAGTTAGTGGAATTTGTAGGACTAATTAATGACCTAGTGCTTCATGTAAGATGCTTTCTTGATTAGCGTGAGGGCACGCTTTCCTAGGTCTAAGGCACGAACTACGAGACAAATGCACATTTTCTAAGTAAATGCACGCAACCCTAAATGAATGCACGTAATTCAATGCATGGCAGACAAAATGAAACACAATTCTTAAACCTAGGTCAAGGCACACAAATCTAGGTTAGGGCACACGAAACGAGGTATCGCATGCAGATCGAGGTTGGGCCTTACATAACTCCTTACGGATCAAAAGTTATGGGCACTAGAGCGACAGATACCTGGTCTCAAGCCCCACGCCCTCGGTGTGCGGGCCCAGCCTCTACGTCAAGTGAAGTTGTCTTGCCCAAGGTGCCATGGGATTCGGTAATAGAAATGTGATGGATTAGGTTGTTGTCCTTTTCACGGCTCACGACGTACGATCCGAGATGACAAAACAGCGCAAAAGTATAAAATTCTCCTGAAACTGTTGAAAATGTTCGATTTTGTGCTCTGAAAATAGCTGTAGCCGAGCAGGCTTACTGCCCCCGTTGTAGAGCTCTCGGAGAGCTTTCCAACGGTATGTTGTACACCGCGTAACTCCTTACGGATCTAATGTTATGGGCACCAGAGCGACGGATACCTGGTTACAAGCCCCATGCCCTCGGTTTGCGGGCCCAACCTCTACGTGAAGTGAAGTTTTTTGCCCAAGGTGTCGTGGGATTCGATAATAGAGATGTGATGGATTAGGTTGTCGTCCTTTTCGCGGCTCACGACATATAATCTGGGAGGAAAAAACAGCGTAAAAGAACAAAAGTGACCCAAAATTGTTGAAAATGTTCAATTTTGGGCTCCAAAAATATGCACAGCCTTGTAGGCTTGCGCCCACGTCGTAGAGCTCTCAGAGAGCTTTCCAACGGTATGCTTTGCACCGCGTAACTCCTTACGAATCAAACGTTATAGGCACTGGTATGACGGATACCTGGTCACAAGCCCCACGCCCTCGGTTAGCGGGCCCAGCCTCTACGTGAAGTGAAGTTCTCTTGGCCAAGGTGTTGTGGGATTCGATGATAGAAATGTGATGGATTAGGTTGTCGTCCTTTTCGCGGCTCACGACGTACGATCCGGGATGAAAAAATAGCACAAATGAACAAAATTATTTCGAAACTGATGAAAACGTTCAATTTGGGGCCCCAAAAATAGGCGTAGCCGAGCAGGCTTACTGCCCCTGTCGTAGAGCTCTCAGAGAGCTTTCCAACGGTATGTTGTGCGCTGCGTAACTTCTTACGGATCAAAAGTTATGGGCACCGGAGCGACGGATACCTGGTCTAAAGCCCCACGCCCTCGGTGTGCCCGCCCAGCCTCTACGTGAAGTGAAGTTGTCTTGCCCAAGGTGCCCTGGGATTTGGTAATAGAAATGTGATGGATTAGGTGGTCGTCTTTTTCACGGCTCACGACGTACTATCTGGGACAAAAAAACAGCGTAAAATAAGAAAAGTGTCCTAAAACTGTTGAAAATGTTCGATTTTGGGCTCCGATATTAGGCACAGTCGAGCAGGCATGCTGCCCACGTCATAGAGCTCTTGGAGAGCTTTACAACGGTATGCTTTGCACCGCGTAACTCTTTATGAATCAAAAGTTATGGGCACCGGAGCGACGGATACCTGGTCACAAGCCCTACGTCCTCGGTTAGCGGGCCCAGCCTCTACGTGAAGTGAAGTTGTCTTGGCCAAGGTTTCGTGGGATTCGGTGATGGAAATGTGATGGATTAGGTTGTCGTCCTTTTCGCAGCTCACGACGTACAATCCGGGATGAAAAAACAGTGCAAAGGGACAAAATTATCCCGAAACTGATGAAAATGTTCGATTTTTGGCACCAAAAATAGGCATTGCTGAGCATGCTTGTTGTCCCCGTCTTAGAGCTCTCGGAGAGCTTCCCAACGGTATGTTGTGGGCTGCGTAACTCCTTACAGATCAAAAGTTATTGGCACCAGAGCGACGGATACCTGTTCACAAGCCCCACGCCCTCGATTTGCGGGCCCAGCCTCTATTTGAAGTGAAGTTGTCTTGCCCAAGGTGCCTTGGGATTCGGTAATAGAAATGTGATGGATTAGGTTGTCGCCCTTTCTGTGGCTCAAGACGTACAATCCGAGACGAAAAAACAGCGCAAAAGAAGAAAAGTATCACAAAACTGTTGAAAACGTTCAATTTTGGACTCTGAAAATAGGCACAGCCAAGCATGCTTGCTTTCCTCGTCGTAGATCTCTTGGAGAGCTTTCCAACGGTATGTTGTGCACCGCGTAACTCCTTACGGATCAAAAGTTATGGGCACTGGAGTGACGGATACTTGGTCACAAGTCCCACGGCCTCGGTTTGCGGGCCCATCCTCTACGTGAAGTGAAGTTGTCCTGCCCAAGGTGTCGTGGGATTCGGTAATAGAAATGTGATGGATTAGGTGGTCGTCCTTTTCGCGGCTCACGACGTACGTTCCGGGACAAAAAAACAGCATAAAAGAACAAAAGTGACCCGAAACTGTTGAAAATGTTAAATTTTGGGCTCCGAAAACAGGCACAGCCGAACAGGTTTGCTGCCCACGTCGTAGAGCTCTCGGAGAGCTTTCCAACGGTATGCTATGCGCCGCGTAACTCCTTACGGATCAAAAGTTATGGGCTCCGGAGTGACGGATACCTGGTCACAAGTCCCACGGCCTCGGTTTGCGGTCCCAGCCTCAACGTGAAGTGAAGTTGTCTTGCCCAAGGTAACGTGGGATTCGGTAATAGAAATGTGATGGATTAGGTTGTCGTCCTTTTGGCAGCTCACGACTAATCACGTCGTTTTGCGCTCAAAAATAGTAAGGTTAAATGATTGAAAATATTGCTTACCTTGAATTACCTCTAGCTGTAGCGAGTAAAGGGTTGATCCACGGAGATTGGGTTATCAAGTTAAGTTAAGTCCTTAATTTAGAATTGTTTGACTATCTCCCGTCACTGATAAGTTTGATTAAATCCAAAAATCCAAAAGTACGGAAGTACGGAAGTACGGAAAATTAAGTCCAAGAAATGTCCACAAAATGTCCAAAGATACGGCAGTAACAAAGTCCAAAAGTGAATTAATCAAAAGTACTAAATTAAAGAATCACAACACTCAATACTAAAAATCCAAAGGGTTAATGATTCAGGGTGGTTATAGCTCGGTATACGCAAGTACAAAGTTATTGATTCAGATTAAAAGTTAAGTCTTTCAGAAATAGGGCTACAAGCTCCCACTACTGAAATGAGCCTTTATTTACGTAAATGATAAGATTAATTAATTAACAAGACTGGATGTGTTGGTACAACCTAACGATTTCCAATCTCTCAATTAATCTTTCACTTATGTAACATGGAGGTGTCGGTACAACCAGACTAGAATCCATCCGAGGTAGTCTCGTATTGCCACTGGTTTACAAAACCGGGCGTATATGTACTTTCAATTAAATATAACATAACTACAAGTATACGTATAATTAATCAAAGAATACTTAAAAAAGAAATACGAGACTTTAATAAATATGAATCACAACATATGTACAAGAGTAACCTTACACGTACTGTGACACCCGAGAATTTTACCCTAAATTTATTATAATCGTTGCATACTTATGTGCGCATTTCTACGTGCATCATTTTTCTTGTTTAATTGTTTTTATTGTGGGTCACTATTCATAAAATTTTTGACTGTTTCGAAAGCTTGATTTTAAATTTTTCCTAGGTCACTCGACATTTAAAAGGAGCCAAGAAATTTTCGTTTTGAACTTTCGAGCTTAGGAGTATGCGTTTGAAAAATAATTTCCGTGAGCCTTGAATAGTGTTACGTTAGAATAGTGATAGTATTTAATTAGGAAGCAATTGTAATTACAACTAGCCTTAATTGATCAATATTTGAGACTATAAAGCTTAGGAAATTAATTATCTACAACATATAAAACAACTAACTCATAAAAAATTAAAAGACACATAGCATTTAGTCATCAAAACAATTTCAGAAATTCCCTCCATGTCCCCCCTGCTGGCCGTCCACTTCAAGGAGGAAAAGAGAGATTTTTGCTTCTTCATCCAAGCACTTTGAGCTCATAGTTTGATCTTGGGAGGTTATTGAGCAACTTAGGACCTTCAACAAAGCTTCTACATCTTCAAAATTGTGAGGGAGTCTTACTTGTTTGAGTTTAAAGTTTGTTTGCATATGTTCAAATTTATTGAATTGTCAATTATAGCTATATATCTTGTGTTGAATGCTTCCTATGAGTTATTTAAAGCCTCTAGAGCTAACTTTTGTGGTGTGATAACAAATTAAACGGTTGAATGTTGAGATTGATCAAAGAGACGATGAATAGTGCCTAAAACTAGGGTTTTGAGAAAATTTGATAATTGACTTGAATTGATGCCTCAATTAGGTGCTTTAGACCCTAGGGAAGGTAATTGAAAAGCCACGTTAGGTTGAATCACCCGAATTCGAACTTTAGTGCATAAATAGCTTACTTTAAAAAGGGGGTTTTGCACGTTAGGCAATCCGGGCAAATTTGGACATTGATTTGGGTATTCTTGAGCTAAGGAAGCACCTTTGGTGCTTTCGTTTCACGAAATTGGGATTCGGTTAGTATGGCTATAGTTCAAACCCGTTCGGGGCCTTCCCGAACTTTTGCTTCGAAAATGAGTTTTTATGACCTTAAAGGGTACCTTTAAGCTTAATTAGGAATATAGAAAGACTAGGGTAGGATTGAGAATCTCGAACTATGCTTAGGAGAAAGAAAGCTCGATTAAAGAAAGGAGAAAAGTAGTTTTTAGCCCTTGTAGTTGCGATTGGAACTTGTTGTGTGTTAGTAGTGTCTTGCATAGAATATTTAGGATGTATTTAAGTTAATTGAATAGATTATTGGAATTAATTATGTTGATTGTTTCCTTTTGGCATCTATTATTTAATATCTTGCATATATGAGCTTTTATCGTGCATATGTGTGAGGGCGGCCTACTTTGTCGTCCCTCTTACGTGTTATGTGATATTATTGATTGCTTGTGACTTGTTTTGGGTTGCGCAACCTATATCGGACATGGTAGCGTCGAGAAACACGGGCGGCATCGGGCTTGCCGTGCTCCCTCGACTACCATGGTGCCTATTCCCTTCTCGCTGAGGCATACTCCACTACCCCAGAGGCGTGGTTCACCTGCTGGGCATGGACCTACCTCGGGAGAAAGGGTCGTAGGATCGGGATACATCCGGAGTATCCCAAGTGTGGTGTTTGGGTTTTGCCGGCATAATCGTGATACTCGTGGTTCGTGGCTCGTGATCGAAGACTTGGAAGTGGAACCGTATCCTTTTTAAAGTGATTAATAGTTTGATTTATTGTCTTGATGGTTATGTGTCTTGTATATATGTTTACTTGTGTTGCATATCATATTGCACGTTTACATGCTGCATCACCTCCCTCGCTGGGCAACTTTGTTGCTCACTCCTCATCTAAAATGTTTCAGGAGAAGCTGAGGTGAATCCCCAGCTATTAGAGGTAGAAGAAGAGGAAGAAGTTCAAGTAGATCAGAATCAGTGATCTTGTGTGCTGAGGTGGATATTTGTGCTTCTTATGTGGAGTTCTTGGTGTTAATGTATTTTGAGACCATAGAGTCTTGTATATATATGTCTAGTAAATGTGTATTAAGAGTTTAAGAAAGTTGTCGGATTGTAATAATGAATTCTAGACTTTACTTTTCTCTTGCATGCTTGGAGTGTTTGTAAACCTTCATATGGAACTTAGAAGTTTATTGTAATTAACTACTTATAACTAAAAACCAACTTATCTCGCATGCTTGTGTGCTTTAGTAGAAAATTGTTGCTCCAAGGCTCGGATGGCCTTGTGATTGTGTTTTGGCTTCGGAGTTATTGTGGATAAGTTGTTGCTTTTAGTTCAGATGTCTTGAATGAATGTTTGCAGGTATCAGTTTGTCCTTGGTACAGAGGAGACTCTGTCCGAGTGACGGGTCCGAGCCTGACTTAGCGTGGGGTTGGGTTCGGGGCGTTACACCTTAAGTGGTATCAGAGCTACTAGAATGCTTGAAGCCGGGTTAAATTCCTTGGCATGTGGGTAGAGGTCTATATGTGGAAGTGAATTATGTGAATATGTAAATGTTTAATTGTTTAAGTACTTAGATATAAGACATGCTAGCATGAAAATGAAGGATAAAGCTTAATATGATAAGAATATGAAAAGTTAGTATTGATTGTTGTTAAGTGTTTTATGTGTTCTTATGTGAGTAAAATGTTTGAAAACAATGTATAAATTATCTTGCATAGTTTATTTGCCTATTATAATATGATGTTCTTCTAGCATTGTGATGAGGAGATGGGGTAGACCACGGGGTGAGCCGGATGAGGCTCCTAGTCAGAATGTACCAGGGCAGGATGCTGGGGCAGCCGGGAATGTACAGCAAGGTCAGGAGCCGAGCACTGCCCAGATTTTAGCTACTATGGCTACTGCGATGAATACCATAGCACAGTTTGTAGTTCAGCAGGGTACAGCAGGAGCCGGCAGAGGTAATCAGACTGCCAGAGCAGAGGGCAGTGGTACTGTGGGAGGTAACTTATTTGATAAATTTCTGCATCATGGAGCATACAGTTTTTATGGTGAGCCTGATGATATGAAAGCAGAGTTGTGGCTGAGCAAATTCGAGAAAGTTGCTGCAATACTTGAGTGTGACGATGAAAGAAAGATCAACTGTGCTACATTTTTAATGGAGGGTGATGCCGAGGCTTGGTGGCTCACTATTAGAGAAAAATGGGATGCTGAGAGGGTTCAGCATGTATGGGCTGATTTTGTACGTGAGTTTCGAGATAAGTATGTATCGGTTGTAGCCCGTGAGAGGCATCAGGATGAGTTTATAGCCTTGAAACAGGGGAACATGACTGTAGACCAGTATGAGGCTACCTTTACGAGACTATCTCGATATGTGCCTGCTTTAGTTCAGCCGGAGGATGTGAAAATTCAGAGATTTATTACAGGGTTGAGGAGTGACATCATGCTTAACTTGTCTTCACAAGATTATCCGAGCTATGCTGCAGTAGTTCGGGCTGCATCGAGATATGAGAAACGTAAGGCAGATGTGTTAGCTCAGTCTAGTCAGTCAAGCAAACGGCAGTTTCAGTCTCAGAGTCAGGGTTATCAGAGGCAGACTCAGCAGCCTAGACAGACTCAGAGCTACCCAGGACCAGTTCAGGTACAGTCACAGCCGAGACCAGCTCAGAGCCAGCCACAGGGACAGTCACAGACCCGACCAGTGACTGCTAGATCTCAGCAGGGCAGTTCTGCCATATCTACTTATAGGACCCCTACAGGAGGATCTGCTGCTAGGAAGAATTTACAGTGTACTCATTGCAATCGTAAGGGTCACACAGAGGCTGAGTGTTGGAGGAAACTAGGCCGTTGCACAGGCTGTGGCAGTGATCAGCACAGAGTTAGGGATTGTCCCAAGTTTAAATTTGGTCCGGGTCAGACTTCAGGCCAGGGTGGCCAGACTAGAGCTCCAGGAGCAGCTACCGTACCGCGAGGTCAGGCACGAGTATTTGCACTCGACCAGGAGGAGCTTCCAGAGACGACAGTGGTGGTGGAAGGTACTTTTCTTATTAATAATCAGCCGGTAGTAGTTTTGATTGACACCGGGGCTACACATTCATTCATTACACCTGCATGTGCACAGTCTGCTACATTAAAAGTTGATAAACTGCCGTATGTGATTGAAGTAGGTAATCCTATGGGAACTAAATTTGTTACGGAGTCTGTATGTAAGGATTGTAATATTTGCATTGAAGGTTGCATGTATCCTATTGATTTGATTATCATGCCATTTCGGGACTTTGAGGTTATCTTAGGGATGGATTGGTTGGGGCGATATTATGCATGTTTGGACTGTAGGAGGAAAGTTTTGACTTTAGAAGTACCTAACCAACCTGTTATTAAAGTAACTGGGAGTCGAAAGTCTACTGGGACACGTATTATATCATCCATTAAAGCTACTAAAATGTTGAGTAAAGGCTATGATGCATACTTAGCTTATTTAATTAATCAGCCTGGAGATAAATTGAAATTGAGTGAAGTACCTATTATAAAAGAGTTTCCGGGGGTTTTCCCTGAAGAGTTGCCTGGGTTACCACCTGATAGGGAGATTGAATTTGTGATTGACCTGTTGCCGGGAACTAGTCCTATCTCGAGAACCCCGTATAGAATGTCTTCCCCTGAGTTACAAGAATTGAAAATTCAGCTTCAGGGTTTGCTTGAGAAAGGTTTTATTCAGCCTAGTTCGTCACCGTGGGGTGCTCCCGTGTTATTTGTGAAAAAGAAAGACGGTACTCTGCGTTTGTGTATAGATTATCGGGGTCTGAATCAGGTAACGGTGAAAAACAAATATCCTTTGCCTTTAATTGAGGAGTTGTTTGATCAACTACAGGGTGCTATTGTGTTTTCAAAATTTGATTTGAGGCAGGGTTATTACCAGTCGAGGATCAGGAAAGAGGATGTACCTAAGACTGCATTTAGAACCAGGTACGGCCATTATGAGTTTGTTGTTTTACCATTCGGGTTGACAAATGCTCCAGCCGCTTTTATGGATTTGATGCAGAGAGGATTTCGGCCCTATCTTGATCAGTTTGTTGTGAGTTTTATTGATGATATCTTAGTCTACTCTAAGTCTGAGTCAGAGCATGAAGAGCATTTGAGAATTGTACTTAAAACCCTGCAAGAACACAAGTTGTTTGCCAAATTTAGTAAATGCGAATTCTAGTTGAAACAGGTTGCCTTTTTAGGTCATATCATTTCCCAGGAGGGAAGATGTGTCGATCCTGCTAAAATTGATGTAGTTATGTCGTGGAAGAGACCTGAAACTGTCACGGAAGTCCGTAGTTTCTTGGGATTAGCAGGCTATTATAGGCGATTTGTTAAAGATTTTTCAAAGATTGCAGGACCTTTGACTACTTTAACTCAGAAGAAAACTGTGTTTAATTGGGATGATAAATGTGAAGCCAGTTTACAGGAGTTGAAAAAGCGACTTACCACTGCACCTATCCTTGCCTTGCCTGAGGGAACCGAGAACTTGGTGATTTATAGTGACGCTTCGAAAGAAGGGTTAGGTTGTGTTTTGATGCAAAATGGTAAAGTCATAGCATATGCCTCTAGGAAATTGAAACCATATGAACTCAATTATCCTACACATGATTTGGAGCTTGCAGCTGTTGTCTTTGCTTTAAAGAAATGGCGGCATTATTTGTGGGGCAACAAATTTGAAATATTTACTGACCATAAAAGTTTGAAATATTTGTTTTCTCAAAAAGATTTAAATATGAGGCAAAGGCGTTGGCTAGAATTGTTAAATGATTATAACTGTACCATTAGCTATTTGCCGGGAAAAGCTAATACTGTTGCAGATGCTCTGAGCCGGAAAGCTTCTGTGTCTAGTTTGATAATCAAGGATTGGGAGATTGTGGAAGAACTGTGTTTATGGAAACCGAAAGCTTCTAAATCAGGTATTCAATTTGCTAGTTTACAAATTAAATCTTTATTGCTATCTAGAATCAGAGAAGCGCAACAATCAGATTCTCAGCTGTTGAAGCTTTTAGAGAAGTCAAAAGGGGGAAAGTCCGACTTTAAGATGCATGATGATGGACTTCTCAGGTACAGGAATAGAATTTGCATTCCCAGTAATTCAACTGTGAAAGATGAGATTCTTGCTGAGGCTCATGCTTCTAAATATACAATTCATCCTGGAAGCACAAAAATGTATAGAGATTTGAAACAGAATTTCTGGTGGAACAATATGAAGAGAGAGATAGCTGAGTATGTAGCTAAATGTTTAACTTGTCAGAAAGTTAAGGCAGAACATCAGAGGCCAGCGGGATTATTGCAACCGTTGGAGATTCCGGTTTGGAAATGGGATCAGGTTACTATGGATCTTGTGTCGGATTTACCGAGATCCCCACGAGGTAATGATTCTGTGTGGGTTGTAGTAGACAGGTTGACGAAGAGTTCGCATTTTATTGCTACAAAGAAAATAGATTCTCTCGATAAATTGCCTGAGGTTTATGTTGAAAATATTGTGAGACTGCCTGGAGTTCCATCTCAGATAGTGTCAGACAGGGATCCCAGGTTTACATCACAGTTCTGGCAGAAGCTACAAAAGGCTTTGGGGACTAATTTGAGTTTTAGTACTGCTTATCACCCGCAGACGCATGGTCAGTCGGAGGGGACTATCAGGATACTGGAGGATATGTTGAGAGCCTATGTTCTGGATTTTGGCAAGAATTGGGAGAAATATCTGCCTCTAGCAGAGTTTGCTTACAGTAACAGTTATCAGGCCACTATTGGTCTGGCACCCTGCGAGGCACTTTATGGGCGAAAATGTCGGTCTGCGTTGTATTGGGATGAGGTAGGTGAGATGAAAACAGTTGATCCTGCTATTCTTCCGGAGATGGTTAAGATGGTGGATAACGTGAGGCTTATAAAGAAGAGGATGCTTACAGCTCAGAGTCGACAGAAGAATTATGCTGATAGACGTCGACGGAACTTAGTATTTGCTAAGGGTGATCATGTTTTCTTAAAAGTCTCTCCGCGAAAAGGTTTGATTCGGCACGGCAAATGGGGTAAACTTAGTCCTAGATACGTGGGACCTTTTGAGATCACTGAGAAGGTTGGAGATTTAGCTTACAGATTGGCCTTACCTCCTAGTTTGGGTCGGATTCATGATGTTTTTCATGTGTCACTGTTGAGAAAGTATAATCCTGATCCGTCGCATATCATTGAGCCGGAGCCGTTGGAAATTGATGAGTCCTTAGCTTATGTTGAGAAGCCTCTTCGAGTGGTTGACCGAAAGATTCAGGAACTTAGGACTAAAAATATTCCTATGGTAAAAGTTCTCTGGGATCATCATGGGGTTGAGGATGCCACTTGGGAGCGAGAAGATCAGATCAGAGAGAAGTATCCGGAGCTCTTTGCCGAATCATGTAAGAATTGCGAGGACGCAATTAGTTTAAGGGGGAGAGGGTGTGACACCCGAGAATTTCACCCTAAATTTATTATAATCGTTGCATACTTATGTGCGCATTTCTACGTGCATCATTTTTCTTGTTTAATTGTTTTTATTGTGGGTCACTATTCATAAAATTTTTGACTGTTTCGAAAGCTTGATTTTAAATTTTTCCTAGGTCACTCGACATTTAAAAGGAGCCAAGAAATTTTCGTTTTGAACTTTCGAGCTTAGGAGTATGCGTTTGAAAAATAATTTCCGTGAGCCTTGAATAGTGTTACGTTAGAATAGTGATAGTATTTAATTAGAAAGCAATTGTAATTACAACTAGCCTTAATTGATCAATATTTGAGACTATAAAGCTTAGGAAATTAATTATCTACAACATATAAAACAACTAACTCATAAAAAATTAAAAGACACATAGCATTTAGTCATCAAAACAATTTCAGAAATTCCCTCCATGTCCCCCCTGCTGGCCGTCCACTTCAAGGAGGAAAAGAGAGATTTTTGCTTCTTCATCCAAGCACTTTGAGCTCTTAGTTTGATCTTGGGAGGTTATTGAGCAACTTAGGACCTTCAACAAAGCTTCTACATCTTCAAAATTGTGAGGGAGTCTTACTTGTTTGAGTTTAAAGTTTGTTTGCATATGTTCAAATTTATTGAATTGTCAATTATAGCTATATATCTTGTGTTGAATGCTTCCTATGAGTTATTTAAAGCCTCTAGAGCTAACTTTTGTGGTGTGATAACAAATTAAACGGTTGAATGTTGAGATTGATCAAAGAGACGATGAATAGTGCCTAAAACTAGGGTTTTGAGAAAATTTGATAATTGACTTGAATTGATGCCTCAATTAGGTGCTCTAGACCCTAGGGAAGGTAATTGAAAAGCCACGTTAGGTTGAATCACCCGAATTCGAACTTTAGTGCATAAATAGCTTACTTTAAAAAGGGGGTTTTGCACGTTAGGCAATCCGGGCAAATTTGGACATCGATTTGGGTATTCTTGAGCTAAGGAAGCACCTTTGGTACTTTCGTTTCGCGAAATTGGGGTTCGGTTAGTATGGCTATAGTTCAAACCCGTTCGGGGCCTTCCCGAACGTTTGCTTCAAAAATGAGTTTTTATGACTTTGAAGGGTACCTTTAAGCTTAATTAGGAATATAGAAAGACTAGGGTAGGAGTGAGAATCTCGAACTATGCTTAGGAGAAAGAAAGCTCGATTAAAGAAAGGGGAAAAGTAGTTTTTAGCCCTTGTAGTTGCAAATGGAACTTGTTGTGTGTTAGTAGTGTCTTGCATAGAATATTTAGGATGTATTTAAGTTAATTGAATAGATTATTGGAATTAATTATGTTGATTGTTTCCTTTTGGCATCTATTATTTAATATCTTGCATATATGAGCTTTTATCGTGCATATGTGTGAGGGCGGCCTACTTTGTCGTCCCTCTTACGTGTTATGTGATATTATTGATTGCTTGTGACTTGTATTGGGTTGCGCAACCTATATCGGACATGGTAGCGTCGAGAAACACGGGCGGCATCGGGCTTGCCGTGCTCCCTCGACTACCATGGTGCCTATTCCCTTCTCGCTGAGGCATACTCCACTACCCCAGAGGCGTGGTTCACCTGCTGGGCATGGACCTACCTCGGGAGAAAGGGTCGTAGGATCGGGATACATCCGGAGTATCCCAAGTGTGGTGTTTGGGTTTTGCCGGCATAATCGTGATACTCGTGGTTCGTGGCTCGTGATCGAAGACTTGGAAGTGGAACCGTATCCTTTTTAAAGTGATTAATAGTTTGATTTATTGTCTTGATGGTTATGTGTCTTGTATATATGTTTACTTGTGTTGCATATCATATTGCACGTTTACATGCTGCATCACCTCCCTCGCTGGGCAACTTTGTTGCTCACTCCTCATCTAAAATGTTTCAGGAGAAGCTGAGGTGAATCCCCAGCTATTAGAGGTAGAAGAAGAGGAAGAAGTTCAAGTAGATCAGAATCAGTGATCTTGTGTGCTGAGGTGGATATTTGTGCTTCTTATGTGGAGTTCTTGGTGTTAATGTATTTTGAGACCATAGAGTCTTGTATATATATGTCTAGTAAATGTGTATTAAGAGTTTAAGAAAGTTGTTGGATTGTAATAATGAATTCTAGACTTTATTTTTCTCTTGCATGCTTGGAGTGTTTGTAGACCTTCATATGGAACTTAGAAGTTTATTGTAATTAACTACTTATAACTAAAAACCAACTTATCTCGCATGCTTGTGTGCTTTAGTAGAAAATTGTTGCTCCAAGGCTCGGATGGCCTTGTGATTGTGTTTTGGCTTTAGAGTTATTGTGGATAAGTTGTTGATTTTAGTTCAGATGTCTTGAATGAATGTTTGCAGGTATCAGTTTGTCCTTGGTACAGAGGAGACTCTGTCCGAGTGACGGGTCCGAGCCTGACTTAGCGTGGGGTTGGGTTCGGGGCGTTACACGTACCTCCCCGAATCTCGGGTCTATTGTGCCATAATAAAATGTAAACTACAAGAAATCATAACGAAAACCAAAATAAAAGAATACTTATCGTGTTGAACGGATTTTGGTAGACCGGGATGATTTCGGTATGATAATGGCTCACTAGCCCCTCCCTTTGGGGTTAAAACTTTGCACACAACTCAGAATAATAATTAAAACACTCAAACACAATAGCAAAATCTAAGCTAAGAAGAGAAAATGGTACAAGAAAAATGAAATGAGGAATGAAGTATTTATAGAGAAATTTTGGCACTATTCACAAGTACTGTTCAAACCATGATATCATCATTGTGTCAGCGTGATGTCATTTGCCTAGGTCATCAATGTGTCAGCGTGATATCAGCAAAAATACTATTCGCACGTTGACTTTACTATTCATGAGTTGACTTTGACTTTGACTTTTACTATTCACCCATTGACTTTGACTATTCACCCGTTGACTTTGACTTTGATCATCCGTTGACTTTGACTTTGACCAAAATTTTACTTTTACTATTCATCCGTTGACTTTGACTTTGACCAAAAAGTTGACCAAAGCTACTTCAAGGTTTTTCAGCGTCCTGAATCTGTTTTCACACTCCGTTTGGCCAAATTCAATCTCGATTTGCTCGTGTCAAGGTCATTCTTCCTTCCTCCAATATTGCGCCGAAAATTCACTTCAAAAGTTGGCTTTTGTGCCCATTTTTGCTATTTCTTCTTCAGAACCTATATTGCATTAAATTTGTGTAAAATATACAATTAAGCTTGAAATAATAATGCAATATACATGATTTAATGGGTTAAAGTTATTAAAAATACAGATTTATCAACTTCCTTAAACCCATTCTTTGCTTGTCCTCAAGTAAAGGCATCAATTACTTCATATATTCATAAATATTAAATCTAAGTAGTCAATGTATTCATATAGTTAAATTTTATAAAATTACAAGATTAACAGTGAATTTGTCTTCCAAACAATTCCACCCCAAGAAATTGTTTTGTATCTAGAAGAAATGAAACCAACTTAATTACAAAAAATCCTTTGAGCCTTTTTAAGCACTTGTAACTCAATTAAGAAATAAGAAAATTAATCACGCAAAATTTGTAAAATCGAAAATATTTTTTATGGATAGTCATGAAATGTTAAAACTCAACTACCTTCCAAATCATGTAGTACTCCCTTAGATTTTTTCTATATTTTTTTTCTTTTTTTCTTTTTATGAAATAGATGACTCGAATGATAGATGTTGGTTGATTCAATGACTTCATTGAAGTATTGCCTTTTCTTCGGTTGAATTGTGTTTGGTGAAAGAAGGCTTGTCTGGCAAGATTTGTATTGATAGCTTTTTCATAACAAAAATGCTCAAAAATGGTTAGAAAAAAGTATTTGTTATGGATTTCTTTGCTGCCTCTTTTTGTTGAATCAACATTTTTGATATTTGAATGATGTTGAGCGAGTCATCTACACATTTTTTTTTTCAAAGGAGTATACAAATCTAGAAAAATAAATCAAATTTTAATAAAACACAACATCTCACATTAAAAGCATCTCAATCTACTTTTTTTTTTTATAATTAATCAAAAACTTCTAATTAAATCATGTGATGCTGTTGTGATGTAATAATAGTTAACAAGGTTTCAAAAAAAATCTAGATACAAACTCAACTCTTAGCGGCTAATCATTTTTCTATTCCAAATTCACAGTTATTTCAAATTTTTTATCACAATCTAACCATATTTCAACAGTTAACCACTCAATTTTAATTATTATGAATAAGTGAAGTAAATTTTTTTTTTTTTGGTATCAGGTTGGTATCAACTTTTTTTTTCCCTCCTCAAACTCAAACCTTACATTGTCCTCAATGAAAGAAAACTATGTAATGCAAAGTAAAAAGAAAGACACAACCTGATAAACAATCCAAGCAATATTCCTCAAAAACTTTCTGAAATAAGAATTGTCAAACAAAATCTCAAAAACCAACATTAGCCATGAGGTTAAATAAAAACTAAAATATAAAAAAATGATGAAATAACTAAAATAACATAAATGAATAAAAACAAGCCATTGAATTACGATGGTGGTGGCGGCTGAGAACCTGAGCCTGAATCTCTAATTGAAGCAAGTTCAGCTCATAATGCAGCAAATTCTTCCCTCTGTGACTGCTTAAATTCAGCAAATTCAGCTTTCAGTTCACCTATATCTCCCAATCCTACAGCAAGGTTAGTATGCATGGCTTGCAGTTCTTTGTACATTTTTTTCATTAATGATTCTTCAGATTGATCACCCTGTTGTTGGGAAGAAGTGGTGCCTTCAGCAAATTGAGTGGAAGGTCGTGGAGCATTTAATGCTAAGGGCATTTTTTGAACAGCGAGCTCCAAATGTTTAAAACTCTTCGAGAACTCTGATTCACCATATGAAGTAATAGGGAGATCCATGTATGGCTCATCAGGTGCAAAAGGAAAATCAAACCGTTGAAGCAAAGAGATTATCAGTCAAGGAAAACAAAGTATAGATGTAGCATCAAACCTCCTCATGTGGTCTATAAGACTCATCATGTTGTCCCCAATAACAGCTCCAACATCAAAAAGAGCACCTTGATAAATCCAATATAAAACTTGTAAAATAACTCCCGTCCTTTCATGATCATGACCATAAGGGCAAAGGTTCTTTTTAACAATGATATCTGTTAACCACATGTCCCTTGGAAGGGAAGATCTCCTTACACCCACACCGTGTGGCAGAACCAGACCCCCACACAAATTTGTAGCAATGTCTAAATCAGTAGATGTAGCAGGGAAATCCATATTTTCCTCATAAAAATAATCATGCCCACACAGTATAGTCATGATATCAGTAGTAGTAAATTGAAATTCAAAACCATCAATTGATGCAGTAAATTTTTCATTATCGTACAAAAGATGCTCATAAAAATGGCGAATGAGACGAGGAAAAACAGGAACATCATCAAAAGGTGAGTGCATAAAAAAATCAAGAAAATACCCCTCAAAAAATTCAAAAGCACATTGCCCACCTTCAGAGGCTCTCAACGCATCCGAAAAATTAGTTTCGGCCTCAATTTGAGCATTGTCAAGTCTTGCAGTCAATGATAATTTCTGCCTTTTGGGAGCCATAATCTTAATAATAAACAAAAAAAAAACTAAATCATAAAAGTCACAAAACAAAATTATATATATATATATATATATATATCACAAAACAAAATTTTATATATATATATATATATATATATATATATATATTGTTTTTTTTAAAATTTAAATAAATACTATTTATTCAAACAACACCAAATAACAATTGCAAAATCATCCTTAACACACAACATTATAAATCATCCGGTTAAATTCTATAACATGTAAATAATTTATAAATCTTAGATGTAGGGTAACAAAAATAATAGACATAAATGAATCTACATAAATCTGATTTTTTTTTTAATTTTTGGTTTTTTTTTTCCAGAATTAAATTTAAAGGAATTCTAACCGAAAATTTAAAATTAAAATCTAACCAAATTCTATATACATTCTATATACATACACATATACATACACATATACATTCATATATACATACATACATCTGGAAAAAAAATCATACCAAAACGAAGATTAAGAGCTATAGAACAACAATAAATTGAAAGTAAGCAGTAAGAATCATCCTAAAGCCTCCAAATATGCGAATATACATACGTAAATAAATATATAAAAATAGATCTAATACTTGAAATAAACTGAAAATAAATACGAAAATAAGAAAGAAAATATAAAAACTAACCTCTTAATGTAGATCTGGAGAAAACTTGGGGTGGGGAAGGGTTTTGTTGAGGTTTGTGGGTGATTTCCGTGGGTGGAGGGGTGTGTTTTTTTTAGGTTTCAAGGCTACTGCAATCGGGGCTTATGTTATAAGCCCCGACTGTGGTTGGGCGCTCGAGCGCCTATAGGGCGCTCAAGCGCCCTACTACGTTCTTTCAGTGAATTTTTTATTTTTTATTTTTTTTAAATAGCAATAAATACATATATAGCAGACTAACATATATATATAGATAAATATATATACATTATTTAACATAAATATCTTAACATAAAAAATACATAAATATACATACATATATATATATATATATATATATATATATATATACACAAAAACCATAAATAAACCACACTATTTTATTAATCATAAAGACATTACATAAAAGAAATGAAAATACAACAACAGAAGACTATCCTTTAAATTTGGAAATACATGATTAACTTCAATCATTCCTAATATTCCTACGATCCCACTTGACTAGGAGATAAATAAAAAAAATGTAAAGGATGAAAATGCTTGCAAAATAGTACACAACCATGGCAAATTGATAAGGCGTAAGAGTTCCGAACATTATTGTGTTGAATGCAGCTAAATAGAGAAATGAAAGAAAAAAAAATTGAGAGAGAGAGAGAGAGAGGAGGCGACAGTGGAGAGAAAGGAAAATGAGGAGAAGAAGAAAGAAAGAGGGCTTTAAACCTATCAGTTAGGTCATACCGCACTCGAGCGCCCTTTAAGTGCATTCGAGCGTGATTCTTCCCGTTTCTGCCTTAAATGCTTTTGTAAATTCACAAAGTAGGAAGATATAATCTTCCTCAAACCTATTTCCTACAAGTGTTTTTTTTTTTTTATAAAATAAAATAAAATTGGTACATGAGAAAAATAAATACACGAATTTTAAACCATTTAAATATCCTAAAACAAGTGTAAGAATATACAAATGAACACCGACCAATAGTCATCCATCAAGATTCAAACCTTAAATATGCTTCCAAAAGGAACAGTTGGATCCAGATTTAATTTAAGAAAATTTGAGTTTAGACTAAATTTAGAATTCATCAACTTAACGAAGAGTTGTCCGCCAGTTTGGAAGGCAACATTGGAAGCCTGGTAAAAGCAAAAATAGGATCCCAACCCTATTTTAGTTTCATACCTATGCAGCAAAGTAAACCACATCCGAACACCAAGTGAATGGCATTAAAATCTGGAAAGTAAATCTACCCGCCATAGCGTAAGAACTGGCCGAAGCAGAGGTGATGAATCACGTATCACTTAACCCTCAGAATGGTATAAGTTATCTTTCTTTCAAATACCTTGAAAGCCACTATTTCCATAACAGTGGAAAAAGACCTCCTAACGTTGAAGTTAACGCCAATTTAAAGCTAATTGGTAACCAAATGACAACATCTAGGACAAACCTTGGAATGTTACCGCCACGAGATCCTAGATTACTCAGAGATCACTTGGGTTCATGTGAGGCACACACCCTAATACAAACAACACCCTGTTTTATCCTCAGACAGTCACTACCGAATGTTGCCACTGTGTACCCATCCTCCCACCCATTTAGGATGAGTGCATCACATAAATTGTCAGAGTTTTTTCCTTCTAACCGGGAATGGGCATTGGAACCATTTAATGTCAGCCAGCAAGACAAGCACACACAGTTAAGTGCCGTAGTTTAGCGCCTTCGGGCAAATTTTTTTTTTTTTAAATAATATATTAAAACCAAGGGACTAGCTCTTCCAGAGGTTTATGTGTTCACGCCATCTAGTACTTTCCTTCGGCACTCACATGGGGCCACAGCCAGTTCCACAGGGTCAAGAGCAAGACAGTGGGGTTTTACGTTACAGACAATACCGTCTGGTGAATGCTCTCACTCCTAACTACCTTATCAAGTAGTGCCCAAACAGACCCTAAACTACATTAAGCTGGTGGAGTGGCAAGTACTATTAGACAGAGTTGCACTAGTCAGACAACCACACACAGAAAACGTACAGTGACCACTAGTATCATGACAATTATACCTTTATGAGTGTTTTTCAGGGTTAAGACCCAAACTACTTTAAGCTGGAGAAAGACTCATTTGGTACTAATAAAAATAACGAAAAGAATAAAAATAAAATTAAAAATCCTAGGTTGCCTCCTAGGAGCGCTAAGTTTAACGTCTTCAGCCAGATAGAATTACTTTGAAATTGTTACTCTGCAGGGATTGGATTCTTAAGTTCAATTGACTCTTCACCCCAATTCTTTAACTAGATCGCTGGTTTTAGCCTTTGTCCATTTACAAACATAGTTTTCCCATTTGTTTTATCTTTTATCTTGACAACCCCAGATGGAAAAACTTGTTCAACCTTAAATGGTCCATCCCACCTAGACCTCAATTTTCCTGGAAACAATCGTAACTTAGAATTAAATAACCACACATCTTCTCCAGGAATAAATGACTTACGAATAATCATTTTATCATGTGTTCTCTTCATTTTCTCACTGTAAATCTTGGCATTCTCGTATGCCTCTAAATGCATTTCTTCAAGTTCATTTAGATGGAATAACCTATTTTTACCAGCTTTCTGCAAGTCAAAATTCACAGTTCTAATTGCCCAATAAGCCTTATGTTGTAACTCAACATGTAAATGACATGCTTTTCCATAAACTAAACGAAAAGGTGACATTCATATGGGAGTTTTATATACAATTCTATATGCCCAAAGTGCATCATTCAATCGAGTGGACCAATCCTTCCTATCAGGTCTAACTGTTTTCTCAAGGATTGATTTAATTTCCCTATTAGAAACCTCAACCTGTTCGCTAGTTTATGGGTGATATGGAGTTGCAACCTTATGAATGACTGAGTATTTCTTCAACAATTTTTCAAAAGTTCGGTGAATGAAATGACTTCCACCGTCACTAATGATGGCTCGTGGAATTCTAAACCGACAGAAAATGTTTTCTTTTATAAATTTCATCACAACAGTGTGATCATTAGTCCTTGTTGCAATTGCTTCAATCCATTTAGACACATAATCAACACCAACCAAAATGTATTGAAAACGAAATGAGATAGGGAAAGGACCCATGAAATCAATACCCCAAACATCAAAAAGTTCACAAACCACAATGGGATTTAAGGGCATCATATCCCTTTTTCCCATGTTACCTGTCTTTTGGCATCTTTCATATGCCTTGCAAAACTCATGAGTGTCCTTGATTAATGTGGGCCAATAAAACCCACTTTGCAGAACTTTGATAGCTGTCCGTCGTCCTCCAAAGTGTCCCCCACATTCCTGCGAATGACAAAATGACATGATGCTTAGCTGTTCAGACTCGGGTACACATCTACGAATAATTTGATCAGAACAAATACGGAACAGATGAGGATCCTCCCAGAAATAATTCTTTGCAATTGAGAAAAATCGATCTCTCTCAGCCTTGTTCCACTCCTTGGGTATTTTACCAACTACAAGATAATTCACAATATGAGCATACCAAGGAAGTTTAGGAGTAGAAATTAACAGTAACTGTTCATCAGGAAATGTATCTCTCAGGGGTAACTCATTTTCTGTTTCTTGAGTTACAATCCTTGACAAATGATCAGCAACAACATTTTCTCGACCTTTCTTATCCTTGATTGTTAAATCAAATTCTTGAATTAATAACAACCATCGAATAAGCCTAGGTTTTGCATCTTTCCTTTCCAATAGGTATCTTAATGCCGAGTGGTCAGAATAAATGATTATTTTTGACCCTAACACATAAGACCGAAATTTTTCTAATGCAAAAACTACAGCAAGCAATTCTTTCTCTGTGGTGGTATAGTTTTTCTGGGCATCATCTGAAGTTTGGCTGGAGTAATAGATCACACAAAGAACTCGATCCTTACGTTGACCTAATACAGCTCCTATGGCATAATCCGAAGCATCACACATAATTTTAAAAGGAATAGAGTAATCTAGTGGTTGAATCACTGGAGCAATGGAAAGTGCATTTTTTAGTGTTTCAAAAGCAATAACACATTTTTCATCAAATTGGAATGGAGTATCATGTGCCAACAAATTTGATAAAGGTCTAGAAATTTTACTAAAATCCTTTATAAATCGTCGGTAGAAACCAGCATGTCCAAGGAACGATCTCACCTGTTTAACAGTTGTTGGAGGGGACAAATCAGAAATAATATTAACCTTAGCTTTATCAACCCGAACTCCTTCTTTGGATATAATGTGTTCGAGAACAATTCCCTCTTGAACCATGAAATGACTTTTCTCCCAACTAAGTATGAGATTAGATTCCTGACATCTTTTCAGCACCAAAGAAAGATTATTCAAGCAAGTGTCAAATGAAGAGCCAAAGATAGAAAAATCATCCATAAAGACTTCAACAAATTTATCCATCAGATCAGTGAAAATAGACAGCATGCAGCGTTGAAAAGTGGCTGGTGCATTACAAAGGCCAAAAGGCATTCTTCTATAAGCAAACGTGCCAAAAGGACATGTAAAAGTTGTCTTTTCCTGATCTTCAGGGTCCACAGGGATCTGATTGTATCCCGAGTACCCGTCAAGAAAACAGTAATAACCTTGTCCTGCCAACTTGTCCAAAATTTGATCAATGAATGGTAAAGGAAAATGATCCTTTCTTGTTGCAGCATTGAGTTTCCTATAATCAATACACACACGCCATCCAGTTGTGGTGCGGGTAGGTACCAATTCACCTTTATCATTTGTCACCACAGTGATTCCTGATTTCTTAGGTACAACCTGTATAGGACTAACCCATTTACTATCCAAAATAGGATAAATGATACCTATATGTAACAACTTCACTATTTCCTTCTTTACAACTTCCCTCATGTTCGGGTTCATCTTACATTGTATCTCTCTAGATGTCTTGGCTCCATCTTCCAAATTAATCTTATGCATGCAAAAAGAGGGATCTATTCCTTTAAGGTCTGCAACAGTCCAGCCTAACGCTTCCTTATTCTTAGACAACACATCTACAAGTTTAGCTTCTTGTTCCAAAGAAAGGTTAGAAACAATAATAGCTAGAAGTGTTTGATCTGCCCCTAGAAAAACATACTTGAGATGACTAGGAAGTTGCTTCAGTTCCAACTCAGGAGGAGATTGTATAGAAGGAAGCATGGGTTCTTTAGAAAGAGTCAATGATGGTTCTATTGCACAAACTTGAAGTTTTTCATCAAATCTTAAATTGATTTCTAAAAATTCATCAGTTTCATCCTCAAACCTACTCATCACTACTTCATCATCATTCAAAGTATTCTCCAAAAAATCTTTTTGCATAAGACTAAGAAAAGACTCTTCAATTAATGGATCAATCTTATCAAGAATAAAACATTCAAGACTATCATATCCATCTGCAAACCTAGCAGCATTAGCAACATTCAGCTTTACCTTAATATCTCCAAATGTAAATTCCAATTCTCCAGTTGCACAGTGAATTTTTGCATTAGCTGTTGCTAAAAATGGTCTCCCTAATATAACTGGAGTTTGGAACTTTTGAATTTCTCCTGGTTCTATATCTAGCACAACAAAATCCACAGGAAAATAAAATTCATCAACCTTTATCAACACATCTTCAATCATGCCCCTAGGAATTCTAAGCGATCTATCAGCCAGTTGAAGGGTGAGAGGAGTAGGTTTCAATTCTCCTATATCTAACTGCTCAAAAAGATTAAAGGGGAGAAGATTCACACTAGCTCCTAAATCAAGAAGGGCACGATCTACACAATGATTACCAATATAGCAAGGAATGGTAAATGCACCTGGATCTTTCAATTTTGGTAGAACATGAGAAGTAAGAATGCTGCTTACCTTTTCAGTCAATCTTACTTTGTTTGATATCAAAGCTGAATTCCTTCTTTTCTGAGTGCATAAATCCTTAAGAAACTTTGCATAAGCAGGAATTTGCCTGATGATTTCTAACAGAGGTAAATTGATTTTAACTTGCTTAAAGGTTTCAAGCATTTCTTCCCTTTTTGAATCTTTATTAGGTGGATTACCTAATGCCTGTGGAAAGGGTGCCTTAGGACTCAGTGTCAATGGAATATTTTCATGTGAAATGAAAGTTTCAGGTTCATTTGCAGTTTCTTTTGATGAATCAACAGTAACTTGAGACTTAGCCTTTTGCTTTACAAGTCTTGCATTTTCGTAAGCTTCGACACTTACCTTGTTATCAACTTTTTTACCACTTCGCAATGTAGTGACAGCTTGAAGATCCTCCACTATTTGATTTGTAGATGTTATATGGGCCTTACCTTTTGGGTTTCCATCTGGTTGGGCAGGGAGTGTTCCTTCTTCCCTTTTCTGAATTGTGTTAGCTAATTGCCCAATTTGTCTTTCCAAATTGGCAATTGCCTTTGTATGTGTACTTACCAGTTGCATAGTTAGTTCCCAACTATGAAGCTTTTTCAAAACCTGTTCTTCAAAAGTAGTCCCATAAGAATTGGAACCTGAATTGGAGCTCGTAGGTACCTGTCCTTGTGGAACTGAATGAAATCCTAGAGGATAGCTTCTTGGTCTTTGTTGTTGAACATCTTCCCGATTCTGATCCCACCGAAAATTTGGATGATCTCGTGTACCTGGATTATAAGTGTTAGAGAATGGATCATAATTACGGGGATATCTATAAGCAGCACAAGCTTGCTCTGAAATTGAATTGGGATTTGATGCAAGAACACCTTCACCTGAATCAACTACATGCAATGATTCTTTCCTTTTAACCATTTTTTCCAATGCAAGAGTTAGATTTTCAATCTTTGATGTCAAAGAATTGTAATCATTTGATCCTACACTTTCTCTCTTTTCTCTAGATGAAGTTGCACGCTTTTGTGAATTGTTGCTCAGTTTTATGAACAATTCTGTGGCTTCTTCTGGGGATTTTTCAAGAAGTGAGCCATTACAAGCTGAATCGAGCAAACTTTAAATTATGCTCATTTAACCCTTGATAGAAATTTTAAGCTAATTGCCAATCTGGAATACTGTGGTGTGGACATTCATAAGTTAAGGTTTCAAATCTGTCCCAACTCTTATGAAGTGCCTCTCCAGGTAACTGAGAAAAATTATTTAATTGATTCCTACATTCATTGGTTTTTGAAGAAGAGTAAAATCTTTCAAGAAATTCTCTTTGCAATTGATCCCAAGAAGTAATAGAACCAGATCGTAATCTGTAAAGCCAATTTTGTGCTTGACCCAATAAAGAGTAAGGAAACAATCTCAATTTAACAACCTCTTCTGAGGCAGTTCTAGTATTGATCGATCTGCATGTATGAACAAAAGTATTAATGTGATCATACGGGTTTTCATTAGAAAGACCGTGGAACAAGGGAAGCATTGAAATCATGTGAGACTTTATTTTAAAACCATCATCAGTTTCAGGTAAGGCGATAGATCATGGAGGAACATAATCTTGTGGTGTGGAAAAATCTTTTTTGCTCCTCCTCACATTTCCTACTTCTCTACCTTCAACTTGATCCTGATTTTGGTTTTGATTCAGATGTTGATCAGCCATGATTAGCACAGTTCGTGCTTTGATTCTTGATTTAAAGGTTTTCTCAATTTCTGAATCCAAGACAAAGATGGGTGGCTTTAAAGATCTCCGACCATGCATACAAAACTAAAACTCAAAAAGAAACAAAAAATAATAATTAAAAATAATAATAATAAAAAAGTCTATACAAAATAGCTAAATTGACTTAAATAAAAATAAAAACTAAAATCTAAAATATATACATATAAACACTTATATACATAAATCAAAGACTTACCTTATTTGATGAACACCGATCCCCGGCAACGGCGCCAAATTTTGATCGCGTCGTTTTGCGCTAAAAAATAGTAAGGTTAAATGATTGAAAATATTGCTTACCTTGAATTACCTCTAGCTGTGGCGAGTAGAGGGTCGATCAATGGAGATTAGGTTATCAAGTTAAGTTAAGTCCTTAATTTAGAATTGTTTGACTATCTCCCATCACGGATAAGTTTGATTAAGTCCAAAAGTCCAAAAGTACGGAAGTACGGAAAATTAAGTCCAAGAAATGTCCACAAAATGTCCAAAGATAAGGTAGTAACAAAGTCCAAAAGTGAATTATTTAAAAGTACTAAATTAAAGAATCACAACACTCAATACTAAAAATCCAAAGGGTTAATGATTCAGGGTGGTTATAGCTCGGTATACGCAAGTACAAAGTTATTGATTCAGATTAAAAGTTAAGTCCTTCAGAAATAGGGCTACAAGCTCCCACTACTGAAATGAGCCTTTAATTACATAAGTGATAAGATTAATTAATTAACAAGACTGGATGTGTTGGTACAACCTAACAATTTCCAATCTCTCAATTAATCTTTCACTTATGTAACCTGGAGGTGTCGGTACAATCAGACTAGAATCCATCCGAGGTAGTCTCGTATTGCCACTGGTTTACAAAACCGGGCATATATGTACTTTCAATTAAATATAACATAACTACAAGTATACGTATAATTAATCAAAGAATACTTTAAAATAGAAATACGAGACTTTAATAAATTTGAATCACAACATATGTACAAGAATAACCTCACACGTACCACCCCGAATCTTGGGTCTAGTGTGCCATAATAAACTGTAAAGTACAAGAAATCATAACGAAAACTAAAATAAAAGAATACTTATCGTGTTGAACGGATTTTGGTAGACCGGTATGATTTCGGTATGATGATGGCTCACTAGCCCCTCCCTTTAGGATTAAAACTTTGCACACAACTCAGAATAATAACTAAAGCACTCAAACACAAGAGCAAAATCTAAGCTAAGAAGAGAAAATGGTACAAGAAAAATAAAATGAGGAATGAAGTATTTATAGAGAAATTTTGGCACTATTCACAAATACTATTCAAACCATGATATCATCAATGTGTCAGCGTGATGTCATTTGCCTAGGTCATCATTGTGTCAGCGTGATGTCATTCGCCTAGGTCATCATTGTGTCAGCATGATGTCATTCGCCTAGGTTATCAATGTGTTAGCGTGATGTCAGTAAAGATATTCACACGTAGACTTTACTATTCATGCATTGACTTTGACTTTTACTATTCACCCATTGACTTTGACAAAAAGTTGACTTTGACTTTGACCAAAAGTTGACTTTTACTATTCATCCGTTGACTTTGACTTTGACCAAAAAGTTGACCAAAGCTACTTCAAGGTTTTTCAACGACCCGAATCCATTTTCGCACTCCGTTTGGTCAAATTCAATCTCTATTTTCTTGTGTCAAGGTTGTTCTTCCTTCCTCCTTCAATATTGCGCCGAAAATTCACTTCAAAAGTTGGCTTTTGTGGCCATTTTTGCTATTTCTTCTTCAGAACCTATATTGCATTAAATTTGTGTAAAATATACAATTAAGCTTGAAATAATAATGCAATATACATGATTTAATGGGTTAAAGTTACTAAAAATACAGATTTATCAACGACGTATGATCCGGGAGGAAAAAATAGCGCAAAAGAACAAAAGTGTCCCGAAACTGTTGAAAATGTTTGATTTTGGGCTCTGAAAATAGGCACAGGCGAGCAGGCTTGCTACCCACGTCGTAGAGCACTTAGAGAGCTTTCCGACAGTATGATGTGCATCGCGTAACTCCTTACGGATCAAAAGTTATGGGTACCGTAGCGACGGTTACCTGGTCCCAAGCCCCACGCCATCGATTTGCGGGCCCAGCCTCTACGTGGAGCGAAGTTTTCTTGCCCATGGTGCCATGGGATTCGGTAATAGAAATGTGATGGATTAAGTTGTCGTCCTTTTCATGGCTCGCGACGTACGATCTGGGACGGAAAAACTGCACAAAAGAAGAAAAGTGTGCCGAAATTGATGAAAACGTTCAATTTTGGGCTCCGAAACCAGGTGTAGCAGAGCAAGCTTGCTACCCCCGTCGTAGAGCTCTCAGAGAGCTTTCTAACGGTATGTTGTGCGCCGCGTAACTCCTTACGGATCAAAATTTATAGGCATCGAAGCAACGGATACCTAGTCTCAAGCCCCAGGCCCTCGGTTTTGGGGCCCAGCCTCTACGTAAAGTGAAGTTGTCTGGCCTAAGGTACCGTGGGATTTGGATATAGAAATGTGATGGATTAGGTTGTCGTCCGTTTGGTGGCTCACAACGTATGATCCTGGATGAAAAAATAGCGCAAAAGAACAATAGTGTCTCGAAACCGTTGTAAATGTTCAATTTTGGGCTCCGAAAATAGGCGCAGCCAAGCAGGCTAGCCGCCCCGATCGTAGAGCTCTCAAAGAGCTTTGTAACGGTATACTGTGCACCGTGTAACTCCTTACAGATCAAAAGTTATGGGCACCGGAGTGATGGATACCTGGTCACAAGCCGAGCAGGATTGCAGCCCACATCGTAGAGCTCTCGGAGAGCTTTCCAATGGTATGATGTGCGCCGCGTAACTCCTTACGGATCAAAAGTTATGGGCACCGGAGTGACGAATACCTTGTCACAAGCCCCACGCCCTCGGTTTGCAGGCCCAGCCTCTATGTGAAGTGAAGTAGGGATGCCCAAGGTGCCGTGGGATTCGGTAATAGAAATGTGTTGGATTAGGTTGTCATTATTTTCGCAGCTCACGACGTACGATCCGGGACAAAAAAATAGCGTAAAAGAACAAAAGTGAACCGAAACTGTTGAAAATGTTTGATTTTGGGCTCCAAAAATAAGCACAGCCGAGAAGCCTTGCTACCCACGTCATAGAGCTCTCATAGAGCTTTCCAATGGTATATTGTGCGTCATGTAACTCCTTACGGATCAAAAGTTATGGGCCCCAAAGCGACGGATACCTGGTCTCAAGCCCCACACCCTCGGTTTGCGAGCCCAACCTCTACGTGAAGTAAAGTTGTCTTGCCCAAGGTGCAGTGGGATTTGGTAATAGAAATGTGATAGATTAGGTTTTTGTCCTTTTCGCGACTCACGACGTACGATTCGGGATGAAAAAATAGCACAAAAGAACAAAAGTGTCCCAAAACTGTTGAAAATATTCAATTTTGGGCTCTGAAAACAGGCACAGCTGAGCAGGCTTGCTACCCACGTCGTAGAGCTTTACAACAGTATGCTGTGCGTCGCGTAACTCCGTACGGATCAAAAGTTATAGGCACCGGAGTGACGGATACCTGGTCTGAAGCCCCATGCCCTCGGTTTGCGAGCCCAGCCTCTACGTGAAGTGAAGTTGTCTTGCCCAAGGTGTCGTGCGATTTGATAATAGAAATGTGATGGATTAGGTTGTCGTCCTTTCCGCGGCTCACGACGTACGATCCGGGATTAAAAAACATTACAAAAGAAGAAACGTGTCCCAAAACTATTGAAAACGTTCGATTTTGGGCTTTGAAAATTGGCGCAGCCGAGGAGGCTAGCTGTCCCCGTCGTAGATCTCACGGAGAGCTTTGCAACGGTATGTTGTGCATCGCGTAACTCCTTACGGATCAAAAGTTATGGGCACCGGAGCGACGGATACTTGGTTACAATCCCCACGCCCTCGGTTTGTGGGCCCAAGCTCTATGTGAAGTGAAGTTGTCTTGCCCAAGGAGCCATGGGATTCTGTAATTGAAATGTGATGGATTAGGTTGTCATCCTTTTTACGGATCACGACATACGATCCAGGACGAAAAAACAGTACAAAAGAAGAAAAATGTCTCAAAATTGTTGAAAACGTTCGATTTTGGCTCCGAAAATAGGCGCAGCTGTGCAAGCGTGCTACACCTGTCATATAGCACTCGGAAAGCTTTCCAATGTTATGTTGTGCACCACGTAACTCCTTACGAATCAAAAGTTATGGGCACCGGAGCGACATATACCTAGTCACAAGCCCCACGGCCTCGGTTTGCGAGCCCAGCCTCTACATGAAGTGAAGTTGTCTTGCCCAAGGTGCCATGGGATTCGGTAATAGAAATGTGATGGATTAGGTTGTCGTCCTTTTCGCTGCTCACGACGTACAATACATGAAGAAAAAACAGCGCAAAAGAAGAAAAGTATCCCGAAGCTGATGAAAACGTTCAATTTTGGACCCCAAAAATAGGCATAGCCGAGCAGGCTTGCTAACCCCGTTGTAGAGCTCTCGTAGAGCTTTCCAACTGTATGTTGTGCGCCGTGTAACTCCTTACGGATCAAAAGTTATGGGCACCGAAACGACGGATACCTGGTCACAAGCCCCACGCCCTCGATTTGCGGGCCCAGCCTCTACGTTAAGTGAAGTTGTCTTACCCAAGGTACCGTGGGATTCGGTAATAGAAATGTGATGGATTAGGTTATTGTCCTTTTTGCGGCTCACGACGTATAATCCGGGACGAAAAAACAATGCAAAAGAACAAAAGTGTCCCGAAACTGTTGAAAATGTTATATTTTGGGCTCCGAAAATAGGCACAGCCGAACAGGTTCCCTGCCCACGTCGTAGAGCTCTCGGAGAGCTTTCCAACGGAATGCTGTGCGCCCGCATAACTCCTTACGGATCAAAAGTTATGGGCACCGGAGCGACAAATATCTGGTCACAAGTCCCACGGCCTCGGTTTGCAGGCCCAGCCTCTACATGAAGTGAAGTTTTCTTGCCTAAGGTGCCATGGGATTCGGTAATAGAAATTTGATGGATTACGTTGTCGTCCTTTTTGCGGCTCACGACGTACGATCTGGGCGAAAATACAGCGCAAAAGAAGAAAAGTATCCCGAAACTGATGAAAACGTTAGATTTTGGGCCCCAAAAATAGGCACATCCGAGCAGGCTTGATGGCCCTGTCGTAGAGCTCTCGGAGAGCTTTCCAACGGTATGCTGTGCACCGCATAACTCCTTACGAATCAAAAGTTATGTGCACCGAAACGACGGATACCTGGTCTCACGCCCAATGCCCTCGGTTTGTGGGCCCAGCCTCTATATGAAGTGAAGTTGTCTTACCCAAGGTGCCGTGGGATTCGGTAATAGAAATGTGATGGATAGGTTGTCGTCCACTCCGCGGATCACGACGTACGATCCGGGATGAAAAAACAGCGCAAACGAGGAAAAGTGTCCCGAAACTTTTGAAAACGTTCGATTTTGGACTTCGAAAATAGGTGCAGCCTAGCAGGCTAATTGTTCCAGTCGTAGAGCTCCCGGAGAGCTTTCCAATGGTATGCTGTGCGCCGCACAACTCCTTACGGATCAAAAGTTATGGGCACCGGAGCGAATGATACTAGGTCACAAGCCCCACGCCCTCGGTTTACAGGCCCAACCTCTACGTGAATTGATTGTCTTGCCCAAAGTGCCATAGGATTCGGTAATAGAAATATGATGGATTAGGTTGTAGTCCTTTTCGCGACTCAAGACATACGATCCGGGATGAAATAACAGCGCTGAAGAAGAAAAGTGTCCCGAAACTATTGAAAACGTTCGATTTTGGGTTCCAAAAATAGGTGTAGAATAGCGGGCTTGCTTTCCCCGTCATAGATCTCTTGGAGAGCTTTCCAACGGTATGCTGTGCGCCGCGTAACTCCTTACAGATCAAAAGTTATGGGCACTAGAGCGACGGATACATGGTTACAACCCCTACACCCTCGGTTTGTGGGCCCAGGCTCTACGTGCAGTGAAGTTGTCTTGCTCAAGGTGCCATGGGATTCGGTAATAGAAATGTGATGGATTTGGTTGTCGTCCTTTTCGTGGCTCACGACGTACGAACCGGGAGGAAAAAATAGCGTAAAAGAAGAAAACTGTCTCAAAACTGTTGAAAACATTCGATTTTGGGCTCCGAAAATAGGTACAACTGAGCAGGCTTGCTGTATTTGTCATAGAGCTCTCGGAGAGCTTTTCAACGGTATGCTGTGCACCGCGTAACTCCTTACAGATCAAAAGTTATGGCCACCGGAGCGACGAATACCTAGTTTCAAGCTCCACGCCCTCGGTTTGCGGGCCCAGCCTCTACATGAAGTGAAGTTGTCTTGCCCAAGGTGCCGTGGGATTCGGCATTAGAAATGTGATGGATTAGGTTGTCGCCCTTTTCGTGGCTCACGATGTAAGATCCGGGACAAAAAAATAGTGCAAAAGAAGAAAAGTATCCCGAAACTGTTGAAAACGTTCGATTTTGGGTTCCAAAAATAGGCGCAGCCGAACAGGCTAGCTGTCCTCGTCTTTGAGCTCTCGGAGAGCTTTCCAACGGTATGCTGTGCGCCTGCGTAACTCCTTACAAATCAAAAGTTATGGGCACCGGAGCGACATATACCTGGTCACAAGCCCCAAGTCCTCGGTTTGCGGGCCCAGCCTCTACGTGAAATTAAGTTTTCTTGCCCAAGGTGCCATAGGATTTGGTAATAGAAATGTGATGGATTACGTTGTCGTTCTTTTCGCTGCTCACGACGTACGATCTGGGACGAAAATATAGCACAAAAGAAGAAAAGTTTCCTGAAACTGATGAAAACGTTCGATTTTGGGCCCCAAAAATAGGCATAGCCGAGCAGGCTTGGTGACCCCATCGTAGAGCTCTCGGAGACCTTTCCAACGGTATGCTGTGCGCAGCGTAACTCCTTACGGATCAAAAGTTATGGGCACCGAAGCAACGGATACCTGGTCACAAGCCCCACGCCCTTGGTTTGCGGGCCCAGCCTCTACATTAAGTGAAGTTGCCCAAGGTGTCGTGGGATACGGTAATAGAAATGTGATGGATTAGGTTGTCGTCCTTTTTGCGGCTCACGACGTATGATCCGGGTGAAAAAACAGTACAAAAGAACAAAAGTGTCCCAAAACTATTGAAAATGTTCGATTTTGGGCTCCGAAAACAGGCACAGCCGAACAAGCTTGCTATCCACGTCGTAGAGCTCTCGGAGAGTTTTTCAACGGTATGCTGTGCGCCGCGTAACTCCTTACGGATCAAAAGATATGGGCACCAGAGCGACGGATACTTGGTCTAAAGCCCCATGCCCTCTTTGTGCGGGCCCAGCCTCTACGTGAAGTGAAGTTGTCTTGCCCAAGGTGTCGTGGGATTCAGTAATAGAAATGTGATGGATTAGGTTGTCATCTTTTTCGCAGCTCACGACGTACGATTCGGAATGAAAAAACAGCGTAAAAGAATAAAAGTGTCCCGAAACTGTTGAAAATGTTCAATTTTGGGCACCAAAAACAAGCACAGCTGAATAGGCTCGCTACCCACGTCGTGGAGCTTTCCAAAGGTATGCTGAACGCCGCGTAACTCCTTATGGATCAAAAGTAATGTGCACCGGAGCAATGGATACCTGGTCTCAAGCCCCATGCCCTCGGTTTGTGGGCCCAGCCTCTACGTGAAGTGAAATTTTTTTGCCCAAGGTGTCGTGGGATTCGGTAATAGAAATGTGATGGATTAGGTTGTCGTCATTTTTGCAGCTCACGCGTACGATTCGGGATGAAAAAACTGCATAAAAGAACAAAAGTGTCCCGAAACTGTTGAAAATGTTCAATTTTGGGCACCAAAAACAAGCACAGCTGAATAGGCTTGCTACCCACGTCGTAGAGCTTTCCAAAGGTATGTTGCGCGCCACGTAACTCCTTACGGATCAAAAGTTATGTGCACCGGAGCAACGGATACCTGGTCTCAAACTCCATGCCCTCGGTTTGTGGGCCCAGCCTCTACATGAAGTGAAGTTGTCTTGCCCAAGGTGCCTTGGTATTCGGCAATAGAAATGTGATGGATTACGTTGTTGTCTTTTTCGTAGCTCACGACGTACGATTCGGGATGAAAAAACAGCGCAAAAGAGGAAAAGTGTCCCGAAACTATTGAAAACGTTCAATTTTGGGCTTCGAAAACAGGTGCAGCCAAGCAGGCTAACTGTCCCCGTCCTAGAGCTCCCAGAGAGCTTTCCAATGGTATGCTATGCGACGCGTAACTCCTTACGGATCAAAAGTTATGGGCACCGGAGCGATTGATACCAGGTCACAAGCCCCACGCCCTAGGTTTGCAGGCCCAACCTCTACGTGAATTGATTGTCTTGCCCAAGATGCCATGGGATTCGGTAATATAAATGTGATGGATTAGGTTGTTGTCCTTTTCGCGACTCACGACGTACGATCCGGGATGAAATAGCAGCGCAGAAGAAGAAAAGTGTCCCGAAACTGTTGAAAATGTTCGATTTTGGGCTCCAAAAATAGGCGCAGCCAAGCAGGCATGCTTTCCCCATCATAGATCTCTTGGAGAGCTTTCCAACGGTATGTTGTGCGCCGCGTAACTCCTTACGGATCAAAAGTTATGGGCACCGGAGCGACGGATACCTGGTCTCAAGCCCCACGCCCTCGGTTTGCGGGCCTAGCCTCTACGTGAAGTGAAGTTGTCTTGCCCAAGGTACCGTGAGATTCGGGAATAAAAATGTGATGGATTAGGTTGTTGCCATTTTCGCGGCTCACGATGTAAGATCCGGGACGAAAAAACAGCGCAAAACAAGAAAAGTGTCCCAAAACTGTTGAAAACGTTCAAATTTGAGTTCCGAAAATAGGGGCAGCCGAACAGGCTAGCTGCCCCCGTCTTAGAGCTCTCGGAGGGCTTTCCAACGGTATGCTGTGCGCCGCGTAACTCTTTACCGATCAAAAGTTACGGGCACCGGAGTGACAGATACCTAGTCTCAAGCCCAATGCTCTCTGTTTGCGGGCCCAGCCTCTACGTGAAGTGAAGTTTTTTTGCCCAAGATGCCATGGGATTAGGTAATAGAAATGTGATGGATTAGGTTGTCATCCTTTCCGCGGCTCATGACGTACGATTCAGGACGAAAAAATAGTGCAAAAGAAGAAAATAGGCGCAGTCGAACAGGCTAGCTGTCCCCATCCTAGAGCTCCCGAAGAGCTTTCCAACGGTATGCTGTGCGCCACGTAACTCCTTACGGATCAAAAGTTATGGGCACCGGAGCGATTGATACCTGGTCACAAGCCCCAAGCCCCAAGCCCCAAGCCCTCGGTTTGCGGGCCCAACCTCTACGTGAATTGATTGTCTTGCCCAATGTGCCATGGGATTCGGTAATAGAAATGTGATGGATTAGGTTGTTGTGCTTTTCACAACTCATGACGTACGATCCGGGATGAAATAACAGCGCAGAAGAAGAAAATTGTCCCAAAGCTATTGAAATGGTTCGATTTTGGGCTCCAAAAATAGGCGCAGCCAAGTAGGCTTGTTTTCCCCGTCGTAGAGCTCTCGGAGAGCTTTCCAACGGTATGTTGTGCACCGCGTAACTTCTTACGGATCAAAAGTTATGGGCACCAGAACGACGGATACCTGGTTACAAGCCCCACGCCCTCGGTTTACGGGCCCAGCCTCTATGTTAAGTGAAGTTGCCTTGCCCAAGGTGCCATGGGATTCGGTAATAGAAATGTGAAGGATTAGGTTTTCTTCCTTTTCGCTACTCACGACGTACGATCCGGGATGAAAAAATAGCGCAAAAGAAGAAAAGTGTCTCAAAATTGTTGAAAACGTTCAATTTTGGGCTTAGAAAATAGGCGCAGTTGAGCAGGCTTGCTGCACCTGTCATAGAGCTCACGCGGAGCTTTCCAACGGTATGTTGTACGCCACGTAACTCCTTTCGGATCAAAAGTTATGGGCACCGGAGCGACATATACCTGGTCACAAGCACTATGGCCACGGTTAGCGGGCCCAGCCTCTATGTGAAGTGAAGTTGTCTTGCCCAAGGTGCCATAGTATTCGGTAATAGAACTGTGATGGATTAGGTTGTCGTCCTTTTCGGGACTCACGACGTACGATCCGAGATGAAAAAAAAGTGCAAAAGAACAAAAGTGTCCCGAAACTATAGAAAATGTTCAATTTTGGGCTCCGAAAACAAGCGCAGCCAAGCAGGCTTCCTGCCCACATTGTAGAGCTCTCGGAGAGCTTTCCAACAGTATGCTGTGCACCGTGTAACTCCTTACGGATCAAAACTTATGGGCACCGGAACGATGGATACATGGTCTAAAGCTCCACGCCCTCGGTGTGCGGGCCCAGCCTCTACGTGAAGTGAAGTTGTCTTGCCTAAGGTGCCGTGGGATTCAGTAATAGAAATGTGATGGATTAGGTTGTCGTCCTTTTTGTGGCTCATGACGTACGATCCGGGACGAAAAAATAGCGCAAAAGAAGAAAATTATCCCAAAACTGTTGAAAACGTTCGAGTTTGGGCTCTGAAAATAGACGCAACCGAGCAGGCTAGCTGCCTTCGTCTTAGAGCTCTCGGAGAGCTTTCCAATGGTATGTTGTGTGCCGCGTAACTCCTTACGGATCTAATGTTATGGGCACCGGAGCGACGGATACCTGGTCACAAGCCCCACGCCCTTAGTTTGCGGGCCTAGCCTCTACGTGAAGTAAAGTTGTCTTCCCCAAGGTGCTGTGGGATTCGGTAATAGAAATGTGATGGATTAGATTGTCGTCCTTTTCGCGGCTCACGACGTATGATCCGAGACAAAAAAACAACGGTAAAGAACAAAAGTGACCTAAAATTGTTGAAAATGTTCGAGTTTGGGATCTGAAAATAGGCACAGCCGAGCAGACTTACTGCCCACATGGTAGAGCTCTGGGAGAGCATTCCAAAGGTATGTTTTGCACCGCGTAACTCCTCACGAATCAAAAGTTATGGGCCACCTGAGTGACGGATACTAGGTCACAAGCCCCACGCCCTCGGTTAACGGGACCATCCTCTACGTGAAGTGAAGTTGTCTTGGCCAAGGTGTCGTAGGATTTGGTGATAGAAATGTGATGGATTAGGTTGTCGTCCTTTTCGCAGCTCACGACGTACGATCCGGGATGAAAAAATTGCGCAAAGGAAAAAAATTGTCCCAAAACTAATGAAAACGTTCAATTCTGGGCCCCAAAAATAGGCTTAGCATAACAAGCTTGCTGCCCCCGTCATAGAGCTCCCGGAGAGCTTTCCAACGGTATGCTGTGCGCCACGTAACTCCTTACGGATCTAAAGTTATCGGCACCGGAGCGACGGATACCTAGTCACAAGCCCCATGCCCTCGGTTTGCGGGCCCAGCCTCTACGTGAAGTGAAGTTGTCTTGCCCAAGGTGCCGTGGGATTCAGTAATAGAGATGTGATGGATTACGTTGTCATCCTTTTCGCAGCTCACGACGTACGATCCGAGACGAAAAATAGCGTAAAAGAGCATAAATGACCCAAAACTGTTGAAAATGTTCGATTTTGGGCACTAAAAATAGGCACAGCCGAGCAGGCTTGCTTCCCACGTTGTAGAGCTCTCGGAGAGCTTTCCAACGGTATACTTTGCGCCACGTAACTCTTTACGAATCAAAAGTTATGGGCACCGGAGCAACGGATACCTGGTCACAAGCCCCACGCTCTCGGTTTTCGAGCCCAACCTCTACGTGAAGTGACGTTGTTATGCCCAAGGTGCCATGGGATTCGATAAAAGAATTGTGCTGGATTAGGTGGTCGTCCTTTTCGCGGCTCACGACGTAAGTTCCGGGATAAAAAAATAGCGTAAAAGAACAAAAGTGACCCGAAACTATTGAAAATGTTCAAATTTGGGCATAAAAAAAAGGAACAGCCGAGCATTCTTGCTGCCCACGTCGTAGAGCTCTCGGAGAGCTTTCCAAGGATATGCTGTGCACTGCGTAACTCCTTACGAATCAAAACTTATGGGCACCGGAGCGACGGTTAGCTGGTCACAAGCCCCACGTCATCGGTTTGCGGCTCCAGCCTCTATGTGGAGCGATGTTGTCTTGCCCAAGGTGCCATGGGATTTGGTAATAGAAATGTGATTGATTAAGTTGTCGTCCTTTTCGCGGCTCACGACGTACGATCGGGATGAAAAAATAGCGCAGAAGAACAAAAGTGTCCCGAAACTGTTGAAAATGTTTGAATTTGGCCTCCAAAAATAGGCACAGGCGAGCAGGCTCGTTGCCGACGTCGTAGAGCTCTTGGAGAGCTTTCCAACGGTATGTTGTGCACTGCGTAACTCCTTACAGATCAAAAGTTATGGGCACCGGAGCGTCGGTTACCTAGTCACAAGCCCCACGCCATCAGTTTGCAGGCCCAGCCTCTACGTGGAGTGATGTTGTCTTGCCTAAGGTGCCATGGGATTCGGCAAAAAAAATGTGAGGGATTAGGTTGTCGTCCTTTTCGCGGCTCACGGCGTAAGATCCGGGACTGAAAAACAGCGCAAAGGAAGAAGAGTGTCCCGAAATTTATAAAAATGTTCGATTTTGGGCTCCGAAACCAGGTGCAACCAAGTAGGCTTACTGCCTTTGTTGTAGAGTTCTCGGAGAGCTTTCCAACGGTATGCTATACGCCGCGTAAATCCTTACTGATCAAAGGTTATGGGCACCAGAGCGACAGATACCAGGTCTTAAGCCCCAAGCCTTCGGTTTGCCGGCCCAGCCTCTACGTAAAGTGAAGTTGTCTGGCCCAAGGTGCCATGGCATTCGAATGTAAAAATATGATGGATTAGGTTGTCATCCTTTTCACGGCTCACGACGTACGATTCGGGATGAAAAAATAACGCAAAAGAAGAAAAGTGTCGCGAAACTATTGTAAACGTTTGATTTTAGGCTCTGAAAATAGGCGCTACCTAGCAGGCTTGCTGCCCCCGTCATAGAGCTCTCGGAGATCTTTCCAACGGTATGCTGTGCGCCGCATAACTCCTTACGGATTAAAACTTATGGGCACCGGAGCGACGGATACCTGGTCTCAAGCCCCATGCCCTCGGTTTGTGGACCCAGCTTCTACGTGAAGTGAAGTTGTCTTTCCTAAGGTGCCATGGGATTCAGTAATAGAAATGTGATGGATTAGGTTGTCGTCCTTTTCGCGGCTAACGACGTACGATCCGGGATGAAAAATAGCGCAAAAGAAGAAAATTGTCCATAAACTATTGAAATCGTCCAATTTTGGGTGCCGAAAATAGGCGCAGTCGAGCAGGCTAGCTGTCCCTGTCCTAGAGCACTCGGAGAGCTTTCCAATTATATGTTGTGCGCCACGTAACTCCTTACGGATCAAAATTAATGGGCACCAGAGCGATTGATACCTGGTCATAAGCCCCACGCCCTCGGTTTGCGGGCACAGCCTCTACGTGGATTGATTGTCTTGCCCAAGGTGACTTGGGATTTGGTAATAAAAATTTGATGGATTAGGTTGTTGTCCTTTTCGCGGCTCACGACGTACGATCCGGGATGAAAAAATAGTGCAGAAAAAGAAAAGTGTCCTAAAACTATTGAAAATGTTTGATTTTGGGCTCCGAAAATAGGCACAGTCGAGCAAGCTTGTTTTCCCCGTCGTAGATCTCTCGGAGAGCTTTCCAACGGTATGCTGTACGCCGCGTAACTCCTTACGAATCTAAAGTTATGGGCACTGGAGCGACGGATACCTGGTTACAAGCCCCACGCCATCGGTTTGTGGGCCCAGGCTCTACGTGAAGTAAAGTTGTCTTGACCAAGGTGCAGTGGGATTCAGTAATAGAAATGTGATGGATTAAGGTGTCGTCCTTTTCGCGGCTCACGACGTACGATCCGGGATGAAAAAATTGCGCAGAAGAAGAAAAGTATCCCGAAACTGTTGAAAATGTTCAAATTTGGGTTCCGAAAATAGGCACTGCAAAGCAGGCTTGCTTTCCCCGGTGTACAGCTCTCGGAGAGCTTTCCAACGGTATGCTGTGAGCCGCGTAACTCCTTACGGATCAAAAGTTATGGGCACCGGAGCGACAGAGACCTGGTCTCAAGCCCCACGCCCTTGGTTTACGGGCCCAGCCTTTAAGTGGAGCGAAGTTGTCTTGCCCAAGGTGCAGTGGGATTCGGTAAAAGAAATGTGATGAATTAGGTTGTCGTCCTTTTCGCAGCTCACGACATAGGATCCGGGATGAAAAAACAGCACAAAAGAAGAAAAGTGTCTCGAAACTGATGAAAATGCTCAATTTTGGCCTCCGAAAATAGGCACAACCGAGGAGGCTTACTGCACCTGCCGTAGAGCTCTCGGAGCACTTTCCAACGTTATGTTGTGCGCCGTGTAACTCCTTATGGATCAAAAGTTATGGGCACCAGAGCGAAGGATACCTAGTCTAAAGTCCCACGCCCTCGGTTTGCGGGCCCAGCCTTTACGTGAAGTGAAGTTGTCTTACCCAAGGTGCCATGGGGTTTGGTAATCGAAATGTGATGGATTAGGTTATCTCCCTTTTCGCGGCTCACGATGTAAGATCCGGGACGAAAAAATAGCGTAAAAGAATAAAAGTGTCCCGAAACTGTTAAAAACGTTAGATTTTGGGTTCCGAAAATAGCCATAGCTGAACAGGCTAGCTGCCCCTATCTTAGAGCTCTCGGAGAGCTTTCCAACGGTATGTTGTGCGCCGCGTAACCCCTTACGGATCAAAAGTTATGGGCACCGGAGCGACATATACCTGGTCACAAGCCCCACGGCCTCGGTTTGCGGGCCCAGCCTCTACGTGAAGTGAAGCTGTCTTGCCCAAGGTGCCATGGGATTCAGTAATAGAAATATGATGGATTAGGTTGTCGGCATTTTCGCGGCTCATGACGTATGATCCGGGACGAAAAAATAGCGCAAAAAAAGGAAAGTGTCCCGAAACTGATGAATACGTTCAATTTTAGGCCACGAAAATAGGCGCAGCCAAGCAGGCTTGCTACCCCCTTCGTAGAGCTCTTAGAGAGCTTTCCAACGGTATGCTGTGCACCGCGTAACTCCTTACGGATCAAAAGTTATGGGCACCGGAACGACGGATACCTAGTCTCTAGCCCTACATCCTCGGTTTGCGGGCCCAGACTCTACGTGAAGTGAAGTTGTCTTGCCCAAGGTACCATGGGATTCGGTAATAGAAATGTGATGGATTAGGTTGTCGTTCTTTTTGCGGCTTACGACATACGATCCGGGACGAAAAAATAGCGCAAAAGAACAAAAGTGTCCCGAAACTATTGAAAATGTTCGATTTTGGGCTTCAAAAACAGGCACAGCCTAGCAGGCTTGTTGCCTATGTCGTAGAGCTCTCGGATAGCTTTCCAACGGTATGCTGTGCGCCACGTAACTCCTTACGAATCAAAAGTTATGGGCACCGGAGCGACGAATACTTGGTCTCAAGCCCCACGCCCTCGGTGTGCAAGCCCAGCCTCTACGTGATGTGAAGTTGTCTTGCCCAAGGTGCCTTGGGGTTCAATAATAGAAATGTGATGGATTAGGTTGTCGTCCTTTTCGTAGCTCACGACAAACGATCTGGGAAGAAAAAACAGCGCAAAAGAAGAAAAGTGTCCCAAAACTATTGAAAATGTTCGATTTTGGGCTCTGAAAATAGGCACAGCCGAGCAGGCTTGTTGCCCCTATCGTAGAGCTCTCAGAGAGCTTTCCAACGGTATACTGTGCGCCGCGTAACTCCTTACGGATCTAATGTTATGGGCACCAGAGCGATGGATACTTGGCCATCAGCCCCACATCCCCGGTTTGCGGGCCCAGCCTCAACGTGAAGTGAGGTTGTCTTCCCTAAGGTGCCGTGGGATTCAGTAATAGAGATGTGATGGCTTAGGTTGTCGTCCTTTTCGCCTCTCACAACGTACGATCCAGGACAAAAAAATAATGTAAAAGAACAAAAGTGACCCAAAACTGTTTAAAATGTTCAATTTAAGCTGCGAAAATAGGTACAGCCGAGCAGGCTTGCTGCCCACGTCGTAGAGCTCTTGGAGAGCTTTCCAACGGTATGTTTTGCGTTGCGTTGCGTAACTCCTTACGAATCAAAAGTTATGGGCACCGGAGCGACGGATACCAGGTCACAAGCCCCACGTCCTCGATTAACGGGCCCAGCCTCTAATTGAAGTGAAGTTGTCTTGGCCAAGGTGCCATGAGATTCGGTGATAGAAATGTGATGGACTAGTTTGTTTTCCTTTTCGCGTCTTACGACGTACGATCAGGGATGAAAAAATAGCGCAAAGGAATAAAATCGTCCCGAAGGTGGTGAAAACGTTCAATTTTGGGCCCTAAGAACAAGCGTAGCCCATCAGTCTTGCTGCCCCCGTCGTAGAGCTCTCGGAGAGCTTTCCAATAGTATACTGTGCGCCGCGTAACTCCTTACAAATCTAAAGTTATGGGTACCGGAGCGACGGATACCTGGTAACAATTCCCACGCCCTCGGTTTGCGGGCCCTGCCTCTACGTGAAGTGATGTTGTCCTGCCCAAGGTGCCATGGGATTCGGTAATAGAGATGTAATGGATTAGGTTGTCGTCCTTTTTTCGGCTCACGACGTACGATCCGGGACGAAAAATAGCAAAAAAGAACAAAAGTGACCCGAAACTGTTGAAAATGTTCGATTTTGGCCTTCTGAAAATAGGCACAGCCGAGCAGGCTTGTTGCCCCCGTCGTAAAACTCTCGGAGAGCTTTCCAATAGTATACTGTGCGCCGCGTAACTCCTTACAAATCTAAAGTTATGGGCACCGGAGTGACGGAGACCTGGTCACAAGCACCACGCCCTCGGTTTGCGGGCCTAGCCTCTACGTGAAGTGAAGTTTTCTTGCCCAAGGTGCCATGGGATTCGGTAATAGAAATGTAATGGATTCGGTTGTCGTCCTTTTCGCAGCTCACGACGTACGATTCGTGATGAAAAAATAGCGTAAAATGACAAAAGTTACCCGAAACTGTAGAAAATGTTCGATTTTGGGCTCCAAAAATAGGCACAGTCGAGCAGGCTTGCTGTTCACATCGTATACCTCTTTGAGAGCTTTCTAATGGTATGCTTTGCACCGCGTAACTCCTTACGAATCAAAAGTTATGGGCACTGGAGCGACGGATACTTAGTCACAAGCCCCACACACTCGGTTAGCGGGCCCAGCCTCTATGTGTAATGAATTTGTCTTGGCCAAGGTACCGTGGGATTCGGTGATAGAAATGTGATGGATTAGGTTGTCGTCCTTTTCGTGGCTCACGACGTACGATCCGGGATGAAAAAACAGCGCAAAGGAACAAAATTGTCCCGAAACTGATGAAAACGTTCGATTTTGGGCCCCAAAAATAGGCGTAGCAGAGCAAGCTTGCTACCCCTGTCGTAGAGCACTCGGAGGACTTTCCAACAGTATGTTGTGCGTTGCGTAACTCCTTATTGATCAAAAGTTATGTGCACCAGAGCAATGGACACCTGGTCACAAGACCCACGCCCTCGGTTTATGGGCCCAACCTCTACATGAAGCGAAGTTGTCTTGCCCAAGGTGCCATGGGATTCGGTTATAGAAATGTGATGGATTAGGTTGTCGTAATTTTCGCAGCTCACGACGTACGATCCAGGATGAAAAAATATCTTAAAAGAACAAAAGTGACTCGAAACTGTTGAAAATGTTTGATTTTGGGCTCCGAAACTAGGCGCAGCAGAGCAGGCTTGCTGCCCCTGTCGTAGAGCTTTCGGAGAGCTTTCCAATGGTATGCTTTGCGCCACGTAACTCCTTACAAATCAAAAGTTATGGGCACTAGAGCGACGTATACCTCGTCACAAGCCCCACGCCCTCGGTTAGCAGGGCCCAGCCTCTACGTGAAGTAAAGTTGTCTTAGACAATGTGCCGTGAGATTCGGTGATAGAAATGTGATTGATTAGGTTGTCGTCCTTTTTGCGGCTCACGACGTACGATCCGAGATGAAAAAACAGCGCAAAGGAACAAAATTGTCCCGAAACTAATGAAAACGTTCGATTTTGGGCCCCAAAGATAGGCGTGGCCGAGCAGGTTGCTGCCCAAGTCGTAGAGCTCTCGGAGAGCTTTCCAACGGTATGCTATGCATCGCGTAACTCCTTACGGATCAAAAGTTATAGGCACCGGAGCGACAGATAGCTGGTCTCAAGCCCTATGCCCTCGGTGTGCAGGCCCAGCCTCTACGTGAAGTAAAGTTGTCTTGCCCAAGGTGCCGTTGGATTTGGTAATAAAAATGTGCCGTGGGATTCAGTAATTGAAATATGATGGATTAGGTTGTCGTCCTTTACGCGGCTCACGACGTACGATCCAGGATGAAAAAACAGCGTGAAAGTAGAAAAGTGTCCCGAAACTATTGAAAACATTCGATTTTGGGCTCCAAAAATAGGCGCAGCAAAGCAGGCTTGGTGCCCCCGTCGTAGAGCTCTCAAAGTGCTTTCCAACGGTATGCTGTGCGCCGCGTAACTCCTTATGGATCAAAAGTTATGGGCACCAGAGCGACGGATACCTGGTCACAAGCCCCACGCCCTCGGTTTGCGGGCCTAGCCTCTACGTGAAGTGAAGTAGTCTTGCCCAAGGTGCCATGAGATTAAGTAATAGAAATGTGATTGATTAAGTCGTCATCCTTTTCGCGGCTCACGACGTACAATCCGGGATGAAAAAACAGCGTAAAAGAACAAAAGTGAACGTTAACTATTGAAAATGTTCGATTTTGGGCCCCAAAAATAGGCGTAGCTGAGCAAGCTTGCTGCTGCCGTCGTAGAGCTCTCAGAGGGCTTTCCAACTGTATGTTGTGCGCCGCGTAACTCCTTATGGATCAAAAGTTATGGGCACCAGAGCGACGGATACCTGGTCACAAGCCCCACGCCCTCGGTTTGCGGGCCCAGCCTCTACTTGAAGTGTAGTTATTTTGTCCAAGATTGTCACGCCCCAACCCGGCCTATAAAGGTTAGACTAGGGTGTGATCTAAACATTCAAGTCACATCTCGTACTTAACCGTTATGAAGATTTAACACTTAACATTTTGGCCTAAACTCCAAATTTTTTCGAAAAACTGGCAGCATAACAGCTGTAATTGGGCTCTTTGGTTTGACCTAATTCTCTAAACACCTCAAAATTTACCATCTCAATTTCATTTCCAACTAAGATTACTATTTATCATCAATTGAAATGCCTACTGGTTGTCTTGATGTCTCGTATGATTAATAACCTAGCATGATACTATGTCTCGTTCGTTTGTTAATCCTCGTTACAAAAGTACCTGTTGATCTTAGCTTAATAACGTGTACCTGCTTAAGATTTGGTTGGTTCATTTTACTTAGCCTTTACCTAACACTTCTTAATCCTGTTATAGATACTAGCAGTGATAATAGCAAAACGATCATAGTAGTGTCTAGTGTCTGTCTAGTTAATATCAGTACAATCCAAAATTAGACCCCAAATTACAACGGGGGTCTTTTTCATTACAAACAACAAGCAACATAAAAGAAATAGTCTTCAAGTAGCATGGAGTTCACAAGTAGCCATAATCACGCAAAGCACATAAGACAGGCAATCACTCTAAGGAATCATCGTTAGGCACGTCGTCCTCGGGTACCTATTCTTGATCTTCTTCACCTGAGATGATAAAAAAGGGTGAGTCCTTATGAACTCAGCGAGGGAAAACGAGTAATAGGTTTTGAAACTCATTTTCCGGTTCAACTTAGGAAAATCCTTTTGCAAGCATGAATATAACACAAATAAGTACATAACAATAATATAAAGTAAAGGAACACAATTACCAGTCTTTCCTCCCCAAGGTTCTCTAAGAACCAAGCGAGAGTACTTATACATATAGAAAAAGGATACGGTGAGCTTTTGCTCTTAGTTGTTGCGGCCGACTTCAATTCATCCCCTTAACACACCAAGTGGGTGTACTCCGGATGTACCCCGAAATCCTACGACCCAACTCTCCGAGGAAGTCTAGCCCCCAAGCGAGAGAGGGAATTGGTACCATGGTAGTCACGGGTGTACCGGCAAGCCCGATGCCACCCGGTGTGCTTGATCGCTACCATGCCAGAATGGAAGGTTGCAACCTTGTATGCAATGCACATTTATGACATTTAATATATCACATTAGGAGGACAACAAAGTAGGTTGCCTCCGGATAGTCATAAGATTGCACATTGACAAGTAAACAAGCGAGGCACGAATAGACAATTAATTTCACTTGAAAAGCATATGGAGTTATATGAACATTAAACGGGCAGCCATGTAACATATATAAATCAAGTCATATAACTCATTTCAAAGTCCACGTAATCAAATATTAAAATAATTCACATGCAACAATATCTACGTGGGCTCGGATGCAAGAAAGGCCTATATGTCAACATGCAATGGTCAAAATCACATCTAGGGCTATAAGGGCATCTACGGGCAGCCTACTAAGCATATAATTCCACACAATATCCAAATGATCAACACTTAGCAAGCCTACCTAGTCATTGGGGTTTCCATTTCGTGCTTACCCGTGTGATTAAACCCTAAGTCAACTCAAAATCAATCTCAAGTCATGCATCATTTAATTCAAACATCCTCAAGTACTCAAAACAGTCCACACAACATCCCAACGCCACAAACCCAAGCATTTAATACCACAAGAGAAATTACAACAAATTTTCTAAGCATATAACCAAGTGAAACCCTCACTGCAATAGGCTGTTTTCCCACAACCATTAAGACAAGCAAACAATATCCAATTCCAGTGAATAAGATTTCAAATTAAAGCTTAAGAAGTGAACTAAAATCAGAGACAAACCTTGCATCATTTGGAGTTCGGGATCAATAGTTATAGCCGAAACAGTGGGATAGCACAAAACTGTCCAGATTTGCACACATTTCAATAATTGACGTTTTTGAGGTCATTAGGGTCAGAGTTAGCCTTAGTCCATTTCTGACAAAAATATCCAGAACTAAAAAATATATCAGCACACCAAATTTCATGAATTTTTGACATCATTTACTAAGTCTAATATGGTTCGTTCTACAAGGTCAGTGCATCTGCCAAAACCTGCTTCATTTTTCCAGATTTCCAGATTTAGATACATTTTAATGATTTGCCATTTTGAGGACTTTAGAGTCGAAATTAGCTTTGGTCTATTTCTTCGAAAAATGTTCAAAACTGGAAAAAATAGACACCTACCAATTTTCATACATTTTAAACATCATTTTCCTAGCCAAACTCACCTCGAAACAACAAGTCAGAGAGCTGTCACACAATCCGATTTCACCTATCATCATTTTCAAGCCAAAACCTTGCCATGCATGGTTGAGGAAGCTTATGAACACACATATATCTCAAATGCATAAGCAAATACATACATTTAAGAGCATGCATGTGGATTTTTGAAGGATTTTCAAAAGGTTTTAGCCCACACCTTAGCAAATCAACAAGAAGATGCACAAAACTTTGATGAAGCTCAAATTCTTCTTCTTCCTTGCTTAGCCGAGATTCCAACTCAAATTTCTCTATTTTTCCTAGCTTAGTGGCCAAGCTCTTAGTACATGCATGTGGTTAGAACAAGAAGAAAAGAAATGGAAGCTAGTTAACTCACCTAGGCCGAAATGGTGACTCAAAGGACATGCATGTGTGATTCTTGCATCCTAGCTAGCTTGATTGAGTTTCTTTGATTGTTGCTTGTCTTGATGCACCACGAATTGATGAAGATGAGTAAAGGCAAGAGTAAACTCAGCCAAGGCCGAGAGATAGGGAAGAGATGAGAGCTTGAGAGAATGTGGAGAGCAAATGAGAGAGAAGTGTGAGGAAAAATGAGAGAAATGACAAAGAGTGAAGCTTTTGCACTTCTTCATGCATGTGGTCGGCCTTGAGCTTGATGATTCAGCTTTTTTGTGTCTTCAAGAGCATATTTGAAATTTCTAGTATGGGCAAAGAATGTTTGATTGAGCAAGGTGGGCTTTTACAAAGGTTTTGAGCAATTTTTTTTATGTATTTGTGTCATAGGATTGTCATAAGTTGTCTAGAATCAATTTGAATTGAGCAAACATGCACAAATACCACCTAGTGGTCGGCCAAGGCTATAAAAATTCTGATTTTTTGTCATCTATTGGAATATTATTGGGTGTTGGAAGTGCAAAAAGAATAAGGAAAAAAGAATGAGAAATGCTTAGTGTTTAGTGAAATTTTATCTTCTAGTGAGTTGAATTAGTAATATAATAATAGTTAGTGGATTTTGTAGGATTAATTAATGACCTAGTACTTCGTGTAAGATGCTTTCTTGTTTAGCGTGAGGACACACTTTCTTAGGTCTAGGATACGCACTACGAGGTAGGACACGAACTACGAGACAAACGCATATTTTTCAAGTAAATGCACGCAATTCTAAATGAATGCACATAATTCAATGCAAGGCACACAAAACGAACACAATTCTCAAACCTAGGTCAAGGCACGTAATTCTAGATTATGGTACACGAAATGAGGTATTGCACGCAAATCGAGGTCAGGCCTCACAAAGATGCTGTGGGATTCGGTAATAAAAATGTGATGGATTAGGTCGTCGCCCTTTTCGTGGCTCACAACATACTATTCGGGACGAAAAAACAGCGCAGAAGAAGAAAAGCTCCCCGAAAATTTTGAAAACTTTCGATTTTGGGCTCCGAAAATAGGTGCAGCTGAGCATGCTTTTTTCCCCTTCGTAGAGCTCTCGAAGAGCTTTCCAACGGTATGTTGTGCGACGCGTAACTCCTTACGGATCAAAAGTTATGGGCCATAGAGCGACGGATACCCGGTCACAGGCCCCACGCCCTCGGTTAGCGGGCCCAGCCCCTACGTGGAGGGATTGTCTTACCCAAAGTGCCATGGGATTCGGTAATAGATATGTGATGGATTAGGTTGTCGTCCTTTTTGCGGCTCACGACGTACGATCCGGGACGAAAAAATAGCGCATAAGAAGAAAAGTGTCCCAAAACTGTTGAAAATATTCGATTTTTGGCTCCAAAAAGAGGCGCAGCCGAGCATGCTAGTTTTCCCTATCGTAGAGCTCTAGGAGAACTTTCCAACAGTATGCTGTGCAACGCGTAACTCCTTACAGATCAAAAGTTATGGGCACCGGAGCGATGGATACCTGGTTATAAGCCCCACGCCCTCGGCTTGCGGGCCCATCCTCTACGTGAAGTGAAGTTGTCTTGCCCAAGGTGCCGTGGGATTCGGTAATAGAAATGTGATGGATTAGGTTGTTGTCCTTTTCGCAGCTCACGACGTATGATCCGGGATAAAAAAAAAGCGCAAAGGAAGAAAAGTGTCCCAAAATTGATGAAAACATTTGATTTTGGGCTCCAAAAATAGGCGTAGCTGAGTAGGCTTGCTGCCCCCATCGTAGAGCTCTTGGAGAGCTTTCCAACGGTATGCTGTGAGCTACGTAACTCCTTACGGATCAAAAGTTATGGGCACCAGAGCGACGGATACCTGGTCACAAGCCCCACGCCCTCGGTTTGCGGGCCCAACCTAGACGTGAAGTGAAGTTGTCTTGCCAAAGGTACCATGGGACTCAGTAATAGAAATGTGATGGATTAGGTTGTCGTCCTTTTCGCTGCTCACGACGTACGATTCGGGACGAAAAAATAGCGTAAAAGAACAAAGTGACCCGAAACTATTGAAAATGTTCGATGTTGGGCTCCAAAAATAGGCACAGTCGAGCAGGCTTGCTGCCCACGTCGTAGAGCTCTTAGAGAGCTTTCCAACGGGATGCTTTGCATCGCGTAACTCCTTACGAATCAAAAGTTATGGGCACCGGAGCGACGGATACCAGGTCACAAGCCCCACGCCCTCGGTTAGTGGGCCAAGCCTCTACGTGAAGTGAAGTTGTCTTGGACAAGGTGTCATGGGATTCAGTGATAGATATGTGGCGGATTAGGTTATCGTCCTTTTCGTGGCTCACGACGTACGATCAGGGATGAAAAAACAACGTAAGGGAACAAAATTTTCCCGAAACTGATGAAAACGTTCGATTTAGGGCACCAAAAATAGGCGTAACCGAGCAGGCTTGCTGCCCCCATCGTAGAACTCTCGGAGAGCTTTTCACGGTATGCTGTGTGCTGCGTAATTCCTTACGGATCAAAAGTTATGGCACCGGAGACGTGAAGTGAACTTGTCTTGCCCAAGGTGTCGTGGAATTCGGTAATAGAAATGTAATGGATTACGTTGTCGCCTTTTTCACGGCTCACAACGTACGATCCAAGACAAAAAACCAGCGCAAAAAAAGAAAAGTGTCCCGAAACTGTTAAAAATGTGCGATTTTTTGATCCAGAGCGACGGATACCTGGTCACAAGCCCCACGTGATAGAAATAAGATGGATTAGGTTGTCGTACTTTTTCACGGCTAAGGACGTACGATCCGGGATGAAAAAATAGTGCAAAAGAACAAAAGTGTCCTGAAACTGTTAAAAATGTTTGATTTTAGGCCCCGATAACAAGCACAACAGTACAGGCTAGCTGCCTCTGTCGTACAGCTCTCGGAGAGCTTCCAACGGTATGCTGTGCGCCACGTAAGTCCTTACGGATCAAAAGTTATGGGTATAGGAGTGACAGATACCTGGTCACAAGCCCCACGCCCTAAGTTTGCAGGCTCAGCCTCTACGTGAAGTGAAGTTGTCTTGCCCAAGGTGCAGTGGAATTCGATAATATAAATGTGATGGATTAGGTTGTCGCCCTTTTCGTGGCTCACAACGTACGATCCGGGATGAAAAAACAGTGTAAATGAATAAAAGTGTCCCAAAACGTTTGAAAATGTGTGATTTTTTGCTCCGAAAATAGGCGCTACGTAGCAGGCTTTTTGCCTCTGTCATAGAGCTCTCGGAGAGCTTTCCAACGGTATGTTGTGCACCGCGTAACTCCTTACGGATCAAAAGTTATGGCACCGGAGCGACGGATACCTGGTCACAAACCCACGCCCTCGGTTTGCGGGCCTAGCCACTACGTGAAGTGAAATTGTCTTGCCTTAGGTACCGTGGGATTCAATATTAGAAATGTGATGGATTAGGTTGTCGTCCTTTTCGCAGCTCACGACGTACGATCCAGGATGAAAAAATAGCGCAAAAGAAAAAAAGTGTCCCGAAACTGTTGAAAATGTTCGATTTTAGGCTTTGAAAATAGACACAGCCGAGCAGGCTTGCTGCCGCTGACGTAAAGCTCTCGGAGGGCTTTCCAACAGTTTGCAGTGCGCCGCGTAACTCGTTACGGATCAAAAGTTATGGGCACCGGAGCGACGGATACCTGGTCTCAAGCCCTACGCCCTCGGCTTGCGGGCCCAGCCTCTATGTGAAGTGATGTTGTTTTGCCCAAGGTGCAGTGGGATTCAGTAATAGAAATGTTATGGATTAGGTTGTCGTCCTTTTCGCGGCTCACGATGTACGATCCGGGATGAAAAAAAAGCGCAAAAGAAGAAAAATATCCCAAAACTAATGAAAATGTTCGATTTTGGGCCTGAAAAATAGGCGTAGCCGAGCAGGCTTACTGCCCCCATCGTAGAGCTCACGGAGAGCTTTCCAACGGTATGCAGTGTGCCGCGTAACTCCTTACGGATCAAAAGTTATGGGCACTAGAGCGACGGATAACTAGTCACAAGCCCCACGCCCTCGGTTTGCAGGCCCAGCCTCTACGTGAAGTGAAGTTGTCTTGCCCAAGGTAGCGTAGGATTTGGTAATAGAAATATGATGGATTAGGTTGTCGTCCTTTTCGCGGCACACGACGTACGATCCGGGATGAAAAAATAGCGCAAAAGAACAAAAGTGTCCTAAAACTATTGAAAATGTTCGATTTTGGGCTCCGAAAATAGGCACAGCCAAGCAGGCTTGTTGCCCACGTCGTAGAACTCTCGGAGAGCTTTACAACGGTATGTTGTGTGCCGCATTAGTCCTTACGGATCAAATGTTATGGGCACTGCAACAACGAATACCTGTTCATAAGCCCCACGCCATCGGTTTCCGGGCCCAGCCTCTACGTGGAGCGAAGTTGTCTTGCCCAAGGTGCAATGGGATTCAGTAATAGAAATGTGATGGATTAGGTGGTCGTCCCTTTCGCGGCTGACGAAGTACGATCCGGGAGGGAAAAACAGCGCAGAAGAAAAAAAGTGTCCCGAAACAGATGAAAATATTGAATTTTGGGCACCAACAACAGCCGCAGCCTAGCAGGCTTCCTGTCCCCGTCGTAGAGCTCTCGGAGAGCTTTACAACGGTATGATGTGCGCCGCATAACTCCTTAGGGATCAAAAGTTATGGGCACCGGAGTGACGGATACCTGGTCTCAAGCCCCACGCCCTCAGTTTGCAGGCCTAGCCTCTACGTGAAGTGAAGTTTTCTGGCCCAAGGTATCATGGGATTATGTAATAGAAATGTGATGGATTAGGTTGTCGTCCTTTTCACTGCTCACGACGTACGATCCGGGATAAAAAAAACAACGCACAAGAAGAAAAGTGTCCCGAAACTATTGCAAACGTTCGATTTTGGGTTCCGAAAATAGGTACAGCCAAGTAGGCTAGCTGTCCCTGTCGTAGAGCTCTCCGAGAGATTTCCAACGGTATGCTATGCGCCGCGTAACTCCTTACGGATCAAAAGTTATGGGTACCGGAGTGACGGATACCTGGTCACAAGCCCCACACCCTCGGTTGGCGGACCCAGCCTCTACGTGAAGTAAAGTTTTCTTGTCCAAGGTGCCATGGAATTCGGTAATAGAAATGTGATGGATTAGTTTGTCGCCATTTTTGTGGCTCACAACGTACAATCTGGGACGAAAAAACAGCGCAAATGAAGAAAACTATCCCAAAACTAATGAAAATATTTGATTTTTTGCGCCGAAAATAGGCGCAGCTGAGCACACTTGTGGCCCTTGTCGTAGAGCTCTCGGAGAGCTTTCCAACGGTATGCAGCACGTCGCGTAACTTCTTTCGGATCAAAAGTTATGGGCACCGGAGCGATGAATACCTGGTCACAAGCCCTACGCCCTCGGTTTGCGGGCCCAGCTTCTAGGTGAAATAAAGTTGTCTTGCCCAAGGTGCCGTGGGATTCGGTAATAGAAATGTGATGGATTAGGTTGTCGTATTTTTCGCGGCTCACGTCGTACGATCCGGGATGAAAAAATAACGCAAAAGAAGAAAATTGTCCCAAAACTGATGAAAACGTTCGATTTTGGGCCCCAAAAGTAGGCGTAGCTAAGCAGGCTTGCTGCCCCCGTCGTAGAGGTCTCAGAAAGCTTTCCAACGGTATATTGTGCACCGCGTAACTCTTTACAGACCAAAAGTTATGGGCACCAGAGCTACGGATACCTAGTCACAAGCCCCACGCCCTCGGTTTGTGGGCCCAGCCTCTATGTGAAATGATGTTGTCTTGCCCAAGGTGCCGTGGGATTCGGTAATAGAAATGTGATGGATTAGGTTGTCATCCTTTTCGCGGCTCACGACGTACGATTCGGAACCAAAAAATAGTGTAAAAGAACAAAAGTGACCCAAAACTGACGAAAATGTTCAATTTTTGGCACCGACAATAGGCGCAGCTGAGCAGCCTTCCTTCCCCTGTCGTAGAGCTCTCGGAGCGCTTTACAACGGTATGCTGTACACCGCGTAACTCCTTAGGGATCAAAAGTTATGGGCACCGGAGTGACGGATACCTGGTCTCAAGCCCCACGCCCTCAATTTGCGAGCCTAGCCTCTACGTGAAGTGAAGTTGTCTGGCCCAAGGTGCCATCGGATTATGTAATAGAAATGTGATGGATTAGGTTGTCGTCCTTTTCACTGCTCGCGACGTACGATCCAGGATGAAAAAACAACGCACAAGACGAAAAATGTCCCGAAACTATTGGAAACGTTTGATTTTGGGCGCCGAAAATAGGTGCAGCCGAGCAGGCTAGCTGCCCTCGTCGTAGAGCTCTCGGAGAGATTTCCAACGGAATGCTGTGTGTGAGGCCCGACCTTGATTTACGTGCGATACCTCGTTTCGTATGCCCTAACCTAGATTTGCATGCTTTGACATAGGTTTAAGAATTGTGTTTCGTTTTGTGTGCCTTGCATTGAATTACATGCATTCATTAGGGTTGCGTGCATTTACTTGAAAAACGTGCATTTGTCTCGTAATTCGTACTCTACCTCATAGTACGTGCCCTAAACCTAGGAAAGTGTGCCCACACGCTAATCAAGAAAGCATCTTACACGAAGCACTAGATCATTAATTAATCCTACAAACTCCACTAACTAATATTAAATTGCTAATTCAACCCACTAGAAGACAAAATCTCACAAAAAGCTAGACATTCTTTATTCTTTATTCTTTATTCTTTGCATATCCCAAACACACAATTAATTATTGCTCAACCAAGACAAAAATTCAGATTTTGCACAAGCCTTGGCCGACCAACTCTTGTCTTTGTGCATGCATTTTAATTTCAAATTCTATTCCTAGACATCCTATGACAATCTATGACACAATGCATAAAAAAATTTAGCTCAAAACTCTGCCCAAAGGCTTCATATTCTAGACACAAGCTCCATGCCCATACTAGACAATTCAAAATGCTTCTTGAAGACACAAATCAGATTTTTGCAAGGCCCTAGGCTGACACAAGCTTCAAACATTGCAAGGCTTTTATTTTTCTTTCATTTTCTCTCATTTTTTCTTATTCTTCTCTCTCTCTCGGCCCTAGCTGAATATTGTAGACTCCATAGCTAAGTTCTTCATCCTAAGGCCCTTCATGACCTCCAAGCTACCAAGGAACTCGACCAAGCAAAGCTAGAGTACAAGAGACACACATGCAAGCACATTGAACATCCATTTTGGCTTCGGTGAGTTTGTTAGCTTCCATTTCATTTTCTTCTTGTTCTAACCACATGCACCTACTAAGAACTTGGTTACTAAGCTAGGAAATTAGAGAAAATCGAGTGGTCTCTCGGCTAAGCAAGGAAAAGAGTCAATCTTGTGCATCCTCAAGAGTTTGTACATCTTCTTTGTTGTCTTGCTAAGGTGAGGGCTAAAACTTCTTGAAAAGCTTTCAAAATCCACATGCATGCCCTTAAATGTCTATTTTTACTTCTGTACTTGTGATATATGTGTGTTCATGAGCTTTTATAAACATGCATGGCAAAATATTCGACTAGAATGTGATGATAGATGAAATCGGGTATGTGACAGCCTTCTTCCTTGTTGGTGCGAGGTGCTTTTGACCAGGTAAATGGTGTTCAAAATGTGTGAAAATCGGTAGGTAACTAGTTTTGCCAGTTCCGAGTATTTTTCACAGAAATAGACCAAAGCTAAATTTGATTCTAAAGTCCTCAAAATGGCAAATTATCAAAATGTGTCCAAATCTGGAAAGTCTGGAAAAATGAAGCAGGTTTTGGCAGATTCACTGACCTTGTAGAACGAACCAGTTTTGACTTAGTAAATGATATCCAAAATGAATTAAATTTGGTATGTAGCTAGATGTTTCAGTTCTGGACATTTTTGTCAGAAATGGACTATGGCTAAATCTGACCCTAAGACCATAAAAAATGACAAATATTGAAATGTGTACAAATCTGGACAGTTTTGTGTAGTCTCACTGTTTTGGCTATAACTCTTGAACCTGAACTCCAAATGATGCGAGGTTTGTTTCTGAATTTAGTTCACTCCTTAAGCTTTAATTTGACATCTTGTTCACTGGAATTGGAGATTGTTTGCTTGTATCAATTATTGTGATAAAACAGTCCATTGCAGTGAGGGTTTCACCTATTGATATGCTTAGAAAAATTAATGTAGCTTCCCTTGTTGTATTAAATGCTTGGGATTGTGGCATTTGGATGTTGTGTGGACTGTTTTGAATGCTTGAGGGTGTTTGAATTAATCAATGCATGGCTTGAGCTTAATTACGAGATGACTTGGGGCTTAATCGCACGGGTAAGCACGAATTGAAACCCTAGTGACTAGGTAAATTCGCTAAGTGTTGATCCTACGAATATCGTGTTTAATTATGTAATTAGTAGGCTGCCCGTAGTTGCCCTCATAGCCCTAAACATGATTTCTATGATCACATGTTGACAAGTAGGCCTTTCTTGCACCCGGATCCACGTAGATGTCGTTGCATGTTGAATAATCTTGTTATTTGATTACGTGAACTTCGAAGTGAGTTATATGACTTGATTTACATGCGTTACATGGCTGCCATTTTAATACTCATATAACTCCATGTGTTTTATAAGTGAAATTTCCTGTCATATCGTGCCTTACTTGTTTACTTGTCAATGTGCAATCTTATGACTGTTCGGAGGCAACATACTTTGTTGTCCTCCTAATGTGATATATTACATGTCATAAATGTGCATTGCATATAAGGTTGCAACCTTTCATTCTGGCGTGGTAGCGTTCACGCACACCGGGCGGTATCGGGCTTGCCGGTACAACCGTGACTACCATTGTCCAATTCCCTCTCTCGCTTGGGGGTTAGACTTCCTCGGAGAGTTGGGTCGTAGGATTTCGGGGTACATCCGGAGTACACCCATTTGGCGTGATAAGGGGATGATTTGAAGTCGGCCGCAACAACTGATACTGACATGAACTGAGAGCAAAAGCTCACCGTATCCTTTTCACTCTGTGTATAAGTACTCTCGCTTGGTTCCTAGAGGACCTTGGGGAGGAAAGACGGGTAATTGTGTTACTTTACTTTTACATTACTTTATGTACTTACTTGTGATATATTCATGCTTGCAAAAAGGGTTTTCATAAGTTGAACCGAAAAATGAGTTTCAAAACTTATTCTCGTTCCCCCTCGCTGAGTTCATAAAGACTCACCCTCTTTTATCATCTCAGGTGAAGAAGACCAAGAACAGGTACCCGAGGATGATGTCCCTAATGATGATTCCTTGGAATGATTGTTTGCCCTACGTGCCTTGCTTGACTATGGCCATTTTGTGAACAATTTGTTGCTTGAAGACTATTTCATTTCTTATGATGCTTGTTGTTGTAATGTAAAAGACCCCTGTTGTAATTTGGGATCTAATTTTGGCTTGTACTGATAATAACTAGATAGACACTACTAAGGTCGTTTTGCTATCGTTATTGGCTAGTATCTATCATAGGATTATGAAGTATCAGGTAAGGACTAAGTAAAATGAACATATCCAACCTTAAGCAGGTACTCATTGTTAAGCTAAGATCAACATGTAGTTTTGTAACGAGGACAAACAAACAAACGAGACATAGTATCATGCTAGGTTATTAATCAAACGAGACTTCGAGATAACTAGTAGGCGTTTCGATTGGATATAAATAGTAATCTTAGTTGGAAATGAAATTAAGATTGGAAATTTTGAGGCGTTTAAAGAATTAGGTCAAACTAAAGAGCCCAATTACAGTCGTTATGCTGCCGGTTTTCTGAAAAACTATGGAGTTTAGGCTAAAACGTTAGGTGTTAAACCCTATTGAACGATTAAGTACGTGATATGACTTGAATGATTAGATCACACCCTAGTCTAACCTTTATAGGTCGGGTTGGGGCGTGACACCTTATAGAAGAATGGTATCAGAGCTTAGATTGCTTAAGCTGGGTTTAACTCTCAGACCATGGGTAGAAGCCCTAAGATTATTAGGATGAATTGTCTATATGTTATTATGTGATAATGTTAATTGTGCCTTCTATGTTCTATGTGCTTATGTGATTAACTTGTCTTAACTGTTTCTAGAACTATGTGTTTATGTAAAATTATATGTTGCATATCTTATGCATTAAATTCTTGTTTGTCGTATTTCAATAAATTGTGCATCGTAATCTGTGCCTATAGATAGCTGGCCCTAGTACCCGCACTACTAATAGGAGCGGTGAGCCCCAAGAGACTGGAGATGCTTATCAAACTAATCCCGGCATAACTTTGTTTAATATGATGGCGAATGCCATGGATCGCGTGTCGCGAGTGATGGAACGCCAAGATGCACGGGAAGCAAACAACAACAACAACAGGAATGATGGTAACCATGGGAGACATAGCAGAATGCGGGAGTTCCTTGACTTTCGCCCGTCCAAATTCCATGGGGAAGCTGATGATGAAAAAGGTAGAGGCTTGGCTGTCTGAGATCAAGAGGATTTTTAGGCCATTTGACTATACTGATGAAGAAAATGTGGAGTTTGTTATGTTTCTATTGCACGGGGATGCTGAGCATTGGTGACATACTGTGGAGGCACTGTGGGAAACTGATCATACACCTCGCTTGTGGGGTAATTTCGTTAAGGCATTCAAGGAGAAATATGTACCTGTAGTTTTCAGGCAGAGGCGGATTGAAGAATTCATGCACCTGAACCAGGGTAACATGACGGTGGCCCAATACGAGGCTCGCTTTGACCGACTGTCCCGCTATGCTCAATACATGGTCAGTACTCCTGAGGCGAAGATATGGAAATTTACGACTGGATTGAGGCCAGAGATTCAGGACTAGTTGGCTTCGCATGACTTCGATACTTATTCCGCTCTCCTTGCTGCTGCTTTCCAAGTTGAGAAGAGAAAACTTGATTGAGCCGGTTCAAGTCAGCCGAACAAGAAACTATACCAGCATTCAGGTCAACAAAGAAAATTCCAGAGTCAGAGTCGCAGTCAGGGCCAGAGCTAGAATAGACCAGTTAATAACCGTGGCCCGACTAAACCACTATCAGCCTCTTCCACCCGCGGATCCACAGGTAGTTCACCTGCTACTCAGTGTATCAACTGCTCTTACTGTGACAAGAAGGGTCACACTGAGGCCCAGTGCTGGAAGAAGTCAGGATGATGTGTGCGGTGTGGCAGTGATTAGCATCAGATCAAGGATTACCCTAAATGGCAAGCATGACAAAATCAAGTTAAACCAGCTGGTAGAGGCAAGACTCCAGTTCCTAGAGTTCAAGCTCGAACTTATGCTATTGAGTGCGAGGAGCTTCCAGAGGAGACCGCTGTTGTTGAAGGTACATTCTTCATACTGAATCAACCTGTAAGGGTGCTAATTGATCCAGGTGCTACTCATTCATTTATTACTCCCTTATGTGTGCAACGTGTGAAACTACGAGTTGTATGTTTGCCTTACGAAGTAGAAGTTGGTACTTCGATGGGTTCTAAACTTGTTACTAGCTCAGCTTGTAAAGGATGTAAAATCCAAATTAAAGATAGGGAATTCTCAGCCAATCTTATTGTATTACCTTTTCGAGACTATGAACTCATTTTAGGGATGGACTGGTTGGCAAAGCATCATTCCAAACTAGATTGTCGGACGAAGATTGTAACATTCCGGATACCTGGTCAACCAATACTGGAGGTTATGGGTCGAAGAGACTTCACCGGGAGTTCTATCATTTCATCTACGAAAGCAGTGAAGTCCTTGAGAAAGGATGTAGTGGATACTTAGCTTACCTCATCAACAAGCCGTCGGACAAAGCTAAGTTGGAGGAGATGCTAGTGATTAAAGATTATGCGGATGTGTTTCCAGAAGAATTGCCAAGTTTACCCCCAAATCGGGAGATCGAGTTCATTATAGAATTACTGCCTGGCACCCAGTCGATATCTAAAGCTCCCTATCGTATGGCACCAGCCGAGCTACAAGAATTGAAGGACCAATTGCAAGGATTGTTGAAGAAGGGGTTTGTTCAACCAAGTTCTTCTCCATGGGGTGCACCAGTCCTATTTGTAAAGAAGAAAGATGGAACGTTGAGGCTATGCATCGACTACCGAGGATTGAACCAAGTGACCGTCAAGAATAAATACCCACTTCTGCTGATCGATGAGTTGTTTGATCAACTTCAAGGAGCCAAAGTGTATTCGAAGCTCGACTTGAGGCAAGGGTACTATCAGTTGCGGATCAAAAGGAGGATGTGCCTAAAACGGCTTTCAGGACAAGATATGGGCATTATGAATATGTGGTGATGCCTTTTGGACTAACTAATGCCCCTGCAGCTTTTATGGACTTGATGCACAGGGTGTTTCAACCCTACTTGGACCAATTTGTAGTGATCTTCATTGATGATATTTTGGTGTACTCGAAATCCGAGGCTGAGCATGAACAACATCTGCGGTTGGTACTGCAGAAACTTTGAGAGCATCAATTGTATGCAAAGTTTAGCAAGTGTGAGTTTTGGTTGCAGCAAATTGTATTTTTGGGGCATATCATATCCCAAGAGGGAATAGCAGTGGATCCAGCAAAGATAGAAGCGGTGATGTCTTGGAAGAAGCCGGAAAATGTTACGGAAGTTCAGGGTTTTCTTGGTCTAGCCGGCTATTATTGGAGGTTCGTGAAGGATTTCTCAAAGATCGCGGGACCGCTTACAAAGCTCACTCAGAAGAAAACAAAGTTCGTTTGGGATGACAAGTGTGAGAAGAGTTTCCAAGAATTGAAGAAAAGATTGACTACTGCACCTGTTCTTGCATTGCCTGAAGGGAGTCAAGGTTTTGTAATCTATAGTGATGCTTTGAAGGAAGGACTAGGTTGTGTGTTGATGCAAAATGGTAGAATGATTGCATATGCTTCTAGGAAACCGAAGCCATATGAATTGAACTACCCGACGCATGATTTGGAGTTAGCGGCTATTGTGTTTGCGCTCAAGAAATGGAGGCACTATCTGTGGGGTAACAAGTTCGAGGTGTTTACTGATCATAAGAGCTTGAAATACTTGTTCTCACAAAAAGAGTTGAACATGAGGCAAAGACGGTGGATGGAGCTTTTGGATGATTATAACTGCACAATCAATTATGTGCCCAGTAAAGCAAATGTAGTTGCAGATGCCTTAAGCAGGAAAGCGAGCATGGCAAAACTAGAAGTTAAGGTTCAAGAGTTGTTGGAGGAAGCATTTTTGTGGAAACTACAATTGACTCAAAAAGGGTTACTATTTGCCACTATACAAGTTCAATCGACCTTGTTGTCTGAATTACTAGAGGCTCAACAGAAGGACCAACAGTTTCAGAAGGTTAAAGAAAGCAACACAGATTTCAAGTTTCATGATGATGGTATTTGGAGGTTTAGGAATCGGATTTGTGTTCTTAATGAGCCAGAGTTGAAAAAGAAGATTCTTGAAGAAGCCCACAATTCAAGATATACTATTCATCCCGGTGGAACAAAGATGTACCGGGATTTAAAGCAACACTATTGGTGGAATAATATGAAGAGAAAGATTGCGGAGTTTGTGGCATAGTGTTTGACTTGCCTGAGAATCAAAGCAGAACATCAACGACCGGTAGGTTTACTTCAGCCGTTGGAAATCCCTCAATGGAAATTGGAACATATAACTATGGACTTTGTTATGGACCTGCTCAGGTCACAAAAGGGTCATGATGCCGTTTGGGTCATAGTGGATAGATTGACTAAGTCAGTGCACTTCTTACCGATGACCAAGGAGGATAGTCCTGAGAAATTAGGAGATATGTATATGGCGGAGATTGTAAGATTGCACGGGATGCCTGTGAGTATTGTATCGGATAGGGATCCTCATTTTACTTCCCGATTTTGGAAGAGACTGCAAGAAGCTTTGGGAACGAAGTTGAGTTTCAGCACGGCTTATCACCCTCAGACTGATGGACAATCTGAGAGAACTATTCAGATTCTGGAGGATATGCTGAGGGCGTGTGTTTTAGACTTCGGAAAAGGTTGGGATAAATATTTGTCTCTAGCGGAGTTCGCTTATAATAATAGTTATCAGGCCACTATCGGGATGGCCCCATTTAAGGCGTTGTATGGACGTAAGTATCGATCCCCAATTTACTGGGATGAAGTAGGTGAGACAAAGACTTTTGACCCGACCCTTTTACCTGAACTTATGAAGACTGTTGATAATATCCACCTCATCCAGAAACAGATGCTTACCGCCCAAAGCAGGTAGAAAAGTTATGCAGACCGACAGAGACGGAGCCTAGAGTTTGAGGTCGGCGACAAGGTGTTCTTGAAGATATCACCCCGGAGGGGACTGATTAAATACGGCAAGGGTGGAAAGTTAAGCCCGAGGTTTGTAGGACCATTTGAGATAATTAAGAAGGTTGGCAAGTTGGCGTATCGCCTGGCACTACCCCAAAACCTCTCCAATATTCACGACGTCTTTCATGTTTCGATGCTACGGAAGTATCACCCTAATCCATCGCATATCTTGGAGCCAGAGCCATTGCAGCTTCGGGAGAACTTGTCTTATGAAGAGAAGCCCATTCGGATCCTAGACCAGCAAGATCGGGAGTTGCGCGGCAAATCTATACCGATGGTAAAAGTATTGTGGGATCATCATGGAGTTGAAGAAGCAATGTGGGAAAGGCGAGACCAAATGGAGCAACAATATCCAGCATTATTTCAAAGGTAATATTGAATTTCGGGACGAAATTCTTTTAAGGAGGGGAGGATGTGAGGCCCAACCTTGATTTACGTGCGATACCTCATTTCGTGTACCCTAACCTAGATTTGCGTGTCTTGACCTAGGTTTAAGAATTGTGTTCCATTTTGTGTGCCTTGCATTGAATTACGTGCATTCATTAGGGTTGCGTGCATTTACTTGAGAAACGTGCATTCGTCTCATAATTTGTGCCCTACCTCGTAGTGTGTGCCCTAAACCTAGGAAAGCGTGTCCACACGCTAATCAAGAAAGCATCTTACACGAAGCACTAGATCATTAATTAATCCTACAAACTCCACTAACTAATATTAAATTGCTAATTCAACCCACTAGAAGACAAAATCTTACAAAAAGCTACACATTCTTTATTCTTTATTCTTTGCATAGCCCAAACACACAATTAATTATTGCTCAACCAAGACAAAAATTCAGATTTTGCACAAGCCTTCGCCGACCAACTCTTGTCTTTGTGCATGCATTTTAATTTCAAATTCTATTCCTAGACATCCTATGACAATCTATGACACAATGCATAAAAAATTTAGCTCAAAACTCTACCCAAAGGCTCCATATTCTCGACACAAGCTCCATGCCCATACTAGACAATTCAAAATGCTTCTTGAAGACACAAATCAGATTTTTGCAAGGCCCTAGGCTGACACAAGCTTCAAACATTGCAAGGCTTTTATTTTTCTTTCATTTTCTCTCATTTCCTCTCATTCTTCTCTCTCCCTCTCATTTCTTCTCTCTCTCTCGACCCTAGCTAAATATTGTAGACTCCATAGCTAAGTTCTTCATCCTAAGGCCCTTCAAGACCTCCAAGCTACCAAGGAACTCAACCAAGCAAAGCTAGAGTGCAAGAGACGCACATGCAAGCTCATTGAACATCCATTTGGGCTTAGGTGAGTTTGTTAGCTTCCATTTCGTTTTCTTCTTGTTCTAACCACATGCACCTACTAAGAACTTGGTTACTAAGCTAGGAAATTAGAGAAAATCGAGTGGTCTCTCGGCTAAGCAAGGAGAAGAGTCAATCTTGTGCATCCTCAAGAGTTTGTACATCTTCTTTTTTGTCTTGCTAAGGTGAGGGCTAAAACTTCTTGAAAAGCTTTCAAAATCCACATGCATGCCCTTAAATGTCTATTTTTACTTCTGTACTTGTGATATATGTGTGTTCATGAGCTTTTATAAACATGCATGGCAAAATATTCGACTAGAATGTGATGATAGATGAAATCGGGTATGTGACAGCCTTCTTCCTTGTTGGTGCGAGGTGATTTTGACCAGGTAAATGATATTAAAATGTGTGAAAATTGGTAGGTAACGAGTTTTGCCAGTTCTGAGAATTTTTTGCAGAAATAGGCCAAAGCTAAGTTTGACTCTAAGGTCTTCAAAATGGCAAATTATCAAAATGTGTCCAAATCTGGAAAGTCTGGAAAAATGAAGCAGGTTTTGGCAGATTCACTAACCTTGTAGAACAAACCAGTTTTGACTTAGTAAATGATATAAAAAATGCATGAAATTTGGTGTGCAGCTAGATGTTTCAGTTATGGACATTTTTGTCAGAAATGGACTATGGCTAAATCTGAACCTAAGACCATAAAAAATGACAAGTATCGAAATGTATATAAATCTGGACAGTTTTGTGTAGTCTCACTGTTTTGGCTATAACTCTTGAACCCGAACTCCAAATGATGCAAGGTTTGTTTCTGAATTTAGTTCACTCCTTAAGCTTTAATTTGACATCTTGTTCACTGGGATTGGAGATTGTTTGCTTGTCTCAATGATTGTGAGAAAACAGTCTATTGCAGTGAGGGTTTCACCTATTGATATGCTTAGAAAAATTAATGTAGCTTCCCTTGTTGTATTAAATGCTTGGGATTGTGGCATTTGGATGTTGTGTGGACTGTTTTGAATGCTTGAGGGTGTTTGAATTAATCAATGCATGGCTTGAGCTTAATTACGAGATGACTTGGGGCTTAATCGCACGGGTAAGCACGAATTGAAACCCTAGTGATTAGGTAAATTCGCTAAGTGTTGATCCTACGAATATCATGTTTAATTATGTAATTAGTAGGCTGCCCGTAGTTGCCCTCATACCCTAAACATGATTTCGATGATCATATGTTGACAAGTAGGCCTTTCTTGCACCCAGATCCACGTAGATGTCGTTGCATGTTGAATAATCTTGTTATTTGATTACGTGAACTTCGAAGTGAGTTATATGACTTGATTTACATGCGTTACATGGCTGCCCGTTTAATACTCATATAACTCCATGTGCTTTATAAGTGAAATTTCCTGTCATATCATGCCTCGCTTGTTTACTTGTCAATGTGCAATCTTATGACTGTTTGGAGGCAACCTACTTTGTTGTCCTCCTAATGTGATATATTACATATCATAAATGTGCATTGCATATAAGGTTGCTGTAATACCCCGATCCCTCTCGAGACAGGGCGTTCTATCAATCGATCTAATCACAACCCAAACCAAACCCGGGCATAAATTTTAGGGAAAACAGATGGAGTCTCCCATGTTTCTAGGCGAAATGTAAAACTTGCGACAGCATATAAGGGGACTAATACCATGTCCAAACATTCAACCACCTCAAGGCCATCCGAGCCTTGTTCTCAACATGCAACCACAATCAAATATACATACACTTCCAATTTAAAAGCTAACCTATCTCTTTACATTTTTGACAAGTATATTCAAACTAGACAATTAAACCATACTAAGCTACTGCATAAAACAAACTATCATGCCATTCTAACTCTTTTCCTTTGGACATAACAAACATGCATTGAAGTTAAGCTACATCAACTAGATACATAATCTAACTTGTCAAACCACTTCAATAAACTAATGAAACTTATATTACATCTCTTTTGACATTAAATACATACAATACATAAAAGCATACATCTTTACAACTTCGACAACTCAATCCACATAGGCACGCAAGACAACTCTTCAAGCACGAAATTTCACGAAATCACGAACTTTCCAGCTAACATGACATTTCCTGAAATGTGGTGGTGAGGAGTAAGTATACACAACACGTATACTCAGTGAGGGCGAGACAGATATCGAGTTGGAGAGTAAGAAGGTCGTGCAATGAAAATAAGACAGTTAAGCAATATAACTGAAAAATAAGCCATCAAGACAAACAATCAATACAATAAGCAATTACTGAAAACATTAACACAACCATTCAAAGCTATACCACACTCTGAAGGCTATGGTTCACTCAAACGAGCAAAGTACCATTTCACAAGCGATACATCAATCTCGAGCTTGATGTTGACAACGATGACAATAAGTGCGCATCTACCTTATAACACCAGTTTGGAATACCCCGGAAATATCCATCAATCTACGACCCAAATCTCCCTGGAAGGCAACCCAAGCGAGAAGAGGGAATAGCTACGGAGCTAGAGCAACCAACACTGGCAACCCGAGGCTACACAGAGAGGCCCATCACTCACGTGCGGGATACTATACAATGCAAGACTCGATACAAAGCAATAAACGAGCGATAGCACAACAATACAAACTAGTGACAACAAACGAGATAACAAGCAATCACAATCAATACTAGCATCCAACTAACTTTTCAAGCATAACAAGCAATAATAAGCAACAATAACAACAATTAAATAAGTAACGGCAGTTCAAACACGAAAACAACAAATAATACTATTCAACCCCAACTTCCAAGGACAATTACGAGCAAACGAGCTACGAGATTAGGAAACCGATTTCACTACATTCACTCAGGCACTACAAGGCACGTTTCTATGTCACTAAACTTCACTTTCTCACCCGAGACCCGAAAGTCCACCTACTGCGTTTGAACTACAGCTATGCTAACCGGTCATTCAATCAACGCCACTACAGCGCCAAAAGTGCTTCCATGCCCTCAATTACGAAACCCCCAACTCAATTCGAGCACGGTCAACTTTTAGTCAAACGGCCCCTTTACGTTTCTTTGTCTAATTTCCAATTTTAACAAAGGCCGATCCGTTTTTATTTCACATTTTAGCTTTCTATCATTAATGACACCTATCCAAATCAATCAATCGCAATTCGGATCGAAATCCGAAATTCTAGGATTTACTATTCATAATTCACTATTCATGTTCTTCCCCAATTTCAAATACGCAGTTTCAACCGTAAAAATTACTAAATAACTAACAAGCAATGCTCTACGAACCCTAAGCAAGCTATTTCAAGCAATAACAGGCATTATAACGCGATAAATATCAAATCTGAAAAATTGACTCAAAAATCAAATTCATATTAAAATGCACAAAAGCATGAAAACCCTCACAGAGATTAAAGAGGAAGCCTTGCAAGAACTCTAGCCTCGATCCTCGTTCAATTCTACGCAAAATTGTAGAAGAAAAATACAAAACAATTTTTTTCTTTTTTTCTCTTGAGCTTTCGGCCATGACTGGTTTTCTTTGCCTTGTTTTATTTTTTTTTCTTTTATTTTGTTTAAAAGATGACACAAAGGGTAAAATGGTCAATGGCAAAAGAATTGGTCAAAAATCAAGTTAAAATGGTCAAATTAGCTTATTTTGATGCCATTTAATCTAATTCAAGTTAAAACAATGCAATTAAATGAAAATCAACTAAAACTAACTCAATTTAAGCTACAAACACTATTCACTAAATTCGGGAAATATTTCTCTAACTCTCGTTTTCGAAAAGCTACGATCGAACGGTCAATAATCGATTGCTAATAAAGTGATGAGCAATAATATAAAACTTTAATTCTTTGAAAAGTAGAATAGTAGAATAGTTTAAAATTCACTCCGGCTTGGAGTTACTTTCCTTATTTATTTGAAAACCGAGTGATTTTAATGCAAGACAACCAAAACCGATTATTAAAATAATCAAAACATTCAAAGTAATCAATATTCATTTAAAATAATTAATTTAACTATTTCTAGAATATTTTAAAGAATTATGAAGTCAATATTAAGCTACAAATGAAAGTTAATATAAACACATAGTCAAATACAATTAAACACTAACATTTAAGATAACACTTAATTAATCACAAGAAAAGAAATTCAATTACTATAATTATTAGGAATAGGTAATAATCTTTTAATTATTCAATTGACAACTACTAAATGCTTCCAAGAGGAATATTAAAATTGTGCAAATTGGTTGATTTAACTAATTAAATATTTAATCAAATGCAGTCAAGTGCTATTAAATGCATGCCGGGTTCGGGTTATCACAGTTGTAACCTTTCATTCTGGCGTGGTAGCGTTCACGCACACCGGGCGGCATCGGGCTTGCCGGTGCAACCGTGACTACCATTGTCCAATTCCCTCTCTCGCTTAGGGGCTAGACTTCCTCAGAGAGTTGGGTCGTAGGATTTCGGGGTACATCCGGAGTATACCCATTTGGCGTGATAAGGGGATGATTTGAAGTCGACCGCAACAACTGATACTGACATGAACTGAGAGCAAAAGCTCACTGTATCCTTTTCACTATGTGTATAAGTACTCTCGCTTGGTTCCTAGACGACCTCGGGGAGGAAAGACGAGTAATTGTGTTACTTTACTTTTACATTACTTTATGTACTTACTTGTGATATATTCATGCTTGCAAAAAGGGTTTTCATAAGTTGAACCGGAAAATGAGTTTCAAAACTTATTTCTCGTTCCCCCTCGTTGAGTTCATAAGGACTCACCCTCTTTTATCATCTCAGGTGAAGAAGACCAAGAATAGGTACCCGAGGACGACGTGCCTAATGATTATTCTTTGGAATGATTGCTTGCCCTACGTGCCTTGCTTGACTATGGCCATTTTGTGAACAATATGTTGCTTGAAGACTATTTCATTTCTTATGATGCTTGTTGTTGTAATGTAAAAGACCCCGTTGTAATTTGAGGTCTAATTTTGGCTTGTACTGATAATAACTAGATAGACACTACTATGGTCGTTTTGCTATCGTTATTGGCGAGTATCTATCATAGGATTATGAAGTATCAGGTAACGACTAAGTAAAATGAACCTATCCAACCTTAAGCAGGTACTCATTGTTAAGCTAAGATCAACAGGAAGTTTTGTAACGAGGACAAACAAACAAACGAGACATAGTATCATGCTAGGTTATTAATCAAACGAGACTTCGAGATAACTAGTAGGCGTTTCGATTGGATATAAATAGTAATCTTAGTTGGAAATGAAATTGAGATTGAAAATTTTGAGGCGTTTAGAGAATTAGGTCGAACTAAAGAGCCCAATAACAGTCGTTATGCTGCTGGTTTTTTTAAAAACTGTGGAGTTTAGGCTAAAACGTTAGATGTTAAACCCTCAGGATGATTAAGTACGTGATATGACTTGAATGATTAGATCACACCCTAGTCTAACCTTTATAGGTCGGGTTGGGCGTGACACTGTGCGCCGCGTAACTCCTTACGGATCAAAAGTTATGGGCATCGGAGTGACGGATACCTGGTCACAAGCCCCACGCCATCGGTTGGCGGACCCTCTACATGAAGTGAAGTTTTCTTGCCCAAGGTGCCATGGAATTCGGTAATAGAAATGTGATGAATTAGTTTGTCGCCCTTTTTGCAGCTCACAACGTATGATCCGAGATGAAAAAACAGCGCAAATGAAGAAAACTGTACCGAAACTGATGAAAATATTTGATTTTTTGGCCGAAAATAGGCGCAGCCGAGCACGCTTGCGGCCCCTAGTGTAGAGCTCTCAGAGAGCTTTCCAACGGTATGCAGTGCATCGCGTAACTTCTTTCGGATCAAAAGTTATAGGCACCGGAGCGACAGATACCTGGTCACAAGCCCCACGCCCTCGGTTTGCAGGCCCAGCCTCTAGGTGAAATAAAGTTGTCTTGCCCAAGGTGCCGTGGGATTTGGTAATAGAAATGTGATGGATTAAGTTGTCGTACTTTTCGCGGCTCACGTCCTACGATCCGGGATGAAAAAACAACACAAAAGAAGAAAACTATCCCGAAACTGATGAAAAAGTTCAATTTTGGGCCCCAAAAGTAGGTGTAGCTGAGCAGGATTGATGCCCCCGTTGTAGAGCTCTCGGAGAGCTTTTCAACAGTATGTTGTGCGCCGCGTAACTCCTTACGGACCAAAAGTTATAGGCACTGGACCGACGGATACCTGGTCACAAGCCCCACGCCCTCGGTTTGCGGGCCCAGCCTCTATGTGAAGTGATGTTGTCTTGACCATGGTGCCGTGGGATTCGGTAATAGAAATATGATGGATTAGGTTGTCATCCTTTTCGCAGCTCAAGACGTACGATCCGGAACCAAAAAATAGCGTAAAAGAACAAAAATGCCCCCAAACTGACGAAATAGTTCAATTTTGGGCCCCGAATGTAGGCGTAGCCGAGCAGGCTTGCTACCCCAGTTGTAGAGCTCTCGGAGAGCTTTCCAACGGTATGTTGTACGCCGCGTAACTCCTTGCGGATCAAAAGTTATGGGTACCGAAGTGACGGATACCTGGTCACAAGCCCCACGCCCTCGGTTTACCGGCCCAGCCTCTCTCTGAAGTGAAGTTGTCTTGCCCAAGGTACCGTGGGATTCAGTAATAGAAATGTGATGGATTAGGTAGTCTTCCTTTTCAGGGCTCCAGACGCATAATCCGGGATGAAAAAATAGCGCAAAAGAACAAAAGTGTCCCGAAACTGTTGAAAATGTTCTATTTTGGGTGCCCAAAATAGACACAGCCAAGCAGGCTTGTGGCCCCTGTCGTAGAGCTCTCGGAGAGCTTTCCAACGGTATGCAGTGCGTCACGTAACTTCTTACGGATCTAAAGTTATGGGCACCGTTGCGACAGATACCTGGTCACAAGTCCTACGCCCTCGGTTTGCGGGCCCAGCCCCTACGTGAAGTGAAGTTGTATTTCCCAAGGTGCTGTGGGATTTGGTAATAGAAATGTGGTGGATTAGGTTGTCATCCTCTTCGCGGCTCACGGCGTACGATCCGGGACGAAAAAAAGAGCGCAAAAGAATAAAAGTATCCCGAAACTATTGAAAATATTCGATTTTGGGCTTCAAAAATAGGCACAACCATGCAGTCTTGCTACCCCCGTCGTAGAGCTCTCGAAGAGCTTTCCAACGGTATGCTCTGCACCGCCTAACTCCTTACGGATCAAAAGTTATGGGCACCGGAGCGACGGATACCTGGCCACAAGCCCCACGCCATCGGTTTACGGGTCCAGCCTCTACGTGGAGCGAAGTTGTCTTGCCCAAGGTGCTGTGGGGTTCGGTAATAGAAATGTGATGGATTAGGTTGTCATCCTTTTCGCGGCTCACGACGTACGATCTGGGAGGGAAAAACAGCGCAGAAAAAGAAAAGGGTCCCAAAACTGATGAAAATGTTCTAGTTTGGGCTCTGAAAATAGACACAGCCGAGCAGACTTGCTGCCCCTGTCGTAGAGCTCTCGGAGAGCTTTCTAACGGTATGCAGTGCGCCGCGCAACTTCTTACGCATCAAAAGTTATGGGTACCGGAGCGACGGATACCTGGTCACAAGCCCCACGCCCTTAGTTTGCGGGCCCAACCTCTCCGTGAAGTGAAGTTTTCTTTCCCAAGGTGCAGTGTGATTTGGTAATAGAGATGTGGTGGATTAGGTTGTCATCCTCTTCGCGGCTCATGGTGTACGATCCGGGACAAAAAAAGAGCGCAAAAGAACAAAAGTGACCTAAAACTATTGAAAATATTCGATTTTGGGCTTCAAAAATAGGCACAACCATGCAGTCTTGCTACCCACGTCGTAGAGCTCTCGAAGAGCTTTCTAATGGTATGTTGTGCGCCGCGTAACTCCTTACGGATCAAAAGTTGTGGGCACCAGAGCGACGGATGCCAGGTCTCAAGCCCCATGCCTTCGGTTTGCGGGCCCAGCCTCTACGTGAAGTGAAGTTGTCTTGCCCAAGGTGTAGTGGGATTCGGTAATAGAAATGTGATGGATTAGGTTGTCGTCCTTTTCACAGTTAACGACGTACGATCCGGGATAAAAAAAAACAGCGCAAAGGAAAAAAAGTATCCCGAAGCTTTTGAAAACGTTCGATTTTGGGCTCCGAAAATAGGCACTGCTTAGCAGGCTTGCTGCCCCCATCATAGAGCTCTCGAAGAGCTTTCCAACGGTATGCTGTGCGCCGCGTAACACGTTATGGATCAAAATTTATAGGCATCAGAGCAACGGATACCTGGTCACAAGCCCCACGCCCTCGGTTTGCGGGCCCAGCCTCTACGTGAGTGAAGTTTCCTTGCCCAAGGTGCCATGGGATTCGGTATTATAAATGTGATGGATTAGGTTATCGTCCTTTTCGCATCTCACGACGTACGATCCGGGATGAAAAATAGCATAAAAGAAAAAAAGTATCCAGAAACTGTTGAAAATGTTTGATTTTGGGCTCTAAAAACAGGCACTGCCGAGCAGGCTTGCTGCCCACGACGTAGAGGTCTCGGAGAGCTTTTCAACGGTATGTTGTGCGCTACATAACTCCATACGGATCAAAAGTTATGGGCACCGGAGCGACGGATACCTAGTCACAAGCCTCACGCCCTCGGTTTGCGGGCCCAGCCTCTGAGTGAAGTTGTCTTGCCCAAGGTGTCGTGGGATTCGGTATTAGAAATGTGATGGATTAGGTTGTCTACCTTTTCGCAGCTCACGACGTACGATCCGGGATGAAAAACAGCGTAAAAGAAAAAAAAAAGTATCCCAAAACTGATAAAAATGTTCGATTTTGGGATCCAAAAACAGGTGCAGCCTAGCGGGCTTGCTGCCCCTGTCGTACAGCTCTCGGAGAGCTTTCCAATGGTATGCTGTGTGCCGTGTAACTCCTTACAGATCAAAAGTGATAGGCACCGGAGCGACGGATACCTGGTCACAAGCCCCACGCCCTCGGTTTGCGGCCCCAACCTCTACGTGAAGTGAAGTTGTCTTGCCTAAGGTATCATGGGATTCGGTAATAGAAATGTGATGGATTAGGTTGTCGTACTTTTTGCGTATCACGACGTACGATCCGGGATGAAAAAATAGCGTAAAAGAACAAAAGTGACATGAAACTGCTACAAATGTTCAATTTTGGGTTTCGAAAATAGGCATAGCCGAGCATGCTTGCTGCCCACGTCGTAGAGCTCTCGTAGAGCTTTCCAACGGTATGTTGTGCACCTTATAACTCCTTACGGAACAAAAGTTATGGGCACCAGAGCGACGGATACCTGGCCACAAGCCCCACGCCATCGGTTTACGGGACCAGCCTCTACGTGGAGCGAAGTTGTCTTACCCAAGGTGCCGTGGGATTCGGTAATGGAAATGTGATGGATTAGGTTGTCGTCCTTTTCGTGGCTCACGACGTACGATCCGGGAGGGAAAAACAGCACAGAAGAAGAAAAGTGTCCCAAAACTGATGAAAATGATCAATTTTTGGTACTAAAAATAGGCGCAGCCGAGCAGGCTTGCTGCCCCCCGTTGTAGGGCTCTCGGAGAGTTTTACAACGGTATGTTGTGCGTCGCGTAACTCCTTAGGGATCAAAAGTTATGGGCACCGGAGTGACGGATACCTGCTTTCAAGCCCCACGCCCTCGTTTTGCGGGCCCAGCCTCTACATGAAGTGAAGTTGTCTGGCCCAAGGTGCCATGGTATTCGGTAATAGAAATGTGATGGATTAGGTTGTCGTCCTTTTCGCGGCTCACGACGTATGATCCGAGATGAAAAAATAGCGCAAAAGAAGAAAAGCATCCCAAAACTGTTGCAAACGTTCGATTTTGGGCTCCGAAAATAGTCGTAGCTGAGCATGCTAGCTTCCCCTGTCGTACAGCTCTCGGAGATATTTCCAACGGTATGTTGTGCTCCGCGTAACTCCTTACGGATCAAAAGTTATCGGCACTAGAGCGACGGATACCTAGTCACAAGCCCATCGCCCTCGGTTTGCAGGCCCAGCCTCTACGTGAAGTGAATTTGTCTTGCCCAAGGTGCCGAGGAATTCGGTAATTGAAATGTGATGGATTAGTTTGTTGCCCTTTTCGCCGCTCACAACGTACGATCCGAGACAAAAAAATAATGCAAAAGAAGGAAACTGTCCCAAAATTATTGAAAATGTTTGATTTTTTGCTCCAAAAGCAGGCTTGTGGCCCCTGTCCTAGAGCTCTTGGAGAGCTTTTGAACGGTATGCAGTGCGTCACGTAACACCTTACAGATCAAAAGTTATGGGCACCGAAACGACGGATACTTGGCCACAAGTCCCACTCCCACGGTTTGTGGGCCCAGCCTCTATGTGAAGTGAAGTTGTCTTGCCTAAGGTGCCATGGGATTCGATAATAGAAATGTGATGGATTACGTTGTCGTCCTTTTCGCGGCTCACGACGTACGATCCGGGACGAAAAAATAGCGCAAAATAACAAAAGTGCCACGAAACTATTGAAAATGTTCGATTTTGGGCTCCGAAAATAGGCACAGCCGAGCAGGCTTGCTTCCCACATCGTAGAGCTCTCGGAGAGCTTTCCCACGGTATGCTGTGCGCCGCGTAACTCCTTACGAATCAGAAGTTATAGGCACCGGAGCGACGGATACCAGGTCACAAGCCCCACACCCTCGGTTTGCAGGCCCAGCCTCTCTGTGAAGTGAAGTTGTCTTGCCCAAGGTGCCGTGGGATTCGGTAATAGAAATGTGATGGATTAGGTTGTCGTCCATTCTGCGGCTTACGACGTACGATCCGTGATGAAAAAACAGCGCATAAAAAAAAAGTGTCTCAAAACGGTTGAAAACGTTCAATTTTGGTCTCCGAAAATAGGCACAGCAGAGCAGGCTTGCTTTCCCCATCGTAGAGCTCTTGGAGAGCTTTCCAACAGTATGCTGTGCGCCGCGTAACTCCTTACAGATCAAAAGTTATGGGCACCAGAGCGACAGAGACCTGGTCTAAAGCCCCACGCCCTCAGTTTGCGGGCCCAGCCTCTACGTGGAGCAAAGTTGTCTTGCCTAAGGTGCCATGGGATTCGGTAATAAAAATGTGATGGATTAGGTTGTTGTCCTTTTCGCGGCTCATGACGTATGATCCGAGATGAAAAAACAATGCAAAAGAAGAAAAGTGTCCCAAAATTGATGAAAATGTTCGATTTAGTGATCCGAAAATAGGCGCAGTCGAGCAGGCTTGCTGCCTCAGTCGTACAACTCTCGGGGAGCTTTCCAACAGTATGTTGTGCGCCGCGTAACTCCTTACGGATCAAAAGTTATGGGCACTAGAGCGATGGAAACGAGGTCACAAGCCTCACGCCCTCTGTTTGCGGGTCCAACCTCTACTAGAAGTGAAGTTATCTTGCCCAAGGTGCCATGGGATTCGGTAATAGAAATGTGATAGATTAGGTTGTCGTCATTTTCACGGCTCACAACGTACGATATGAGACTAAAAAACAGCGTAAAAGAACAAAAGTGCCTTGAAACGGCTGAAAATGTTCAATTTTGGGCTTCAAAAATAGGCACAGCCAAGTAGGTTTGCTGCCCACGTCGTAAGGCTCTCGTAGAGGTTTCCAACGATATGCTTTGCGTCGTGTAACTCATTACGGATCAAAAGTTATGGGCACCAGAGCGACGGATAACTGGTCACAAGCCCCACGCCCTAGGTTTGCGGCCCCAGCCTCTACGTCAAGCGAAGTTGTCTTGGCCAAAGTGCCGTGGGATTCGGTGATAGAAATGTGATGGATTATGTTGTCTTTCTTTTCGCGGCTCATGACGTACGATCCAGAATGAAAAAACCGTGCAAAAGAAGAAAAGTGTCCCGAAACTATTGCAAACATTTGATTTTGGGCTCCGAAAATAGGCGTAGCTGAGCAGGCTAGCTTCTCCCTTCGTAAAGCTCTCGGAGAGATTTCCAACGGTATGCTGTGTGCCGCGTAACTCCTTACGGATCAAAAGTTATGGGCACTAGAGCGACGGATACCTGGTCACAAGCCCCATGCCCTCGGTTTGCGGGCCCAGCCTCTACGTGAAGTGAAGTTGTCTTGCCCAAGGTGCCGTGGAATTCGGTAATTGAAATGTGATAGATTAGTATGTTGCCCTTTGCGCCGCTCACAACGTACCATCTGGGATGAAAAAATAGCGCAAAAGAAGAAAACTGTCCTGAAACTATTGAAAATGTTTGATTTTTTGCTCCGAAAGCAGGCTTGTGGCCCATGTCGTAGAGCCGTCGGAGAGCTTTTGATTGATATGCAGTGCGTCACGTAGCTCCTTACGGATCAAAAGTTATGGGCACCGGAGCGATGGATACTTGGTCACATGCCCCACGCCCACGGTTTGCGAGCCCAGCCTCTATGTGAAGTGAAGTTGTCTTGCCCAATGTGCCATGGGATTCAGTAATAGAAATGTGATGGATTAGGTTGTCATCCTTTTCGCGACTCACGACGTACGATCCGTGACGAAAAAATAGCGCAAAAGAACAAAAGTGCCTTGAAACTGTTGAAAATGTTCGATTTTGGTTTCCGAAAATAGGCACAGCCGAGCAGGCTTGCTTCCCACGTAGTAGAGCTCTCGGAGAGCTTTCCCACGGTATGTTGTGCGCAGTGTAACTCCTTACGGATCAAAAGTTATGGGCACTGAAGCGACGGATACCAGGTCACAAGCCCGACACCCTTGGTTTGCAGGCCCAGCCACTCTGTGAAGTGAAGTTGTCTTGCCCAAGGTACCGTGGGATTCGTTAATAGAAATGTGATGGATTAGGTTGTCATCCTTTCCGTGGCTTACGACGTACGATCCGGGATGAAAAAATAGCGCAAAGAAGAAAAGTATCCCGAAACGGTTGAAAATGTTCAATTTTGGGCTCCGAAAATAGGCACAGCTGAGCAGGCTTGCTTTCCTCGTCGTAGAACTCTCGGAGAGCTTTCCAACGGTATGATGTGCGCCGCATAACTCCTTACGGATCAAAAGTTATGGGCGCCGGAGCGACAGAGACTTGGTCAAAAGCCCTACGCCCTCAGTTTGCGGGCCCAGCCTCTACGTGGAGCGAAGTTGTCTTGCCTAAGGTGCCATGGGATTCGGTAATAAAAATATGATGGATTAGATTGTCGTCCTTTTCACGGCTCACGACGTATGATCCGGGATGAAAAAATAGCGCAAAAGAAGAAAAGTGTCCCGAAACTGATGAAAATGTTTGATTTAGAGATCCGAAAATAGACGCAGCTGAGCAGGCTTGCTGCCCCAGTCGTACAGCTCTCGGAGAGCTTTCCAACAGTATGTTGTGCGCCACGTAACTACTTACGGATCAAAAGTTATGGGCACTAGAGCGACGGATATCTGGTCACAAGCCCCACTCCCTCAGTTTGCAGGCCCAACCTCTATGTGAAGTGAAGTTATCTTGCCCAAGGTGCCGTGGTATTCGGTAATAGAAATGTGATGGATTAGGTTATCGTCTTTTTCACGGCCCACAACGTACAATCCGAGACGAAAAAATAGCGTAAAAGAACAAAAGTGCCCTAAAACGGCTGAAAATGTTCAATTTTGGGCTCCGAAAAATGGACACAGCCAAGGAGGCTTGCTGCCCACGTCGTAGAGCTCTCGAAGAGCTTTCTAACGGTATGTTTTTCATCGCGTAACTCGTTACATATCAAAAGTTATGGGCATCGGAGCGACAGATAACTGGTCACAACCCCCACGCCCTAGGTTTGCGGCCCCAGCCTCTACGTGAAGTGAAGTTGTCTTGGCCAAGGTGCCGTGGGATTTGGTGATATAAATGTGATGGATTAGGTTGTCTTCCTTTTCGCGTCTTACGACGCACGATCTGGGTTGAAAAAATAACGCAAAAGAAGAAAAGTGTCTCGAAACTGTTGCAAACGTTAGATTTTGGGCTCCGAAAATAGGCACAGCTTAGCAGGCTAGCTTCCCCCGTCGTAGAGCTCTCAGAGAGATTTCCAACGGTATGCTGTGCGCCGTGTAACTTCTTACGGATCAAAAGTTATGGGCACCAGAGCGATGGATACCTGGTCACAAGCCCCACGCCCTCGGTTTGCGGGCCCAGCCTCTACGTGAAGTGAAGTTGTCTTGCCCAAGGTGCTGTGGAATTCGGTAATTGAAATGTGATAGATTAGTTTGTTGTCCTTTTCGTCGCTCACAACGTACGATCCGGTATGAAAAAATAGGGCAAAAGAAGAAAACGATCCCGAAACTGTTGAAAGTGTTTGATTTTTTGCTCCGAAAGCAGGCTTGTGGCCCGTGTCGTGGAGCTCTCGGAGGGCTTTTGAACGGTATTTAGTGTGTCACGTAACTCCTTACGGATCAAAAGTTATGGGCATCGGAGCGACGGATACTTGGTCACAAGCCCCACGGCCACGGTTTGCGGGCCCAGCCTCTATGTGAAGTGAAGTTGTCTTGCCCAAGGTGCCAAGCGATTCGGTAATAGAAATGTGATGGATTAGGTTGTTGTCCTTTTTGCGACTCACGACGTACGATCCGGGACGAAAAAACAGCGCAAAAGAACAAAAGTGCCTCGAAACTGTTGAAAATGTTCGATTTTGGGTTCCGAAAACAGGCACAGCCGAGCAAGCTTTCTTCCAACGTCTAAAGCTCTCCAAGAGCTTTCCCATGATATGCTGTGCGCCGCGTAACTCCTTACGGATCAAAATTTATGGGCACCGGAGCGACGGATACCTGGTCATAAGCCTCATGCCCTCGGTTTGCAGGTCCAACCTCTCTGTCAAGTGAAGTTGTCTTGCCCAAGGTGCCGTGGGATTCGGTAATAGAAATGTGATGGATTAGGTTGTCGTCCTTTCCACAGCTTATGACGTACGATCCGAGATGAAAAAACAGTGCAAAGAAGAAAAGTGTCCCAAAAAGGTTGAAAATGTTCAATTTTGGGCTCTGAAAATAGGCACAGCTGAGCAGGCTTGTTTTCCCCGTCTTAGAGCTCTCGGAGAGCTTTCCAACGGTATGTTGTGCGCCGCGTAACTCCTTACGGATCAAAAGTTATGGGCACCGGAGCGACGGAGACCTGGTCTAAAGCCCCACGCCCTCAGTTTGCTGGCCCAGCCTCTACGTGGAGCGAAATTGTCTTGCCTAAGGTGCCATGTGATTCGGTAATAAAAATTTGATGGATTAGGTTGTCGTCCTTTTTGCGGCTCACGACGTACGATCCGGGATGAAAAAATTGCGCAAAAGAAGAAAAGTGTCCCGAAATTGATGAAACCGTTCGATTTAGTGATCCAAAAATAGGCGAGCTGAGCAGGCTTGTTACCCCAGTCGTACAGCTCTCAGAGAGCTTTCCAACAGTATGTTGTGCGCTGTGTAACTCGTTACGGATCAAAAGTTATGGGCACTAGAGCGACGGATACCTGGTCATAAGCCCCATGCCCTCAGTTTGCAGGCCCAACCTCTACGTGAAGTGAAGTTATCTTGCCCAAGGTGCCGTGGGATTTAGTAATAGAAATGTGATGGATTAGGTTGTCGTCCTTTTCACGGCTCACGACGTACGATCGGAGACGAAAAAAGCTTGTAAAAGAACAAAAGTGCCCTGAAACGGCTGAAAATGTCACGCCCTAACCCGACCTATAGAGGCTAGACTAGGGTGTGAGCTAAACTTTCAAGTCATTTCGCGTACTTAACCATTCATGAAGATTTAACACTTAACGTTTTGGCCTAAACTCCAATTTTTTTTGGAAAATTGGCAGCATAATGGCTATAATTGGGCTATTTGGTTTGATCTAATTCTCTAAACGCCTCAATTATTCCAATTATTAACCCAATTCCATTAAGGACTCCTATTTGTCACCAACCGATTTGCCTACTAGTTTATCTTGAAAGTCTCGTTTGGTTAATAAGCCTAACATGATAACTATGTCCCGTTTATTTGTTAATTTCATATCATGCAAGTACCTATTATCCTTTAGTTTGCAAATAAGCACCTAAGTAAAATTAGATAGAATTAACTTAGTTGATTGTTCATCTAGTGGTTTGAATGCCTACGATAACTACTAATGAAGAAAACGAAAGAAAACAACCAAATAAAAGTTCGTCCGGTTATAGATAGTACAATCCCAGAATTAGACCCAAATTACAACGAGGCCATTTACATCAATAAAATGAATAGTTTGCAATCAAACACAACATCCATATAGCAACCACTTTCAGGCAAAGCACAAAAGCACGTAGGGATAGACAATCACTCCAAGGAATCATCGATAGGCACGTTGTCCTCGGGTACCTGTACCTGTTCTTCTTCACCTGTGATAAAAAAGAGGGTGAGTCCTTATGAACTCAGTGAGGGGGAACGAGAAATACATTTTGAAACTCATTTTCCAGTTCAATTTATGAAAATCCCTTTTTCAAACATGAATATAACAGTAAAATCAAGTAAAGGAACAGAAATACCAGTCTTTCCTCCCCGAGGTTCTCTAGGAACCAAGCGAGAGTACTTATACACACAGTAAAAGGATACGGTGAGCTTTAGCTCTCAGATCAGTTCCAGAATAAGTTGTTGCGGCCGACTTCAAATCATTCCCCCAAACACGCCAGGTGGGTGTACTCCGGATGTACCCCGAAATCCTACGATCCAACTCTTCAAGGAAGTCTTGCCCCCAAGCGAGAGAGGGAATGGGACCATGGTAGTCACGGGTGCACCGGCAAGCCCGATGCCGCCCGGTGTGCGTGATCGCTACCATGCCAACAGAAAAGGTTGCAACCTTGTATGCAATGCACATTCATGACAGGTAATATATCACAGTAGGAGGACAACAAAGTAGGTTGCCTCCGGACAGTTATAAGATTGCACATTGACAGGTAAACAAGCAGGGCACGATAAGACAGGAAATTTCGCTTGAAAGGCATGTAGAGTTATATGAAAATTAAACGGGCAGCCATGTAACACATGTAAAACAGGCCATATAACTCATTAAGAAGTCCACGCGATCAAGTGATAAGATTATTCAACATGCAATGATATCAACATGGGTTCAGATGCAAGGAAAGCTTATTCGTCAACATGCAACGGTCAGGATCACTTTTGAAGTTATAAAACATTTACGGGCAGCCCATTAAGCGTATAATTCCCACACAATAACCAAATGATCAACACTTAGCAAAACTACCTAGTCATTAGGGCTTCCATTTCATGTATATTCGTGCAATTTGAGCCTCAACCCAACTCAAAGTCAATCTCAAACCATACATCATTTAATTCACCATCTTCAAACATTCAAAACAGTTCACACAACATCCCAACACCACATTTCCACATAATTAGTACCACAAGAGAGGTTACAACAATTTTCCATGCATGTAACTAAATGAAACCTTTACTGCAATAGGCTGTTTTCTCACAATCAATAGGATAATCAAAAAATCTCCAAATTCAGTGAATAAGATGTCAAATTAAATCTTAAGAAGTTAACTAAAATCAGAAACAAACCTTGCATCAATTGTAGTTCAGAATCATTAGTTATAGCCGAAACAGTGAGGTAGCACAAAACTGTCCAGATTTGCGCACTTTTCAGATATTGACGTTTTTGAGGTCCTTAGGGTCAGTTTTAGCTTTGATCCATTTCTGACAAAATTGTCCAGAACTGAAAAATATAGCAGCACACCAAATTTCATTAATTTTGGACAACATTTACTAGGTCAAATATGGTTCGTTCTACAAGGTCAGTGCATCTGCCAAAACCTGCTTCATTTCTCCAGATTTCCAGATTTTGTCACATTTTAAAGATTTACCATTTTGAGGTCCTTAGAATCAAAATTTGCTTCGGCCTATTTCTGGGAAAAATGTTCAAAACTGTCCAAACTAGTCACCTACCTAATTTCAAGCATTTTCAACATCATTTGCCTTGCTAAACTTACCTCGAACAGACTGGTCAGAGAGCTGTCATCCATTTCGACTTCACCTAGCATCATTTTCAAGCCAAGATCTTGCCATGCATGGTTGTTTAAGCTTATGAACGACCATATATCTCAAGTACAGAAACAAATACACACATTTATGAGCATGCATGTGAAATTTTGAAGAGCTTTCAAAGGTTTTAACCCTCACCTTTGCAATCAACCAAAAGATGCACAAAAACCTTGTTGAAGCTCAAATCTCTTCTTCTTCTTGCTTAGCCGAGATTCCAACTTGGTTTTCTCTATTTTTCCTAGCCTAGTAATCAATCTCTTAGTACATGCATGTAGTTAGGACTTGAAGAAAAGAAATGGAAGCTTAGTAACTCACCTAGGCCGAAAATGAAGCTTCAATGCACATGCATGAGTGATTTTCGAACTCTAGCTTGTTTGCTTGAGTTGCTTGGATGATTTGCTTGCCTTGTTCGACTAAGGTGTGATGAAGATGAGCAAGGATGGTGAGAGCTCAGCCAAGGCCGAGTATGAGAGAGGAAAATGAGAGTGAGAGAGAAATGTGAGAGGAAGAAATGAAATGAAAATAAAACAAAAGCCTTGCAACTTGAGGAGCATGCTCGGCCTTGAGGCTTTCAATTTCAGCTTTTGTCTTCAAGATGCTTTAAATTTTGAAATGTTTAGCATGGCAAAGTGTTATGGCTGAGAATGGTGAGGAGATTGAGGGGAATTTGAGCAATTTTTTAATGCCTTGTGTCATAGTTTGTCTTAGCATGCATAGAATAAAATAATTTGCTCAAACCTTGTGCAAAAACCATGGTATGGTCAGCCAAGGCTATTAAAATGGCTGAATTTGTGTCATCTTGAGCATTATTCTAATTGTATCTTGAAGTGCAAAAAGAATAATGGATAAAGAATAAAGAATGTTTTGTTTTTAGTAAATTTTTGTCTTCTAGTGAATTGGTTTAGGATTATTATATTGATAGTGGACTTTGTAGGATTGTTTAATAGTCTAGTGCTTCGCGAAAGATGCTTTCTTGATTAGCGCGAAGGCACGCTTTCCTAGGTCTAGGGCACGTACTACGAGGTAGGACACGAACTACGAGACGAACGCACATTTTTCAAGTAAATGCACGCAACCCTAAATAGATGCACGTAATTCAATGCATGGCACATAAAATGAACACAATTCTTAAACCTAGGTTAAGGTACGCAGTTCAAGGTTAAGGCACACGAAATGAGGTAACGCACGTACATCGAGGTTAGGGCACGTATTTTTAGGTACCACACGTGAGTCAGGGATTAGGGCACACTATTCTAGGTCAAGGCACGTATGACGAGGTATGCACAAAAACCAAGACATGACACATAATCCAAGGTCGGTCATATAATTAGGGGTCTATGGCACACAAATTAAGGTAACACACGTTATTTAGGGTTGGGCCTCACAGAAAATGTTCAATTTTGGGCTCTGAAAATAGGCACAGCCAAACAGGCTTGCTGCCCACGTCGTAGAGCTCTCGGAGAGCTTTCCAACGGTATGCTTTGCGTCGCGTAATTCATTACGGATCAAAAGTTATGGGTACCGCAACGGCGGTTAACTGGTCACAAGCCCCACGCCTAAGGTTTGCTGCCTCAGCCTCTACGTGAATTGAAGTTGTCTTGGCCAAGGTGCCGTGGGATTCGGTGAAAGAAATGTGATGAATTAGATTATCTTTCTTTTCGCGGCTCACGACGTACTATCCGGGATGAAAAATCAGCGCAAAAGAAGAAAAGTGTCCTGAAACTGTTGCAAACGTTCGATTTTGGGCTCCGAAAATAGGCGCAGCTAAGCAGGCTAGCTTCCCCTATCATAGAGCTCTCGGATAGATTTCCAACGGTATGCTATGCGCTGCGTAACTCCTTACGGATCAAAAGTTATGGGCACCAGAGCGACGGATACCTGGTCACAAGCCCCACGCCCTCAGTTTGCAGGCCCAGCCTCTACATGAAGTGAAGTTGTCTTGCCCAAGGTGCCGTGGAATTCGGTAATTGAAATGTGATGGATTAGTTTGTTGGCCTTTTCGTCGCTCACAACGTACGATCCGGAACGAAAAAACAGCGTAAAAAAAGAAAACTGTCCCCAAACTGTTGAAAATGTTTGATTTTTTGCTTCAAAAGCAGGCTTGTGGCCCCTGCTGTAGATCTCTAGGAGAGCTTTTGAATGGTATGCAGTGCGTCCCGTAACTCCTTACGGATCAAAAGTTATGGGCACCGGAGCGACGGATACTTGGTCACAAGCCCCACGCCCACGGTCTGCGGGCCCAGCCTCTATGTGAAGTGAAGTTGTCTTGCCGAAGGTACTATGGATTCGGTAATAGAAATGTGATGGATTAGGTTGTCGTCCTTTTCTCGGCTCACGACGTATGATCCGGGACAAAAAAATAGCGCAAAAGAACAAAAGTGCCTCGAAACTGTTGAAAATATTCGATTTTGGATTCCGAAAATAGGCACAGCCGAGCAGGCTTGCTTCCAACGTCTTGGAGCTCTCAGAGAGCTTTTCCACGGTATGCTGTGCGCCGCGTAACTACTGACGGATCAAAAGTTATGGGTACCGGAGCGACGGATACCTGGTCACAAGCCCCACGCCCTCGGTTTGCAGGCCCAGCCTCTCAGTGAAGTGAAGTTGTCTTGCCCAAGGTGCCGTGGGATTCGGTAATAGAAATGTGATGGATTAGGTTGCCGTCTTTTTCGCAGCTTACGGCGTACGATCCAGGATGAAAAAACAATGCAAAGAAGAAAAATGTCCCGAAACGGTTGAAAATGTTCAATTTTGGGCTCCGAAAATAGGCACAGCCGAGCAGGCTTGCTTTCCCCCTCGTAGATCTCTCGCAGAGCTTTCCAACGGTATGTTGTGCGCCACGTAACTCTTTACGGATCAAAAGTTATGGGCACCGGAGCGACGGAGACCTGGTCTAAAGCCCCACACCCTCAGTTTGCAGGCCCAGCCTCTACGTGGAGCGAAGTTGTCTTGCATAAGGTGCCATGGGATTCGGTAATAAAAATGTGATGGATTAGGTTGTCGTCCTTTTCACGGCTCACGACGTACGATCCGTGATGAAAAAATAGCGCAAAAGAAGAAAAGTATCGTGAAACTGATGAAAATATTCGATTTAGTGATCCAAAAATAGGCGCAACTGAGAAAGCTTGCTGCCCCAGTCATACAGCTCTCAGAGAGCTTTCCAACAGTATGTTGTGTGCCGCGTAACTCCTTACGGATCAAAAGTTATGGGCACCGGAGCGACGGATACCTGGTCACAAGCCCTACGCCCTCGGTTTGCTGGCCCAACGTCTACATGAAGTGAAGTTTTCTTGCCTAAGGTGCCGTGGGATTCGGTAATATAAATATGATAGATTAAGTTGTCGTCCTTTTCACGGCTCACGACGTACGATCCGAGATGAAAAAATAGCATTAAAGAATAAAAGTGAACCGAAACTGTTAAAAATGTTTGATTTTGGGCTCTAAAAATAGGCACAGCCGAGCAGGCTTGCTGCCCACGTCGTAGAGCTCTTGGAGAGCTTTCCAATGGTATGCTTTGCTCCGCGTAACTCCATATGAATCAAAAGTTATGGTCACCGGAGCGACGGATACCTGGTCACAAGCTCCACGCCCTCGGTTTGTGGGCCCAGCCTCTACGTGAAGTTAAGTTGTCTTGCCCAAGGGGCCACGGGACTCGGTAATGTATATGTGATGGATTAGGTTGTCGTCCTTTTCGCGGCTCACTACGTACTATCCGGGATGAAAAAACAGCGTGAAAGAACAAAAGTGTCCCGAAATTGTTGAAAATGTTTGATTTTTGGATCCAAAAATAGGCACAGCCCAGCAGGCTTGCTACCTACGTCGTAGAACTCATAGAGAGCTTTCCAACGGTATGCTGTTCACCGCGTAATTCCTTACTGATCTAAAGTTATGGGCACCGGAGCGACGGATACCTAGTCACAAGCCCCACGCCCTCGGTTTGCAGGCCCAGCCTCTACGTGAAGTTAAGTTGTCTTGCCCAAGGTGCCGTGGGATTTGGTAATTGAAATGTGATGGATTATGTTGTCGTCCTTTTCGCGGGTCACGACGTACGATCCGGGATGAAAAAATAGTGCAAAAGAAAAAAGTGTCCCAAAACTGATGAAAACGTTCAATTTTGGGCTACGAAAACAAGCGCAGCCTAACAGGCTGGCTGCCCCTGTCGTAGAGCTCTCAGAGAGCTTTCCAACGGTATGCTGTGCGCTGCGTAACCACTTACGGATCAAAGTTATAGGCACTGGAGTGACAGATACCTGGTCACAAGCCCTACGCCCTCAGTTTGCGGGCCCAACCTCTACGTGATGTGAAGTTGTCTTGCCCAAGGTGCTGTGGGATTCGGTAATAGAAATGTGATGGATTAGGTTGTCGTCCTTTTTGCGGCTCACGACGTACGATTCAGGAAGAAAAAATAGCGTAAAAGAACAAAAGTGACCCGAAACTGTTGAAAATGTTCGATTTTGGGCTCCGAAACTAGGCACAATTGAGCAGGCTTGCTGGCCACGTTGTAGAGCTCTCAGATAGCTTTGCAACGGTATGCTTTGTGCTAGATAACTCCTTACGGATCATAAGTTATGGGCACCGGAGCGACGGATACCTTGTCACAAGCCCCACACCCTCGATTTGTGTGCCCAGCCTCTACGTGAAGTGAAGTTGTCGTGTCGAAGGTGTCATGGGATTCGGTGATAGAAATGTGATGGATTAGGTTGTCGTCCCTTTTGCGACTCATGACGTACGATCCGGGATGAAAAAACAGCGCAAAATAAGAAAATTATCCTGAAACTGATGAAAACGTTTGATTTTTGGCCCCAAAAAAGGCGTAGCCGAGAAGGTATACTGCCCCCGTCGTAGAGCTCTTGGGGAGCTTTCCAACGGTATGCTGTGCGCCGCGTAACTCCTTACGGATTAAAAGTTATGGGCACCAAAGCGACGAATACCTGGTCACAAGCCCCACGCCCTCAGTTTGCGGGCCCAGCCTCTACGTGAAGTGAAGTTTTCTTACCCAAGGTGACGTGGGATTCGGTAATAGAAATGTGATGGATTAGGTTGTCGTCGTTTTTGCGTCTCACGACGTACGATCCGGGACGAAAAAATAGCGCAGATGAAGAAAAGTGTCCCGGAACTGATGAAAATGTTCAATTTTAGGCCCCGAAAATGGGTGCAGCCGAGCAGGCATAGTGCCCTCATCGTAGAGGTCTCAGAGAGCTTTCCAACGGTATGCTGTGCACCGTGTAACTCCTTACGGATCCAAAGTTATGGGCAGCGGAGCGACGGATACCTGGTCACAAGCCCCACGCACTCGGTTTGCGGGCCCAGCCTCTACGTGAAGTTAAGTTGTCTTGCCCAAGGTGCCATGGGATTTGGTAGTTGAAATGTGATGGATTAGGTTATCGTCCTTTTCGTGGATCACGACGTACGATCCAGGACGAAAAAATAGGGCAAAAGAAGAAAAGTGTCCTGAAACTGATGAAAACGTTCGATTTTGGGCCCCGAAAATACGTGTAGCCGAGCAGGCTTGCTGCCCTCATCGTAGAGCTCTCGGAGAGCTTTCCAACGGTATGTTGTGTACCGCGTAACTCCTTACGAATGAAAAGTTATGGGCACCAGAGTGACGGATACCTAGTCACAAGCCCCACGCCCTCAGTTTGAGGGCCCAGCCTCTACATGAAGTGAAGTATTCTTGCCCAAGGTGACATGGGATTCACTAATATAAATGTGATAGGTTAGGTTGTCGTCCTTTTTGCTGCTTATGACGTACGATCCGGGATGAAAAAACAGCGCAAAAGAAGAAAAGTGTCCCAAAACTGATGAAAACGTTCGATTTTGGGCTACGAAAACAGCCGCAGTCTGACAGGCTGGCTGCCTTCGTCGTAGAGCTCTCGGAGAGCTTTCCAACGGTATGTTGTGTGCTACGTAACTCCTTACGGATCAAAAGTTATGGGCACTGGAGCGACGGATGTCACACCCCAACTCGACCTCTTCTACGATTAGTCAGGACGCAACGGAAAACGACAGTAACATGAACCTCAGGGCTCTAAACCAACCCTTAAGAACAACATACATCAGACTCCATAAATCACCAACCAACTCCACAATCAAATTAACAACATACAACACAACCACTTCATACATTAAACATTCCTTCATCAACTGTTTCATTGTTACGCGCCTCCGTTCCAACATAATACATAGGCTATACATTCATTTCAAAATATATTATAACCAACTTGGTAATCTAGTCATGATCAAAATAAAGACTACTAAATCAACATACATATGTCTTTATATTAAGATAGGTAATACAACACATTGTTTTGTAACAACTAAGACAATCTCATGGCAATGACTCCTGCACATAAGACTCTTCCACATATGGCACATTTCCCTCTTCAAGAGTCACGTACCCGTAGTCAGGCTCAGTAACACCTACATGCATGCAATAATTGAGAGTGAGCTTATATAAAACAAGCCTAGTGAGGATCCGATAGATCTCTAACAGTATTTACTATACTCCTTGGAAATCATCCTTTGAGCAGTAAACACACAATGAACATCAATAATCATTATAAATGCAACAATAGTAATAACTGTAAACACACAATAAGGATACGATACATTTGCTGATGAAGCTCCATACACCAATTCCATGCTCAACAACTCTTCCAAACTCAATGACACAATCCTGAGGTACCTTGACCTAGGCCTACACCCCATGGCCTCTCCGCCCATGCGAGATAGGGATTAGCCATGATAACTGTGCCCGCAGCCCAGGATGCCTCCCGAGGTGACACAACATTATCAAAGCTCACAACAATAGGACTCAATTCGAGAAGTCAACAACATTGGTTGCCCGACTCTCGACTCATAATAACAATAACAATAACAATTCAAGAAGTCAACAACATTGGCTGCCCGACTCTCAACTCATAATAACAATAACAATAACAATAACAATTCGAGAAGTCAACAACATTGGCTGCCCGACTCTCGACTCATAATAACAATAACAATAACAATTCGAGAAGTCAACAACATTGGATGCCCGACTTCCGACTAATAAAAAACAATAACAATCAGTTAACAATGTAACACCCCGAATTAACCCTGAGCGTGCTCCTCACGGTTTTGTAACAACAATCAATAATCAATAATCAATCAATCCGTATTTTAACAATCAATTAAACAACATTTAACAATCAACAACTATATAATCATGAAACAATTAAGTTAGATGACAAAGTAGGCCATCCAACTCAACAGACATTAAACGCACAACCAAACCCTAGTCTAACCATCAACAACTCACAATTCAATCACTCAAACACTACCCGATCATCTAAAGGCATATAACAACATTTTAAAGAAAGACAACCTAATCTTCTAATAATCATAACTTACATTATACTAATACAAACAACTCCAAACCAGTTTCTATCACTCACCCACTCAATCAACAACATTAGCCCTCTCGGAAACCAACCATAATCCATCCAAATCAAGCCCAATAACCCTAAAACCCTAATGCACCTTGGCTGAAATTTACGGACTTTCACACTGACATCACAATCAAAATTTCGGCATTACAACGGCACTACCTCGTTTTTAACAAACTTTTAGAAATCGACGACAATTGATTCCAACCACTACAACTCAAAATATTCAACAATTGGCGAAACAATCAACTTTAAATACCCGAAAATAAAAATTTATGCTACAACGGTTCAAATCTTATAAGAATACATATAATTGATCCTTAGTATGCACTGAGCAATAATATAACTTCAAATTAACATTCTAACGGTTCAAAATTCAATTATATGCAAAAACATAAAAATGACATTTTGAGATCTAGAATTTTTCTCTCACCTTTGATGTGTTTTGATGCAAGAAAGATGTAGAATGGATGCCCAACAAGCAAAATCAAGCTTTGAATGAAGTGATTTGGACTTGAATTGCAAAATCTATGTGAAAAATGCTTTGAAAAGCCTTGAAAATGCCTTATTCCTCTCCTCCTTGAACTCACAGTTTTGTGTGTGTTTTGGGGTGTTTTTGGCTTGTTTTAATGTGTGTTGATGATATAAACTCAAAGTCAACAAAAATATTAAAAGTCAAAGTTGATTTTCTAGTCTTTTAATTAATGGTTTTAGTCTTTTAAGTAGTTTTTCTTGACTATTTTGCTTGGTCAAGTAAAAAATACTATATTTAGTAGTTTAAGAATAGGTGACAACAATTCACAAGCATACTCATACACCCGCTCGGGTAAACACTTAATTTTTGCAAAACAAGGTGAAAAGTTATATTTATTTATTTTCAAATGTCTTTTAAATACATTTTTCAATTGTGCCATTTTATAAATATTTAAAATGAAATAAAATTTGTATTTAAAATATACTAGGTCAATGAAAGTCAACACAAGAATCGTTTTGAGCAAAAATTACTATTTTAGCTTAAAAACGTACTTTTTCACCCGTAAAATCTATTTAAATTCCTATTCTATTTCAAAATCAATTTTTATCAAACATTGGTCTATTAATAATAGAGGGCTAGGTTTTTAAACCCTAAAAACACCCGTGTCAAAATTTTAGCGGACGTGCGTTTAAAATACTATTCACAAAAATCAACGATAAAATTTTTGATGCCGATTTTGATGAAAATTTCATGAATGCACACATAGAATGTAGTAGGAATATAAACCACATATTTAGCACATTCGAACTCATATAACACATAAAACAGGTCAAAGCACGCAAAACGAGGCAAAACACGCAAATCGAGGTTAAGATGAAAAGTGGGGATTCACAACGGATACCTGGTCACAAGCCCCACGCCCTCGATTTGCGAGCCCAACCTCTACGTGAAGTGAAGTTGTCTTGCCCAAGGTGTCATGGGATTCAGTAATAGAAATGTGATGGATTTGGTTGTCGTCATTTTCGCGGCTCACGACGTATGATCCGGGACGAAAAACAAGCGCAAAAGAAGAAAAGTATCCCAAAAATGATGAAAATGTTTGATTTTGGGCTCCGAAAATAGGCACAGCCGATCAAGCTTGCTGCCCCCATCGTACAGCTCCTGGAGAGCTTTCCAACGGTATGTTGTGCGCCGCGTAACTCCTTATGGATCAAAAGTTATGGGTACCGGAGCGACGGATACCTGGTCACAAGCCCCACGCCCTCGGTTTGCAGACCCAGCCTCTATGTGAAGTGAAGTTGTCTTGCCCAAGGTGCCGTGGGATTCGGTAATAGAAATGCGATGGATTAGGTTGACGTCCTTTTCGTGGCTCACGATGTACCATCCGGGACGAAAAAACAGCGCAAAAGAAGAAAAGTGTGCCAAAACTGATGAAAAGGTTCGATTTTGGGATCCAAAAACAGGCGCAGCTGAGCAGGCTTGCTACCCCTGTCGTAGAGCTCTCGAAGAGCTTTCCAACAGTATGCTGTGCACTGCATAATTCCCTACGGATCAAAAATTACGGGCATCGGAGCGACGGATACTTGGTCACAAGCCCTACGCCCTCAGTTTGCGAGCCCAACCTCTACGTGAAGTGAAGTTGTATTGCCCAAGGTGCCGTGGGATTCGGTAATAGAAATGCGATGGATTTGGTTGATGTCCTTTTTGTGGCTCAAGATGTACGATCCAAGAAGAAAAAACAGCGCAAAAGATGAAAAGTGTTCCGAAACTGATGAAAATGTTCGATTTTGGGATCCAAAAATAGGCACAGCCAAGCAAGCTTGCTACCCTCGTCGTAGAGCTTTCCAACGGTATGCTGTGCGCCGTATAACTCCTTATGGATCAAAAGTTATAGGCACCAGAGTGACAGATACCTGGTCACAAGCCCTACGCCCTCAGTTTGCGGGCCCAACCTCTACGTTAAGTGAAGTTGTCTTGCCTAAGGTACAATGGGATTCGATAATAGAAATGTGATGGATTAGGTTGTCATCCTTTTCACGGCTCACGACGTACGATCCAAGACGAAAAAATAGTGCAAAAGAACAAAAGTGTCCCAAAACTGATGAAAACGTTTGATTTTGTGATCCAAAAACAAGTACAGCAAAGCAGGCTTGCTGCTCCCATCGTAGAGCTCTCAGAGAGCTTTCCAACGATATACTGTGCACCGCGTAACTCCTTACGGGTCAGAAGTTATGGGCACCGGAGCAACAGATACCTGGTCACAAGCCCCATGCCCTCAGTTTGCGGTCCCAGCCTCTACGTGAAGTGAAGTTGTTTTGCCCAAGGTTCCATGGGATTCGGTAATAGAAATGTGATGGATTAGGTTGACGTCCATTTCGCGGCTCAGGACGTACGATCCGGGATGAAAAAATAGCGCAAAAGAATAAAAGTGTCCCGAAACTGATGAAAACGTTCGATTTTGGGATCCAAAAATAGGCGCAGCCTAGCAAGTTTGCTTGCCCCGTCGTAGAGCTCTCGGAGAGCTTTCCAACGGTATGCTGTGCGCCGCATAACTCCTTACGGATCAAAAGTAATGGGCACCGGAATGACGAATACCTGGTCACAAGCCCCACGCTCTCGGTTTGCGGGCCTAACCTCTACATGAAGTGAAGTTGTCTTGCCCAAGGTGCCGTGGGATTCAGTAATAGAAATGTGATGAATTAGGTTGTCGTCCTTTTCACGGTTCACGACGTACGATCCGAGACGAAAAAATAGCGTAAAGAACAAAAGTAACCCGAAACTGTTAAAAATGTTCAATTTTGGGCTCCGAAAACAATCACAGCAAAGCAGGCTTACTTTCCACATCGTAGAGCTCTCGGAGAGCTTTCCAACGGTATGCTTTGTGCCGCGTAACTCCTTACGGATCCAAACTTATGGGCACCGGAGCGACAGATACCTAGTCACAAGCCCCACGCCCTCTGTTTGCGGGACCAGCCTCTACATGAAGTGAAGTTGTCTTGCCCAAGGTCCTGTGGGGTTCGGTAATAAAAATGTGATAGATTAGGTTATCGTCCTTTTCGCGACTCACGACGTACGATCCGGGACGAAAAAACAGCACAAAAGTAGAAAAGTGTCCCGAAACTGATGAAAACTTTCAATTTTGGGATTCGAAAATAGGTACAGCCAAGCAGGCTTGCTGCCCCTGTCGTAGAGCTCTCGGAAAGCTTTTCAACGGTATGCTGTGCGCCGTGTAACTCCTTACGGATCAAAAGTTATCGGTAGCGGAGCGACGGATACCTGGTCACAAGCCCCACGCCGGGCCCAACCTCTACGTGAAGTGAAGTTGTCTTGCCCAAGGTGCCCTGGGATTCGGTAATAGAAATCTAGTGGATTAGGTTGTCGTCCTTTTCGCTGCTCATGACGTACGATCCGGGATGAAAAAACAGCGCAAAATAAGAAAAGTATCACGAAACTGATGAAAATGTTTGATTTTGGGAACCAAAAATAGGCACAGCCGAGTAGGCTTGCTACCCCCATCGTACAGGTCACGGAGAGCTTTCTAACGATATGCTGTACGCTGCGTAACTCCTTACGGATCAAAAGTTATCGACACCGGAGCGACGGATACCTGGTCACAAGCCCCACACGGGGCCCAACCTCTACGTGAAGTAAAGTTGTCTTGCCCAAGGTGCCGTGGGATTCGGTAATAGAAATCTGGTGGATTAGGTTGTTGTCCTTTTCGCGGCTCACGACGTACGATCCGGGATAAAAAAAAACAACGCAAAAGAAGAAAAGTGTCCTGAAACTGATGAAAATGCTCAATTTTGGGATCCAAAAATAGGTACAGCTGGGCAGGCTTGCTGCCCCCGTCGTAGAGATCTCGGAGAGCTTTCCAACGGTATGTTGTGGGCCGCGTAACTCCTTGCGGATCAAAAGTTATCGGCACCGGAGTGACGGATACCTAGTCCCAAGCCCCACGCCCTCAGTTTGCGGGCCCAACCTCTGCGTGAAGTGAAGTTGTCTTGCCCAAGGTGCCGTGGGATTCGGTAATAGAAATTTGAGGGATTAGGTTGTCATTCTTTTCACAGCTCATGACGTACGATCCGAGACCAAAAAACAACGTAAAAGAACAAAGTAACCCGAAACTGTTGAAAATGTTCGATTTTGGGCTCCAAAAACAGGCACAGCTGAGCAGGCTTGCTGCCCACATTGTAGAGCTCTTTGTGAGCTTTCCAACGTTTTGCTTTGCGTCGCGTAACTCTTTACGGATCAAAAATTATGGGCACTGGCGCGACGGATACCTGGTCACAAGCCCTACGCCCTCGGTTTGCCGGCCCAGCCTCTATGTGAAGTGAAGTTATCTTGCCCAAGGTGCTGTGAGATTTGGTAATAGAAATGTGATGGATTAGGTTGTCGTCCTTTTCGCGGCTCACGACGGATGATCCGAGACCAAAAAACAACACAAATACAGAAAAGTGTCCCGAAACTGATGAAAACGTTCGATTTTGGCCCACAAAAATAGGGCAGCCGAGTAGGTTTGTAGACCTCGTCGTAGAGCTCTCGGAGGGCTTTCCAACGGCATGCTGTGCACTGCGTAACTCCTTACAGATCAAAAGGTATGTTCACCAGAGCGACGGATACCTGGTCACAAGCCTCACGTCCTAGGTTTGCGGGCCCAACCTCCACGTGAAGTGAAGTTTTCTTGCCTTAGGTGACATGGCATTCGGTAATATAAATGTGTTGGATTAGGTTCTCGTCCTTTTCGCGAATCACGACATACGATCCGGGAATAAAAAACAGCGCAAAAGAAGAAAAGTATCCCGACACTGATGAAAATGTTCTATTTTGGGCTACAAAAATAGGTGCAGCCGAGCAGGCTTACTTTCCCCATTGTAGAGCTGTCGGCTAGCTTTCCAACGGTATGTTGTACGACGTGTAACTCCTTACGGATCAAAAGTTATGGGCACTGGAACGACAGATACCTGGTCACAAGCCCCACACCCTCGGTTTGTGGGCCCAGCCTCTACGTGATGTTAAGTTTTCTTGCCCAAGATACCATGGGATTCAATAATAGAAATGTGATGGATTTGGTTGTCGTCCTTTTCGCAGCTCACGACGTACGATCCGAGATGACAAAACAGCGCAAAAGAAGAAAAGTGTCCCGAAACTGATGAAAACGTTCAATTTTGGGCTGCGAAAATAGGCGCTACCAAGTAGGCTGGCTACCCTCGTCGTAGAGCTCTCGGAGAGCTTTCCAACGTTATGCTGTGTGCCGCGTAACTCCTTGCGGATCAAAAGTTATGGGCATTGGAGCTACGAATACCTGGTCACAAGCCCCACGCCCTCGGTTTTCGGGCCCAACCTCTTTGTGAAGTGAAGTTGTCTTGCCCAAGGTACCATGGGATTCGATAATAGAAATGTGATGGATTCGGTTGTCATCCTTTTCACGGCTCACGACGTACGATCAGAGATGAAAAAACAACGTAAAAGAACAAAAGTAACCCGAAACTATTGAAAACATTCAATTTTGGTCTCCGAAAATAGGCACAGCCTACCAGGGTTTGTGCCCACGTCGTAGAGCTCTCAGAGCTTTCTAACGATATTTTTTGTGCCGCGTAACTTCTTACGGATCAAAAGTTATGGGTACCGGAGCAACGGATACCTGGTCACAAGCCCCACACCCTCGATTTTTGGTCCCAACGTCTATGTGAAGTGAAGTTGTCTTGCCCAAGGTACCGTGGGATTCGGTAATAGAAATGTGATGGATTAGGTTGTCATCCTTTTCAAGGCTCACGACATACGATCAGAGACGAAAAAACAGCGTAAAAGAACAAAAGTGTCCTGAAACTATTGAAAACGTTCGATTTTGGGCTCTGAAAATAGGTACAGCCAACCAGGCATTGTCCCCATGTCGTACAGCTCTCGAAGTGCTTCCCAACGATATGTTTTGCACCGCGTAACGCCTTACGGATCAAAAGTTATGGGCACCGGAGTGACAGATACCTGTTCACAAGCCCTACACCCTCGGTTTGCGGGCCCAGCCTCTACGTGAAGTGACGTTGTCATGCCTAAGGTACCGTGGGATTCGGTAATAGAAATGAGATGGATTAAGTTATCGTCCTTTACGCGATTCACGACGTACGTTCCGGGATTAAAAAACAGCGCAAAAGAACAAAAGTGTCACAAAAATGTTTAAAATGTTCGATTTTGGGCTCCAAAAATAGGTACAGCCAAGCAGGCTTGCTGCCCACGTCATAGAGCTCTTAGAGAGCTTTCCAACGGCATGCTGTACGCCGCGTAACTCCTTACGGATCAAAAGTTATGGGCACCGGAGCGACGGATACCTAGTCCCAAGACCCACGCCCTCAGTTTGTGGGCCCAGCGTCTACGTGAGGTGAAGTTGTCTTACCCAAGGTGCCATGGGATTCGGTAATAGAAATGTGATGGATTAGGTTGTTGTCCTTTTCGCGGCTCATGACGTACGATCTAGGACAGAAAAACAGAGCAAAAGAAGAAAAGTATCCTGAAACTGATTAAACATTCGATTTTTGCCCACGAAACCAGGTGCAGCCATGCAGGCCTGCTGTCATCGTCGTAGAGCTATCAGAGAGCTTTTCAACGATATGTTGTGCGCAGCGTAACTCCTTACAGATCAAAAGTTATGGGCACCGGAGCAATGGATAACTGGTCACAAGCCTCACGCCCTCGGCTTGCGGGCCCAGCCTCTACGTGAAGTCAAGTTATCTTGCCCAAGGTACCGTGCGATTCGGTAATAGAAATGCGATGGATTAGGTTGACGTGCTTTTCGCAGCTCACTACGTACGATCCGGGATGAAAAAACAACACAAAAGAAGAAAAGTATCCTGAAACTGATGAAAATGTTCGATTTTGGGTTCTGAAAAAAGGCGCAACCTAGCAAGCTTGTGCCCCTATCGTAGAGCTCTCGGAGAGCTTTCCAACTGTATGCTGTGCGCCGCGTAACTCCTTACGGATCAAAAGTTATGGGCATCGGAACGACAGATACCTTGTCACTAGCCCCACGCCCTTAGTTTGCGGGCCCAACCTCTACGTGAAGTGATGCTGTCTTGCCCAAGGTGCCGTGGGATTCGGTAATAGAAATGTGATGGATTAGATTGTCGTCCTTTTCACGGCTCACGACGTACGATTTGAGACCAAAAAATAGCGTAAAAGAACAAAAGTGACCCAAAATGGTTGAAAATGTTCAATTTTGGGCTCCGAAAATAGGCACAGCCGAGTAGGCTTGCTTCCCACGTCGTAGAGCTCTTGGAAAGCTTTCCAATGGTATGCTTTAAGCTGCATAATTCCTTGCGGATCAAAAATTATGGGCAATGGAGCAACAGATACATGGTTACAAGCCACACGCCCTCGGTTTACGGGCCCAGCCTCTACGTCAAATGAAGTTTTCTTGCCCAAGGTGCCATGGAATTTGGTAATAGAAATGTGATGGATTAGGTTGTCGTCCTTTTCGCGCCTCACAATATCCTATCCAGGATGAAAAACAGCGCGAAAGTAGAAATGTGTCCCAAAACTGATGAAAATGTTCAATTTTGGCCCCAAAAATAGGTGCAGCCGAGCAGGCTTGCTGCCCTCGTCGTAGAGCTCTCGGAGAGCTTTCCAACGGTATGTTGTACGCTGCGTAACTTTTACGAATCAAAAGTTATGGGCACTTGAGCGACAAATACCTGGTCACAAGCCCCACGCCCTCGGTTTGCGGGCCCAACCTCTACGTGAAGTGAAGTTGTCTTGCCCAAGGTGCCATGGGATTCGGTAATAGAAATGAGATGGATTAGGTTGTTGTCCTTTTTTCGACTCACGACGTACATTCCGGTACAGAAAAACAGAGCAAAAGAAGAAAAGTGTCCCGAAATGGATGAAAACATTCAATTTTTGCCCCCGAAACCAAGTGCAGCCGAGCAGGTTTGCTACCCTCGTCGTAGAGCTCTTGGAGAGCTTTTCAACGGTCTGTTGTGCGTCGCGTAACTCCTTACGGACCAAAAGTTATGAGCTCTAGAACGATGGATACCTGGTCACAAGCCCCACGCCCTCGGTTTATGGGCCCAGTCTCGATGTGAAGTGAAGTTGTCTTGCCCAAGGTGTAGTGGGATTCGGTAATAGAAATGCGATGGATTAGGTTGACGTCCTTTTCGCGGTACACGACGTACTATCCGGGATGAAAAAACAGCGCAAAAGAAGAAAAGTAACCCACAATTGATGAATACATTTGATTTTGGGATTCAAAAACATCTGCAACCGAGCAGGCTTGCTGGCCCCATCGTAGAGCTCTAGGAGAGCTTTCCAATGGTCTGATGTGCGCCGCGTAACTCCTTAAAGATCAAAAGTTATGGGCACCAGAGTGACAAATACCTGGTCATAAGCCCCACGCCCTCGGTTTGTAGGCCCAACCTCTAACGTGAAGTGAAGTTGTTTTGCTCAAGGTGCCATGGGATTCGGTAATAGAAATGTGAAGGATTAGGTTGTCGTCCTTTTCACGGCTCACGACGTACGATCCGAGACCAAAAAATAGCATAAAAGAACAAAAGTGACCCAAAACAGTTAAAAATGTTCGATTTTGGGCTCCCAAAACAGTCACAACTGAGCAGGCTTGCTGCCCTCGTCGTAGAGCTCTTAGAGAGCTTTGCAACTGTATGCTTTGCGCCACGTAACTCCTTACGGATCAAAAATAATGGGTACCGGAGCAACGGATACTTGGTCAAAAGCCTCACGCCCTCGGTTTGCGTGCCTAGCCTCTACATGAAGTGAAGTTGTCTTGCCCAAAGTGCCATGGGATTTGGTAATAGAAATGTGATGGATTAGGTTGTCGTCCATTTTGCGGCTCACGACGTATGATCCTAGATGAAAAAACAGCGCAAAAGAAGAAAAGTGTCCCGAAATTGATGAAAACGTTCGATTTTAGCCCCCGAAAATAGGTGCAGCCATGTAGGCTTGCTACCCTCGTCGTAGAGTTCTTGGAGAGCTTTCCAACGGAATGTTGTGCGCCGCGTAACTCCTTACGTATCAAAAGTTATGGGCACCGGAGCGACGAATACCTGGTCATATGACCCACGCCTTCAGTTTGTGGGCCCTGCCTCTACGTGAAGTGAAGTTGTCTTGCCCAAGGTGCTGTGGAATTCGGTAATAGAAATGCGATGGATTAGATTGACGTCCTTTTCGCGGCTGACGACATACGATCCGGGATGAAAACACAGCGCAAAAGAAGAAAAGTGTCCCAAAACTGATGAAAATGTTTGATTTTGGGATCCAAAAATAGCGCAGCCAAGCAGGCTTCCTACCCTGTTGTAGAGCTCTCAAAGAGCTTTCCAACGGTATGCTATGCACCGCGTAACTCCTTACGGATCAAAAGTTATGGGCACCGGAGTGACGGATACCTGGTCACAAGCCCTATGCCCTTAGTTTGCGGGCTCATCCTCTACGTGAATTGAAGTTGTCTTGCCCAAGGTGCCGTGGGATTCGGTAATAGAAATGTGATGGATTAGGTTGTCGTCCTTTTCGCGGCTCACGACGTACGATCCGGGATGAAAAAATAGTGCAATAGAAGAAAAGTGTCCAGAAATTGATGAAAATGTTAGATTTTGGGCTCCGAAAATAAGCGCAGCCGAGCATGCATGCTGCCCCGGTTGTAGAGCTCACGGAGAGCTTTCCAACAGTATGTTTTGTGCCGCGTAACTCCTTACGGATCAAAAATTCCTTACGGATCAAAAATTATGGGCATTGGAGCAACGGATACCTAGTCACAAGCCCCAAAGCCTCGGTTTGTAGGCCCAGCGTCTACATTAAGTGAAGTTGTCTTACCCAAGGTGCCATGGGATTCGGTAATAGAAACGTGATGGATTAGGTTGTCGTCCTTTTTGCGGTTCACGATGTACGATCTGGGACAGAAAAACAGAGCAAAAGAAGAACAGTATCGCGAAACTGATTAAACATTCAATTTTTGCCCCCGAAACCAGGTGCAACCATGTAGGCCTGCTGCCATCGTCGTAGAGCTCTCGGAGAGCTTTTCAATGGTATGTTGTGCGCTGCGTAACTCCTTACGGATTAAAAGTTATGGGCACCGGAGCGATGGATACCTGGTCACAAGCCCCACGACCTCGGCTTGCGGGCCCAGCCTCTACGTGAAGTCAAGTTGTCTTGCCCATGGTGCCGTGGGATTCGGGAATAGAAATGCAATGGATTAGGTTGACGTGCTTCTCGCGGCTCACTACGTACGATCCGGGATGAAAAAATAGCGCAAAAGAAGAAAAGTGTCCCGAAACTAATGAAAACGTTCGATTTTGGGTTCCAAAAAAGGCACAGCCTAGCAGGCTTGTGCCCACGTCGTAGAGCTCTCGGAGAGCAAAAGGCACTAATGTGAAGGATTAGGTTGTCGTCCTTTTCAAGGCTCACGACGTACGATCCAAGACCATAAAACAGCGTAAAAGAGCAAAAGTGACCCGAAATTGTTAAAAATGTTCGATTTTGGGCTCCCAATGTGACAGCCTTTTGTTTTGTTGGTACGAGGTGATTTTAACTAGGTAACTGATGTTACAAATGTGTGAAAATTGGTAGGTAACTAGTTTTGCCAGTTTTGAACACTTTTCACAGAAATAGACCAAAGCTAATTTTGACTCTAAGGTCCTCAAAATGGCTAATTATCAAAATGTGTCCAAATCTGGAAAGTCTGGAAAAATGAAGCAGGTTTTGGAAGATTCACTGACCTTGTAGAATGAACCAGTTTTGACTTAGTAAATGATATCCAAAATGCATAAAATTGGGTGTGTTGCTATATATTCCAGTTCTCGACATTTTTTTTTCAGAAATGGACTAAGGCTAAATCTGACCCTAAGGACCTCAAAAACGACAAGTATTGAAATGTGTGCAAATCTGGACAGTTTTGTGCAGTCTCACTGTTTTGGCTATAACTATTGAACCCGAACTCCAAATGATGCGAGGTTTGTTTCTGAATTTAGTTCACTTCCTAAGATTTAATTTGAAATCTTATTCATAGGAATTGGAGATTGTTTGCTTGTCTTAATGATTGTGAGAAAACAGTCTATTGTAGTGAGGGTTTCACTTAGTGATATGCTTAGAAAAATTATTGTAGCTTCTCTTGTTGTATTAAATGCTTGGGATTGTGGCATTGGGATGTTGTGTGGACTGTTTTGAATACTTGAGGGTGTTTGAATTAATCGATGCATAGCTTGAGTTTGATTTTGAGATGACTTGGGCTTAATCGCACGGGTGAGCACGAATTGAAACCTTAGTGACTAGGTAAATTCACTAAGTGTTGATCCTATGAATATCGTGTTTAATTATACGTTAAGTACGCTACCCGTAGTTGCCCCTGTAGCCCTAAATGTGATCTTGATGATTACATGTTGACAAGTAGGCCTTTCTTGCACCCGGTCCCACGTAGATGTCGTTGCATGATGAATAATCTTATTATTTGATTATGTGAACTTCGAAATAAGTTGTATGACTTTATTTACATGCGTTACATGGCTGCCCGTTTAATGTTCATAAAACTCCATGTGCCTTTCAAGTGAAATTACTTGTCTTATCATGCCTCGCTTGTTTACTTGTCAATGTGCAATCTTATGACTGCTCGGAGGCAACCTACTTTGTTGTCCTCCTAATGTGATATATTAAATGTCATAAATTTGCATTGCATACAAGGTTGCAACCTTTCATTCTGGCGTGGTAGCGTTCACGCACACCGGGCGGTATCGGGCTTGCCGGTGCAACCGTGACTACCATTGTCCAATTCCCTCTCTCGCTTGGGGGCTAGCCAAAGTCTTAGGGCTATAAGGGCAACTACGGGCAACTACGGGCAGCCTACTAAACATATAATTAAACACGATATTCATAGGATCAACACTTAGTGAATTTACCTAGTCACTAGGGTTTCCATTTTGTGCTTACCCGTGCGATTAAGCCCCAAGTCAACTTCAAAATCAATCTCAAGCCATGCATCGATTAATTCAAACATCCTCAAGTATTCAAAACAGTCCACACAACATCCCAATGCCACAATCCCAAGCATTTAATTCAACAAGAGAAGTTACAACAATTTTTCTAAGCATATCACTAAGTGAAACCCTCACTGCAATGGGCTATTTTCTCACAATCATTAAGACAATAAAACAATCTCCAATTCTAGTGAATAAGATATCAAATTAAATCTTAAGAAGTTAACTAAATTCAGAAACAAACCTCGCATCATTTGGAGTTCGGGTTCAATAGTTATAGCCAAAACAGTGAGACTGCACAAAACTGTCCAGATTTGCACATATTTCAATACTTGTCATTTTTGAGGTCCTTAGGGTCAGATTTAGCCTTAGTCCATTTCTGACAAAACTGTCGAGAACTGAAAAATATAGCAGCACACCAAATTTCATGCATTTTGGATATCATTTACTAAGTCAAAACTGGTTTGTTCTACAAGGTCAGTGAATCTTCCAAAACCTGCTTCATTTTTCCATACTTTCCAGATTTGGACACATTTTGATAATTAGCCATTTTGAGGACCTTAGAGTCAAAATTAGCTTTGGTCTATTTCTGTGAAAAGTGTTCAAAACTGGAAAAATAGTTACTTACCAATTTTCACACATTTTTAACATTATTTACCTAGTCAAAATCACCTCGCACCAACAAGGCAGAAGGCTGTCACATACACGATTTCATCTATCATCACATTCTAGCCAAGAATCTTGCCAATCATTTCTATAAAAGCTCATGAACACACATATATCTCAAGTACAGAAGTAAAGATAGACATTTAAGGGCATGCATGTGGTTGTTCGAAAGATTTTCAAGAAGTTTTAGCCTTCACCTTAGCAAAACAACAAGAAGATGCACAAGACTCTTGATGGTTGCACAAGATTGATTCTTTTCCTTGCTTAGCTGAGACACCACTCGATTTTCTCAATTTTCCTAGCTTAGTAACCAAGTTCTTAGTAGGTGCATGTGGTTAGAACAAGAAGAAAAGAAATGGAAGCTAGCAAACTCACCTAAGCCGAAATGGATGTTCAATAAGCTTGCATGTGAGTTTCTCATACACGATTTCATCTATCATCACATTCTAGCCAAGAATCTTGCCATGCATGTCTATAAAAGCTCATGAACACACATATATCTCAAGTACAGAAGTAAAGATAGACATTTAAGGGCATGCATGTGGTTTTTTGAAAGATTTTCAAGAAGTTTTAACCCTCACCTTAGCAAAACAACAAGAAGATGCACAAGACTCTTGATGGTTGCACAAGATTGATTCTTTTCCTTGCTTAGCCGAGACACCACTCGATTTTCTCAATTTTCCTAGCTTAGTAACCAAGTTCTTAGTAGGTGCATGTGGTTAGAACAAGAAGAAAAGAAATGGAAGCTAGCAAACTCACCTAAGCCGAAATGGATGTTCAATAAGCTTGCATGTGAGTTTCTTGCAACCTAGCTTGCTTAGTCGAGCTCCCTAGCTTCTTGCATGCCTTGATGAACCATGGAGTGATGAAGATAAGCTATGGAGTGTAGAAACTCAGCCAAGGCCGAGAGAGAGAGAGAGAGAAGAAATGAGAGAGGAATGAGAGGAAATGAAGGAAAATGAAAGAAAATGAAAAGCTTTGTTGGGCAAAGGTGCTTGTCGGCCTAGGGCTTGCAAAAATCTGATTTTGTGTCTTCAAGAAGCATCATTTGAAATGTCTAGCATGGGCAAGGAGCTTGTGTCGAGATTTGGAGCTTTGAGGAGGGTTTTGAGCTAAATTTTTAATTGCTTTGTGTCATAGAATTGTCATAGAATGTTTGGGTTCAATTTGAATTATACAAGCAAGCACAAATGTACACTGGTCGGCCAAGGCATTGCAAGAATCTGAATTTTTTGTCTTGTTCAAGGCTTATTTTATTGTGTGTTTGGGATATGCAAAGAATAAAGAATAAAGAATAAAGAATGTCTAGCTTTTTGTGAGATTTTGTCTTCCAGTGGGTTGAATTAGTAATTTAATATTAGTTAGTGGGATTTGTAGGATTAATTAATGACCTAGTGCTTCGTGTAAGATGCTTTCTTGATTAGCGTGAGGGCACGCTTTTCTAGATTTAGGGCATGCACTATAAGACAAGGCACAAACTACGAGACGAATGCACGTTTTCCAAGTAAATGCACACAACCCTAAATGAATGCACGTAATTCAATGCAAGGCACACAAAATAAAACACAATTCTTAAACCTAGGTCAAAGTACACAAATCCAGGTTAGGGTACACGAACGAGGTATCGCACACAAATCGAGGTCGGGCCTCACACCCAAAACAATCACAACCGAGCAGGCTTGCCACCCACGATGTAGAGCTCTTGGAGAGCTTTCCAACTGTATGCTTTGCGCCATGTAACTCCTTACGGATCAAAATTTATGGGCACCAGAGCAACGGATACCTGGTTACAAGCCCCACGTCCTCGGTTTGCGTGCCCAACCTCTACATGAAGTGAAGTAGTCTTACCCAAGGTGCCATGGGATTCGGTAATAGAAATGTGATGGATTAGATTGTCATCCTTTTCACTGCTGACGACGTACGATCCGGGACGAAAAAACAGCGCAAAAGAAGAAAAGTGTCCCGAAACTGATGAAAACATTCAATTTTGGCACACGAAATTAGGTACAGCCGAGCAAGCTTGCTACCCTCGTCGTAGAGCTCTCGGAGAGCTTTCCAACGGTATGTTTTGCGTCGTGTAACTCCTTACGGATCAAAAGTTATGGGCACCGGAGCGACGAATACCTGGTCACAAGCCCCACGCCTTCGGTTTGCGGGCCCAACCTCTATGTGAAGTAAAGTTGTCTTGCCCAAGGTGCCATGGGATTTAGTAATAGAAATGTGATGGATTAGATTCACGTCCTTTTCGCGGCTCACGACATATGATCCGGGATGAAAACACAGCGCAAAAGAAGAAAAGTGTCCCGAAACTGATGAAAATGTTTGATTTTGGGATCCAAAAATAGCTCAGCCGAGCAGGCTTGCTACCCCGTTGTAGAGCTCTCAGAGAGCTTTCCAACGGTATGCTGTGCGCCACGTAACTCCTTACGGATCAAAAGTTATGGGCACCGGAGTGACGGATACCTGGTCACAAGCCCTACGCCCTCGGTTTGCGGGCCCAGCCTCTACGTGAAGTGAAGTTGTCTTGCCCAAGGTGCCATGGGATTCGGTAATAGAAGTGTGAAGGATTAGGTTGTCGTGCTTTTCGCGGCTCATGACGTACGATCCGGGACGGAAAAATAGCACAAAAGAAGAAAAGTGTCTAGAAACTGATGAAAATGTTGGATTTTGGGCTCCGAAAATAGGCGCGGCCGAGCATGCTTGCTGCCCAAGTCGTAGAGCTCTCGGATAGCTTTCCAACGGTATGCTGTGCGCCGCGTAACTCCTTACGGATTAAAAGTTATGGGCACCGGAGCGACGGATACCTGGTCATAAACCCCAAGCCCTCGTTTTGTGGGCCCAACCTCTACATGAAGTGAAGTTGTCTTGCCCAAGGTGCCGTGGGATTAGGTAATAGAAATGTGATGGATTGGGTTGTCTTCCTTTTCGCTGCTCACGACGTACGATCCGGGACGGAAAAACAGCGCAATTGAAGAAAAGTGTCCAGAAACTGATGAAAACGTTCAATTTTGGGCTCCGATAATAGGCACAACCTAGCATACATGCTGCCCCAGTTGTAGAGCTCTCGAAGAAAAGTATCTCGAAACTAATTAAACATTCGATTTTTGCCCCCGAAACCAGGTGCAGCTGTCACGCCCCAACCCGGCCTATAAGGTTAGACTAGGGTGTGATCTAAACGTTCAGGACAAGTCACATACTTAACCGTTTATGAAGATTTAACACTTATCGTTTTAGTCTAAACTCTAAAGTTTTTCAGAAAATCGGCAGCATAACGGCTGTAATTGGACTCTTTGGTTTGGCCTAATTCTTTAAACGCCTCAAAATTTTCTAATCTCAAGTTTCATTTCCAACTAGGATTACTATTTAACATCAATTGAAATGCCTATTGGTTATCTCGATGTCTCGTTTGATTTATGACCTAGCATGATACTATGTCTCGTTTGTTTGTTTATCCTCGTTACAAAAGTACCTGTTTAAGATTGGATAGGTTCATTTACTTAGTCCTTAACCAATACGTCATAACCTATGATAGATACTAGCGGTAATAATAGCAAAACGATCATAGTAGTATCTAGTGTTTGTCTAGCAATATCAATACAAACCAAAATTAGACCCCAAATTACAACGGAGGTCTTTACATAACATCGAGCAACATAAAGGGAAATAGTCTTCAAGTAGCATAAAGTTCACAAGTAGCCACAATCACGCAAAGCACACAAACAGGCAATCACTCCAAGGATTCATCATTAGGCACACCGTCCTCGGGTACCTGTTCTGGATCTTCTTCACCTGAGATGATAAAAGAGGGTGAGTCCTTATGAACTCAGCGAGGGGGAACGAGAAATAGGTTTTGAAACTCATTTTCTGGTTCAACTTATGAAAATCCTTTTGCAAGCATGAATATAACAATAATATAAGTACAGGAACATAAATACCAGTCTTTCATCCCCGAGGTTCTCTAGGAACCAAGTGAGAGTACTTATACACATAGTAAAAAGGATACAGTGAGCTTTTGCTCTCAGATCAGTTTCAGAATCAGTTGTTGCGGCCGACTTTAAATCATCCCCTTAACACGCCAGGTGGGTGTACTTCGGATGTACCCCAAAATCCTACGACCCAACTCTCCGAGGACGTCTAGCCCCCAAGCGAGAGAGGGAATGGGACAGTGGTAGTCACAGGTGCACCGGCAAGCCCGATGCCGCCTGGTGTGCGTGATCGCTACCACGCCGACAGGAAAGGTTGCAACCTTGTATGCAGTGCACATTTATGACATTAACATATCACGTTAGGAGCACAACAAAGTAGGTTGCCTCCGGACAGTCATAAGATTGCACATTGACAAGTAAACAGGCAGGGCACGATAAAACAGGTAATTTCACTTGAAAGGCATATAGAGTTATATGAACATTAAACGGGCAGCCATGTAACACATGTAAATCAAACCATATAACTCATTACGAAGTCCACGTGATCAAGTAATAAGATTATTTAACATGCAATAACATCTACATGGGTTCGAGTGCAAGAAAAGCCTATTTGTCAACATGCAATGATCAAAATCACATTTGAGGTTCTAAGGCATCTATGGGCAGCCTACTAAACATATAATTCCACACAATATCCAAATGATCAACACTTAGCAAAACTACCTAGTCATTAGGGTTTCCATTTCGTGCATATTCATGCAATTGGAGCCTCAAACCAACTCAAAGTCAATCTCAAGCCATGCATCATTTAATTCAACATCCTCAAACATTCAAAACAGTCCACACAACATCCCGAAGATGCAATCCCAAGCATTTAATTCAACAAGAGGAGTCACAATAATTTTTCTAAGCATAACACTAAGTGAAACCCTTACTGCAATAGGTTGTTTTCTCGCAATCAACTTAGTAAGCAAAAAATCTCCAATTCCAGTAAATAAGATTTCAAATTAAAGCTCAAGAAGTGAACTAAAATCAGAAACAAACCTTGCATCATTTGGAGTTTGGGATCATTAGTTATAGTCGAAACAGTGGGATAGCACAAAACTGTCCAGATTTGCACACATTTCGATAATTGACGTTTTTGAGGTCCTTAGGATCAGATTTACCCTTAGTCCATTTCTGGAAAAAATATCCAGAACTGAAAAATATAGCAGCACACCAAATTTCATGCATTTTAGACATAATTTACTAAGTCAAATCTGGTTCGTTCTACAAGGTCAGTGCATTTGCCAAAACCTGCTTCATTTTTCCAGATTTCCAGATTTGGACACATTTTAAAGAACTGCCATTTTGAGGACCTTAGAGTCAAAATTAGCTTTGGCTTATTTCTTAGAAAAGTGTTCAAAACTGTCCAAACTAGTCACCTACCAATTTTCATGCGTTTTCAACATCATTTGCCTATCTACACTTACCTCGAAACAAACTGGTCAGAGAGCTGTCAACAATCCGACTTCACCTATCATTACTTTCAAGCCAAGATCTTGCCATGCATGGTTGCAAAAGCCTATGAACGAACATATAACTCAAGTACAGAAGAAAATACATACTTTTATGAGCATGCATGTGGAGTTTTGAAGGATTTTCAAAAGGTTTTAGCCCTCACCTTAGCAATCAACCAAGAGGATGCACAAAAACTTGTTGAAGCAAACTTTTCTTCTTCTCTTTTGCCTAGCCGAGGTTCCAACTAGATTTTCTCTATTTTTCCTAGCTTAGTGACCCAGCTCTTAGTACATGCATGAGGTTAGGACAAGAAGAAAAGAAATGGAAGCTTAAAACTCACCTAGGGCCGAAATGAAGGCTTCAAAGGGCATGCATGTGTGATTTTCGCATCCTAGCTTGTTTGCTTGAGTTTTTTTTATGGTTGCTTGTCTTGATGCACCATGAGATGATGAAGATGATCAAGAGATGGTGAGAGCTCAGCCAAAACCGAAATTGAGAGAGAAGAATGAGAGGGAGAGAGAGAAGTGTGAGGAAAGTGAGAGAAATGAAAAAAAAATGATAGCTTTTGCAAAAGATGAAGCATGGGTCGGCCTTGGGCTTCTACAAGTCTGAATTTTTGTCATCTTTGAGCATTTTTGAAATGTTTTAGCATGCCTTGGGTGTGTTGAACGAGAAAGGGTGCTTGGGGTAGGGTGTATGGGTTTATTTTATGCCTAGTGTCTTGTGTGTGTGTCATAGTTTGTCTAGGACTAATTTTTTTATGCATTTGTGTCATTAGAATTGTCATAGGAATGTTGGAAAATTAGGGAATCTAGGTAGAATAAAATATAGGAATGTTTGTTGATGAGTTGAATTATGAATAGAATAATAGATAGTGGGAAATGTATGAATAGTTTAGTATTATTTTATTGTTAGTGGAGTTTGTAGAGAATTTGAATTAGGAATATAATAATAGTTAGTGGTGTTTGTAGGATTATTTTATAGTCTAGTGCTTTGTGTAGGATTCTTTCTTGATTAACGTGGTGACACGGATTCCTAGGTCTAGGGTACGAATTACGAGATAGACACAAACTACGAGGTAAGACACGAACTTCAAGACTAATGCACGTACTTCAAGATAAATGCACAGATTTCAATGCAAATGAACGCAACCCTAGGTAAATGTACGTAAACCAGTACAAGGCATGTAATTTAATGCAATGCACATAAATCGAGGTACGACTCTTAAACTTAGGTTAGGACACGCAATTTGAGGTCAGGGCACACAAAACGAGACAACGCACGCAATTCGAAGTCGGGGCACGTAAGTCGAGGACTAGGGCACATAATTCTAGGTCAAGGCACGAATGACGAGGCATGCACGAAAACCAAGACAGGGCACGTAATCCAAGGTCAGTCATATCATTCTTGGTCTATGGCACTCAAATCAAGGTAATATACGTTATTCGGGGTTGGGCCTCACATCCTCCCCTCCTTAAAAGAATTTCATCCCGAAATTCATTCTTGCCTATTGAGGTCATTTAGACGGATTCCGACCATTGTTATTTTCCAACTCTGGGTCGTCCTTTGCTCTGTGATCTCTCTTACCACAACGAATTCACTTCCTAGCTTTCTCCAATCATTTAATTCGGTGTGACCCCTACATTTACAGTTCGTTCCTTTGAACAACTCTATTTTCTCCAATTGATCTTAAGGTCGAGTTCATTAACTAAGGTTAGAATCTCCAAACATAGTCATCAAAGCTGCATCGGTATTCTAACAATATAACTATAACTCCAAAATCATGACTCATGTTGTATCAATCTTGCATTCATACCTCAAAAGGAATTTCACAATAATTCCATGATCCTAGGGTGACATACGCTAATTTCAAGATGATAGGTTTATATCCGATTTACATATCCTATCTACTAGCTTCAAAATTGTTAACACGTAGGATATACACATGTTATGGATTATTTCCACAATACGACCCTATTCAGGAAGAACTCACCAAGCAAACTAATTCATCTTAAATCGTTATCTATTGATAATATCATAGGCCTTCTTATCTCGTAGGTACATTAGATTAGCAAATTTTCTAATGACTAGTCTCCCGATTATAGGCTCCTATTCCCTAACATTCTTTCCCAGTTTCGTTAACCTTTATGTTCGAAATCAAGGAGAAAGGCCGTTGAGATTCATGAAACTCAGACTTTAAGGTTTATTAAGTACCACCAACAAATTGCCATCGAAATTGCATAGGTAAACTAATCATGTTACACTAGTTCAACTCTTACAAGTAAATTTCATCAGTTTGTGATCCACAATTTATTTCCTTATTCAAATCTCTATTTTCAAGTCACAAGGCTTCAAAATTTTCTTTTAATCTTATCCAAAAGTTATGGGCACCTGAGCGACGGATACCTGGTCACAAGCCCCACGCCCTCGGTTTGCGGGCCCAGCCTCTACGTGAAGTGAAGTTGTCTTGCCCAAGGTACCGTGGGATTCAGTAATAGAAATGTGATAGATTAGGTTGTCGTTCTTTTCGCGTCTCACGACATACGTTTCGGTACAGAAAAATAGAGCAAAAGAAGAAAAGTGTCCCGAAACTGATGAAAACATTTAATTTTTTCCCTTGAAACCAAGTGCAGCCGAGTAGGCTTGCTGCTCTTGTCGTAGAGCTCTTGGAGAGCTTTTCAACGGTCTGTTGTGCGCCGCGTAACTCCTTACGGATCAAAAGTTATGGGCTCCGGAGCGATGGATACCTAGTCACAAGCCCCATGCCCTTGGTTTGCGGGCCCAGCCTTTACGTGAAGTGAAGTTGTCTTGCCCAAGGTGCCGTAGAATTCGGTAATAGAAATGTGATGGATTAGGTTGACGTCCTTTCCGTGGCTCACGACGTATGATCCGGAATGAAAAAACAACGCAAAAGAAGAAAAGTATCCCGAAACTGATGAATACGTTCGATTTTGGGATTCGAAAACAGGCGCAACCGAGCAGACTTGCTGCCCACGTCGTAGAGCTCTCGGAGAGCTTTCCAATGGTCCGCTGTGTCCCACGTAACTCCTTACGGATCAAAAGTTATGGGCACCGGAATGACGGATACCTGGTCACAAGCCCCACGCCATCGGTTTGCAGGCCCAACCTCTAACGTGAAGTGAAGTTGTCTTGCTCAAGGTGCCGTGGGATTCGGTAATAGAAATGTGAAGGATTAGGTTGTCGTCCTTTTCATGGCTCACGACTTACGATCCGAGACCATAAAACAGCGTAAAAGAACAAAAGTGACCCGAAACTGTTAAAAATATTCAATTTTGGGCTCCCAAAATAGTTACAGCCGAGCAGGCTTGTTGCCCACGATGTAGAGCTCTTGGAGAGCTCTCCAACTGTATGCTTTGCGCCACATAACTTCTTACGGATCAAAATTTATGGGCACCTGAGCGACGGATACCTGGTCACAAGCCCCACGCCCTCGGTTTGCGGGCCCAGCCTCTACGTGAAGTGAAGTTGTCTTGCCCAAGGTACCGTGGGATTCAGTAATAGAAATGTGATGGATTAGGTTTTTGTCCTTTTCGCTGCTCATGACGTACGATCCGGGATGAAAAAACAGCGCAAAAGAATAAAAGTGTCCCGAAACTGATGAAAATGATCAATTTTGGCCCACAAAATTAGGTGCAGCCGAGCAGGCTTGCTGCCCTTGTCGTAGAGCTCTCGGAGAGCTTTCCAACGGTATGTTTTGCGCCGCGTAACTCCTTACGGATCAAAAGTTATGGGCACCAGAGCGACGAATACCTGGTCAGAAGCCCCACGCCTTCGGTTTGCGGGCCCAGCCTCTACGTGAAGTGAAGTTGTCTTGCCCAAGGTGCCGTGGGATTCGGTAATAGAAATGCGATGGATTAGATTGACGTCGGATGAAAACACAGTGCAAAAGAAGAAAAGTGTCTAGAAACTGATGAAAACGTTCGATTTTGGGATCCAAAAATAGCGCAGCCAAGTAGGCTTGCTACCCCGTTGTAGAGCTCTCGGAGAGCTTTCCAACGGTATGTTGTGCGCCGCGTAACCCCTTACGGATCAAAAGTTATGGGCATCGGAGCGACGGATACCTGGTCACAAGCCCTACGCCCTCGGTTTGCGGGCCCAGCCTCTACGCGAAGTGAAGTGTCTTGCCCATGGTGCCATGGGATTCGGTAATAGAAATGTGATGGATTAGGTTGTCATCCTTTTCGCGGCTAACGACGTACGATCAGGGACAAAAAAACAACGCAAAAGAAGAAAAATGTCCAGAAACTGATGAAAATGTTGGATTTTGGGCTCTGAAATTAGGTGCAACCGAGCATGCTTGCTGCCCCAGTCGTAGAGCTCTCGGATAGTTTTCCAACGGTATGCTGTGCACCGCGTAACTCCTTACGGATCAAAAGTTATGGGCACCGGAGCGACGGATACCTGGTCATAAGCCCCAAGCCCTCGTTTTTCGGCCCTAACCTCTACATGAAGTGAAGTTGTTTTGCCCAAGGTGCCGTGGGATTCAGTAATAGAAATGTGATGGATTAGGTTGTCGTCCTTTTCGCGGCTCACGACGTACGATCCGAGACCAAAAAACAGCGCAAAAGAAGAAAATTGTCCTGAAACTGATGAAAACGTTCGATTTTGGCCCTCGAAAATAGGTGCAGTTGAACAAGCTTGCTGCCCTCGTCGTAGAGCTCTCAGAGAGCTTTCCAACGGCATGCTGTACACCACGTAACTCCTTACGGATTGAAAGTTATGTTCACCGGAGCGACAGATACCTAGTCACAAGCCCCACGCCCTCGGTTTGCGGGCCCAGCCTCTACGTGAAGTGAAGTTTTCTTGCCCAAGGTGACATGGCATACGGTAATAAAAATGTGATGGATTAGGTTGTCGCCCTTTTCACAGCTCACGACGTATGATCCGGGATGAAATAACAACGCAAAAGAAGAAAAGTGTCCCGAAACTGATGAAAACGTTTTATTTTGGGCTACAAAAATAGGCGCAGCCGAGCAGGATTGCTTTCCCTGTCATAGAGCTCTTGGAGAGCTTTCCAACGGTATGTTGTACGACGCGTAACTTGTGAGACCCGACCTCGATTTGCGTGCGATACCTCATTCGTGTACCCTAACCTAGATTTGCGTGCCTTGACCTAGGTTTAAGAGTCGTGTTTCGTTTTGTGAGCCTTGCATTGAATTACGTGTATACATTTATGGTTGCGTGCATTTACTTGAGAAACGTGCATTCGTCTCGTAGTTCGTGCCTTACCTCGTAGTGCGTGCCCTAAACCTAGGAAAGCATGCCCGCACGCTAATCAAGAAAGCATCTTATACGAAGCACTAGATCATTAATTAATCCTACAAACTCTACTAACTAATATTAAAATGCTAATTCAACTCACTAGAAGACGAAATCTCACAAAAAGCTAGACATTCTTATTCTTTATTCTTTATTCTTTTGCATATTCTAAGCACACAATTAAATAATGCTCAAAACATGACAAAAATTCAGAATTTTGCAAGCCTTGGCCGACCACATGGAGCATTTGAACAAGCATTGCATATTTCAAAGATTATACCCAGACATTCTATGATAAGCTCATGACACAAAGCATAAAAAATGACTCAAAACTCTACCCAAGGCACCACAATCTTGGCCCACTCAATCACCCATGCTAAGATGATTCAAATTATGCTCTTGAAGACACAAATTCTGAAATTTCAAAGCCCATAGCCGACACATGCATCAAAATCCCTCACAGCTTTCATTTTTCTCTCATTTTCTCTCACTCTCTCATTTCTTCTCTCTCTCTCTCTTGGCCCTAGCTGCAATTATAGACTTCATAGCTTAAGTTCATCATCCAAAGGTTCTTCAAGACATGCAAGTTACTAAGGAACTCGACCAAGCAAGCTAGAATGCAAAAAGACACACACACAAGCTCATAGAACCTTCCCTTCGGCTTAGGTATGTTTGATAGCTTCTACTTCATTTCCTTTTGTTCTAGCCACTTGCACATACTAAGAACATGGTTACTAAGCTAGGAATTAGAGAATCTCAAGTTTTCTCTCGGCTAAGCAAGGAGAAAAGACGACCTTGTGCATCATTGAGAGCTTTGTGCATCTTCATTGTTGTCTTGCTAACGTGAGGGCTAAAACACTCTTGAAAAGCTTTCAAAAACCATATGCATGCCTCTAAATGTCTATTTTTACCTCTGTACTTGTGATATATGTGTGTACATGAGCTTTTGTAAACATGCATGGCAAGATAATTGGCTAGAATGGGAAGATAGGTGAAATCGCGTAAATGGACAGTCTTCTGACTTGTTGGAGCAAAGTGATTTTGACCAGGTAAATGATGTTGAAAATGTGTGAAAATTGGTAGTTGAATATTTTTTCCAGTTCTGACCATTTTTCGTAGAAATAGGCCAAAGCTAAGTTTGATTCTAAGGTCCCCAAAATGGCAAAACATCGAAAGGTGTCTAAATCTGGAGAATCTGGGAAAATGAAGCAGGTTTTGGCAGTTCACTGTCCTTGTAGAAAGAACCCATTTTGACTTAGTAAATGATATCCAAAATTCATGAAATTTGGTATGCGGCTATATTTTTCAGTTCTGGACATTTTTTTCAGAAATGGACTAAGGCTAAATCTGACCCTATAGTCATAAAAAACGACAAGTATTGAAATGTGTGCAAATCTGGACAGTTTTGCGTAGTGTCACGGTTTTGGCTATAACTCTTGAACCCCAACTCCAAATGATGCGAGGTTTGTTTCTGAATTTAGTTCACTCCTTAAGCTTTAATTTGACATTTTGTTCACTGGAATTGGAGATTTTATGATTGTTTCAATGATTGTGAGAAAATAGACCATTGCAGTGAGGTTTTCATCTAGTGATATGCTTAGAAAAATTATTTTAACTTCTCTTGTTGTATTAAATGCTTGGGATTGTGGCACTTGGATGTTGTGTGGACTATTTTGAATTCTTGAGGGTGTTTGAATTAATCAATGCATGGCCTGACTTTAATTATGAGATAACTTGGGGCTGAATCGCACGGGTGAGCATGAATTGAAACCCTAATGACTAGGAAAACTCGCTAGGTGTTGATCTTATGGATATCGTGTTTAATTATGTGATTAGTAGGCTGCCCGTAGTTTTCCTTATAGCCCTAAATGTGATTCCGATGATTACATATTGACAAGTAGACCTTTCTTGCACCCGGTCCCACGTAAACATCGTTGCATGTTGTATAACCTTATTATTTGACTACGTGAACTTCGAAATAAGTTATATGACTTGGTTCACATGCGTTATATGGCTGCCCGTTTAATATTCATATAACTCCATGTGCTTTACAAGTGAAATTGCCTGTCATATCGTGCCTCGCATGTTTACTTGTCAATGTGCAATCTTATGACTGCTCGGAGGCAACCTACTTTGTTGTCTTCCTAATGTGATATATTATATTAAATGTCATAAATGTGCATTGCATACAAGGTTGCAACCTTTCATTCTGGCGTGGTAGCATTTCACGCACACCGGGCGGCATCGAGCTTGCCGGTGCAACCATGACTACCATTGTCCAATTCCCTCTCTCGCTTGGGGGCTAGACTTCCTCAGAGAGTTGGGTCGTAGGATTTCGGGGTACATCCAGAGTATACCCATTTGGCGTGATAAGTGGATGATTTGAAGTCGGCCGCAACAACTGATATTGGAAATGAACTGAGAGCAAAAGCTCACCGTATCCTTTTCACTATGTGTATAAGTACTCTCGCTTGGTTCCTAGAGGACCTCGGGGAGGAAAGACAGGTAATTGTGTTCTTTTACTTTTACATTACATTATGTACTTACTTGTGATATATGTCATGCTTGCAAAAAGAGTTTTCATAAGTTGAACCGGAAAAGGAGTTTCAAAACTTATTTCTCGTTCCCCCCTCATTGTGTTCATAAGGACTCACCCTCTTTTATCATCTCAGGTGAAGAAGACCAGGAACAGGTACCCGAAGACAATGTGCCTATTGATGATTCCTTGGAATGATTGCTTGCCCTACGTGCCTTTCTTGACTATGGCCATTTTGTGAACAATGTGTTGCTTGAAGACTATTTCTTATGTTGCTTGTTGTTGTACTGTAAATGACCCCCGTTGTAATTTAGGGTCTAATTTTGGGTTGTACTGATCATAACTAGATAGACACTCTTATGGTCATTTTTGGCTATCGCTACTAGCTAGTATCTATCACAGGCTTATGAAGTATCAGGTAAATGATTAAGTAAATGAATCTATCCAATCTTATACAGGTACTCATTGGTAAGCTAAGATCAACAAGTACTTTTGTAACAAGGATTAACAAACAAACGAGACATAGTATCATGCCAGGTTGTTAATCAAACGAGACTTCGAGATAACTAGTAGGTGTTTCAACTGGTAATAAATAGTAACCTTAGTTGGAAATGAATTTGAGATTGAAAGTTTTGAGGCCTTTAGAAAATTGGGTCGAACTAAAGAGCCCAATTACAACCGTTATGCTGCCGGTTTTTTAGAGAATTTTGTGGAGTTTAGGCTAAACGTTAAGTGTTAAACCTTCTTGAATGATTAAGTACGTGAAAGGACTTGAATGTTTAGATCACTCCCTAGTCTAACCTCTATAGGTCGGGTTGGGGCGTGACACCTTAGAGAAATTGTATCAGAGCTTAGATTGCTTAAGTCGGGTTTAACTCTCGGACCATGGGTAGACGCCCTAAGGTAATTGAGATGACTTGTTTATATGTGTTATTGTGTGACAATATCAAGTGTGCCTTCTCTATCTCTATGTGCTTATGTGATTAACATGTCTTAATTGTTTCTAGAATTGTGTATCTATATAAAATTATATGTTGCATATCTTATGCATTAAATTCTTGTTTGTCGTATTCCAATAAATTGTGCATCATAATATGTGCCTATAGATGGCTGGCCCTAGTACCTGCACTACTAATAGGAGCGATGAGCCTCAAGGAGCCGGAGATGCTCATCAAACTAATCCTGGCATGGCTATGTTTAACATGATGGTGAATGCCATGGATCGTGTGTCACGAGTCATAGAACGTCAAGATGCACGTGAAGCAAACTACAACAACAACAGGAATGATGGTAACCATGGGAGAAATAGCAGAATGCAGGAGTTCCTTGACTTTCACCCGTCCAAATTCCACGGGGAAGCTGATGATGAAAAGGCAGAGGCTTGGCTGTCTGAGATTAAGAGGATTTTCAGGCCACTTGACTACACTAACGGGGAAAAGATGGAGTTCGCTGTGTTTCTGTTGCACGGGGATGCTGAGCATTGGTAGCACACTATGGAGGCACTTTGGGAAACTGATCATACACCTCGCTTGTGGGGTAATTTTGTTAAGGAATTCAAGGAGAAATACGTACCTACAATTTCTAGGCAGAGGCAGATTGGGGAATTCATGCACTTGAACCAGGGTAACATGACGGTGGCCTAGTACGAGGCTCGTTTTGACCGACTGTCCCGTTATGCTCAATACATGGTCAGTACCCCTGAGGCGAAGATGTGGAAATTTACGAATGGGTTGAGGCCAGAAATTCAAGACCAGTTGGCTTCGCATGACTTCACTACCTATTCTGCTCTCCTTGCTGCTGCTTCCCGAGTTAAGAAGAGAAAACTTGATAGAACCGGTTCAAGCCAGCCGAACAAGAAACCGTATCAGCCTCCAGGTCAACAGAGGAAATTCCAGACTCAGAATCGTAGTCAGGGCCAGAGCCAGAACAGACCAGTTAATAACCGTGGCTGTGACACCCCGATCCCTCTCGAGACCGGAGGTTCTACCAATCGATCTAATCACAACCCAAACCAAACCCGGGCAAAATTTTCAGGGAAAACGGACGGAGTCTCCCCTGTTTATAGGCGAAATGCAAAACCTGTAATAGCATATAAATGGACCACCATCGTGGCCAACCATACAAAACTTCCTCAAGGCCATCTGAGCCTTGGTTCTCAACAAATTAAACTCAGCAAGTATACATACATTTCCAATTTAAAAACTAAGCTATCTTTTCATTTTGACAAGTACATTCAATCTAAGCAATTAAACCATACAAAGGTACTGCATAAAATAAACTATCATGACATTCTAATTCTTTTCCTTTGGACATTACAGCCATGCATTGAAGTTAAGCTACATTAACTATATACATAATCTAACTTATCAAACCATTCCAACTACATAGCTAAATTTATATTACATTTCTTTTAACAATAATTACATACAACATAAAACCATACAACTTTACAACTTTTACAACTCAAATCACGTAGGCACTCAAAACAAATCTTCAAGCCCGGACTTTCACGAAATCACAAACTTTCCAGCTAACAGGGCATTTGGTGAAATGTGGTGGTGAGGAGTGAGTATACACAACACGTATACTCAGTGAGGGCGAGACAGATATCGAATTGGAGAGAAAGAAGATCGTGCAATGCAAATAGGTACAGTTAAGCAATACAATCAATAAAAGGCATTCAATATAAACAACAATACAATTAAACAACTAAAGAAAGCATTAACACAACCAATCAAAGCTATACCACACTTTGAAGGCTATGGTTCACTCGAGCGAGTAATGTACCGATCACGATTCCGATGACTTTAACGATGACGCGCCGGCCCAAACCACCTTATAACACCAGTTTGGAATACCCCGGAAGTATCCATCAATCCTACGACCCAAATCTCCCTGGGAGGCAACCCAAGCGAGAAAGGGAATAGCAGCGGAGCTAGAGCAACCAACACTGGCAACCCAAGGCTACCCAGAAAGGCCCATCACTCACACGCGAGACACTATGCAATGCAAGACTTGATATAAGGCGATAAACAAGCGATAAAGCCACACGTGAAAGAATAACAAGGTAGGTTATTCTCGCACGCAATAGCAGCAATTGATAAGCAATTCAATCCAAAACAACTCAAACAAGTATTTCAAGTAATTCTAAGCATTCTATAGGCATAAAGACAAGAAAACACACAAAAACACAAATCGGCCCCAACTATCAAAACGCTACCATTTCCAAACGAGCCACGAGTTCTGGAAACCGACTTCGCCAACCCTCCTAGGTCACCATAAGGCACGTCTAAAGACCCCGAAACCTTACTTTACCCTAGAACTCGTGCAAAGCCCCGATTTCCCCCTTTCTCGTTTGAACTACAACTATAACAACCAAACACCCAACCAACGCCATAATCGCACCAAAAGTCCTTCCATGGCTTTCCGAAGTAATGCCAACACGCAAAACGAGAAAATGCTAAAGTCGACCTAAACGACCCCGACTACCCCAAAGCCATAATTCTCGTTCTTCCCACTACGCAACCCAAACAAACCACACATTTTAGCATTCTAGCATACCTAGCACGTTTCTACATCAACGAAAAGCATAACAGCGCAACTTCAACGTTTCAAGGTTTTACTATTCACAAAACACTATTCATATCACAATTTAATTTGCAATCACAACATTTAACCGCAGAAAATGTTACAAAGCTATAAATACATGTTCTACAAATGCTAAGGAACATTCTAGAAGCATAAAATTGGGTTAAATAACGATCTACGAATAAATCTAAAAACTTACAAAGCTAACTTAGACAACGTATAAATGCGCAAATAACATGCTTCCCTCACCTTAGAGGCTGCTAGACGCTAGGAAACCCTCGTAGGATGCCTCGGAAACCACCCCGTGGAAACCCTCGCGAAGAATTGAAGATTTGGCTTGAAATCTTTTTTTTTTCTCCTCTCAAATTTTTGGCCCTGCTATGTTCTGTTTTTCAGCTATTTTTTTTTTGTTTTGTGCTTTTATTATGCAAATAAGGTGACAAAAGGTCAAAGGGTCAAAGCCCCTTGGTCAAACCACTTAAACTTGGTCAAACTAGCCTATTTTCATGCATTTTTAAGCTAAAACAACTATGGAAATATTAATTCTAGCTAGCAACAATTAAAATATAAAATTTAAGTCATCTAAATACTATTTTCACTATTTGCTGAGGACTAGAAACCGATCTCTACCTATCGCTCTCGATATGCTATGCACTTTGCGTCAACCAAGAAGTGACAATTAAATCTTAAAGAATCTAAGAAATATATCATTTTTGAAAGGCATCATAGTTTAAAATTTACTCTGGCTCGGAGCCACTTTCCTCTTTTATTTGAAAACTGAGTGATTATATTGCAAGACAACCAAAACCGATTATTAAAATAATCAGAGCAATCAAGGTAATCAATATTCATCTAAATTAATTAATTTAACCATTTCTAGAACATTTTAAGAATTATAAAGTTAATATTAAGCTACAAATGAAAGTTAATATAAACACATAGTCAAATACAATTAAACACTAACATTTAAGATGACACTTAATTAATCACAATAAAAGAATTTCAATTACTATAATTATTAGGAATAGGTAATAAACTTTTAATTATTCAATTTACAACTCCTAAATGCTTCCAAGAGGAATATTAAAATAGTGCAAGTTGGTTGATTTAACTAATTAAACAATTAATCAAATGCAGTCAAGTGCTATTAAATGCATGCCGGGTTCGGGTTATCACATCCTTCCCCCCTTAAAACAATTGTGTCCTCGCAATTCTTCTCCCAATAGAACTCAGCATCATCTGAAATCCAATTCTGACTAATCTTCATTAGCTTCTAAACAATTATTTCATCAAGATGTCCAATAGGAAATTTCAAGTAGAAATGCCAAGCGGTAACGCCAAATAAAGGTTCAAAGGTAGATACCGTACAAGAATCCCGTTGACACGAATACCGAAGAAGAATAAATTCCAACCAGAAACGCTGAGATAATACCAATAAAGACTATAGCAAAGATACTGTAGATGTCATTAATACCATACAATAACGACAAGAAGAATACCCCACGTACGAATCTCCAATAGAAGTCTAACTATTACTGCCCGAGAATTCCTAAGCAAGAAGCCAAATAAAAGCTCAAACAAAGGTTCCATCCAGAGGTCCAAAGAGTTACCCCGCTGGTCATGAATTTCATAGAAGAATTCCCTGTTAAGAGTGCTGAAGAAAAAATACTAAGAACCCAATCAAATATATTTCAAAGGTCCAAAGAAGCCTTCCAAATAATAACCCCATGGAACAACCAATAAAATTCTGAGTTTTGTTATCAAATGCTGAGAGGAATATCAAAGGAAATAGCAGAGAGAAAATAATGTGCCCAATAAGACAATCAAGTTGAATAACAAATATAGTTTTCCCAGATGAATGAAAACTCCAAGGATAAACACCGAACTGGTGAACAATATACCGAAACCAAACTCTGAGGCCTCTTCACTGTTTGCCAAGTAAGAACTTCATACAAACTTGCCAACAAAGAAAATACCAATAGAACACCTAATAAGAATTTCAAAGAATACCATAAATAGTATTATACAATAAGTCTGGTAGGAACTCCAAATACCAACCCTACTGAGGAACACTGAAGAGGATATCCGTAACTATGCTCCAATAAGAAAGTAGCCAAGTTTGCCAAATAAATAAATACTAAATAATTGGCCATTGAGAATTCCATAAAATACCATTGAAGAATTTATAATCAGGAATGCCAGTATCACACCAATAAAGTCCAAGACACACATACCATAGATAATACTATGCAGTAAGGCCGATTGAAATCCCATTAACCAAGTCTACCAAGTAGTGCCAATAGAAGTCTCCAAAGAATACCCAGTAAGAAACCCAAGAATGCTCCAAAGAATAACCAAATAAAACTCCAAGAGAAAACTATTCTTTCACAATTGCTAAGCACAGAGAAGGCCATAGAGATTCGCCAATAGCCGAGCTCCAAAAGCAAACACCAATTTCCAAATAAAGGCTAGCCAAATGCCATTCATTTCCTGCCAATCCATACACCTTGAAAAGCCAGCGATGAACCACTTTTTTCAGGGGAGGAAGAGGACTTACTTACCATTTCCATAGGACATGTATGAATGCCAATATATCAAGGTTATACACATGCCTTATACTATTATGCAAGCAAGTTTACAAAAGAATTTATTCAACAAAGTTACTCAATCACGATAATCAAGTCAAGTACAACATAATCAATTTAAATCACAGCATAACCAATTCAAGACATTTCAATACATACATTACAAGGAATACTTCAAGCAAATAACAATTCACGAGGTCGATTCGATTCACGATGCCAATTCAATAAGTCAATTCGATAGACAACTAGATATTTCACCTTTCTTGAGAAACATTTAACACATAACACATAACACATAACTATATCACATAAGTGCATACATTCAAGTCAAGACACACAATCTCACATACAAGCATACACTTTCAAGACACACTTAACAAGCACACATTCAAGGATCATTACCCACCAGACCGAGGACCCTGTCCCAGCTTATGAGCTGGACAAGCTCTGATACCACCTGTGACACCCCGATCCCTCTCGAGACCGGAGGTTCTATCAATCGATCTAATCACAACCCAAACCAAACCCGGGCAAAATTTTCAGGGAAAACGGACGGAGTCTCCCCTGTTTATAGGCGAAATGTAAAACCTGTAATAGCATATAAATGGACCACCACCGTGTCCAACCATACAAAACTTCCTCAAGGCCATCCGAGCCTCGGTTCTCAACAATTTAAACTCAGCAAGTATACATACATTTCCAATTTAAAAACTAACCTATCTTTTCATTTTGACAAGTACATTCAATCTAGGCAATTAAACCATACAAAGCTACTGCATAAAATAAACTATCATGCCATTCTAATTCTTTTCCTTTGGACATTACAGCCATGCATTGAAGTTAAGCTACATTAACTATATACATAATCTAACTTATCAAACCATTCCAACTACATAGCTAAATTTATATTACATTTCTTTTAACAATAATTACATACAACATAAAAGCATACAACTTTACAACTTTGACAACTCAAATCACGTAGGCACTCAAGACAACTCTTCAAGCACGGACTTTCACGAAATCACGAACTTTCCAGCTAACAGGGCATTTGGTGAAATGTGGTGGTGAGGAGTGAGTATACACAACACGTATACTCAGTGAGGGCGAGACAGATATCGAATTGGAGAGAAAGAAGATCGTGCAATGCAAATAGGTACAGTTAAGCAATACAATCAATAAAAGGCATTCAATATAAACAACAATACAATTAAACAACTAAAGAAAGCATTAACACAACCAATCAAAGCTATACCACACTTTGAAGGCTATGGTTCACTCGAGCGAGTAATGTACCGATCACGATTCCGATGACTTTAACGATGACGCGCCGGCCCAAACCACCTTATAACACCAGTTTGGAATACCCCGGAAGTATCCATCAATCCTACGACCCAAATCTCCCTGGGAGGCAACCCAAGCGAGAAAGGGAATAGCAGCGGAGCTAGAGCAACCAACACTGGCAACCCAAGGCTACCCAGAGAGGCCCATCACTCACACGCGAGACACTATGCAATGCAAGACTCGATACAAGGTGATAAACAAGCGATAAAGCCTCATGTGAAAGAATAACAAGGTAGGTTATTCTCGCACGCAATAGCAGCAATTGATAAGCAATTCAATCCAAAACAACTCAAACAAGTATTTCAAGTAATTCTAAGCATTCTATAGGCATAAAGACAAGAAAACACACAAAAACACAAATCGGCCCCAACTATCAAAACGCTACCATTTCCAAACGAGCCACGAGTTCTGGAAACCGACTTCGCCAACCCTCCTAGGTCACCATAAGGCACGTCTAAAGACCCCGAAACCTTACTTTACCCTAGAACTCGCGCAAAGCCCATATTTTCCCCTTTCTCGTTTGAACTACAACTATAACAACCAAACACCCAACCAATGCCATAATCGCACCAAAAGTGCTTCCATGGCTTCCCGAAGCAATGCCAACACGCAAAACGAGAAAACGCTAAAGTCAACCTAAACGACCCCGACTTTCCCAAAGGCATAATTCTCGTTTTTTCCACTACGCAACCCAAACAAACCACACATTTTAGCATTCTAGCATACCTAGCACGTTTCTACATCCACGGAAAACATAACAGCGCAACTTCAACGTTTCAAGGTTTTACTATTAACAAAACACTATTCATATCACAATTTAATTTGCAATCACAACATTTAACCGCAGAAAATGTTACAAAGCTATAAATACATGTTCTACAAATGCTAAGGAACACTCTAGAAGCATCAAATCGGTTTAAATAACGATCTACGGATAAATCTAAAAATTGACAAAGTTAACTTATACAACGTATAAATGCGCAAATAACATGCTTCCCTCACCTTAGATGCTCCTAGACGCTAGAAAAACCTCGTAGGATGCCTCGGAAACCACCCCGTGGAAACCCTCGCGAAGAATTGAAGATTTGGCTTGAAATCTTTTTTTTTTCTCCTCTCAAATTTTTGGCCCTGCTATGTTCTGTTTTTCAGCTATTTTTTTTTTGTTTTGTGCTTTTATTATGCAAATAAGGTGACAAAAGGTCAAAGGGTCAAAGCCCCTTGGTCAAACCACTTAAACTTGGTCAAACTAGCCTATTTTCATGCATTTTTAAGCTAAAACAACTATGGAAATATTAACTCTAGCTAGCAACAATTAAAATATAAAATTTAAGTCATCTAAATACTATTTTCACTATTTGCTGAGGACTAGAAACCGATCTCTACCTATCGCTCTCGATATGCTATGCACTTTGCGTCAACCAAGAAGTGACAATTAAATCTTAAAGAATCTAAGAAATATATCATTTTTGAAAGGCATCATAGTTTAAAATTTACTCTGGCTCGGAGCCACTTTCCTCTTTTATTTGAAAACTGAGTGATTATATTGCAAGACAATCAAAACCGATTATTAAAATAATCAGAGCAATCATCGTAATCAATATTCATCTAAATTAATTAATTTAACCATTTCTAGAACATTTTAAGAATTATAAAGTTAATATTAAGCTACAAATGAAAGTTAATATAAACACATAGTCAAATACAATTAAACACTAACATTTAAGATGACACTTAATTAATCACAATAAAAGAATTTCAATTACTATAATTATTAGGAATAGGTAATAAACTTTTAATTATTCAATTTACAACTCCTAAATGCTTCCAAGAGGAATATTAAAATAGTGCAAGTTGGTTGATTTAACTAATTAAACAATTAATCAAATGCAGTCAAGTGCTATTAAATGCATGCCGGGTTCGGGTTATCACCGTGGCCCGACTAAAACACCATCAGCCTCTTCCACCCGCGGATCCACAGGTAGTTCACCTGTTACTCAGACTGTCAACTGTTCTTACTATGACAAGAAGGGTCACACCGAGGCCCAGTGCTGGAAGAAGTCAAGACGATGTGTGCGGTGTAGCAGTGATCAGCATCCGATCAAGGATTGCCCTAAATGGAAAGAAGGACAAAATCAAGTTAAACCAGCTGGTAGAGGCAAGACTCCAGTTCCTAGAGTTTAGGCCTGAGCTTATGCTATTGAGTGCGAGGAGCTTCCTGAGGAGACCGCTGTTGTTGAAGGTACATTCCTGATACTGAATCAACCTATTAGAGTGCTAATTGATCCAGGTGCTACTCATTCATTTATTACTCCCTTATGTGTGCAACATGTGAAACTGAGAGTTGTATGTTTGCCTTACGAAGTAGAAGTTGGTACTCTGATGGGTTCTAAACTTGTTACTCGCTCAGCTTGTAAAGCACGTAAAATCCAAATTAAAGATACGGAATTCTCAACCAATCTTATTGTATTACCCTTTCGAGACTATGAAGTCATCTTAGGTATGGACTGGTTGGCAAAGCATCATTCCCAACTAGATTGCCGGACGAAGATTGTAACATTCCAGATACCTAGTCAACCAATATTAGAGGTAATGGCTCGAAGAGACTTCACCGGGAGTTCCATCATTTCATCTACGAAAGTAGTGAAGTCCTTGAGAAAAGGATGTAGTGTATACTTAGCTTACCTCATCAACAAGTCGTTGGACAAAGCTAAGTTGGAGGAGATACCAGTGATTAAAGATTATGCGGATGTGTTTCCAGAAGAATTGCCCGGTTTACCCCCAAATCGGGAGATCGAGTTCATTATAGAATTACTACCTGGTACCCAGCCGATATCTAAAGCTCCCTATCGTATGGCACCAGCCGAGCTACAAGAATTGAAGGACCAATTGCAAGGATTGTTGAAGAAGGGGTTTGTTCAACCAAGCTCTTCTCTGTGGGGTGCGCCAGTCCTATTTGTAAAGAAGAATGACAGAACATTGAGACTATGCATCGATTACCGAGGATTGAACCAAGTGACCGTCAAGAATAAATACCCACTTCCACTGATCGATGAATTGTTTGATCAACTTCAGGGAGCCAAAGTGTATTCGAAGCTCGACTTGAGGCAATGGTACTATCAGTTGCGGATCAAGAAGGAGGATGTGCCTAAAACGGCTTTCAGGACGAGATATAGGCATTATGAATATGTGGTGATGCCATTTGGGCTAACTAATGCTCTTGCAGCTTTTATGGACCTGATGCACAGGGTGTTTCAACCCTACTTGGACCAATTTGTGGTGATCTTTATTGATGATATTTTGGTATTCTCGAAATCCGAGGCTGAGCATGAACAACATTTGCGATTGGTATTGCAGAAACTTCGAGAGCATCGATTGTACGCGAAGTTTAGCAAATGCGAATTTTGGTTGCATCAGATTGCATTTTTGGGGCACATCATATCCCAAGAGGGAATAGCGGTAGATCCAGCAAAGATAGAAACGGTGATGTCTTGGAAAAAGCCAGAAAATGTTACGGAAGTTCGGACTTTTCTTTGTCTAGCTGGCTATTATCGGAGGTTCGTGAAAGATTTCTCAAAGATCGCAGGACCGCTTACAAAGCTCATTCAAAAGAAAACAAAGTTCGTGTGGGATGACAAGTGTGAGAACCGCTTCCAAGAATTAAAGAAGAGATTGACTACTGCACCCGTTCTTGCATTACCTGAAGGGAGTCAAGGTTTTGTAATCTATAGCGATGCTTCGAAGGAAGGACTGGGTTGTATGTTGATGCAAAATGGTAGAGTGATTGCGTATGTTTCTAGGAAACCGAAGCCGTATGAATTGAATTACCCGACGCATGATTTGGAGTTAGCGGCTATTGTATTTGCACTCAAGAAATGGAGGCACTATCTGTGGGGTAACAAGTTCGAGATGCTTACTGATCACAAGAGCTTGAAATACTTGTTCTCACAAAAAGAGTTGAACATGAGGCAAAGATAGTGGATGGAGCTTTTGGATGATTATAACAGCACAATCAATTATGTGTCCGGTAAAGCAAATGTAGTTGCAGATGCCTTAAGTCGGAAAGCGAGTATGGCAAAATTGGAAGTTAAGGTGCAGGAGTTGTTTGAGGAAGCATTTTTTTGAAAACCACAATTGACTCAAAAAGGATTACTATTTGCCACTACAAAAGTTCAATCGACCTTGTTGTTTGAATTACGAGAAGCTCAACAAAAGGACCAACAGTTTCAGAAGATTAAAGAAAGCAACACAGATTTCAAGTTTCATGATGATGGTAATTGGAGGTTTAGGAATCGGATTTGTGTTCCTAATGAGCCAGAGCTGAAAAAGAAGATTCTTGAAGAAGCCCATAATTCAAGATATACTATTCACCCCGGCGGAACAAAGATGTACTGCGATTTGAAGCAACACTATTGGTGGAATAACATGAAGAGAGAGATTGCAGAGTTTGTGGCATGATGTTTGACTTGCCAGAAAGTCAAAGCAGAACATCAACGACCAGCAGGTTTACTTCAGCCATTGGAAATTCCTCAATGGAAATGGGAACATTTAACTATGGACTTTGTCATGGACCTGCCCAGGTCACAAAAGGGTCGTGACGCCATTTGGGTCATAGTGGATAGATTGACCAAGTCAGCACACTTCTTACCGATGGTGAAAATGTTTTGGGATCATCATGAGTTGAAGAAGCAATATTATCTAGCTTTATTTCAAAGGTAATATCGAATTTCGGGACGAAATTCTTTTAAGGAGGGGAGGATGTGAGGCCCGACCTCGATTTGCATGCGATACCTTGTTTCGTGTGCCCTAACCTAGATTTGCGTGCCTAGACCTAGGTTTAAGAGTCGTGTTTCATTTTGTGTGCCTTGCATTGAATTACGTGTATACATTTAGGGTTGCGTGCATTTACTTGAGAAATATGCATTCGTCTCGTAGTTCGTGTCTTACCTCGTAGTGCGTGCCCTAAACCAAAGAAAGCGTGCCCGCAAGCTAATCAATAAAGCATCTTACACGAAGCACTAGATCATTAATTAATCCTACAAACTCTACTAACTAATATTAAAATGCTAATTCAACTCACTAGAAGATTGAAATCTCACAAAAAGCTAGACATTCTTATTCTTTATTCTTTATTCTTTATTCTTTATTCTTTTGCATATTCCAAGTACACAATCAAATAATGCTCAAAACATGACAAAAATTCAGAATTTTGCAAGCCTTGGCCGACCACATGGAGCATTTGAACAAGCATTGCATATTTCAAAGATTATACCTAGACATTCTATGACAAGCTCATGACACAAAGCATAAAAAATGACTCAAAACTCTACCCAAGGCACCACAATCTCGGCCCACTCAATCACCCATGCTAAGATGATTCAAATTATGCTCTTGAAGATACAAATTCTGAAATTTCAAAGCCCATAGCCGACACATGCATCAAAATCCCTCAAAGCTTTCATTTTTCTCTCATTTTCTCTCACTCTCTCATTTCTTCTCTCTCTCTCTTGGCCCTAGCTGCAATTATAGACTCCATAACTTAAGTTCATCATCCAAAGGTTCTTCAAGACATGCAAGTTACTAAGGAACTCGACCAAGCAAGCTAGAATGCAAAAAGACACACATGCAAGCTCATAGAACCTTCACTTCGGCTTAGGTATGTTTGATAGCTTCTACTTCATTTCCTTTTGTTCTAGCCACTTGCACATACTAAGAACATGGTTACTAAGCTATGAATTAGAGAATCTCAAGTTGTCTCTCGGCTAAGCAAGGAGAAAAGACGACCTTGTGCATCATCGAGAGCTTTGTGCATCTTCATTGTTGTCTTGCTAACGTGAGGGCTAAAACTCTCTTGAAAAGCTTTCAAAAACCACATGCATGCCTTTAAATGTCTATTTTTACCTCTGTACTTGTGATATATGTGTGTACATGAGCTTTTGTAAACATGCATGGCAAGATAATTGGCTAGAATGGGAAGATAGGTGAAATCGCGTAAATGGACAGTCTTCTGACTTGTTGGAGCGAAGTGATTTTGACAAGGTAAATGATGTTGAAAATGCATGAAAATTGGTAGGTGACTAATTTTGCCAGTTATGAGCAGTTTTTGTAGAAATAGGCCAAAGCTAATTTGGACTCTAAGGTCTCCAAAATGGCAAAACATCGAAAGTTGTCTAAATCTGGAGAATCTGGGAAAATGAAACAAGTTTTGGCAGTTCACTGTCCTTGTAGAACGAACCCATTTTGACTTAGTAAATGATATCCAAATGGACTAAGGCTGGACATTTTGTAGAACGAACCCATTTGGTATGCTGCTATATTTTGCAGTTCTGGACATTTTTGGTAGAAATGGACTAAGGCTAAATCTAACCCTAAGGTCCTCAAAAACGACAAGTATTGAAATGTGTGCAAATCTGGACAGTTTTGCGTAGTCTCATGGTTTTGGCTATAACTCTTGAACCCCAACTCCAAATGATGCGAGGTTTGTTTTTAATTTAGTTCACTCCTTAAGCTTTAATTTTACATTTTGTTCACTGCAATTGAAGATTGTTTGCTTGTCTCAATGATTGTGAGAAAATAGACCATTGCAGTGAGGTTTTCATCTAGTGATATGCTTAGGAAAATTATTGTAACTTCTCTTGTTGTATTAAATGCTTGGGATTGTGGCACTTGGATGTTGTGTGGACTGTTTTGAATGCTTGAGGGTGTTTGAATTAATCAATGCATGGCTTGACTTTAATTACGAGATAACTTGGGGCTTAATCACACGGGTGAGCATGAATTGAAATCCTAATGACTAGGAAAACTCGCTAAGTGTTGATCCTATGGATATCGTGTTTAATTATGTGATTAGTAGGCTGCCCGTAGTTGCCCTTATAGCCCTAAATGTGATTCCGATGATTACATATTGACAAGTAGAACTTTCTTGCACCCTGTCTCACGTAAACATTGTTTCATGTTGTATAACCTTATTATTTGATTACATGAACTTCAAAATGAGTTATGTGACTTGGTTCACATGCGTTATATGGCTGCCCGTTTAATATTCATATAACTCCATGTGCTTTACAAGTGAAATTGCCTATCATATTGTGCCTCGCGTGTTTACTTGTCAATGTGCAATCTTATGACTGCTCGGAGGCAACCTACTTTGTTGTCTTCCTAATGTGATATATTAAATGTCATAAATGTGCATTGCATACAAGGTTGCAACCTTTCATTCTGGCATGGTAGCGTTTCACGCACACCGGGCGGTATCGGGCTTGCCGGTGCAACCGTGACTACCATTGTCCAATTCTCTCTCTCGCTTGGGGGCTAGACTTCCTCGGAGAGTTGGGTCGTAGGATTTCGGGGTACATCCGGAGTATACCCATTTGGCGTGATAAGTGGATGATTTGAAGTCGGCCGCAACAACTAATATTGGAAATGAACTGAGAGCAAAAGCTCACCGTATCCTTTTCACTATGTATATAAGTACTCTCGCTTGGTTCCTAGAGGACCTCGGGGAGGAAAGACGGGTAATTGTGTTCTTTTACTTTTACATTACATTATGTACTTACTTGTGGTATATGTCATGCTTGCAAAAAGAGTTTTCATAAGTTGAACAGAAAAAGGAGTTTCAAAACTTATTTCTCGTTCCCCCCTCGCTGAGTTCATAAAGACTCACCCTCTTTTATCATCTCCGGTGAAGAAGACCAGGAACAGGTACCCGAAGACAACGTGCCTATTGATGATTCCTTGGAATGATTGCTTGTCCTATGTGCCTTTCTTGACTATGGCCATTTTGTGAACAATGTGTTGCTTGAAGACTATTTCTTATGTTGCTTGTTGTTGTACTGTAAATAACCCCCGTTGTAATTTGGGTCTAATTTTGAGTTGTACTGATCATAACTAGATAGACACTCTTATGGTCGTTTTTGGCTATCGCTACTGGCTAGTATCTATCACAGGCTTATGAAGTATCAGGTAAAGGATTAAGTAAATGAATCTATCCAATCTTAAACAGGTACTCATTGGTAAGCTAAGATCAACAGGTACTTTTGTAACAAGGATTAACAAACAAACGAGACATAGTATCATGCTAGGTTGTTAATCAAACGAGACTTCGAGATAACTAGTAGGTGTTTCAACTGGTGATAAATAGTAACCTTAGTTGGAAATGAATTTGAGATTGAAAGTTTTGAGGCCTTTAGAAAATTGGGTCAAACTAAAGAGCCCAATTACAACCGTTATGCTGCCGATTTTTCAGAGAATTTTGTGGGGTTTAGCTAAACGTTAAGTGTTAAACCTTCTTGAACGATTAAGTACGTGAAAGGACTTGAATGTTTAGATCACTCCCTAGTCTAACCTCTATAGGTCGGGTTGGGGCGTGACATAACGCCTTACGGATCAAAAGTTATGGGCACCGGAACGACGGATACCTAGTCACAAGCCCCACGCCCTTGGTTTGCAGGCCCAGCTTCTACGTGAAGTTAAGTTGTCTTGCCCAAGGTGCCGTGGGACTCGGTAATAGAAATGTGATGGATTAGGTTGTCGACCTTTTCACTGCTCACAAAGTACGATCCGAGACGAAAAACTAGCGTAAAAGAAAAAAAGTGACCCGAACTGTTGAAAATATTCAATTTTGGGCTCCGAAAATAGGCACAGCCGTGTAGGATTGCTACCAACGTCGTAGAGCCCTCAGAGAGCTTTCCAACGGTATGTTTGCTCCGCGTAACTTTGTACGGATCAAAAGTTATAGGCACTAGAGCGACAGATACCTGGTCACAAACCCCACGCCCTCGGTTTGCAGGCCCAGCCTCTACCTGAAGTGAAGTTGTCTTGCCCAAGGTGTTATGGGATTCAGTAATAGAAATGAGATAGATTAGGTTGTCGTCCTTTTCGCGGCTCTCGACCTACGCTCCTGGATGAAAAAACAGCGCAAAAGAACAAAAAGTGTCCCGAATCTATTGAAAATGTTTGATTTTGGCTTCGAAAATAGGCACAGCCGAGCAGGCTTGTTGTCCACATCGTAGATCTCTCAGAGAGCTTTCCAACGGTATGCTGTGCGCTGAGTAATTCCTTACGGATCAAAAGTTATGGGCACCGGAGAGATGGATACCTGGTCATAAGCCCCACGACCTCAGTTTGCGGCCCCAGCCACTACGTGAAATGAAGTTGTCTTGTGCAAGGTGCCGTCAGATTCGGTAATAGAAATGAGATGGATTAGGTTATCGTCCTTTTTGCGGCTCACGACGTACGATCCGGATCCAAAAAACAGCTCAAAAGAAAAAAAGTGTCTCGAAACTGATGAAGACCTTGGCTTTTGGCTTTCAAAAATAGGCGTAGATGAGCAAGCTTGCTGCCCCCGTTGTAGAGATCTCGGAGAGCTTTCCAACGGTATACTGTGTACCGCGTAACTACATGCGGATCAAAAGTTATGGGCACCGGAGTGACAGATACTTGGTCTCAAGCCCCACGCCCTTGGTTTGCGGGCCCAGCGTCTACGTGAAGTGAAGTTGTCTTGCCCAAGGTGCCATGGGATTCGGTAATAGAAATGTGATGGATTAGGTTGTCGTCCTTTTCGCGGCTCACGACGTACGATCCGGATCCAAAAAACAGCGCAAAAGAAAAAAAGTGTCTCGAAACTGATGAAGACCTTGGCTTTTGGCCTTCAAAAATAGGCGCAGATGAGCAAGCTTGCTGCCCCCGTCGTAGAGCTCTCGGAGAGCTTTCCAACGGTATACTGTGTACCGCGTAACTACATGCGGATCAAAAGTTATGGGCACCGGAGCGACGGATACTTGGTCTCAAGCCCCACGCCCTCGGTTTGCGGGCCCAGCGTCTACGTGAAGTGAAGTTGTCTTGCCCAAGGTGCCATGGGATTCGGTAATAGAAATGTGATGGATTTGGTTGTCGTCCTTTTTACGGCTCACGACGTACGATCCGAGAAGAAAAAACAGCGCAGAAGAAGAAAAGTGTCCCGAAAATGATGAAAACGTTCGATTTTGGCCCCGAAAAATAGGTATAGCTTAGCAGGCTTGCTGCCCTTGTCGTAGAGCTCTCGAAGAGCTTTCTAACGGTATGTTGTGCGCCGCGTAACTCCTTACGGATCAAAAGTTATGGGCACCGGAGCGACAGAAACCTGGTCACAAGCCCCACGCCCTCGGTTTGTGGGCCCAGCCTCTACGTGAACTAAAGTTGTCTTGCCTAAGGTGCTATGGGATTCGGTAATAGAAATACGATGGATTAAGTTGACATCATTTTCGCGGCTCACAACGCACAATCCGGGATGAAAACACAGCGCAAAAGAAGAAAAGTATCCCGAAAATGATGAAAACATTCGATTTTGGGATCAGAAAATAGGCACAACCGAGCAGGCTTATCATCCCCATCGTAGAGCTCTAGGAGAGCTTTCCACGGGTATGCTGTGCACCGCATAACTCCTTATTGATCAAAAGTTATGGGCACCGGAGCGACGGATACCTGGTCACAAGGCCCATTTGCGGGCCCAACCTCTACGTGAAGTGAAGTTGTATTGCCCAAGGTGCTATGGGATTCGGTAATAGAAATGTGATGGATTAGGTTGTCGTCCTTTTCACGGCTCACGATGTACGATCCGAGAAGAAAAAACAGCGTAAAAGAACAAAAGTGTCCCAAAACTGATGAAAATGTTCAATTTTGGGCTTCGAAAATTGGTGCAGCCCGGCAAGCTTGCTGCTTCCGTCGTAGAGCTCTCGTAGAGCTTTCCAACGGTATGTTGTGTGCCGCGTAACTCCTTACGGATCAAAAGTTATGGGCATCGGAGCGACAGATAACTGGTCACAAACCCCACGCCCTCGATTTTCGGGCCCAGCCTCTACGTGAAGTGAAGTTGTCTTGCCCAATGTGCTGTGGGATTCGGTAATACAAATGCGATGGATTAGATCGACGTCATTTTCGCGGCTCACGATGTACGATCTGGGATCAAAAAACAGCGCAAAAGATGAAAAGTGTCTCAAAACTGATGAAAACGTTCAATTTTGGGATGCTAAAACAGGCACTGCTGAGTAGGCTTGCTGCCCCTGTCGTAGAGCTCTCGGAGAGCTTTCCAACGGTATGTTGTGCACCGCGTAACTCCTAACGAATCAAAAGTTATGGGCACCGGAGCGACGGAAACCTAGTCACAAGCACCACGCCCTCGGATTGCGGGCCCAACCTCTACGTGAAGTGAAGTTGTCTTTCCTAAGGTGCCGTGGGATTTGGTAACAGAAATGTGATGGATTAGGTTGTCGTCCTTTTCACGGCTCACGACGTACGATCCGAGACCAAAACACAGCGTAAAAGAACAAAAGTGAAAAACTATTGATAATGTTCGATTTTGGGCTCCGAAAATAGGCACAGCCGAGCAAGCTTGCTACCCACATCGTAGAGCTCTCGGAGAGCTTTCCAACGATATACTGTGCACCGTGTAATTCTTTACAGATCAAAAGTTATAAGCACCCGAACGACGGATACCTGGTCACAAGCCCCACGCCCTCGTTTTACGTGCCCAACTTCTACGTGATGTGAAGTTGTCTTGCCCAATGTGCCGTGGGATTCGGTAATAGAAATGTGATGGATTAGGTTGTTGTCCTTTTCGTGGCTCACGACAAACAATCCGGGATGAAAAAATAGTGAAAACGAAAAAAAGTGTACCGAAACTGATGAAAATGTTCAATTTTGGCCCCCGAAAATAGGTGTAGCCGAGCAGGCTTGCTACCCTCGTCGTAGAACTGTCGGAGAGATTTCCTATGGTATGCTGTGCACCGCGTAACTCCTTACGGATCAAAAGTTATGGGCAACGGAGCAACGGATACCTTGTCACAAGCCCCACGCCCTCGGTTTAAGGGCCCAGTCTCTACGTGAAGTGGAGTTTTCTTTCCCAAGGTGACGTGGGATTCGATGATATAAATGTGATGGATTAGGTTGTCGTCCTTTTCAAGGCTCACGACGTATGATCCGGAACGAAAAAATAGGGCAAAAGAAGAAAAGTGTCTCGAAACTGATGAAAACATTTTATTTTGGGCTACGAAAACAAGCGCAGCAGAGCAGGATTGCTTTTCCCGTCGTATAGCTCTCGGAGATCTTTCCAACGGTATGCTGTGCGACACGTAACTCCTTATGGATCAAAAGTTATAGGCACTGGAGCGACAGATACCCGGTCACAAGCCCTACGCCCTCGGTTGGTGGGCCCAGCCTTTACGTGAAGTCAAGTTTTCTTGCCCAACGTACTGTCGAAATCGGTAATAGAAATGTGATGGATTAGGTTCTCATCCTTTTAGCGGCTCACGACGTACGATCCCAGACCAAAAAATAGCGAAAAAGAACAAAAGTGACCCGAAACTATTGAAAATGTTCAGTTTTGGGCTCCAAAAATAGGCGCAGCCCAGCAAGATTGCTACCCCTGTCATAGAGCTCTCGAAGAGCTTTTCAACGGTATGTTGTGCGCTGCGAAACTCCTTACGAATCAAAAGTTATGCGCACCAGAGCGACGGATACTTGGCGATTAGCCCCAAGCCCTCAGTTTGTAGGCCCAGCCTTTACGTGAAGTGAAGTTGTCTTGCCCAAGGTGCTGTGGGATTCGGTAATAGAAATGAGATGGATTAGGTTGTCATCCTTTTCGCGGCTCACGACGTACGATCCGGGACGAAAAAATAGCGTAAAATAACAAAAGTGTCCCGAAACTGTTGAAAATGTTTGATTTTGGGCTCTGAAAATAGGCACAGCCGAGCAAGCTTGTAGCCCACATAGTAGAGCTCTCTGACAGCTTTCCAACGGTATGTTGTGCGACACATAACTCCATTTGGATCAAAATTTATGGGCACCAGAGTGACGGATAGCTGGTCACAATCCCTATGCCCTCAGTTTGCGGGCCCAACCTGTACTTGAAGTGAAGTTGTCTTAGCCAAGGTATCGCGGGATTCGGTAATAGAAATGTGATGAATTAGATTGTCATCCTTTTCGCGGCTCACGACGTACGATCCGGGATAAAAAATAGCGCAAAATAATAAAAGTGTCCCGAAATTAATGAAAATGTTTCATTTTGGGCCGTGAAAATAGGCGTAGCAGAGTAGGCTTGCTGCCCCCGTCGTAGACCTCTCGGAGAACTTTCCAACGGTATGTTGTGCGCCGCGTAACTCCTTACGGATCAAAAGTTATGGGCACCGGAGCGAAGGATACCTGGTCATAAGCCCCACGCCCTCAGTTTGTGAGCCCAACCTCTACTTGAAGTGAAGTTGTCTTGCCCAAGGTGCCATGGCATTCGGTAATAGAAATGCGATGCATTAGGTTGTCGTCCTTTTCACGGCTCACGACGTACTATCTGAGACGAAAAAACAGCGCAAAAGAAGAAAAGTATCCCAAAACTGATGAAAACATTCGATTTCGAGCCCCAAAAATAAGTGCAGCCTAACAGGCTTGCTGCCCCCCTCGTAGAGCTCTCGGAGAGCTTTTCAACGGTATACTGTGCACCGTGTAACTCTTTATGGATCAAAAGTTATGGGCACCGCAGCGACAGATACCTGGTCACAAGCCCTACGCCCTCGATTTGCGGGCCCAACCTCTACGTGAAGTGAAGTTGTCTTGGCCAAGGTTCCATGGGATTCGGTAATAGAAATGTGATGGATTAGGTTGTCGTCCTTTTCGCGGGCTCACGACGTATGATCTAGGATGAAAATATAGTGTAAAAGAGAAAAAGTGACCTGAAACTGTTGAAAATGTTTGATTTTGGTGTTCAAAAATAGGCCCAACCAAGCAAGCTTGCTGCCCACGTCGTAGAGCTCTCGGAGAGCTTTCCAACGGTATGCTTTGCGATGCGTAACTCCTTACGGATTGAAAGTTATGGGCACCAGAGTGACGGATACCTTGTCACAAGCCCCACGCCCTCGGTTTGCGGGCTCAGCCTCTACGTGAAGTGAAGTTGTCTTGGCCAAGGTGCCGTGTGATTCAGTGATGGAAATGTGATAGATTAGGTTGTCGTCCTTTACGCGGCTCACGATGTACGATCCGGGATGAAAAAATAGCGCAAAATAGGAAAAGTGTCCCGAAACTGATGAAAACGTTCGATTTTGGGCTCTGAAAATAGGTATAGCCCAACAAGATTGCTACCCTTGTCGTAGAGCTCTCAGAGAGCTTTCCAACGGTATGCTGTGAACCCTGTAACTCCTTATGGATCAAAATATATGGGCACCAGAGTGACGGAGAACTAGTCCTAAGCCCCACACCCTCGGTTTGCCGGCCCAACCTCTATGTGAAATGAAGTTGTCTTGCAAATGGTTTCTTGGGATTCGGTAATAGAAATGAGACGGATTAGGCTATAGTCCTTTTCGCGGCTCACGACGTATGATCCAGGATGAAAAAACAGCGCAAAAGAACAAAAGTCTCCCGAAACTGTTGAAAATGTTCGATTTTGGGCTCCGAAAATAGGCATAGCCTAGCAGGCTTGCAGCCCACATCGTACAGCTCTCGGAGAGCTTTCCAACGGTATGCGGTGCGCCGCGTAACTCCTTACAGATCAAAAGTTATGGGCACCGGAGCGACAAATACCTTGTCACAAGCCCCACGCCCTCGGTTTGCGGGCCCAGCCTCAACGTGAAGTAAAGTTATCTTCCCCAAGGTGCTGTGGGATTCACTAATAGAAATGTGATGGATTAGGTTGTCGTCCTTTTTGTGGCTCACGACGTACGATCCGGGACGGAAAAATAGCGTAAAAGAACAAAAGTGACCCAAAACTATTGCAAATGTTCAATTTTGGGCTCCGAAAATAGGCACAGCCGAACAGGTTTGCGGCCCACGTCGTAGAGTTCTCGGAGAGCTTTCCAACGGTATGCTGTGCGCCGCGTAACTCCTTATGGATCAAAATTTATGGGTACCGAAGCGACAGATAGCTGGTCACAATCCCTATGGCCTCGGTTTGCGGGCCCAGCCTCTACTTGAAGTGAAGTTATCTTGCCCAAGGTGCCATGGGATTTGATAATAAAAATGTGATGGATTAGGTTGTCGTCTTTTATGGGGCTCACGACGAATGATCCGGGACGAAAAAACAGCGCAAAAGAACAAAAGTGTCCCGAAACTATTGAAAATGTTCGATTTTGGGCACTGAAAATAGGCCTAGCAAAGCAAGCTTGTTGCCCACGTCGTAGAGCTCTCAGAGATCTTTCCAACGGTATGCTGTACGTCGCATAACTCCTTACGTATCAAAAGTTATGGGCACCGGAGCGACAGATACCTGGTCTCAAGCCCCACGCCCTCGGTGTACGGGCCCAGCCTCTATGTGAAGTGAAGTTATCTTGCCCAAGGTTCCGTGGGATTCGGAAATAAAAATGTGATGAATTAGGTTGTCGTCCTTTTTGCGGCTCACGATGTACGATTCGGGACAAAAAAACAGCACAAAAGAAGAAAAGTATCACGAAACTATTGATAAAGTTCGATATTTGGGCTCCTAAAATAGGCGCAGCCAAGCAGGCTTGCTGCCACTATCGTAGTGCTATCAGAGAGCTTTCCAACAGTATGTTGTGCGTCACGTAACTCCTTTCGGATCAAAAGTTATGGATTAAGTTGTCGTCCTTTTTGCGGCTCACGACGTAAGATCCAGAACGAAAAACCAGCGCAGAAGAAGAAAAGCATCCCGAAACTGTTGAAAACGTTTGATTTTGGGCTCTAAAGATAGGCGCCGAATAGGCTTGCTTTACCCGTGTAGAGCTCTCGGAGAGCTTTCCAACGGTATGCTGTGCGACACATAACTACTTACGGATCAAACGTTATGGACACCCGAGCACCGGATACCTGGTCACAAGCCCTATGCCCTCGGTTTGCGAGCCTAGCCTCTACGTGAAGTGAAGTTATCTTGGCCAAGGTGCCATGAGATTCGGTGATAGAAATGTGATAGGTTAGGTTGTCGTCCTTTTCGCAGCTAAGGACGTACGATCCGGGATGAAAAAATAGCGTAATGGAACAAAAGTGTCCCGAAACTGATGAAAACGTTTGATTTTGGACCCCAAAAATAGACGTAGCCAAACAGTTTTGCTGCCCCCGTCGTAGAGCTCTCGGAGAGCTTTCCAACGGTATGTTGTGCGCCGCGTAACTCCTTACGGATCAAAAGTTATGGGCACCAGAGCGACGGATACCTGGTCACATGCCCCACGCCCTCGGTTTGCGGGCCTAGCCTCTACGTGAAGTGAAGTTGTCTTGGCCAAAGATGTGAGGCCCAACCCCGAATAACGTGTGTTTCCTTGACTTACGTGCCATAGACCAAGAATGATATGATTGACCTTGGATTACGTGCCCTGTCTTGGTTTTCGTGCATGCGTCGTCATACGTGCCTTGACTTAGAATTATGTGCCCTAATCCTCGACTTACGTGCCCCGACCTCGATTAGCGTGCGATACCTCGTTTCGTGTGCCCTAATCTAGATTTGCGTGCCTTGACCTAGGTTTAGGAATTGTGTTCATTATATGTGTCATGCATTGAATTACGTGCATTCATTTAGGGTTGCGTGCCTTTACTTAAAGAACGTGCGTTCGTCTCGTAGTTCGTATCCTACCTCGTAGTGCGTGCCCTAGACCTAGGAAAGCGTGTCCTCACGCTAATCAAGAAAGCATCTTACACAAAGCACTAGACTATTAAACAATCCTACAAAATCCACTATCAATATTATAATCCTAATTCAACTCACTAGAAGACAAAAAATTCACCAAACACTAAGCATTCCTTATTATTTATTCCTTATTCTTTTTGCACTTCCAACACACAATTGAATAATGCTCAAAGATGACAAAAAAATCAGATTTCTACATGCCTTGGCTGACCACTTGTGAGCTTTGTGATTGCTTTGCTTAATTCAATATAATTCCTAGACAATCTATGACATATTATGACACAAATGCATAAAAAATAGCCCCAAAACCCTACCCAATGCACACCATTTTCGACCAAGTACTCCTTGCCCATGCTAGGAATTTCAAAATGCCTCTTGAAGACATAAAAATCAGAATTGCTAAGCTCAAGGCCGAACCCATGCATCAACTTTTGCAAAAAGCCTCATTTTTCTTTCATTTCTCTCATTCTCCTCACATGTCTCTCTCTCCCTCTCATTCTTCTCTCTCCATCTCGGTTTTGGGCTGAGTTTCTTCATCCCTTAGCTCATCTTCATCATCCTATGGTGTATCAAGACAAACAACAAGCAAAGAAACTCACCCAAGCAAGCTAGGATGCAAGAATCACACATGCAAGCTTTTTGAGTCACCATTTTCGGCCTTGGTGAGCTTACTAGGTTCCATTTCTTTTCTTCTTGTTCTAACCACATGCATGTACTAAGAACTTGGCCACTAAGCTAGGAAAAATAGAGAGAAATCGGGTGGTGCCTTGGCTAAGCAAGGAAGAAGAAGAAAATTTTGCTTCATCAAGTTTTGTGCATCTTCTTGTTGATTTGCTAAGGTGAGGCCCAAAACCTTTTGAAAATCCTTCAAAAATCCACATGCATGCTCATAAAAGTATGTCTTTGCTTCTGTACTTGAGTTATATGTTCGTTCATAAGCTTTTGCAACCATGCATGGCAAGATCTTGGCTTGAAAGTGATGATAGGTGAAGTCAGATTGTTGACAGCTCTCTGACCATTTTGTTTCGAGGTAATTTTAGCTAGGCAAATGATGTGGAAAATGCATGAAAATTGGTAGGTGACTATTTTTTCCAGTTTTGAACATTTTTCGCAGAAATAGGCCGAAGCTAATTTTGACTCTAAGGTCTTCAAAATGGAAAATCTTTAAAATGTGTCCAAATCTGGAAATCTGGAAAAATGAAGAAAGTTTTGGCAGATGCACTGACCTTGTAGAACGAATCATATTTGACTTAGTTAATGATGTCCAAAATGCATGAAAATTGGTGTACTTCTAGATTTTTCAGTTCTGGACATTTTTGTCAGAAATGGACTAAGGATGAATCTGATCCTAAGGACCTCAAAAATGTCAATTATCGAAATGTGTGCAAATCTGGACTGTTTTGTGCTATCTCACTGTTTCGGCTATATCTAATGATCCCGAACTCCAATTGATGCAAGGTTTGTTTCTGATTTTAGTTAACTTCTTAAGATTTAATTGGAAATCTTATTCACTGGATTTGGAGATTGTTTGGTTATCCTATTGATTGTGAGAAAATAGCCTATTGCAGTAAGGGTTTCACTTAGTTATATGCTTGGAAAATTGTTGTAACCTCTCTTGTGGTACTAATTGCTTGGAATTGTGGTGTTGGGATGTTGTGTGGACTGTTTTGAGTACTTGAAGATGTTTGAATTGAATGATGCACGACTTGAGAATGATTTTGAGTTGACTTAGGGTTTAATCACACGGTTAAGCATGAAATGGAAACCCTAATGACTAGGTAGTCTTGTTAAGTGTTGATCATTTGGATATTTTGTGGAAATTATATGCTTAGTGGGCTGCCCGTAAATGCTTTATAACCCCAAATGTGAATTTGATCATCGCATGTTGACAAATGAGCTTTTCTCGCACCCGAACCCACGTAAATGATATTGCATGTTGAATAATCTTATCACTTGATCAAGTGGACTTCATAATGAGTTATATGGCTTGATTTACTTGTGTTACATGGCTGCCCGTTTAATTTTCATATAACTCTATATGCCTTTCAAGTGAAATTACATGTCTTATCGTGCCCTGCTTGTTTACCTGTCAATGTGCAATCTTATGACTGTCCGGAGGCAACCTACTTTGTTGTCCTCCTACTGTGATATATTACCTGTCATAAATGTGCATTGTATATAAGGTTGCAACCTTTCCTGTTGGCATGGTAGCGATCACGCATCGGGCGGCATCGGGCTTGCCGGTGCACCCGTGACTACCATGGTCCCATTTCCTCTCTCGCTTGGGGGCTAGACTTCCTCGGAGAGTTGGGTCATAGGATTTTGGGGTACATCCGGAGTACACCCACCTGGCGTGTTTGGGGAATGATTTGAAGTCGGCCGCATAATTGATTTTGGAACTGACCTGAGAGCAAAAGCTCACTGTATCCTTTTACTATGTGTATAAGTACTCTCGCTTGGTTCCTAGAGAACCTCGGGAAAGAAAGACCGGTATTTTTGTTCCTGTACTTATATTACTGTTATATTCATGTTTGCAAAGGATTTTCATAAGTTGAACCGCAAAATGAGTTTCAAAACCTATTTCTCGTTCCCCCTCGATGAGTTCGTAAAAACTCACCCTCTTTTATCATCTCAGGTGAAGAAGATCAAGAACAGGTACCTGAGGACGATGTGCCTAACGATGATTCCTTGGAGTGATTGCCTATCTTGTGTGCTTTGCGTGATTGTGGCTACTTGTGAACTCTATGCTACCTGAAGACTATTTCTTTTATGTTGCTTGCTATTTGTAATGTAAAAGACCCCCGTTGTAATTTGGGGTCTAATTTTGGTTTGTACTTATATTGCTAGACAGACACTAGACACTACTATGATCGTTTTGCTATTATTATCGCTAGTATCTATCATAGGTTATGACGTATTAGTAAGGATTAAGTAAATGAACCTATCCAATCTTAAACAGGTACTTTTGTAACGAGGATAAACAAACAAACGAGACATAGTATCATGCTAGGTTATAAATCAAACGAGACATCGAGATAACCAATAGGCATTCAATTGATGTTAAATAGTAATCCTAGTTGGAAATGAAATTAAGATTGAAAAAATTTGAGGCGTTTAGAGAATTAGGCCAAACCAAATAGTCCAATTACAGCCATTATGCTACCGATTTTCCGGAAAACTTTGGAGTTTAGACTAAAACGATAAGTGTTAAATCTTCATAAACGGTTAAGTACGAGACGTGACTTGAATAATTAGATCACACCCTAGTCTAACCTTTATAGGCCGGGTTGGGGAGTGACAAAAGTACCGTGGGATTCGGTGATGGAAATGTGATGGAGTAGGTTGTCGTCATTTTCGCGGCTCACGACGTATGATCCGGGACGAAAAAAAAAGCGCAAAAGAAGAAAAGTGTCCTGAAACTAATGAAAATGTTCGATTTTGGGCCTCAAAAATAGGCGTAGCCGAGCTTGCTTGCTACCCCCGTCGTAGAGCTCTCGGAGAGCTTTCCAACGATATGTTGTGTGCTGTGTAAGTCCTTACGGATCAAAAGTTATGGGCACCAGAGCGACGGATACCTGGCCACAAGCTCGACGCCCTCGGTTTGCTAGCCCAGCCTCAACATGAAGTGAAGTTGTCTTGCCCAAGGTGCTGTGGGATTTGGTAATAGAAATGTGATGGATTAGGTTGTCGTCCTTTTCGCGGCTCATGTCATATGATACGGGATGAAAAAATAGCGCAAAAGAAGAAAAATATCCTGAAACTGTTGAAAATGTTCAATTTTTTGCTCCGAGAACATGCGCAACCGAGCAGGCTTGCAGCCCCCGTCGAAGAACTCTCGGAAAGATTTTCAACGGTATGCAGTGCACCGCGTAACTCCTTACGGATCAAAAGTTATGGGCATCGGAGAGACAAATACCTGGTCACAAACCCCACGCCATCGGTATGCGGGCCCAGCCTCTACGTGGAGTGAAGTTGTCTTGCCCAAGGTGATGTGGGATTCAGTAATAGAAATGTGATGGACTAGGTTGTCGTCCTTTTTGCTGCTCACGACGTACGATACGGGACGAAAAAACGGTCCAAAAGGAGAAAAGTGTATCGAAATTGATGAAAATGTTCGATGTTGGGCTCCAAAAATAGGCACAGTCGAGCGGGCTTGCTACCACCGTCGTAGAGCTCACGGAGAGCTTTCCAACGGTATGCTATGCGCCGCGCAACTCCTTACCGATCAAAAGTTATGGTCATCGGAGCGACGGATACCTGGTCAAAATTCCCACGCTCTAGGTTTGCGGGCCTAGCCTCTACGTGAAGTGAAGTTGTCTTGCCCAAGGTGCCATGGGATTCGGTAATAGAAATGAGATGGATTAGGTTGTCGTCCGTTACGCGGCTCACGACGAATGATCTGGGACGAAAAAACAGCGCAAAAGAACAAAAGTGTCCTGAAACTATTGAAAATGTTCGATTTTTGGCTCTAAAAATAGGCACAGCCGAGAGGCTTGCTGCCCACGTCGTAGAGCTCTCGGAGAGCTTTCCAATGGTATACTGTGCGCCGTATAACTCCTTAAGGATCAAAAGTTATGGGCACCGGAGCGACAGATACCTGGTCACAATCCCCACGCCCTCGGTTTGTGGGCCCAGCCTGTATGTGAAGTGAAGTTATCTTGCCCAAGGTGCCGTGGGATTTGGAAATAAAAATGAGATGGATTAGGTTATCGTTCTTTTTGCGGCTCACGACATACGATTCGGGATGAAAAAACACCGCAAAAGAACAAAAGTGTCCCAAAACTGTTGAGAATGTTCGATTTTGGGCTCTGAAAATAGGGACAATCGAGCAAGCTTGCGGTCCACATCGTAGAGCTCTTGGAAAGCATTCCAACGGTATGCTGTGCACTGCGTAACTCCTTATGGATCAAAAGTTATAGGCACCGGAGCATGGATGCCTGGTCACAAGCCCCACGCCCTAGGTTTGTAGGCCCAGCCTCTACGTGAAGTGAAGTTGTCTTGCCCAAGGTGCCGTGGTATTCGGTAATAGAAATGTGATGGATTAGGTTGTCGTCATTTTCTGACGACGTACGATCCGGGAGAAAAAAATAGAGTAAAAGAACAAAAGTGACCTGAAACTGTTGAACATGTTCAATTTTGGCCCTCGAAAATAGGTGCAAGCTTGCTGCCCTCGTCGTAGAGCTCTCGGAGAGCTTTCCAATGGTATGTTGTGCGCCGCGTAACTCCTTACGGATCAAAATTTATGGGCACCGGAGCGACGGATCACAATCCCCATGCCCTCGGTTTACGGGCCCAGCCTCTACGTGAAGTGATTGTTTTGCCCAACGTGCCATGGGATTCGGTAATAGAAATATGATTGATTAGGTTGACGTCCTTTTCGCGGATCACGACGTACGATCCGGGATGAAAAAATAGCGCAGAAGACGAAAAGTATTGCGAAACTATTGAAAACGTATGATTTTGGGCTCTGAAAATAGGCACAGCCATGCAGGCTTGTTTTCCTCGTCGTAGAGCTCTCGAAGAGCTTTCCAACGATATGCTGTGCGACGCGTTACTCCTTACGGATCAAAAGTTATGGGCACCAAAACGACGGATACCTTGTCACAAGCCCCATAGCCTCGGTTTGCGGGCCCAGCCTCTACGTGAAGTGAAGTTGTCTTCGCTAAGGTGCCGTGGGATTCGGTGATAGAAATGTTATGGTTTAGGTTGTCGTCCTTTTCGTGGCTCAGGATGTACGATCCGATAAGAAAAAAATCGCAAAACAACAAAAGTATCCCGAAATTGATGAAAACGTTTGATTTTGGGCCCCAAAAATAGGCGTAGCGATGCTGGCTTGCTGCCCCTATCGTAGAGCTCTCGGAGAGCTTTCCAACGGTATGCTGTGCGTCGCGTAACTCCTTACAGATCAAAAGTTATGGGCATCGGAGCGAAGGATACCTGGTCACAAGCCCCACACCCTCGGTTTGCGGGCCCAACCTCTACATGGAGTGAAGTTGTCCTGCCCAAGGTGTTGTGGGATTCGGTAATAGAAATGTGATGGATTAGGTTGTCATCCTTTTCGCAGCTCACGACGTACAATCTAGGACGAAAAAATAGCATAGAAGAAGAAAAGGGTCCCGAAATTGATAAAAATGTTCGATATCGGGCCCCGAAAATAGGTACAGCTAAGAAAGCTTGCTGCCCCCGTCGTCGAGCTCTCGGAGAGCTTTCCAACAGTAAGTTGTGCGCTGCGTAACTCCTTACAGATCAAAAGTTATGGGCACCGGAGAGACGGATACCTAGTCATAAGCACCGCGCCCCCGATTTACGGGCCCAACCTCTACGTGATGTGAAGTTGTATTGCCCAAGGTGTCGTGGGATTCGGTAATAGAAATGTGGTAGATTAGGTTGTCGTCCTTTACGCAACTCACGACGAACGATCCGGGATGAAAAAACAGCGCAAAAAAACAAAAGTCTCCTGAAACTATTGAAAATGTTCAATTTTAAGATTCGAAAATAGATCCAGCCGAGCAGGCTTGCTGACCACGTCGTAGAGCTCTTGGAGAGCTTTCCAACGGTATTTATAGCGTTGCGTAACTCCTTACGGATCAAAAGTTATGGGCACCGGAGCGACAGATACCTGGTCACAAGCCCCACGCCCTCGGTTTGCTGGCCCAGCCTCTATGTGAAGTGAAGTTGTCTTGCCCAAGGTGCCGGGATTCGGTAATAGAAATGTGACGGACTAGGTTGTTGTCCTTTTCGCGACCCACGATGTACGATCCAAGATGAAAAAATAATGTAAAAGAACAAAAGTGACACGAAACTGTTGAAAATGTTTGATTTTGGGCACTGAAAATAGGCACAGCCTAGCAAGCTTGTGGCCCACGTCGTAGATTTCTTGGAGAGCTTTCCAACAGCATGTTGTGCGCCACATCACTCCTTACGAATCAAAAGTTATAGGCACCGGAGCGAAGGATACCTGGTCACAAGCCCCACGCCCTCGGTTTACGGGCCCAGCCTCTACGTGAAGTGATGTTGTCTTGTCCAAGGTGCCATGGGATTTGGTAATATAAATGTTACAGATTAGGTTGTCGTCCTTTTCGCGGCTCACGATGTACGATCCGGGATGAAAAAATAGCGAAAAAGTACAAAAGTGACCTGAAACTATTGAAAATGTTCGATTTTGGGGTCGGAAAATAGGCACAGCCTATCAGGTTTGTGGCCCACGTCGTAGAGTTCTTGGAGAGGTTTCCAACGGTATGATATGCGTCGCGTAACTCCTTACGGATCAAAAGCTATGGGCACCGGAGCGACGGATAACTGGTCACAATCCCCACGCCCTTGGCTTGTGGGCCTAGCCACTACGTGAAGTGAATTTATCTTGCCTAGGGTGCCGTGGGATTCGGTAATATAAATGTGATAGATTACGTTGTCGTCCTTTACGCGGCTCTGGACAAACGATACGGGATGAAAAAACAGCGCAAAAGAACAAAAGTGTCCCGAAACTATTGAAAATGTTCTATTTTGGGCTCTGAAAACAAGCACAGCTGAGCAGGCTTGCTGCCCACGTCGTAGAGCACTCGGAGAGCTTTCCAACTGTATGTTGTATGTTGTGTAACTCAATACATATAAAAAGTTATGGGCACCGGAGCGACGGATACCTGGTCTCAAGTCCCACACCCTCAGTGTACGGGCCCAGCCTCTATGTGAAGTGAAGTTGTCTTGCCCAAGGTGCCATGGGATTCAGTAATAGAAATTGATGAATTAGGTTGTCGTCCTTTTCGCGGCTCACGATGTACGATCCGGGATGAAAAAACAGCTTAAAAGAATAAAAGTGTCCCTGAATTGTTGAAAACGTTCGATATTTGGGCTCCTAAAATAGTCGCAACCAAGCACGCTTGCTGCCCTCGTCGTAGAGCTCTTGGAGAGCTTTCTGACAATATGCTGTGCGCCACGTAATCCTTTACGGATTAAAAGTTTTGGGTACCAAAGCGACAGATACCTGGTCACAAGCCCCACGCCCTCAGTTTGCAGGCCCAGCCTCTACGTGAAGTGAAGTTGTCTTGGCCAAGGTACCATGGGATTCGGTGATAGAAATGTGATGGATTAGGTTGTCGTCCTTTTCGCGGCCCAGGACGTACGATCCGGGACGAAAAAACAGCGCAAAAGAATAAAATTGTCCCGAAACTGATGAAAACGTATGATTTTAGGCACCGAAAATAGGTGCAGCCTAATAAGCTTGCTGCCCCCACCGTAGATCTCTCAGAGAGCTTTCCAACAGTATGTTGTGCGCCGTGTAACTCCTTACAGATCAAAAGTTATGGGCACCGGAGAGACGGATACCAGGTCACAAGCCCCATGCCCTCGGTTTGCGGGCCCAACCTCTACGTGAAGTGAAGTTATCTTGCCCAAGGTGCCATGGGATTCGGTAATAGAAATGTGATGGATTAGGTTGTCGTCCTTTTCGCGGCTCACGACGCACGATCCGGGATGAAAAAACTGCGCAAAAGAAGAAAAGTGTCCAGAAACTAATGAAAACGTTAGATTTCGGACACCGAAAACAGGTGCAACCTAGAAGGCTTGCTGCCCCGCCGTAGAGATCTCAGATAGCTTTCCGATGGTATGCTGTGCGCCACGTAACTCCTTACGGATCAAAAGTTATGGGCACCGGAGAGACGGATACCTGGTCACAAGCCCCACGCCCTCGGTTTACGGGCCCAACCTCTACGTGAAGTGAAGTTGTCTTGCCCAAGGTGCCGTGGGATTCGGTAATAGAAATGTGATTGATTAGGTTGTCGTCCTTTTTGCGGCTCACGACGTACGATCGGGGATGAAAAAATAGCGTAAAAGAACAAAAGTGACCCAAAACTATTGAAAATGTTAAATTTTGGGAATCAAAAATAGGCCCAGTCGAGCAGGCTTGCTGTCCATGTTGTATAGCTCTCGGAGAGCTTTCCAACAGTATGCTTTGCACTGCGTAAGTTCTTACGGATCAAAAGTTATGGGCACCGGAGCGACGGATACCTGGTCATAAACCCTACGCCCTCGGTTTGCGGTCCTAGCCTCTACGTGAAGTGAAGTTGTCTTGGCCAAGGTGCCGTGGGATTCGGTGATAGAAATGTGATGGATTAGGTTGTCGTCCTTTTTACGGCTCACGACGTACGATCCGGGATGAAAAAACAGCGCAAAAGAAGAAAAGTGTCCTGAAACTGTTGAAATTTTTTGATTTTTTGCTCCGAGAACAGGCGCAGCCTAGCATGCTTGTGGCCCCTGACGTAGAGCTCTCAGAGTGCTCTCCAACGGTATACAGTGCGCTGCGTAACTCCTTACGGATCAGAAGTTATGGGCACCGTAGCGACAGATACCTGGTCACAAGTCCCGTGCCCTCGGTTTCTCAGCCCAGCCTTTACGAGAAGTGAAGTTGTCTTGCCCAAGGTGACGGGGGATTCGGTAATAAAAATGTGATGGATTAGGTTATCGTACCTTTCGTGGCACACGGCGTACGATCCAGGTCGAAAAAACAGTGCAAAAGAAGAAAAGTATCCCGAAATTGATGAAAATGTTCGATTTTGGGCTCTGAAAACAGGCACAGCCGAGCAGGCATACTCCCCCCGTCGTAGAGCTCTCGGAGAGCTTTCCAACGGTATGCTGTGCCCGTGTAAATCCTTACGGATCAAAAGTTATGGGCACCGGAGCGACAAAATCAAACGTTTTCATCAGTTTCGGGACACTTTTGTTCTTTTGTGCTGTTTTTTCATCGCGGATCATACGTCCTTAGCTGCGAAAAGGACGACAACCTAATCCATCATATTTCTATCACCGTATCCCATGGCACCTTGGCCAAGACAACTTCATTTCACGTAGAGGCTGGGCCTGCAAACCGAGGGCGTGGGGCTTGTGACCAGGAATCCGTCGCTCTGGTGCCCATAACTTTTGATCTGTAAGGAGTTACGCGTAGCACATCATACTGTTGGGAAGCACTCCGAGAGCTCTACGACGGGGAAAGCAAGCCTGCTCGGCTGCGCCAATTTTTAGAGCCCAAAATCAAACGTTTTCAACAGTTTCGGGATACTTTTCTTCTTCTATGCTATTTTTTCGTCCCGGATTGTACGTCGTGAGCCATGAAAAGGACGACAACCTAATCCATCACATTTCTATTACTGAATCCCATGGCACCTTGGGCAAGACAATCACTTCACATAGAGGCTGGGCCCGCAAACCGAGGGCGTGGGGCTTGAGACAAGGTATCTGTCGCTCCGGTGCCCATAACTTTTGATCCGTAAGGAGTTATGTGGCGCACAACATACTGTTGGAAAGCTCTCCGATAGCTCTACGACGGGGGCAGCAAGCTTGCTTGGCTGCAACTATTTTAGGAGCCTAAATATCGAACGTTTTCAACAATTTTGGGATACTTTTCTCTCATTTTGTGCTATTTTTTCATCCTGGCTTGTACGTCGTGAGCCGCGACAAGGAAAACAACCTAATTCATCACATTTCTATTACCGAATCCCACGGCACCTTGGGCAAGACAACTTCACTTCATGTATAGGTTGGACCCGTACATCGAGGACGTGGGGCTTTAGACCAGGTATCCATCGATCCGGTGCCCATAACTTTTGATCCGTAAGGAGTTATGCGGCTCACGACGAACGATCCGGGATGAAAAAATAGCGCAAAAGAACAAAAGTGTCCCGAAACTAATGAAAATGTTAGATTTTGGATTTTGAAAATAGGCACAACCGATCAGGCTTGTTGCCCATGTCGTAGAGCTCTCGGAGAGCCTTCTAACGGTATGCTGTGTGCCAGGTAACTCCTTAAGGATCAAACGTTATGGGCACTAGAACGACGGATACCTGGTCAAAAGCCCCACGCCCTTGGTTTGCGGGCCCAGCCTCTACGTCAAGTGAAGTTGTCTTGCCCAAGGTGCGGTAGAATTCAGTAATAGAAATGAGATGGATTAGGTTGTCGTCCTTTTCGAGGCTCACGACGTACGATCCAGGATGAAAAAACAGCGCAAAAGAACAAAAGTGTCCTAAAACTGTTGAAAATGTTAGATTTTAGGCTCTGAAAATAGGAACAGAAGAGCAGGCTTGTAGCCCACATCGTAGAACTCTCGGAGAGCTTTCCAACGGTATGCTGTGCGCCGCGTAACTCCTTACGGATTAAAAATTATGGGCACCGGAGCGACGAATAGCTGGTCACAAGCCCCACGCCCTCGGTTTGCGGGCCCAGCCTCTACGTGAAGTGAAGTTGTCTTGCCCAAGGTGCCATGGGATTCGGTAATAGAAATCTGATGGATTAGGTTGTCGTCCTTTACGCGGCTCACGACGTACGATCCGGGACGAAAAAATAGCGTAAAAGAACAAAAGTGACCCGAAAATATTGAAATTGTTCAATTTTGGGCTACAAAAATAGGCGCAGCTGAGCAGGCTTGGTGGCCTCGTCGTAGAGCTCACGGATAACTTTCCAACGGTATATAGTGCCCGCGTAACACCTTACGGATCAAAAGTTATGGGCACCTGAGCGACAAAATCAAACGTTTTCATCAGTTTCGGGACATATTTGTTCTTTTGTGCTGTTTTTTCGTCCCGGATAGTACATCCTTAGCCGCGAAAAGGACGACAGCTTAATCCATCACATTTCTATCACCATATCCCATGGCACCTTGGCCAAGACAACTTCATTTCATGCAGAGGCTGGGCCCGCAAACCGAGGGCGTGGGGCTTGTGACTAGAAATTCGTCGCTCTAGTGCCCATAACTTTTTATTCGTAAGGAGTTATGTGTCGCACATCATACTGTTGGGAAGCTCTCCGAGAGCTCTACAACGGGAAAAGTAAGCCTGCTCGGCTGCGCCTATTTTAAGAGCCCAAAATCAAACGTTTTGAACAGTTTCGGGATACTTTTTTTCTTCTGCGCTATTTTTTCGTCCCGGATCGTACGTCGTGAGCCGCGAAAAGGACGACAACCTAATCCATCACATTTCTATTACTGAATCCCATGGCTACTTGGGCAAGACAATCACTTCACGTAGAGGCTGGGCTCGCAAACCGAGGGCGTGGGGCTTGAGACCAGGTATCCGTCGCTTTGGTGCCCATAACTTTTGATCCGTTAGGAGTTATCTGGCGCACAGCATACTGTTGGAAAGCACTCCAAGAGCTATACGACGGGGGCAGTAAGCTTCCTTGGCTGCACCTATTTTAGGAGCCCAAATATCGAACGTTTTCAACAATTTTGGGAGACTTTTCTCCTTTTGTGCTATTTTTTCATCCCAGATCGTACGTCGTGAGCCGCAAAAAGGACGACAACCTAATCCATCACATTTCTATTATCGAATCCTATGGCACCGTGGGCAAGACAATCACTTCATGTAGAGGCTGGGCTCGCAAACTAAGGGCGTGGGGCTTGAGACCAGGTATCTGTCGCTCTGGTGCCCATAACTTTTGATCCGTTAGAAGTTACGTGGCGCACAACATACTGTTGGAAAGCTCTCCGAGAGCTCTACGACAGAGGCAGCAAGCTTCCTTGGCTGTACCTATTTTAGGAGCCCAAATATCGAACGTTTTCAACAATTTTGGGACACTTTTCTCCTTTTGTGCTATTTTTTCATCCCGGATCGTACGTCGTGAGCTGCGAAAACGACGACAACCTAATTCATCACAATGCTATTACTAAATCCCACGACACCTTAGGCAAGACGACTTCACTTCACGTAGAGGTTGGGCCCGCACATCGAGGGCGTGGGGCTTGAGACCAGGTATCTGTCGCTCTGGTGCTCATAACGTTCGATCCATAAGGAGTTACGCGGCTCACGACGAATGATCCGGGATTAAAAAATAGCGCAAAAGAAAAAAAGTGTACCGAAACTAATGAAAATGTTAGATTTTGGGCTCTGAAAATAGGCACAACCGAGCAGGCTTGTTGCCCACATCGTAGAGCTCTCGGAGAGCTTTCTAACGGTATGTTGTGTGTCGCGTAACTCCTTAAGAATCAACCGTTATGGGCACCGGAGCGACGGATACTTGGTCACAAGCCCCACGCCCTCGGTTTACGGGCCCAGCCTCTACGTGAAGTGAAGTTTTCTTGCACAAGGTGCGGTAGAATTCAGTAATAGAAATGAGATGGATTAGGTTGTCGTCCTTTTCGAGGCTCACGACGTACAATCCAAGATGAAAAAACAACGCAAAAGAACAAAAGTGTCCTGAAACTGTTGAAAATGTTCGATTTTAGGCTCCAAAAATAGGCACAGCCAAGCAGGCTTGCAGCCCACATCGTAGAGCTCTCGAAGAGCTTTCCAACGGTATGTTGTGCGTCGCGTAATTCTTTACGGATCAAAAGTTATGGGTACCGGAGCGACGGATAGCTTGTCACAAGCCCCACGCCCTCGGTTTGCGGGCCCAGCCTCTACGTGAAATGAAGTTGTCTTGCCCAAGGTGCCATGGGATTCGGTAATAGAAATGTGATGGATTAGCTTATCGTCTTTTCGCGGCTCACGACGTACGATTTGGGATGAAAAAACAGCATAAAAGAACAAATGTAACACGAAACAGTTGAAATTGTATGATTTTGGGCTCCAAAAATAGGCACAGCCGAGCAGGCTTTTAGCCCACGTCGTAGAACTCTCGGAGAGCTTTCGAACGGTATGTTGTGTGCCGCGTAACTCCTTACGGATCAAAAGTTATGGGCATCGGAGCGACGGATACCTGGTCACTATTCCCACGCCCTCGGTTTACGGGCCCAACCTCTACGTGAAGTGAAGTTGTCTTGTCCAAGGTGCGGTGGGATTCGGTAATAGAAATGTGATGAATTAGGTTGTCGTCCTTTTTGCGGCTCACGACGTACGATCCGGGATAAAAAAACAGCATAAAAGAACAAAAGTTACACGAAACAGTTGAAATTGTTCGATTTTGGGCTCCAAAAATAGGCACAGGCGAGCAGGCTTGCAGCCCACATCGTAGAGCTCTCGGAAAGCTTTCCAACGGTATGTTGTACGGCGCGTAACTCCTTACGGATCAAAAGTTATGGGCATCGGAGAGACGGATACCTGGTCACAAGCCCTACGCCCTCGGTTTGCAGGCCCAATCTCAACGTGAAGTGAAGTTGTCTTGCCCAAGGTGCCGTGGAATTCAGTAATAGAAATGTGATGGATTAGGTTGTCGTCCTTTTTGCGGCTCACGACGTACGATACGGGATGAAAAAATAGCGTAAAAGAACAAAAGTGACCCGAAACTGTTTAAAATGATAAATTTTGGGATTCAAAAATATGCCCAGTCGAGTAGGCTTGCTATCCATGTCGTAGAGCTCTCGGAGAGCTTTCCAACGGTATGCTTTTCGCTGCGTAACTCCTTACGGATCAAAAGTTATGGTCATCGGAGCGACGGATACCTGGTCACAAACCCCACGCCCTCGGTTTGCGGTCCTAGCCTTCACGTGAAGTGAAGTTGTCTTGGCCAAGGTGCCATGGGATTCAGTGATGGAAATGTGATGGATTAGGTTGTCGTCCTTTTTACGGTTCACTACGTATTATCCGGGATGAAAAAACAGCGCAAAAGAAGAAAAGTGTCCTGAAACTGTTAAAATTTTTTGATTTTTTGCTCCGAGAACAAGCGCTGCCGAGCAGGCTTGTGGCCCATGACGTAGAGCTCTCGGAGTGCTCTCCAACGGTATATAGTGCACCGCGTAACTCCTTGCGGATCAGAAGTTATGGGCACCGTAGAGACAGATACCTGGTCACAAGCCCCGCGCCCTCGGTTTCTCGGCCCAGCCTTTACGAGAAGTGAGGTTGTCTTGCCCAAGGTGACGGGGGATTCAGTAATAAAAATGTGATGGATTAGGTTATCGTACCTTTCGTGGCACATGACGTACGATCCGGGTCGAAAAAACAGTGCAAAAAAAGAAAAGTGTCCCGAAATTGATGAAAATGTTCGATTTTGGGCTCTGAAAACAGGTTCAACCGAGCAGGCATACTGCCCCCGTCGTAGAGCTCTCGGAGAGCTTTCCAACGGTATGCTGTGCCCGTGTAAATCCTTACGGATAAAAAGTTATGGGCACCGGAGCGACAAAATCAAACGTTTTCATCAGTTTAGTGACACTTTTGTTCTTTTGTGCTGTTTTTTCATCGCGGATCATACGTCCTTAGCTGCGAAAAGGACGACAACCTAATCCATCATATTTCTATCACCGTATCCCATGGCACCTTGGCCAAGACAACTTCATTTCACGTAGAGACTGGGCCCGCAAACCGAGGGCTTGGGGCTTGTGACCAGGAATCAGTCGCTCTGGTGCCCATACTTTTTGATCTGTAAGGAGTTACGCATCGCACATCATACTGTTGGGAAGCACTCCGAGAGCTCTATGATGGGGAAAGAAAGCCTACTTGGCTGCACCAATTTTTAGAGCCCAAAATCAAATGTTTTCAACAGTTTCGGGATACTTTTCTTCTTCTACGCTATTTTTTTTCCCAGATCGTACGTCGTGAGCCGTGAAAAGGACGACAACCTAATCCATCACATTTCTATTATCGAATCCCATGGCACCTTGGGCAAGACAATCACTTCACGTAGAGGCTGGGCTCGCAAACTGAGGGCGTGGGGCTTGAGACCAGGTATCCGTCGCTCCGGTACCCATAACTTTTGATCTGTAAGGAGTTACGTGGCGCACAACAGAGTGTTGGAAAGCTCTCCGAGAGCTCTACGATGGGGGCAGCAAGCTTGCTTGGCTGCAACTATTTTAGAAGCCCAAATATCGAACGTTTTCAACAATTTCGGGATACTTTTCTCCTTTTGTGCTATTTTTTCATCCCGGCTTGTACGTCGTGAGCCGCGACAAGGACGACAACCTAATTCATCACATTTCTATTACCGAATCCCATGGCACCTTGGGCAAGACAACTTCACTTCACGTAAAGGTTGGACCCACACATCGAAGGCGTGGAGCTTGAGACCAAGTATCCATCGCTCCGGTGCCCATAACTTTTGATCTGTAAGGAGTTATGCGGCTCACGGCGAACAATCCGGGATGAAAAAATAGCACAAAAAAACAAAAGTGTCCCGAAACTAATGAAAATGTTAGATTTTGGGTTTTGAAATAGGCACAACCGAGCAGGCTTGTTGCCCACATCGTAGAGCTCTCGGAGAGCTTTCTAACGGTATACTGTGCACCGCGTAACTCCTTAAGGATCAAACGTTATGGGCACCGAAGCGACGTATACCAGGTCAAAAGCCCCACGCCCTCGGTTTGTGGGCCCAGCCTCTTTGTCAAGTGAAGTTGTCTTGCCCAAGGTGCGGTGGAATTCAGTAACAGAAATAAGATGGATTAGGTTGTCATCCTTTTCGAGGCTCACGACGTACGATCCATGATGAAAAAACAGCACAAAAGAACAAAAGTATCCTGAAACTGGTGAAAATGTTAGATTTTAGGCTCTAAAAATAGGAACAGAAGAGCAGGCTTGTAGCCCACATCGTAGAGCTCTCGGAGGGCTTTCCAACGGTATGCTGTGCGCCGCGTAACTCCTTACGGATCAAAAATTATGGGCACCGGAGCGACGAATAGCTGGTCACAAGCCCCACGCCCTCGGTTTGCGGGCCCAGCCTCTACGTGAAGTGAAGTTGTCTTACCTAAGGTGCGCTGGAATTCAATAATAGAAATGAGATGGATTAGGTTGTCGTCCTTTTCGAAGCTCACGACGTACGATCCAGGATGAAAAAACAGCGCAAAAGAACAAAAGTGTCCCGAAACTGTTGAAAATGTTCGATTTTAGGCTCCAAAAATAGGCACAGCCGAGTAGCCTTGTAGCCCACATCGTAGAGCTCTCGAAGAGCTTTCCAACGGTATATTGTGTGCCGCGTAATTCCTTACGGATCAAAAGTTATGGGAACCGGAGCGACGGATAGCTAGTCACAAGCCCCACGCCCTCAGTTTACGGGCCCAGCCTCTACGTGAAGTGAAGTTGTCTTGCCCAAGGTGCCATGGGATTCGGTAATAGAAATGTGATGGATTAGGTTGTCCTCCTTTTCGCGGCTCACGACGTACGATCCGGGATGAAAAAATAGCATAAAAGAACAAAAGTGACACGAAACAGTTGAAATTGTTCGATTTTGGGCTCCAAAAATAGGAACAGCCGAGCAGGCTTTCGGCCCACGTCATAGAGCCCTCAGAGAGCTTTCAACGGTATGTTGTGCACCGCGTAACTCCTTACGGATCAAAAGTTATGGGCACCGGAGCGACGGATGCCTGGTTAGAATTCCCATGCCCTCGGTTTACGGGCCCAACCTCTACGTGAAGTGAAGTTGTCTTGCCCAAGGTGCAGTGGGATTTGGTAATAGAAATGTGATAGATTAGGTTGTCATCCTTTTCGCGGCTCACGACGTAGGATTCGGGACGAAAAACAGCATAAAAGAACAAAAGTGATCCGAAACTATTGAAAATGTTCGATTTTGGGCTTCGAAAGTAGGAACAGTTAAGCAGGCGTGTATCCCACGTCATAGAGTTTTGTAAGAGCTTTCCAACGGTATGTTGTGAGCTGCGTAACTCTCTACGGATCAAAAGTTATGGGCACTAGAGAGATGGATACCTAGTCACAAGCCCACGCCCTCGTTTTGTGGGCCCAGCCTCTACGTGAAGTGCAGTTGTCTTGCCCAAGGTGCCGTGGGATTCGGTAATAGAAATGTGATGGATTAGGTTGTTGTCCTTTTCGCGGCTCACGACGTACGATCCGGGATGAAAAAACTGTGCTAAAGCAGAAAAGTATACCGAAACTGATGAAAACATTCAATTTTGTTCTCCGAAAATAGATGCAGTCGAGCAGGCTTGCTGTCCCCGTCGTAAAGCTCTCGGAGAGTTTTGCAACGGTATGCATAGCACTGCATAACTCCTTACGAATCAAAAGTTATGGGCACCGGAGTGACGGATACCTGGCCACAAGCCCCACGCCCTCGGTTTGCGGTCCCAACCTCTACGTGAAGTGAAGTTGTCTTGCCCAAGGTGCCATGGGATTCGGTAATAGAAATACGATGGATTAGGTTGTCGTCCTTTTCGCAGCTCACGACGTACGATCCGGGATGAAAAAACAGCGTAAAAGAACAAAAGTAACCTAAAACTGTTGAAAATGTTCGATTTTGAGCTGTGAAAATAGACACAGCTGAGCAGGCTTGTAGCCCACATTGTAGAGCTCTCGAAGTGCTTTCTAACGGTATGTTGTGCGCCGTGTAACTCCTTACGGATCAAAAGTTATGGGTACCGGAGCAACGGATAGCTGGTCACAAGCCCCACGCCCTCGGTTTGCGGGCCCAGCCTCTACGTGAAGTGAAGTTGTCTTGCCCAAGGTGCCATGGGATTCGGTAATAGAAATGTGATGGATTAGGTTGTCGTCCTTTTCGCGGCTCACGACGTATGATCCAGGACGAAAAAATAGCATAAAAGAACAAAAGTGACATGAAACAGTTGAAATTGTTTGATTTTGGGCTCCAAAAATAGGCACAGCCGAGCAGGCTTTCTGCCCACGTCGTAGAGCTCTCGGAGAGCTTTCTAACGGTATGCTGTGCGCCACGTAACTCCTTACGGATCAAAAGTTATGGGCACCGGAGCGACGGATACCTGGTCACAATTCCCACGCCCTTGGTTTACGGGCCCAGCCTCTACGTGAAGTGAAGTTGTCTTGTCCAAGGTACGGTGGGATTGGTATTTGAAATGTGATGGATTAGGTTGTCGTCCTTTTCGCGGCTCACGACGTACGATCCGAGACGAAAAAATAGTATAAAAGAACCAAAGTCACATGAAACATGTGAAATTGTTCGATTTTGGGCTCCAAAAATAGGCACAGCCGAGCAGGCTTGCAGCCCACGTCGTAGAGCTCTCGGAGAGCTTTCCAACGGTATGCTGTGCGCCGCGTAACTCCTTACGGATCAAAAGTTATGGGCACCGGAGCGACGGATACCTGGTCACAAGTCCCACGCCCTCGGTTTGTGGGCCCAGCCTCTACGTGAAGTGAAGTTGTCTTACCCAAGGTGCCATGGGATTCGGTAATAGAAATGTCATGGATTAGGTTGTTGTCCTTTTTGCGGCTCACGACGTACGATCCGGGATGAAAAAACTGCGCTAAAACAGAAAAGTATCCCAAAACTGATGAAAACATTCGATTTTGTTCTCCGAAAATAGATGCAGCCGAGCAGGCGTGTTGTCCCCATTGTAAAGCTCTCGGAGAGCTTTGCAACGGTATGCATAGCACTGCATAACTCCTTACGAATCAAAAGTTATGGGCACCGGAGTGACGGATACCTGGTCACAAGCCCCACGCCCTCGGTTTGCGGGCCCAACCTCTACGTGAAGTGAAGTTCTCTTGCCCAAGGTGCCGTGGGATTCAGTAATAGAAATGCGATGGATTAGGTTATCGTCCTTTTCGCGGCTCACGACGTATGATTCAGGACGAAAAAATAGCGTAAAAGAACAAAAGTGACCTGAAACTGTTGAAAATGTTCAATTTTGGGCGGCGAAAATAGACACAGCCGAGCAGGCTTGCATCCCACGTCGTAGAGCTCTCAGAGAGCTTTCCAGTGGTATGCCATGCGCCGCGTAACTCCTTACGGATCAAAAGTAATGGGCACTGGAGCAACGGATACCTGGTCACAAGCCCCACGCCCTCGGTTTGCGGGCCCAGCCTCTACGTGAAATGATGTTGTCTTGCCTAAGGTGCCATGGGATTCGGTGATTGAAATGTGATGGATTAGGTTGTCGTCCGTTTCGCAGCTCACGACGTACGATCCGGGAAGAAAAAATAACGTAAATGAACAGAAGTGACCCGAAACTGTTGAAAATATTCAATTTTGGGATTCAAAAATGTGCACAGCCGAGCAGGCTTGTTGCCCATGTCGTAGAGCTCTCGGAGAGCTTTCCAACGGTATGCTTTGCGCCGCGTATCTCTTTACGGATCAAAAGTTATGGGCACCGGAGCGACGGATACTTGGTCACAAGCCCCACGCTCTCGATTTGTGGGCCCAGCCTCTACCTGAAGTGATGTTGTCTTGCCCAAGGTGCCGTGGGATTCGGTGATAAAAATGTGATGGATTGGGTTGTCGTCCTTTACGCGGCTCACGACGTACGATTCGGGACGAAAAAATAGCGTAAAAGAACAAAAGTGTCCCGAAACTGTTGAAAATATTCAATTTTGGGCTCCGAAAACAGGCACAGCCTAGCAGGATTGCTGCCCATGTCGTAGAGCTCTCGGAGAGCTTTCCAACGGTATGTTGTGCGCCGCGTAACTCTTACGAATAAAAAGTTATGGGCACCGAAGGGACGGATACCTGGTCACAAGCCCCATACCCTCGGTTTGCGGGCCCAGCCTCTACGTGAACTGAAGTTGTCTTGCCCAAGGTGCCATGGGATTCGGTAATAGAAATGTGATGGATTAGGTTGTCATCCTTTTCGCGGCTCACGACGTACGATCCGAGACGAAAAAACTGCGATAAAGAAGAAAAGTGTCTCGAAACTGATAAAAATGTACGATTTTGGGCTCCAAAAAAAGGGGCAGCCAGGAAGGTTTGCTACCCCCGTCGTAGAGCTCTCGGAGAGCTTTCCAACGATATGTTGTGTGCCACGTAACTCCTTATGGATCAAAAGTTATAGGCACCGGAGCGACGGATACTTGGTCACAAGCCCCATGCCCTCGGTTTGCGAGCCCAACCTCTAGGTGAAGTGAAGTTGTCTTGCCCAAGGTGCCATGGGATTCGGTAATAGAAATGTGATGGATTAGGTTGTCGTCATTTTCGCGGCTCATGACGTACGATCCGGGACAAAAAAATAGCGTAAAAGAACAAAAGTGACACAAAACTGTTGAAAATGTTCGATTTTGGATTGCGAAAACAGGCACAGCCGAGTAGGCTTGCTTCCCACGTCTTAGAGCTCTCGGAGAGCTTTCCAATGGTATGTCGTGTGCCGCGTAACTCCTTACGGATCAAAAGTTATGGGCACAGGAGCGACGGATACCTGGTCACAAGCACCAAGCCCTCGGTTTGCCGGCCCAACCTCTACGTGAAGTGAAGTTGTCTTGCACAAGGTGCCATAGGATTCGGTAATAGAAATGTGATGGATTAGGTTGTCATCCTTTTCGCGGCTCACGACGTATGATCCAGGATGAAAAAACTGTGCTAAAGAAGAAAAGTGTCCCGAAACTGCTGAAAACGTTCTAGTTAGGGCTCCAAAAATAGGTGCAGCCGAGCAGTCTTGCTGCCTCTGTCGTAGAGCTCTCGGAGAGCTTTCCAACGGTATGCTGTGCGGCGCGTAACTCCTTACGGATCAAAAGTTATGGGCATCGGAGCGACGGATACCTGGTCACAAGCCCCATGCCCTCGGTTTGCGAGCCCAACCTCTACGTGAAGTGAAGTTGTCTTGCCCAAGGTGCCGTGGATTCGATAATAGAAATGTGATGGATTAGGTTGTCATCCGTTTCGCGGCTCACAATGCACGATCCGGGATGAAAAACAGCGTAAAAGAACAAAAGTGACACGAATCTGTTGAAAATGTTCAATTTTTGACTTCGAAAATAGGCACAACCGAGCAGGCTTGCTGCCCAAGTCGTAGAGCTCTCGGAGAGCTTTCCAACGGTATGCTTTGTGCTGCGTCACTCCTTACGGATCAAAAGTTATGGGCACCAGAGCGACGGATACCTGGTCACAAGCCCCACGCCCTCGGTTTACGGGCCCAGCCTCTATGTGAAGTGAAGTTGTCTTGCCCAAGGTGCTGTGGGATTCGGTGATAGAAATGTGATGAATTAGGTTGTCGTCCTTTTCGCGGCTCACGACTTATGATCCAGGACGAAAAAACAGCGCAAAAGAACAAAAGTGTCCCGAAACTGTTGAAAATATTTGATTTTGGGCTCTGAAAACAGGCGCAGCCCAGTAGGCTTGCTGCCCACATCGTAGAGCTCTCGGAGAACTTTCTAACGGTATACTGTGCTCCGCGTAACTCCTTACGGATCAAAAGTTATGGGCACCGGAGCAAAGGATACCTTGTCACAAGCTCCATGCCCTCGGTTTGCGGGCATAGCCTCTACGTGAAGTGAAGTTGTATTGCCCAGGGTGCCATGGGATTCAGTAATAGAAATGTGATGGATTAGGTTGTCGTCCTTTTCGCGGCTCACGACGTACGATCCGGGACGAAAAAATTGCGCAAATAAAGAAAAGTTTCCGGAAACTATTGCAAACGTTCGATATTGGGCTCTGAAAATAGGTGCAGCCGAGCAGACTTGATGCCCCCGTCGTAGAGCTCTCGGAGAGCTTTCCAACGGTATGCTGTGCGACGTGTAACTCCTTACAGATCAAAAGTTATGGGCACTGGAGCGACGCATACCTGGTCACAAGCCCGACGCCCTCGGTTTGCTGGCCCTGCCTCTACGTGAAGTGAAGTTGTCTTGCCTAAGGTGCCGTGGGATTCGGTGATAGATTTGTGATGGATTAGGTTGTCGTCATTTTTGCGGCTCACAACGTACGATTCGGGACGAAAAAACAGCGTAAAAGAACAAAAGTGTCCCGAAATTGTTGAAAATATTCGATTTTGGGCTCTGAAAACATGCACAGCCCAGCAGGCTTACTGCCCACGTCATAGAGCTCTCGGAGAGCTTTCCAATGGTATGCTGTGCACTGCGTAACTCCTTAGGGATCAAAAGTTATGGGCAATGGAGCGAAGGATACCTGGTCACAAGCCCTACGCCCTCGGTTTGCGGGCCCAGCCTCTACGTGAAGTGAAGTTGTCTTGCCCAAGGTGTCGTGGGATTCGATAATAGAAATGTGATGGATTAGGTTGTCGTCCTTTTTGCGGCTCACGACGTACGATTCGGGATGAAAAAACTGCGCAAAAGAAGAAAAGTGTCCCGAAACTGTTACAAACGTTCAATTTTGGTCTCCGAAAATAGGTACAAGCAAGCAAGCTAGTTGCCCTTGTCGTAGAGCTCTCGGAGAGCTTTCCAACGGTAAGCTATGCGTCGCGTAACTCCTTACGGATCAAAAGTTATGGGCACCGGAGCGAGGGATACCTTGTCACAAGCCCCACGCCCTAGTTTTGCAAGCCCAGCCACTACGTGAAGTAAAGTTGTCTTGCCTAAGGTGTTGTGCGATTCGGTAACAGAAATGTGATGGATTAGGGTGTCATCCTTTTCTCGGCTCACGACGTACGATCCGGGATAAAAAACCAGCATAAAAGAACAAAAGTGACCCAAAACTGTTAAAAATGTTCGATTTTGGGCTCTGAAAATAGGCACAGCCGAGCAGGCTTGCTTCCCACATCGTAGAGCTCTCGGAAAGCTTTTCAACGGAATGCTGTGAGCCGCGTAACTCCTTGAAGATCAAAAGTTATGGGCACCGGAATGACGGATACCTAGTCACAAGCCCCACGCCCTCATTTTTTGGGCCCAGCCTCTGCGTGAAGTGAAGTTGTCTTGTCTGAGGTGTCATGGGATTCGGTAATAGAAATGTGATGGAGTAGGTTGTCGTCCTTCTCGCAGCTCACGACGCACGATCCGGGACGAAAAAATTGCGCTAAAGAAGAAAAGTGTCCCAAAACTGATGAGAACGTTCGATTTTGGGCTCTGAAAATAGGCCTAGCCGAGCAGGCTTGCTTCCCCCGTCGTACAACTCTCGAAGAGCTTTCTATCGGTATGTTGTGCGCCGCGTAACTCCTTACGGATCAAAAGTTATAGGCACCGGAGTGACGGATACCTAGTCACAAGCCCCACGTCCTCGGTTTGCGGGCCCAACCACTACGTGAAGTGAAGTTTTCTTGCCTAAGGTGTTGTGGTATTTGGTAATAGAAATGTGACGGATTAGGTTGTCATCCTTTACGCGGCTCACGACGTACGATTCGGGACGAAAAAACAGCGTAAAAGAAGAAAAGTGACACGAAACTGTTGAAAATGTTCGATTTTGATATGCGAAAATAGGCACAGCTGAGTAGGCTTGCTGCCCACATCGTAGAGCTCTTGGAGAGCTTTCCAACTGTATGTCGTGCGCCGTGTAACTGCTTACGGATCAAAAGTTATGAGCACCGAAGCGACGGATACCTGGTCACAAGCCCCACGGCCTAGGTTTGCGGGCCTAGCCTCTACGTGAAATGAAGTTGTCTTGCCCAAGGTATCATGGGATTTGCTAATAGAAATGTGATGGATTAGGTTGTCATCCTTGTCGCAGCTTACGACGTACGATCCGGGACGAAAAAACAGCGAAGAAGAATAAAACTGTCCCAAAACTATTGAAAATGTTCTATTTTGGGTTCTGAAAATAAGCACAACAGAGTAGGCTTGCTGCCCACGTCGTAAAGCTCTCGGAGAGCTTTCCAACATTATGTTGTGCATCGCGTAACTCCTTACGGATCAAAAGTTATGGGCACCGGAGCGACGGATACTTGGTCGCAAGCCCCACGCCCCCGGTTTGCGATCCCAACCACTACGTGAAGTGAATTTGTCTTGCACAAGGTGATGTGGGATTCAGTAATAGAAATCTGATCGATTAGGTTGTCGTTCGTTTCACAGCTCACGACGCACGATCCGGGATAAAAAAAATAGCGTAAAAGAACAAAAGTGACCCGAAACTGTTGAAAATGTTCAATTTTGGGATCTGAAAATAGGCACAGCCCAGCAGGTTTGATGCCCACATCATAAAGCTCTCGGAGAGCTTTCCAACGGTATGCTTTGCGTTGCGTAACTCCTTACGGATCAAAAGTTATGGGCACCGGAGCGACGGATACCTGGTCACAAGCCTCACGCCCTCGGTTTGCGGCCCCAACCTCTACGTGAAGTGAAGTTGTCTTGCCCAATGTGCCGTGGGATTCAGTAATAGAAATGTGATGGATTAGGTTGTCGTCCTTTTCGTGGCTCACGACGTACGATCCGAGACGAAAAAACAGCGCAAAAAGCAAAAGTGTCCCAAAACTGTTGAAAATATTCAATTTTGGGCTCCGAAAATAGGCACAACCCAGCAGGCTTTCTGCCCACGTCGTAGAGCTCTCGAAGAGCTTTCCAGCGGTATGCTGTGCACTGCGTAACTCCTTACGGATCAAAAGTTATGGGCACCGGAGCGACGGATACCTGGTTACAATCCCCACGCCCTCGGTTTGCAGGCCCAGCCTCTACATGAAGTGAAGTTGTCTTACCCAAGGTGCCATGGGATTCAGTTGTCAAAATGTGATGGATTAGGTTGTCGTCCTTTTCGCGGCTCACGACGTACGTTCCGGGATGAAAAAACAGCGCAAAAGAAGAAAAATGTGACGAAACTAATGAAAACGTTTGATTTTGGGCCCTGAAAATAGGTGCAACTGAGTAGGCTAGCTACACCTGTCGTAGAGCTCTCGGAGAGCTTTCCAACGGTATGCTGTGCGCAGCGTAACACCTTACGGATCAAAAGTTATGGGCACTGGAGCGAAGGATACCTGGTCTCAAGCCCTACGCCCTCAGTTTGCTGGCCCAGCCTCTACGTGAAATGAAGTTGTCTTGCCCAACGTGCCTTGGGATTCTGTAATAGAAATGTGATGGATTAGGTTGTCGGCCTTTTTGCGGCCCACGACGTACAATCCAGGGTGAAAAAACAACGCAAAAGAAGAAAAGTGTCCCAAAATTAATGAAAATGTTTGATTTTGGGCCCCAAAAACAGGTGCAGCTATGCAGGCTCGCTAACCCATCGTAGAGCTTTCAGAGAGATTTCCAATGGTATGCTGTGGGCCGTGTAACACCTTACAGATCAAAAGTTGTGGGCACCGAAGCGACAGATACCTAGTCACAAGCCCCACGCCCTCGGTTTGCGGGCCCAGCCTCTACGTGTAGTGAAGTTGTCTTGCCCAAGGTGACGTGGAATTCAGTAATAGAAATATGTTGGATTAGGTTGTCGTCCTTTTTGCGGCTCACGACGCACGATCCGAGACGAAAAAACAGCGTGAAAGAAGAAAAGTGTCCCAAAAATGTTGAAAATGTTCAATTTTGTGCTCCGAAAATATGCGCAACTGTCACGCCCCAACCCGACCTATGGAGGCTAGACTAAGGTATGACCTAATTCATTTATACTATTTCACAGTCTTAGCCTTTTGTTATGATTTAATGCTTAACGTTGGCCTAGAACTCCAAAAGTTTTTCCAGAAAACCGGCAGCATGACGGCTATATTTAGGACCTTTGCTTTGACCTAATCTTCTAAAACACCTCAAAACCTTTAATCATTGATTCAATTCCAACTAAAATTTCCTATTTTGTTATAAATAGATATGCCTACTAATTTATCTCGATAGTCTCGTTTGATTGACAAGCCTAGCATGATAACTATGTCCCGTTTATTTGCCAGTTCCTATTATGCAAGTACCTATTATTCTTTAGCTTACAATGAGTACCTAAGTGAAATTAGATAGAGTTAACTTGTTTGATTCTTCACCTAGTGGTTTAAACGCCTACGATAACTACTAACCAAGATAATGAAAGCAAATAACCAATAAAGAGTTCGTCCGGTTATAATCAGTACAAGCCAAAAATTAGACCCAAATTACAACGGGGTCATTCACATCAACAAAATAAACAGTCTACAATCAAACACAACATCCCTAATAACATCCATGTTCACGAAAAGCATGCAATGCACATAGTCATTCCAAAGGTTCATCAACTAGCATATTTTCTTCGGGTACCTGTTCCAAATCTGCTTCACCTGTGACAAAAAAGAGGGTGAGTCCTTATGAACTCAGCGAGGGGGAACGAGAGATAACGTTTTAAAAACTCTTTTTCGGTTAATCTTATGAAAAACCCTTTTGAAAACATATCATATGATTTAAGCAAGTTCATAACATAACATAAATATAAATGAACACATTTACCCGTCTTTCCTCCCCAAGGTCCTCTAGGAACTAAGCGAGAGTACTTAAACACGTAGTAAAAGGATACATTTTGATACGTACAGTACTCTAGAGGTGGCTCCTACGGGCTCAAGAGGTAGCTCCCACCACTTTCAGGTGCAGTACTTTGCCCCGTATAGCATTTAGTTCCTGTCGTTCAAGTTTATTTCCGATAACAATTGTTGCGTCTAGCTTCAATCATCCACTTATCACGCCAAATGGGTGTACTCCAGATGTACCCCGAAATCCTACGACCCAACTCTCTGAGGATGGAATGCCAAGCGAGAGAGGGAATTAGACCATGGTAGTCACGGGAGCATCGGCAAGCTCTATGCCGCCCGGCGTTCGTGAAACGCTACCATGCCACAAAGAAAGGTTGCAACCTTGTATGCAATGCACATGTATGCCATTTAACATTTCATATTGGGAGGTCAACAAAGTAGGTTGCCTCCGAGTAAGTATATGATCACATTTTGACATATTGGCATATAAGGCATTGTAAGAACATGTAATCATTTCATATATCAATTTGAAAGCAATTAAACTTCCACGGGCAGCCAAGTAATCATGTTCAAATAAGCCATAGAATGTCTTTTAACAATTCACATTAGGAGGAAAACAAAGTAGGTTGCCTCCAAGCAAGTATAAGATCACATACTGACAAGTAAACGAACGAAGCATGCTTAATACGAATTTTCACTTTGTAAAACACAAAGAGTTATATGAACATTAAACGGGCAGCCATGTAACACATGTAAATCAAGTCATGTAACTCATTTTGGGGTTCACATATCAAGTATTAAGATTATACAAGCATGCAGCGACGTTTACATGAGACTGGGTGTAAGAAGAGTTTACTTATCAACATGCAATCATCGGGAATCACATTTAGAGTTATAACAAAAATTTCGGGCAGCCCATTAACATTCCTCAACATCAATTTATAATTCACACAAGAGTGGTCTATGACTTGGGAGTCTACGGGGCCATTAGGGTTAACAAGGCCGTGCTCGGGGTTGGTCTTGTTTGCTAAGCACCACAAGTAACACTTAGGTCATTTCAAGCATACTTAACATTTATTGGGAAGCCTACTAATCATGCAATTGAACACATTAAACCATAGGATCACCACTTTGCAAGCTTTCATAGTCAATAGGGTCTCAATTCATGGTTACACGTGCGATTAAATCTTAATGAGTGATTTAAATCTAGGAACAAACCTCGCATCATATGGAGTTCGGACTTAGGAGTTATGGCCAAAACCGTAAGACTACTCAAAACTAGTTTTAGACACATTACGATTTTTGCTATTTTTGAGGGTCTTAGTGTCAGAATTGGCTTTGGTCTATTTCTGACAAAAATGTCCAGAACTGCGAAATATAGCAACCAACCAATTTTCATGCATTTTAACCAACATCTACTAGGTCAAAAATGCTTCATTCTACAAAGTCAGTAATCTGCCAGAAACCTATTTCATTTTTCTAATTTTTTCAGATTTAGACACCTCACGATGTTTGATCATTTTGGAGGCCTTAGAGTCAGAATTGGCGTTGGCCTATTTCTATGAAAAATTCTCAGAACTGGCAAAACTAGTAACCTTCCAATTTTTACGAATTTTTATCAAGGTTTACTAAGTAAAATGGGCTTCGTACTACAAGATCAGAAAACTGCCAGCAACACGTTTTTACCTATCTTCAAGTTCAAGCCAAAAATCTAGCCATGCATGGTCATATAAGCTCATGTACACACATATACAACAACTACAGAGGTAAATATAGTCATATGAAGGCATGCATGTGATTTTTGAAAGATTTTAAAAGAGTTTAACCCTCACCTTAGAAACTTGATGGATGAAAATGCACAAATGCTCTTGAAATCGCACAAATAGACCTTTTTCCTTGCTTTGGCCAAGAGGTATCTTGATTTCCTTTAAATCCTAGCTTAGTTAGCTTGTGTAGGAAGTGTGTATGTGTGTGAAACCAAAAGACAAGGAAGAAAACCTTTAAAACTCACCTATGGCCGAAAATGATGAGTTTGTGAGCTTGTGTGAGATTTTGAGCTATGTTGCTTGCTATTGCTTGCTATGGCCGAGCTTGGGAGAGTCTTAGAGAGTCCTTAAGAGCTTGTTAGGAGTCTTTTATGCTCAAGAGAGAGCTAGGGTCGAAAATGGTGAGAGAAAGAGAGAGAGTTGAGAGAAAAATGAGGTTTTGAGTGTTTTTGAGCTTTGTGTGCTTAGGTGAAGTGTCAATTTCGTGTATGACATGATGATTTCAGCCAAAGGCATTCAAATTAAGCTAATTATTCTGCCTAGGAAGTGCAAAGTGTAACCGATAAGTGAGGACATGCTTGAGAGTTAGAAAAAAGGGCATAGAGATTAGGAAAAGTGTGTATGTGTATGTTTTGTTGTCTTGAGCATTTGAATTTTGATTATGTGTTGGGTGGGTGTGTCTTTTCAGATTTGAGATGATGAGAAAGAGTGTAGCGATTTAGTATGTGTGAGTGTGTATTTTCATGAGTCTTGTGTTTAGTGTTTGTGTAAGAAGATGTTGGTTTAGGTGGTTGTGTAGCTTTGAGGTTAGAATAGAATATAGGGTTATGTTTCGAGGTTTGTGAGATTTTGTCTTGTAGTGGGTTTTAAAATATAATATTTAGGTGTTAGTGGATTTTGTAGGAAAATATGATTAGGTATATTATATTAGGAATGGTTTGGATGATGATAGGGTTTTGTCTTGTAGTGAATTTGAATTAGAGTTAAAATAATGTTAGTGGAATGTATAGAAATAGTTTAATGTTATTTTATTGTTAGTGGAGTTTGCAGGATTTGAATTAAGAATTTAATAATGGTTAGTGGATTGTGTAGGATTATTTTATTGTCTAGTGCTTTGTGCAGGAATTCTTTATTGATTAGCGTGCGGGCACGCTTTCCTAGGTCTAGGGCACACACTACGAGATACGCACAGAAATCATTACGGGGCACGAATCACGAGGTAGACACGAACTATGAGGTAAGGCACGTACTTCAAGATAAATGCATGAATTCCAATTCAAATGCACGTAACCCTAGGTGAATGCATGTAAACCAAAGCAAGGCACATAATTTAATGCAATGCATGTAAATCGAGGTATGACTCTTAAACCTAGTTTAAGGCACGCAATTCAAGGTCAGTGCACACAAATTGAGTTATCACACAAAAATTGAAGTCAGGGCAGATAAGTCGAGGATTAGGGCACACAATTCTAAGTCAAGGCACGTATGACGAGGTATGCACGAAAACCAAGATAGGGCACATAATCTAAGGTCAGTCATATAATTGTGGGTCTAAGGCACGTAAATTGAGGTAACACACGTTATTCGGGGTCAGGTCTCACATCCTTCCCTCCTTAAAAGAATTTTGTCCCGAAATTCATTCTTACCTATTGAGGTCATTTAGACAAATTTTGACATTTGTTATTTTTTCCACTCCGGTTCATCCTGTGTTCTGTGATCTCTCTTACCACAACCAATTCAGTTCGTACGTTTCTCCAATCATTTAATTCAGTGTGACTCCTACATTTACAATTCATTCCTTCGAACGACTCTATTTTCTCCAATTGATCTTTAAGGTCGAGTTCGTTAACTAAGGTTAAAATCTTCAAACATGGTAATCAAAGCTGCATTGGCATTCTAACAATATAACTATAACTCCAAAATCATGACTTATGTCGTGTCGATCTTGCATTTATACCTCAAAAGGAATATCACAATAATACAGCGATCTTATGGTGACACACACTATTTTCAAGATGATAGGTCTATATCAGATTTACATATCCTATCATCTAGCTTCAATATTGTTAACACGTAGGACATACACATGTTATGGATCATTTCCACAATACGACCCTATTTTCAGGAAGAACTCACCAAACAACTAATCCATCTCAAGTAGTCATCTATCGATAGTATCAAAATCCTTATCTCGTAGGTACATTAGATTAGCAAATCTTCTAATGACTAGTCTCCTGGTTACAGGCTCCTATTCACTAACATCCTTTCCCAGCTTCGTTAACCTTCGCACTCATAATCAAGGAGAAAGACCATTGAGATTCGTTAAACTCAAACTCTAAGGTTTACTAAGTACCACCAACAAATTGCCATCGAAATTGCATGGGTAAACTAATCGTATTACACTAGTTCAACTCTTACAAGTAAATTCATCAACTTGTAATCCACAATTTATTTCCTCATTCAAATCTCTATCTTCAAGTCACGAGGCTTCAGAATTTCTTTTAATCTTAATCAAGACTCCTAAAGCGAATAGTTTCAATCTCAAATAAATTTCACTCACCTCAATCCAAGGTTACGTCATACTTAAGAGGACAATGATCCTACTCACTTAGCGACCTAGTCATTCCTTCGAACACTTAATGCCTATCAATATATCTTCAACATTAGTGTTACTAAGCTAGGTTCATAGCCATGTCAGTGATATTAATGCTCCACTAGGTTACCGGCCATACAACAACAATCTTAGGACTATAAATGGGTACCGAAATGATCTAGCTCATAAGATACTTACCATACTAATCCAAGTAGCTTGTTACACAAAATAAATTCGAGTCTGTGTCAACATAAGAATTATAACCACAAGGCATCCTTCAATATAATCTAATAGAACTTCAAAAGTAATCAACCACTCATTTAATTATCACTACAAGATCCACCCTCTATTCAACGACCACGATTCGAAGTCTACCAATCGCTAGTTTCTAGAAGTGAAACAGTGCACATAAATACGGTTGTCTAATAGCAGTCTCTCGGGTTATCATGACTCTAATTCATCTCTATCTTAACTAAATAAAATCTTACTGTCCTCATTCACATGTTCAACTAGCTAAGAACATCAAGACTCATCGACCTTAGGTCCTAGGGTTCACCATGAATCATCATGCATACTCACTATTAGCTATTTAGGATTACTAATCATACCCTAACGACTCCAGTTTGCAACCAGATGCTTAATATCATTTATATGGTTTATATACCAGGTCCATCGGTATTACTTAGGGATATATGCTTCCTAACATCCTCTAAGGTATCCAAATAACGAGGGTGTAGAATGACTTACTTTGCATAATTACAACTAAATCTGAGGGGCACCAAACTAATACCATGTTTCTTAATATCACAAATATCCAACTTATGACCTTTAGCAACGTTAGTCATCTAATGCATAATTCAATACCTTACACTTCTATTTGACCTAACATTTAGGTGTAGTCTTCCGAACACGAGTTCTAGCTACGTGAATTCCTCGATTCCAGCATCCCTGTATCTTGTTATACTAAAGAATCATCATCCTTGTTAAATTCGGTCTCCAGAGTTGCCTACATGTCTTGAGGTTATCCATTGTTAAGCCACTCAAATACACTATCCATGTCTTAATAATCTAACCCCTAAAAGTAACTATTGTCAACTTCCACGAATTCACCTCTTAATTTCTAGGTCGCGGTCTTACCATTTAGTGAACTTGAAACTCGCTAGTATACACCATATCGGATTCATCAATGCTTCATTCCAATCAAGTAAAGATTCAATCATATAAATAGTCTATTACACCAATTTAAGATATAAGAATTTGATTCAAAAGCAACCCCCAAGTCAAACTTCCATTATAAGCATATGAATATACATATTCTACTCCTCTTGTCCAATAGTATACTCTTATATCTTAAGGAAAGTTGTATGTCATTAACCTTTATGCTTGAACCACAATTAGAAGAACGGTTTAACGGAATCAAGAACTTCATAGCTATAAAATTGATAATTTAATCATAGGTATGGGTATTCCAAAGTTAAGGAGATAACTTTACCTCAACAACTATACATGTGCTACGCATTTTATATATGCATATCCAATAATACATATGATACATCAAGTACCTGTGAAGATGCGAGAAATCTCTAACTGAGCCTTTTCGTTCGTCTTGCACAAATTCACTTCTCTGAAAGTCCTAATCCTAACTATCTATGTGTATAAACAGTCATTCATGGTTTATATAACATGCACATGTATCAAGGAAGGAGTATAAAAGCATGCATGCATTATTGAGGACGTGTCGGTGTGCATGATACAGAATACATATGGTCCACAAAGGCACATAATATTCAATACTTAAAGCAATTAAAGCACATTAGCACATATTAACACATATAAACAAGACATCATAATTACCTTAGGGCTTCTACCCATGGTCCGAGAGTTGAACCCGACTAACATCTAGTTAGTAAACTAAGCTCTGATACCATTCTAATATAAGGTGTCACGCCCCAACCCGACCTAAGGAGGCTAGACTAGGGTATGACCTAATTCATTTATACTATTTCACAGTCTTAGCCTTTTGTTATGATTTAATGCTTAACGTTGGCCTAGAACTCCAAAAGTTTTTCTGAAAAACCGACAGCATGTCGGCTATATTTAGGACCTTTGGTTTGACCTAATCTTCTAAAACACCTCAAAATCTTTAATCATTGATTCAATTCCAACTAAAATTTCCTATTTTATTATCAATAGATATGCCTACTAATTTATCTCGATAGTCTCATTTGATTGACAAGCCTAGCACGACAACTATGTCCCGTTTATTTGTCAGTTCCTATTATGCAAGTACCTATTATTCTTTAGCTTACAATGAGTACCTAAGTGAAATTAGATAGAGTTAACTTGTTTTATTCTTCACCTAGTGGTTTAAACGCCTACGATAACTACTAACCAATATAATGAAAGCAAACAACCAATAAAGAGTTCGTCCGGTTATAATCAGTACAAGCCAAAAATTAGACCCAAATTACAACGGGGTCATTTACATCAACAAAATAAACAGTCTACAATCAAACACAACATCCCTAATAACATCCATGTTCATGAAAAGCACGCAATGCACATAGTCATTCCAAAGGTTCATCAACTAGCATATTTTCTTCGGGTACCTGTTCCAAATCTGCGTCACTTGTGACAAAAAAAAGGGCGAGTCCTTATGAACTCAGCGAGGGGGAACGAGAGATAACGTTTTAAAAACTCTTTTCCAGTTAATCTTATGAAAAACCCTTTTGAAAACATATCATATTAAATAAGCAAGTTCATAACATAACATAAATATAAATGAACACATTTACCCGTTTTTCCTCCCCAAGGTCCTCTAAGAACTAAGCGAGAGTACTTAAACACGTAGTAAAAAGATATATTTTGATACGTACAAGACTCTAGAGGTGGCTCCTACGGGCTCAAGAGGTAGCTCCCACCACTTTCAGGTATAGTACTTTGCCCCGTATAGCACTTAGTTCCTGTCGTTCAAGTTTATTTCCGATAACAATTGTTGCGGCCGGCTTCAATCATCCACTTATCATGTCAAATGGGTGTACTCCGAATGTACCCCGAGATCCTACGACCCAACTCTCCGAGGGTGGAATGCCAAGTGAGAGAGGGAATTGGACCATGGTAGTCACGGGAGCACTGGCAAGCCCTATACCGCCTGGCGTTCATGAAACGCTACCATGCCACAATGAAAGGTTGCAACCTTGTATGCAATGCACATGTATGCCATTTAACATTTCATATTGGGAGGTCAACAAAGTAGGTTGCCTCCGAGTAAGTATATGATCACATTTTGACATATTGGCATATAAGGTATTGTAAGAACATGTAATCATTTCATATATCAATTTGAAAGCAATTAAACTTCCACGGACAGCCAAGTAGTCATGTTCAAATAAGCCATAGAATGTCTTTTAACAATTCACATTAGGAGGACAACAAAGTAGGTTGCCTCCGAGCAAGTATAAGATTACATACTGACAAGTAAACGAACGAGGCATGCTTAACACGAATTTTTACTTTGTAAAACACAAAGAGTTATATGAACATTAAACGGGCAGCCATGCAACACATGTAAATCAAGTCATGTAACTCATTTCGGGGTTCACGTATCAAGTGTTAAGATTATACAAGCATGCAACGACGTTTACATGAGACCGGGTGTAAGAAGAGTTTACTTATCAACATGTAATCATCAGGAATCATTTTTAGAGTTATAAAAACAATTCCAGGCAGCCCATTAACATTCCTCAACATCAATTTATAATTCACATAAGAGTGGTCTATGACTTGGGAGTCTACGGGGCCATTAGGGTTTACAAGGCCGTGCTCGGGGTTGGTTTTGTTTGCTAAGCACCACAAGTAACACTTAAGCCATTTCAAGCATACTTAACATTTATTGGGCAGTCTACTAATCACGCAATTGAACACATTAAACCATAGGATCACCACTTTGCAAGCTTTCATAGTCAATAGGGTCTCAATTCATGCTTACACGTGCGATTAAGCCATAATTTGTCACGTAATCAAACCCAAGCCATGCATCAATTATTTAAGCATCCTCAACCATCCAAAACAGTCCACACAACTTCTAATTGCCACAATTCCAAGCATTCAATACCACAAGTATAGTTACAACATGTTTCAAAGCATTTTACTAAGCAAAAATCATACTGCAATGGTCTGTTTTCCCACATTCAATTAGCCAAGAAAATAATCTCCAAATTCAGTGAAAAATTTTTCAAATTAAAGATTAATGCGTGATTTAAATCTAGGAACAAACCTCGCATCATTTGGAGTTCGGACTTAGGAGTTATGGCCAAAACCGTGAGACTACTCAAAATTGTCCAGTTTTAGACACATTATGATTTTTGCTATTTTTGAGGGTCTTAGTGTCAGAATTGGCTTTGGTATATTTCTGACAAAAATTTCTAGAACTGCAAAATCTAGCAACAAACCAATTTTCATGAATTTTAACCAACGTCTACTAGGTCAAAAATGCTTCGTTCTACAAAGTCAGTAATCTGCCAGAAACCTATTTTATTTTTCCAATTTTTCCAGATTTAGACACCTCATGATGTTTGACCATTTTGGAGGCCTTAGAGTCAGAATTGGCCTTGGCCTATTTCTATGAAAACTTCTCAGAACTGGCAAAACTAGTAATCTCCCAATTTTCACGAACTTTTATTAAGGTTTACTAAGTCAAATGGGCTTCGTACTACAGGATCAGAAAACTACCAACAACACGTTTTTACCTATCTTCAAGTTCTAGCCAAAAATCTAGCCATGCATGGTCATATAAGCTCATGCACACGCATATCCAACAACTACATAGGTAAATATAATCATATGAAGGCATGCATGTGATTTTTGAAAGATTTTAAAAGAGTTTAACCCTCACCTTAGCAACTTGATGGATGAAAATGCACAAATGCTCTTGAAATCGCACAAATAGACCTTTTTCCTTTCTTTAGTCAGCTTGTGTAGGAAGTGTGCATGTGTGTGAAACCAAAAGACAAGGAAGAAAACCTTTAAAACTCACCTATGGCCGAAAATGATGAGTTTGTGAGCTTGTGTGAGATTTTGAGCTATGTTGCTTGCTATTGCTTGCTATGGCCGAGCTTGGGAGAGTCTTAGAGAGTCCTTGAGATATTTTTAGGAGTCTTGGATGCTCAAGAGAGAGCTAGGGTCAAAAATGGTGAGAGAAGGAGAGAGAGTTGAGATAAAAATGAGGTTTTGAGTGTTTTTGAGCTTTGTGTGCTTAGGTGAAGTGTCAATTTCGTGTATGGCATGATGATTTCATCCAAAGGCATTCAAACTATGCTAATTATTCTTCCTAGGGAGTGCAAGGTGTAAGGGATAAGTGTGGGCATGCTTGGGAGTTAGAAAAAAAGGCATAGGGTTTAGGAAAAGTGTGTAAGAGTATGTTTTGTTGTCTTGAGCATTTGAATTTTGATTATGTGTTGGGTGGGTGTGTATTTTTAGATTTGAGAGGATGAGAAAGAGTGTTAGTGTGTGTGTGTGTATTTTCATGAGTCTTGTGTTTAGTGTTTGTGTAAGAAAATGTTGGCTTAGGTGTTTGTGTAGCTTTGAAGTTAGAATAGAATATAGGGCATGTTTAAAGGTTTGTGAGATTTTGTCTTGTAGTGGGTTTTAAAATATAATATTTAGGTGTCAGTGAATTTTGTAGGAAAAGGTGATTAGGTATATTATATTGGGGATTGTTTGGATGATGATAGGGTTTTGTCTTGTAGTGAATTTGAATTAAGGTTAAAATAATGTTAGTGGAATGTGTAGAAATAGTTTAATGTTATTTTATTGTTAGTGGAGTTTGTAGGATTTGAATTAAGAAATTAATAATGATTAGTGGATTGTGTAGGATTATTTTATTATCTAGTGCTTCGTGCAGGAATTCTTTATTGATTAGCGTGCGAGCATGCTTTCTTAGGTCTAGGGCACGCACTACGAGACGCGCACAGAAATCAATACGGGGCACGAATCACGAGGTAGACACGAACTACGAGGTAAGGCACGTACTTCAAGATAAATGCACGGATTCCAATGCAAATGTACGCAACCTTAGGTGAATGCACGTAAACCAAAGCAAGGCATGTAATTTAATGCAATGCACGTAAATCAAGGTACGACTCTTAAACCTAGTTTAGGGCACGCAATTCAAGGTCAGTGCACACAAATGGAGGTAACGCACGTAAACTGAAGTCAGGGCATATAAGTCGAGGAGTAGGGCATACAATTTTAAGTCAAGGCACGTATGATGAGGCATGCACGAAAACCAAGACAAGGCACGTAATCTAAGGTTGGTCATATAATTGTGGGTCTAAGGAATGCAAATTGAGGTAACACACATTATTCGGGGTCAGAACTCATAGCAACCGAGTTGACTTGCTTTTCTAGTCGTAGAGCTCTCAGAAAGCATTCTAATGGTATGTCGTGCACCGCGTAACTCCTTACGCATCAAAAGTTATGGTCACCGGAGCGACGGAGATCTAGTCTCAAGCCCCACTCCCTCGGTTTGCGGGCCCAGCCTCTACGTGAACTGAAGTTATCTTGCCCAAGGTGCCATGGGATTCGGTAATAAAAATGTTGTGGATTAGGATGTCATCCTTTTCGCGGCTCACGACGTACGATCCGGGATGAAAAAACTGCGCAAAAGAAGAAAAGTGTCTGGAAACTATTGCTAACGTTCGATTTTGGGCTCCGAAAATAGGCGCAGCCGAGCAGGCTTGTCACCCCCGTCGTAGAGCTCTCAGAGAGCTTTCCAACGGCATGCTGTGCGCCGCGTAACTCCTTACGGATCAAAAGTTATGGGCACTGGAGAGACGGATACCTGGTCATAAGCCCCACATCCTCGGTTTACGGGCCCAGCCTCTACGTGAAGTGAAGTTGTCTTGCCCAAGGTGCTGTGGGATTCGGTATTATAAATGTGATGGATTAGGTTGTCGTCCTTTTTGCGGCTCACGACGTATGATCTAGGACGAAAAAACAACATAAATGAACAAAAAGTGAACTGAAACTGTTGAAAATTTTTGATTTTAGGCTACAAAAATAGGCACAGCTGAGCAGGCTTGCTACCCACGTCGTAGATCTCTCAGAGAGCTTTCCAATGGTATGCTGTGCGCCACGTAACTCCTTATGGATCAAAAGTTATGGGTACCGAAGCGACGGATACCTGGTCACAAGCCCCACGCCCTCGGTTTGCGGGCCCACCCTCTACATGAAGTGAAGTTATCTTGCCCAAGGTGCCATGGGATTCGGTAATAGAAATGTGATGGATTAGGTTGTCGTCCTTTCTTCACAACGTACGATCCGAGACGAAAAAACTGCGCAAAAGAAGAAAAGTGTCCCAAAACTGTTGAAAATGTTCAATTTTTAGCTCCGAAAATAGGCATAGCTGAGCAGGCTTGCAACCCCTGTCGTAGAGCTCTCGTAGAGCTTTCCAACCGTATGCAGTGTACCATGTAACTCCTTACTGATCAAAAGTTATGGGCACCAGAGCGACGGATACCTTGTCACAAGCCCCACGGCCTAGATTTGCAGGCTCAACCTCTACGTGAAGTGAAGTTGTCTTGCCCAAGATACCGTGGGATTCGGTAATAGAAATGTGATGGATTATGTTGTCGTCCTTTTCGCGGCTCACGACGTACGATCCGGGATGAAAAGACAACGTAAAAGAACAAAAGTATCCCAAAACTGTTGAAAATGTTTGATTTTCGGCATCGAAAATAGGCACAGTTGAGCAGGCATGCTGCTCACGTCGTAGAGCTCTCGGAGAGCTTTCCAACGGTATGCTAGGCACCGCATAACTCCTTACGGATCAAAAGTTATGGGTACCAGAGCGACGGATACCCGGTCACAAGCCCTACGCCCTCGATTTGCCGGCCCAGCCTTTACGTGGAGCGAACTTGTCTTGCCTAAGGTGCCGTGGGATTTGGTAATAGAAATGTGATGGATTAGGTTGTCATCCTTTTCGCGGCTCACGACGTAGGATCCGGGACGAAAAAACAGTGCAAGAGTAGAAAAGTGTCCCAAAACTGATAAAAATGTTCAATTTTGGGCTCCGAAAACAAGCACAGCCAGCAGGTTTGCTGCCCCAGTCGTAGAGCTCTCGGAGAGATTTCTAACAGTATGATGTGTGCCGCGTAACTCCTTACAGATCAAAAGTTATGGGTACCAAAGCGACGGATACTTGGTCTCATGCCCCACGCCCTCGGTTTGCGGGCCCAGCCTTTACGTGGAGTGAAGTTTCCTTGCCCAAGGTGCCGTGGGATTCGGTAATATAATTGTGAAGGATTAGGTTGTCGACCTTTTAGCGGCTCACGACGTACGATCTGGGATAAAAAAGCAGCGCAAAAGAAAAAAAGTGTCCCGAAACTGTTGCAAACGTTCGATTTTGGGCTCCGAAAATATGCACAGCCGATCGGGCTAGCTGCCTCCATCATAAAGCTTACAGAGAGTTTTCAAACGGTATGTTGTGCACCGCGTAACTTCTTACGGATCAAAAGTTATGGGCACTGGAGCAACTGATACCTTGTCACAATCCCCACGCCCTCGGTTTGCGGGCCCAGCCTCTACATGAAGTGAAGTTGTCTTGCCCGAGGTGTTGTGGGATTCAGTAATAGAAATGTGATGGATTAGGTTGTCGCCCTTTTTGTGGCTCAAGACGTACAATCCGGGACGAAAAATAAGCACAAAAGAAGAAAAGTGTCCCGATACTGTTGAAAATGTTAAATTTTTTGCTTCGAAAATAGGCGCAGCTGGGCAGGCTTGTAGCCTCTGTCATAGAGCTCTCGGAGAGCTTTCCAACGGTATGCAGTGCGCCGCGTAACTCCTTACGGATCAAAAGTTATGGGCATCGTAACGACGGATACCTTGTCACAAGCCCCACGGCCTAGGTGTGTGGGCCCAGCCTCTACGTGAAGTAAAGTAGTCTTGCCCAAGGTGTCGTGGTATTCGGTAATAAAAATGTGATGGACTAGGTTGTCGTCCTTTTCACGACACACGAAGTACGATCCGGAATGAAAAAAGAGCCCAAAAAAAGAAAATTGTCCCGTAACTGATGAAAACGATCAATTTTGGGCCTAAAAAACAAGCGTAGCCTACCAAGCTTGCCACCCCTACCGTAGAGCTCTCAGAGATCTTTCCAACGGTATGATGTCCGCTGCGTAACTCCTTACGGATCAAAAGTTATGGGCACTAGAGCGACGGATACTTGGTCATAAGCCCCATGCCCTCGGTTTGCGGGCCCAACCTCTACATGAAGTAAAGTTGTCTTGTCCAAGGTGCAGCGGGATTCGGTAATAAAAATGTGATGGATTAGGTTGTCGTCCTTTTCGCGGCTCACGACGTACGATCCGGGACGAAAAAAAATAGCGTAAAATAACAAAAGTGACCCGAAACTATTGAAAATGTTCAATTTTGGGATCTGAAAACAAACACAGCTGAGCAGGGTTGCTGCCCACGTCGTAGAGCTCTCAGAGAGCTTTCCAATGGTCTGTTGTGTGCCACGTAACTCCTTACGGATCAAAAGTTATGGGCACCATAGCGACAGATACCTGGTCACAAGCCCCACGACCTAGGTTTACGGGCTCAGCCTCTACGTGAAGTGAAGTTGTCTTGCCCAAGGTACCGTGGGATTCGATAATAGAAATGTGATGGATTAGGTTGTCATCATTTTTGCCACTCACGACGTACGATCCGGGACTAAAAAACAGTGCAAAAGAACAAAAGTGTCCCGAAACAGTTGAAAATGTTCAATTTTGTACTCCGAAAATAGGCACAGCCAAGAAGGCTTGCTGCTCACGTCGTAGAGCCCTCGGAGAGCTTTCCAACGGTGTGATGTGCACCGTGTAACACCTTACGAATCAAAAGGTATGGGCACCGGAGCGACGGATACTTGGTTACATGCACAACGCCCTCGGTTTGCGGGCCCAGCCTCTACGTGGAGTGAAGTTGTCTTGCCCGAGGTGCCATGGGATTCGGTAATAAAAATGTGATGGATTAGGTTGTCACCCTTTTCGTGGCTCACGACGTACGATCCGAGAAAAAAAATAGCATAAAAGAAGAAAAGTGTCCTGAAACTGTTGAAAATGTTCCATTTTTTGCTTCGAAAACAGGCACAGCTGAGCATGCTGGGGTCCCCCGTCGTAGAGCTCTCGGAGAGATTTCCAACGGTATGCAGTGCGCCTCGTAACTCCTTACGGATCAAAAGTTATGGGCACCAGAGCGACGGATACCTGGTCACAAACCCCACGTCCTCGGTTTGCGGGCCCAGCCTCTACGTGGAGTGAAGTTGTCCTGCCCAAGGTGCCGTGGGATTCGGTAATAGAAATGTGATGGATTAGGTCGTCATCCTTTTCGCGGCTCACGAAGTACGATCCGGGATGAAAAACAGTGTAAAAGAACAAAAGTGACCCGAAACTGTTGAAAATGTTTAATTTTGGGACCCAAAAACTGGCACAGCCTAGCAGGCTTACTGCCCAAGCCGTAGAGCTCTCGGAGAGCTTTCCAACGGTCTGTTGTGCGTCACGTAACTCCTTACGGATCAAAAGTTATGGGCACCGTAGTGACGGATACCTGGTCACAAGCCCCACGGCCTAGGTTTGTGGGCCTAGCCTCTACGTGAAGTGAATTTGTCTTGCCCAAGGTACCGTGGGATTCGGTAATAGAAATGTAATGGATTAGGTTGTTGTCCTTTTCGCGGCACACGACGTACGATCCGCGACGAAAAAACAGTGCAAAAGAAGAAAAGTGTCCCGAAACTGTTAAAAATGTTTGATTTTGGGCTCCGAAAACAGGCACAGCTAAGCAGGCTTGCTGCTCACATTGTAGAGCTCTCGGAGAGCTTTCCAAAGGTATGTTGCGCACCACGTAACTCCTTACGGATCAAAACTTATAGGCACTGGAGCGACGGATACCTAGCCACAAGCCCCACGCCCTCGGTTTGCGGGCCCACCCTCTATGTGGAGCGAAATTGTCTTGCCCAAGGTGTCGTGGGATTCGGTAATAGAAATGCGATGGATTAGGTTGTCGTCCTTTTCGCGGCTCACGACGTACGATCCGGGACAAAAAAACTGCGCAAAAGAAGAAAAGTGTCTCGAAACTGATGAAAACATTTGATTTTGGGCCCCAAAAACAGGTGTAGCAAACCAGGCTTGCTGCCACCGTCGTAAAGCTCTCGTAAAGCTTTCCAACGGTATGCTGTACGTTGCGTAACTCCTTACGGATCAAAAGTTATGGGGACCGGAGAGATGGATACCTTGTCACAAGCCCCACGCCCTCGATTTGTGGGCCCACCTCTACGTGAAGTGAAGTTGTCTTGCCCAAGGTGTCATAGGATTCGGTAATAGAAATGAGATGGATTAGGTTGTCGTCCTTTTCGCGGCTCACGACGTATGATCCGGGATGAAAATATAACGCAAAAGAACAAAAGTATCCCGAAACTATTGAAAATGTTTGATTTTGGGCTCTGAAAACAGGCACAGCCGAGCAGGCTTGCTGCCCATGTCGTAGAGCTGTCGGAGAGCTTACCAACAATAAGATGTGCACCGCGTAACGCCTTACGGATCATAAGTTATGGGCACCGGAGAGACAGATACCTAGTCACAAGCCCTACGGCCTTGGTTTGCGAGCCCAACCTCTATGTGAAGTGAAGTTGTCTTGCCCAAGGTGCCATCGGATTCGGTAATAGAAATGTAATGGATTAGGTTGTCATCCTTTTCGCGGCTCACGACATACAATCCGGGACGAAAAAATAGCGCAAAAGAATAAAATTATCCCAATCCTATTGCAAACGTTCAATTTTGGGCTCCAAAAATAGGCGCAGCCCAGCAGGCTAGCGGCGCCCGTTGTAGAGCTCTCGGAGAGCTTTCCAACGGTATGCTGTGCACCGCGTAACTCTTTACAGATCAAAAGTTATGGGCACCGGAGCGAGGGTTACCTGGTCACAAGCCCCACACCCTCGGTTTGTGGGCCCAACCTCTACGTGAAGTGAAGTTGCCTTGCCCAAGGTACCATGGGATTCGGTAATAGAAATGTGATGGATTAGGTTGTTGCCCTTTTCACGGCTCACGGCTCACGACGTACGATTCGGGATGAAAAAATAGTGCGAAAGAAGAAAAGCGTCCCGAGACTGTTGAAAATGTTCAATTTTATGCTCCGAAAACAGGCGCAGCTGAGTTGGCTTACGGACCTCGTTGTAGAGCTCTCGGAGAGCTTTTCAACGGTATGGAGCGATAGATCACAAGGCCCACGCCCTCGGTTTGCGGGCCCAGCCTCTACGTGAAGTGAAGTAGTCTTGCCCTAGGTACCATTGGATTCGGTAATAGTAATGTGATGGATTAGGTTGTCGTCCTTTTCGCGGCTCACGACGTACGATCCGAGATGAAAAAATAGCGCAGAAAAAGAAAAGTGTCACAAAACTTATGAAAATGATCGATTTTGGGGCGCCGAAAACAGGTATAGCCAACTAGGCTTGCTGCCATCGTCGTAGAGCTCTCGGAGAGCTTTCCAATGGTATGTTGTACGCTGCATAATTCCTTACGGATCAAAAGTTATAGGCACCGAAGAGTTGGATACCTGGTCACAAGCCCCATGCCCTCAGTTTACGAGCCCAGCCCCTACGTGAAGTGAAGTTATCTTTCCCAAGGTGTGTTGGGATTCGGTAACATAAATGAGATGGATTAGGTTGTCATCCTTTTCGTGGCTCATGACGTACGATCCGGGATGAAAAAATAGTGCAAAAGAACAAAAGTGTCCCAAAACTGTTGAAAAATGTTCGATTTTGGGCTCCGAAAATAGGCACAGCCGAGCAGGCTTGCTACCCATGTCATAGAGCACTCGGAGAGCTTTCCAACGGTATGCTGTGCGCCGCGTAACACTTTACGAATCAAAAGTTATGGGCACTGGAGCGATGGATACCTGGTCACAAGCCCCACGCCCTCGGTTTGCGGGCCCAGCCTCTATGTGAAGTGAAGTTGTCTTGCCCAAGGTGCCATCAGATTCGGTAATAGAAATGTGATGGATTCGGTTGTCATCTTTTTCGCGGCTCATGACGCACGATCTGGGACGAAAAAATTGCACAAAACAAGAAAAGTGTCCGAAAACTGATGAAAATGTTTGATTTTGGGCTTCGAAAATAGGCTCAGCAGAGCAGGCTTGTCGTCCATGTCTAGAGCTTTCCAACGGTACACTGTGCGCCGCGTAACTCCTTACGGATCAAAAGTTATGGGTACCGGGGCGACAGATACCTGGTCACAAGCCCTACGCCCTCGGGTTGCGGGCCCAGCCTATACGTGAAGTGAAGTTGTCTTGCTCAAGGTTCCGTGGGATTTGGTAATAGAAATGTGATGGATTAGGTTGTCGTCCTTTTCGCGGGTCACGACGTACGATCCAGGATGAAAAAATAGCAAAAAGGAACAAAAGTGACCCAAAACAGTTAAAAATGTTTGATTTTGGGCTCCGAAAATAGGCAGAGCCGAGTAGGCTTGCTGCCCACGTCATAGAGCTCTCGGAGAGTTATTCAACGGTTTGCTGTGCACCGTATAACTCCTTACGGATCAAAAGTTATGAGCACCGGAGCTACAAATACCTGGTCATAAGCCCCACGCCCTCGGTATCTGGCCCAGCTTCTACGTGAAGTGAAGCTGTCTTGTCCAAGGTGCCATGGGATTCGGTAATAGAAATGTGATGGATTAGGTTGTCGTCCTTTTCGCGGCACACGACGTATGATCCGGGATGAAAAAACAGCGCAAAAGAAGAAAAGTGTCCCAAAATTGTTAAAAAAGTTCAATTTTGGGCTCCGAAAACAAGCACAGCTAAGTAGGCTTGCTGCTCACGTTGTAGAGCTCTCGGAGAGCTTTCCAACGGTATGTTGCGCACCACGTAACTCCTTACGGATCAAAACTTATAGGCACTGGAGCGACGGATACCTAGCCATAAGCCCACGCCCTCGGTTTGCGGGCCCACCCTCTATGTGGAGCGAAATTGTCTTGCCCAAGGTGTTATGGGATTCCGTAATAGAAATGTGATGGATTAAGTTGTCGTCCTTTTCGCGGCTCACGACGTACGATCCGGGACGAAAAAACTGCGCAAAAGAAGAAAAGTGTCCCAAAACTGATGAAAACATTTGATTTTGGGCCCCGAAAATAGGTATAGCCAACCAGGCTTGCTGCCACCGTCGTAGAGCTCTCGTAAAGCTTTCCAACGGTATGTTGTACGTTGCGTAACGCCTTACGGATCAAAAGTTATGGGCACCGGAGAGATGGATACCTAGTTACAAGCCCCACGCCCTCGGTTTGCGGGCTCACCTCTACGTGAAGTGAAGTTGTCTTGCCCAAGGTGTCGTGGGATTCGGTAATAGAAATGAGATGGATTAGGTTTTCGTCCTTTTCGCGGCTCACGACGTACGATCCGGGATGAAAATATAACGCAAAAGAACAAAAGTATCCCGAAACTGTTGAAAATGTTCGATTTTAGGCTCCGAAAACAGGCACAGCCGAGCAGGCTTGCTGCCCATGTCGTAGAGCTGTCGGATAGCTTACCAACAATAAGATGTGCGCCGCGTAACCCCTTATGGATCATAAGTTATGGGCACCGGAGCGACGGATACCTAGTCACAAGCCCTACGACCTTGGTTTACGGGCCCAACCTCTATGTGAAGTGAAGTTGTCTTGCCCAAGGTGCCATCGGATTCGGTAATAGAAATGTGATGGATTACGTTGTCATCCTTTTCGCAGCTCACGACATACGATCCGAGACGAAAAAATAGCGTAAAAGAAGAAAAATACCCCAAAACTAATGAAAGCATTTGATTTTGGGTTCCTAAAACAGGCACAGTTGAGCAGGCTTGCTACCCCCGTCGTAGAGCTCTCAGAGAGCTTTCCAACGGTATGTTGTGCACCGCGTAACTCTTTACGGATCAAAAGTTATCGGCACCAGTGCGACGGATACCTGGTCACAAGCCCCGCGCCCTCGATTTACGTGCCCAACCTCTACGTAAAGTGAAGTTGTCTTGCCCAAGGTGCCATGGGATTCGGTTTGTGGGCCCAGCCTCTACGTGGAGCGAAGTTGTCTTGCCCAAGGTTCCATGGGATTCAGTAATAGAAATGTGATAGATTAGGTTGTCGCCCTTTTCGCGGCTCACGACGTACGATCCGGGACAAAAAAATAGCACAAAAGAAGAAAATTATACCAATCCTGTTGCAAACGTTCAATTATGGGCTCCAAAAATAGGCGCAGCCCAGCAGGCTAATGGCGCCCATTGTAGAGCTCTTGGAGAGCTTTCCAACGGTATGCTGTGCGCCGCGTAACTCTTTACAGATCAAACGTTATGGGCACCGGAGCGAGGGTTACCTGGTCACAAGCCCCATGCCCTCGGTTTGTGGACCCAGCCTCTACGTGAAGTGAAGTTGTCTTGCCCAAGGTACCATGGGATTCGGTAATAGAAATGTGATGGATTAGGTTGTCGCCCTTTTCACGGCTCATGACGTACGATCCGGGATGAAAAAATAGCGCGAAAGAAGAAAAGCGTCCCGAGACTGTTGAAAATGTTCAATTTTTTGCTCTGAAAACAGGCGTAGCTGAGTAGGCTTACGGACCCCGTCGTAGAGCTCTCGGAGAGCTTTTCAACGGTATGGAGCGACAGATCACAAGCCCAACGCCCTCGGTTTGCTGGCCCAGCCTCTACGTGAAGTGAAGTAGTCTTGCCCTAGGTACCATGGGATTCGGTAATAGAAATGTGATGGATTAGGTTGTCGTCCTTTTCGCGGCTCACGACGTACGATCCGGGATGAAAAAATAGCGCAGAAAAAGAAAAGTGTCACAAAACTTATGAAAACGATCTATTTTGGGCGCCAAAAACAGGTGTAGCCAACCAGGCTTACTGCCATCGTCGTAGGGCTCTCGGAGAGCTTTCCAATGGTATGTTGTACGCTGCATAATTCCTTACGGATCAAAAGTTATGGGCACCGAAGAGTTGGATACCTGGTCACAAGCCCCATGCCCTCGGTTTATGAGCCTAGCCCCTACGTGAAGTGAAGTTATCTTGCCCAAGGTGTCGTGGGATTCGGTAACATAAATGAGATGGATTAGGTTGTCGTTCTTTTCGTGGCTCACGACGTACGATCCGGGATGAAAAAATAGTGCAAAAGAACAAAAATGTCCCGAAACTGTTGAAAATGTTCGATTTTGGGCTCCGAAAATAGGCACAGCCGAGCAGGCTTGCTACCCATGTCATAGAGCTCTCGGAGAGCTTTCCAACTGTATGCTGTGCGCCGCGTAACACTTTACGAATCAAAAGTTATGGGCACTAGAGCGACGGATACCTGGTCACAAGCCCCACGCCCTCGGTTTGCGAGCCCAACCTCTATGTGAAGTGAAATTGTCTCGCCCAAGGTTCCATCGGATTCGGTAATAGAAATGTGATGAATTCGGTTGTCGTCCTTTTCGTGGCTCATGACGCACGATCTGGGACAAAAAAATTGCTCAAAAGAATAAAAATGTCCGAAAACTGATGAAAACGTTTGATTTTGGGCTTCGAAAATAGGCTCAGTGGAGCAGGCTTGCCGTCCATGTCGTAGAGTTTTCCAACGGTATGCTGTGCGCAGCGTAACTCCTTACGGATCAAAAGTTATGGGCACCGGGGCGACAGATACCTGGTCACAAGCCCTACGCCCTCGGCTTGCAGGCCCAGCCTATACGTGAAGTGAAGTACTCTTGCACAAGGTGTTCTGGGATTCGGTTTGCAGGCCCAGCCTCTACATGGAGCGAAGTTGTTTTGCCCAAGGTACGGTGGGATTCGGTAATAGAAATGTGATGCATTAGGCTGTCGTCCTTTTCGCGGCTCACGACGTACGATCTAGGATGAAAAAAGAGCGCAAAAGAACAAAAGTGTCCCGAAACTGTTGAAAATGTTTGATTTTGGGCTCTGAAACAAGGCACAGCTGAGCAGGCTTGCGACCCATGTCGTAGAGCTCTTGGAGTGCTTTCCAACAGTATGTTGTACGCCGCGTCACTCCTTACGGATCAAAAGTTATGGGCATCGAAGCAACGGATACCTGGTCACAAGCCCCACGCCCTCGGTTTGCGGGCCCAGCCTCTACGTGAAGTGAAGTTGTCTTGCCCAAGGTGCCATCGGATTCGGTAATAGAAATATGATGGATTAGGTTGTCGTCCTTTTCGCGGCTCACGACGTACGATCCAGGACGAAAAAACTGTGCAAAAGTAGAAAAGTGTCCCGAAACTGATGAAAATGTTTGATTTTGGGCCGCAAAAAAGGCGCTATCGAGCAGGCTTACTGCTCCCGTCGTAGAGCTCTCGAAGAGCTTTTCAACGGTATGTTGTACGCCGCGTAACTCCTTACGGATCAAAAGTAATTGGCACCGAAGCGACGGATACCTGGTCACAAGCCCCACGGCTTAGGTTTGCGGGCTCAGCCTCTATGTGAAGCGAAGTTGTCTTGCCCAAGGTACCGTAGGATTCGGTAATAGAAATGTGATGGATTAGATTGTCATCCTTTTTACGGCTCACGACGTACAATCCGGGACGAAAAAATTGCGCAAAAGAAGAAAAGTGTCCCGAAACTATTGCAAATGTTCGATTTTGGGCTCCGAAAATAGGTACAGTCTAGTAGGCTTGTCACCCCTGTCGTAGATCTCTTGGAGAGCTTTCCAATGGTATGTTGTGCGCCGGGTAACTCTTTACGGATCAAAAGTTATGAGCACCGGAGCGACGGATCACAAGCCCCACGCCCTCTGTTTGCAGGCCCAGCATCTACGTGAAGTGAAGTAGTCTTGCCCAAGGTGCCATGGGATTCAGTAATAGAAATGTGATGGATTAGGTTGTCGTCCTTTTCGCGGCTCGCGACGTACGATCCGGGATGAAAAAACAGCGCAAAAAATGAAAAGTGTCCCAAAATTGATAAAAATGATCGATTTTGGGCCCTGAAAACTGGCGTAGGCAACCAGGCTTACTGCCACTGTCGTAGAGCCCTCGGAGAACTTTCCAACAGTATGTTGTACACTGCGTAACTCCTTACGGATCAAAAGTTATGGGCACTAGAGAGACGGATACCAGGTCACAAGCCCTACTCCCTCGGTTTGCGGGCCCAGCCTCTACGTGAAGTGAAGTTGTCTTGCCCAAGGTGTCATGGGATTTGGTAATAAAAATGAGAAGGATTAGGTTGTCGTCCATTTCGAGGCTCATGACGTACGATCTGGGATGAAAAAATAGCGCAAAAGAACAAAAGTGTCTCGAAACTATTGAAAATGTTTGATTTTGGGCTCCGAAAATAGGCACAGCTGAGCAGGCTTGCAGCCCATGTTGTAGAGCTCTCGGAGTGCTTTTCAACGGTATGCTGTGCGCCGTATAACTCCTTACGGATCAAAAGTTATGGGCACCGGAGCAACGGATACCTGGTCAGAAGCCCCACGCCCTCGGTTTGCGAGCCCAGCTTGACGTGAAGTGAAGTTGTCTTGCCCAAGGTGCCATCAAATTCGGTAATAGAAATGTGATCCATTAGGTTGTCGTCCTTTTTGCGGCTCACGACGTACGATCTAAGACGAAAAAACAGTGCAAATGTAGAAAAGTGTCCCGAAACTGATGAAAACGTTTGATTTTGGGCTCCGAAAAGGCACAGCAGAGCAGGCTTGCTACCCTCGTCGTAGAGCTCTCGGAAAGCTTTCTAACGGTATGCAGTATGCCGCGTAACTTCTTACGGATCAGAAGTAATTGGTACCGGAGCGACGAATACCTGGTCACAAGTCCCACGACCTAGGTTTGCGGGCTCAACCTCTACGTGTAGCAAAGTTGTCTTGCCCAAGGTACCGTGGAATTCGGTAATAGAAATGTGATGGATTAGATTGTCGTCCTTTTCGCGGCTCACGATGTACAATCCAGGATGAAAAAATAGTGCAAAAGAACTAAAGTGCCCCGAAACTTGTGAAAATGTTCGATTTTGTGTTTCGAAAATAGGCACAGTCAAGCAGGCTTGCTGCTCACATCGTAGAGATCTCGGAGAGCTTTCCAACAGTATGTTGTGCACCGCATAACTCCTTACGGATCAAAAGTTATGGGCACTAGAACGATGAATACCTGGTCACAAGCCCCACGCCCTCGGTTTGCGGGCCCGACCTCTACGTGGATCGAAGTTGTCATGCCTAAGGTGTTGTGGGATTCGTTAATAGAAATGTGATGGATTAGGTTGTCGTCCTTTTCGCGGCTCACGACGTACGATCCGGGATGAAAAAATAGCGTAAAAGAACAAAAGTGACCTGAAACTATTGAAAATGTTTGAATTTGGGCTCCGAAAATAGGCACAGCCGAGAAGGCTTACTGCCCATGTCGTAGAGCTCTCGGAGAACTTTCCAACAGTCTGTTGTTCGCTGCGTAACTCCTTACGGATCAAAATTTATGGGCACCGGAGTGATGGATACCTGGTCACAAGCCCCACGTCATGGTTTGCGGGCCCAGCCTCTACGTGGAGTGAAGTTGTCTTGCCTAAGGTGTCGTGGTATTTTGTAATAGAAATGTGATAGATTAGGTTGTCGTCCTTTTCGCGGCTCACAACGTACGATCCGGGATGAAAAAACAGCGCAAAAAAAAGAAAAGTGTCCCAAAATTGACGAAAATGATCAATTTTGGTCCTCGAAAACAGGCATAGCCAACCAGGCTTGCCGCCATCGTCGTAGAGCTCTCGGATAGCTTTCCAATAGTATGTCGTACGCTACGTAACTCCTTACGGATCAGAAGTTATGGGCACCGGAGAGACAGATACTTGGTCACAAACCCCATGCCCTCAGTTTGCTGGCCCAGCGTCTACGTGAAGTGAAGTTGTCTTGCACAACGTATCGTGGGATTCGATAATAGAAATGAGATGGATTAGGTTGTCGTCCTTTTCGTGGCTCACGACGCACGATCCGGGATGAAAAAATAGCACAAAAGAACAAAATGTCTGAAAACTGATGAAAATGTTCAATTTTGGGCTCTGAAAATAGGCGTAGCTGAGCAGGCTTGCTGCCCCGTCGTAGAGCTGCTGGAGAACTTTCCAACGGTATGCTATGCGCCACGTAACTTCTTACGGATCAAAAGTTATGGGCACCGAAGCGACGGATACTTGGTCTCAAGCCCCACGCCCTCGGTTTGCGGGCCCATCCTCTATGTGAAGTAAAGTTGACTTGCCCAAGGTGCCATGGAATTTGGTAATAGAAATGTGATGGATTAGGTTGTCGTCCTTTTCGCTGCTCATGACGTACGATCCGGGACGAAAAAATAGCGCAAAAGAAAAAAATATCCCGAAACTGTTACAAATGTTCGATTTTGGGCTTCGAAAATAGGTGCAGCCGATTAGGCTAGCCACCCCTATTGTAGAGCTCTCGGAGAACTTTCCAACGGTATGCTGTGCACCGTGTAACTCCTTACGGATCAAAAATTATGGGCACCGGAGCAACGGATACCTGGTCACAAGCCCCACGCCCTCGGTTTGCGGGCCCAGCCTCGACGTGAAGTGAAGTTGTCTTGCCCAAGGTGCCATCAGATTCGGTAATAGAAATGTGAAGCATTAGGTTGTCGTCCTTTTCGCGGCTCACGACGTACGATCCAGGACGAAAAAACAGTGCAAAAGTAGAAAAGTGTCCCGAAACTGATGAAAACATTTTATTTTGGGCTCCAAAAAAGGTGTAGCCGAGCAGGCTTACTACCCCTGTCATAGAGTTCTCGGAGAGCTTTCTAACGGTATGTTGTACGCCGCGTAACTCCTTACGAATCAAAAGTAATTCGCACCGGAGCGACGGATACCTGGTCACAAGCCCCACGGCCTAGGTTTGCGGGTTCAGCCTCTACGTGTAGGAAAGTTGTCTTGCCCAAAGTACCGTGGAATTCGGTAATAGAAATGTGATGGATTAGATTGTCATCCTTTTCGCGGCTCACGATGTATAATTCGGGATGAAAAAACAGTGCAAAAGAACTAAAGTGTCCCAAAACTGGTGAAAATGTTCGATTTTGTGTTTCGAAAATAGGCGCATTCGAGCAGGCTTGCTGCTCACGTCGTAGAGATCACGGAGAGCTTTCCAACAGTATGTTGTGCACCGCGTAACTCCTTACGGATCAAAAGTTATGGGCACTGGAACGACAAATACCTGGTCACAAGCCCCACGCCCCCGGTTTGCGGGCCCGACCTCTATGTGGAGCGAAGTTTTCATGCCTAAGGTGTTGTGGGATTTGTAAATAGAAATGTGATGGATTAAGTTGTCGTCCTTTTCGCGGCTCACGACGTACGATCCGGGACGAAAAAATAGCGTAAAAGAACAAAAGTGATCTAAAACTGTTGAAAATGTTTGAATTTGGGCTCCGAAAATAGGCACAGCCGAGAAGGCTTGCTGCCCATGTCGTAGAGCTCTCGGAGAACTTTCCAACGGTATGTTTTGCGCCGCGTAACTCGTTACGGATCAAAAGTTATGGGTACCGGAGCGATGGATACCTGGTCACAAGCCGTACGCCTCGGTTTGCGGGCCCAGCCTCTACGTGGAGCGAAGTTGTCTTGCCCAAGGTGTTGTGGGATTCTGCAATATAAATGTGATAGATTAGGTTGTCGTCCTTTTCGCAGCTCACGACATACGATACGGGATGAAAAAATAGCACAAAAAAAGAAAAGTGTCCCGAAACTGATGAAAATGATCAATTTTGGTCCTCGAAAATAGGCGTAACCAACCAGGCTTGCCGCCATCATCGTAGAGCTCTCGAATAGCCTTCCAATAGTATGCCGTACGCTGTGTAACTCCTTACAAATCAGAAGTTATGGGCACCGGAGAGACGGATACCTGGTCACAAGCCCCACACCCTCAGTTTGCTGGCCCAGCGTCTACGTGAAGTGAAGTTTTCTTGCACAACATGTCATGGGATTAGACAATAGAAATGAGATGGATTAGATTGTCGTCCTTTTTGCGGCTTACGACACACGATCCGGGATGAAAAAATAGCGCAAAAGAACAAAATGTCCAGAAACTGATGAAAACGTTCAATTTTGGGCTCTGAAAATAGGCGTAACCGAGTAGGCTTGTTGCCCTGTCGTAGAGCTCTGAAAGAGCTTTCCAACGGTAAGCTATGCACCGCGTAACTTCTTACGGATCAAAAGTTATGGGCACCGAAGCGACGGATACCTGGTCTCAAGCCCCACGCCCTCGGTTTGCGGGCCCAGCCTCTATGTGAAGTGAAGTTGACTTGCCCAAGGTACTGTGAAATTCGGTAATAGAAATGTGATGGATTAGGTTGTCGTCATTTTCGCGGCTCACGACATACGATCCAGGACGAAAAAATAGCGCAAAAGAAAAAAATATCTCGAAACTATTGCAAAAGTTTGATTTTGGGCTCCGAAAATAGGCACAGCCGAGCAGGCTAGCCGCCCCCATTGTAGAGCTCTCGGAGAACTTTCCAACAGTATGCTATGCACTGCGTAACTCCTTACGGATCAAAAGTTATGGGAACCGGAGCGACGGATAGATGGTCACATGCCCCACACCCTCGGTTTGCGGGCCCAGCCTCTACGTGAAGTGAAGTTGTCTTGCCCAAGGTGCCATGGGATTCGGTAATAGAAATGTGATGGATTAGGTTGTCGTCCTTTTCGCGGCTCATGACGTACGATCCGGGACAAAAAAAATAGCGCAAAAGAAAAAAATATCTCGAAATTGTTGCAAACGTTCTATTTTGGGCTCCGAAAATAGGCACAGCTGAGCAGGCTAGCCGCCCCTATTGTAGAGCTCTCGGAGAACTTTCCAACGGTATGCTGTGCACCGCGTGACTCCTTACGTATCAAAAGTTATGGGCACCGAAGCGACGGATACATGGTCACAAGCCCCACGCCATCGATTTGCGGGCCCAACCTCTACGTACAGTGAAGTTGTCTTGCCCAAGGTGTCGCGGGATTTGGTAATAGAAATGTGATGGATAAGGTTGTTGTCCTTTTCGCGGCTCACGACGTACGATCCGGGACTAAAAAATAGCATAAAAGAACAAAATTGACTCGAAACTGTTGAAAATGTTTGATTTTGGGCTTTGAAAACAGGCAGAGCCGAGCAGACTATCCGCCCCGATCGTAGAGCTCTCGGAGAGTTTTCCAACGGTATGTTGTGCGCCGCATAATTCCTTACAGATCAAAAGTTATGGGCACCGGAGCGACGGATACCTGGTCACATGCCCCACGACCTCGGTTTGCGGGCCCAGCCTCTATGTGAAGTGAACTTGTCTTGCCGAAGGTGCTGTGGGATTCGGTAATAGAAATGTGATGGATTAGGTTGTCGTCCTTTTCGCGGCTCACGACGTACGATCCGAGGTGAAAAAAATAGCATAAAAGAACAAAAATGACCCAAAATTGTTGAAAATGTTCAATTTTGGGCTCTAAAAATAGGCTTAGCCGGGTAAGCTTGTTCCCCACGTCGTAGAGCTCTCGGAGAGCTTTACAACGGTATGCTGTGTGCCGTGTAAATCCTTACGGATCAAAAGTTATGGGCACTGGAGCAATGGATACCTGGTCACAAGCCCCACGCCCTCAGTTTGCAGCCCCAGCCTCTACATGAAGTGAAGTTGTCTTGCCCAAGGTGCTGTGGAATTCGGTAATAGAAATGTGATGGATTAGGTTGTTGTCATTTTAGCGGCTCATGACGTACAATCCGGGATGAAAAAACAGCGCAAAAAAAGAAAATTATCCCGAAACTGATGAAAATGATCGATTTTTTGCCTCGAAAACTGGCGTAGCCAACGAAGCTTGCTGCCCCCTTCGTAGAGCTCTCGGAGAGCTTTTCAACGGTATGCTGTGCGCCGCGTAACTCCTTGTGGATCAAAAGTTATGGGCACCGGAGCGACGGATACTTGGTCACAAGTCCCACGCCCTTGGTTTGCGGGCCCAACCTCTACATGAAGTGAAGTAGTGTTGACCAAGGTGCAGTGGGATTTGGTAATAGAAATGTGATGGATTAGGTTGTTGTCTTTTTCGTGGCTCATGACGTACGATCCGGGATGAAAAAATAACGCATAAAAGAAAAGTGTCCCGAAACTGATGAAGACAATCGATTTTGCTCCCCGAAAATTGGCGTAGCCAACTAGGCTTGCTGCCACCGTCGTTGAGCTCTCGGAGAGCTTTCTAATGGTATGTTGTGCGCCGCGTAACTCCTTACGGATCAAAAGTTATGGGCACCGGAGCGACGTATACCAGGTCACAAGCCCCACGCGTTTGGTTTGCGGGTCTATACCTCTACGTGAAGTAAAGTTGTTTTGCCCAAGGTACCGTGGGATTTAGTAATAGAATTGTGATGGATTAGGTTATCGTCCTTTTCGCGGCTCACAACGTACGATCTGGGACGAAAAAACAGCGTAAAAGAACAAAAGTGACCCGAAACTATTGAAAACCATCGATTTTGGGCTCCGAAAATGGTACAGCCGATCAGGCTTGCTGCCCACCGTAGAGCTCTCAGAGAGCTTTCCAACGGTATGTTGTGCGCCACGTAACTCCTTACATATAAAAATTTATGGGCACCGAAGCGACAAATACCTGGTCTCAAGCCCCACGCCCTCAGTTTGCGGGCCCAGCCTCTACGTGAAGTGAAGTAGTCTTGCCCAAGATGTCGTGGGATTCGGTAATAGAAATGTGATGGATTAGGTTATCGTTCTTTTCGCGGCTCACGACGTACGATCCAGGACGGAAAAATAGTGCAAGAGAAGAAAAGTGTCCCGAAACTGATGAAAACGTTCAATTTTGGTCTCCGAAATAGGCGTAGCCGAGCAGGCTTGCTGCCCCCGTCGTAGAGCTCAAGGAGAGCTTTCCAACGGTATGCTGTGCGCCGCGTAACTCCTTACGGATCAAAAGTTATGGGCACCGAAGTGACGGATACATGGTCTCAAGCCCCACGCCCTCAATTTACAGGCCTAGCCTCTACGTGTAGTGAAGTAGTCTTGCCCAAGGTGCCATGGGATTTGGTAATAGAAATGTGATGGATTAGGTTGTCGTCCTTTTCGCGGCTCACGACGTACGATCCGGGATGAAAAAATAGCGCAAAAAAAGAAAAGTGTCCCAAAATTGATGAAAACGATCGATTTTGGGCCCCAAAAATGGGCGTAGCCAACTAGGCTTGCTGCCACCATTGTAGAGCTCTCGGAGAGCTTTCCAACGGTATGCTGTATGTGAGGCCTAACCCTGAATAACGTGTCTTACCTAGATTTGCATGCCTTAGACCCAGAATTATATGACTGACCTTGGATTACGTGCCTTGTCTTGATTTTTGTGCATGCCTCGTCATATGTGCCTTGACCTAGAATGGTGTGTCCTAATCCCTGACTGACGTGAGATACCTAGATATACATGTCCTGACCTCGATGTACGTGTGTTACCTTGTTTCGTGTGTCCTAACCTTAAACTGCGTACCGCAACCTAGATATAGAGTCGTGTCTTGGTTTGCGTACATTTCATTGAACTACGTACCTTACATTGGTTTGCGTGCATTCACCTAGGATTGTGTGCATTTGCATTAGAATCCGTGCACTTACCTTGAAGTATGTGTCTTAGTCTTGAAGTACGTGCCATACCTCGTAGTTCGTGTCTATCTCGTAGTTCGTGCCCTAGAACCTAGGAAAACGTGCCTACATGCTAATCAAGAAAGCATCCTACACGAAGCACTAGACTATAGAATAATCCTACAAACTCCACTAACTATATTCTAATCCTAAGTCAATGCACTAAAAGACGAAATGCTAAACACTAGACATTCTTTATTCCTTATTCTTTATTCTTTTGCAAAATCCATGCACCTCAAAATTCTACATTTATTATAACTTATAGCATGCTTTGCAACTTCAAAATCAAACCTAGACAAGCTATGACACCAACACATAAAACAATGCATAAAAAAACTCCTAAATATCCTACCCAAAGCCACCATTCTCGGCCTTTGCAATGCCATGCCAAAAAACAATTCAAACATGCTTAATAGTTGACACAAATTCAGAATTTTAGTAGCTCAAGGCTGACCACATACACAAACACATAATTTCTTTCTCTAAAAATCTCATTCTCTCATTTCCTCTCTCTCTCTCGGCCAAGGATGCATCCTCAAGCTCCATGGCTCAAGCTCATCTTCTAAGGTTCTCCTAGGCACTCAAGGACTCTAAGAAACTCGTCCATGGCAGCCCAAGCAAGCAAGAAGCAAGAAAAATTGCATGCAAGCTCATAGAACTCTTCATTTCGGCCTAGGTATGTTTGATAGCTTTTATTTCATTTCCTTTTGTTCTAACCACATGCACATACTAAGAACATGGTAACTAAGCTAGGAATTAGAGAACCTCAAGCTATCTCTCGGCCAAGCAAGGAGAGAAGACCTTTTTGTGCATCTTCAAGAGCATTGTGCATCTTCATCTATAGCTTTCAAAAATCACATGCATGCCTTCATATGACTATATTTACCTATGTAGTTGTCGTATATGTGTGTACATGAGCTTATATAACCATGCATGACTAGATTTTTGGCTAGAACTTGAAGATAAGTAAAAATCGCGTAGCTGGCAGATTTCTGACTTGGTAGTGCGAAGTGAATTTGGCCTAGTAAATGATGTCACAAATGCATGAAAATTGGTAGGACACTATTTTTTCCAGTTTTGAGCATTTTTAATAGAAATAGGCTAAGGCCAATTCTGACTCTATGGCCTCCAAAATGGTCAAACATCGTGAGGTGTCTAAATCTGGAAGAATTGGAAAAATGAAATAGATTTCTGGCAGATTTCTGGCTCTGTAGAACGAAGCATTTTTGACCTAGTAAATGTTTGTGAAATTGCATGAAAATTTATAAGTTACTATATTTTGCAGTTCTGGACATTTTTGCCAGAAATAGACTAAAGCCAATTCTGACTCTAAGACCCTCAAAAATAGCAAAAATCGTAATGTATCTAAAACTGGACAGTTTTACGTAGTCTCACGGTTTTGGCCATAACTTCTAAGTCCAAACTCCAAATGATGCAAGGTTTGTTCCTAGATTTAAATCACTCATTAAGCGTTAATTTGACACTTTTTTCACTGAAATTGGAGATTGTTTGCTTGTCTAATCGAAAGTGGGAAAACAGACTATTGCGGTGAGGGTTTTGTTTAGTGATGTGCTTAGAATCATGTTGAGACCTTGCTTGGGGTATTGAATGCTTGGAATTGTGGCACTTGGATGTTGTGTGGACTGTTGTGGTTGGTTGAAGTTGCTTAATGTGATTGATGTATGGTTTGGGATCATTAATCGATGAATGGCTTGCTTAATCGAACGTTTAAGCACGGAATTGAGACCCTAACGCTTATGAATTTTGTTAAGAGATGGCCTATTGGTTAAATGTGTCAAATTGTGTGGTTAATAGGCTGCCTGTATTTGTCCTTATAGCTCTAAATGTGATTTTCTATGATTGCATGTTGCTAAGTGAGCTATTCTTGTATCCGGTCTCGTATAAATGTCGTTGCATGCTTGTACAATGTTAATACTTGATACGTGAACCCCGAAATGAGTTATATGACTTGATTTATATGTGTCACTCGGCTGCCAGTTTAATGTTCATATGACTCTACATGTTTTACAAAGTGAAAATTCATGTTAAGCATGCCTCATTCGTTTACTTGACAATATGTGATCTTGAAATTGCTCGGAGGCAACCTACTTTGTTGTCCTCCTAATGTGATATGTTAAATGTTATAAATGTGCATTGCATACAAGGTTGCAACCTTTCATTGTGGCATGGTAGCGTTTCACGAACGCCAGGCGGTATAGGGCTTGCCGGTGCTTCCGTGACTACCATGGTCCAATTCCCTCTCTCGCTTGGCATTCCACCCTCGGAGAGTTGGGTCGTAGGTTTTCGGGGTACATCCAGAGTACACCCAATTGGGAGCGATAAGTGGATAATTGAAGTCGGCCGCAACAATTGTTATCGAAAATGATCTTGAGAGAAAATGCTCACCGATTGATCTCGAGAGCGAAAGCTCACCGTATCCTTTTTACTATGTGCTTAAGTACTCTCACTTGGTTCCTAGAGGACCTCGGGGAAGAAAGACAGGTAAATGTGTTCATTTATATATATTTGTTATATTATGAGCTTACTTGTTCTGTTTGACATGTTTTCAAAGGAATTTTCATAAAGTTTAACCGGAAAAGGATTTCAAAATATTATTTCTCGTTCCCCCTCACTGAGTTCATAAGGAATCACCCTCTTTTATCATCACAGGTGAAGAACATCTGGAACAGATACCCGAGAAAAATGTGTCCGTTGATGATTCCCTGGAATGATTACATGCCTTATGTGCCTTGCCTGACTGTCGCTATTTTGTGAACGTTATGCTTGCTTTGAAGAATACTTATTTTGTTGATGTAAATGACCCCGTTGTAATTTGAGTCTAATTTTGAAATTGTACTATCTACAACCGGACGAACTCTTTATTTGGTTGTTTACTTTTATTATCTTGAATAGTAGCTATCGTAGGCAATTAAACCACTATGTAAAAAATCAACTAAGTTAATTTTATCTAATTTCTCTTAGGTGCTCATTTGTAAACTAAAGGATAATAGGTACTTGCATGATAGGAAACTGGCAAATAAACGGGACATAGTTATCATGCTAGGGTTGTCAATCAAACGAGACCATCGAGATAAATTAGTGGGCATATCTATTGATAACAAAATAGGAAATTTTAATTGGAATTGAATCAATGATTAAAGGATTTGAGGCATTTTAGAAAATAGGTCAAACCAAAGGTCCTAAATATAGCCGTCATGCTGCCGGTTTTTCGGAAAAACTTTTGGAGTTCTAGGCCAACGTTAAGCATTAAATCATAACAAAAGGCTCAGTGTGTAAAATAACGATAATGATTTAGGTACCTATAAAGGTTAGACTAGGGTGTGATCTAATCATTCAAGTCATATCACGTACTTAATCGTTCAAGAAGGTTTAACACTTAACGTTTTAGCCTAAACTCCGCAATTTTTCGAAAAACCAGCAGCATGACGTGTCACGCCCTAACCCGGCCTATAAAGGTTAGACTAGGGTGTGATCTAAACATTCAATTCATGTCTCATACTCAATCGTTCATGAAAGTTTAACACTTAACGTTTAGCCTAGACTCCACAATTTTTCCGGAAAACCGGCAGCATAACGGCTGTAATTGGGCTCTTTAGTTTGACCTAGTTCTCTAAACGCCTCAAAATTTCCAATCTCAATTTCATTTCCAACAAAGATTACTATTTATCAATTGAAACGCTACTAGTTGTCTTGAAGTCTCGTTTGATTAATAACCTAGCATGATACTATGTCTCGTTTGTTTGTTAATCCTTGTTACAAACGTACCTGTTGATCTTAGCTTATCAATGAGTACCTGCTTAAGATTGGATGGGTTCATTTTACTTAATCCTTACCTGATGCTTCATAATCCTATGATAGATACTAGCCAATAACGATAGCAAAACGACCACAGTAATGTCTATCTAGTTATTATCATTACAAACCAAAATTAGATCCCAAATTACAACAGGGGTCTTTTACATTACAATAGCAAGAATTATAAGAAATGAAATAGTCTTCAAGCAACATATTGTTCACAAAATGGCCATAGTCACGTAAGGCACATAGGGCAAGCATTCATTCCAAGGAATCATCGTTAGGCACGTCGTCCTCGGGTACCTGTTCTTGGTCTTCTTCACCTGAGATGATAAAAGAGGGTGAGTCCTTTTGAACACAGTAAGGGGGAACGAGAAATAGGTTTGAAACTCATTTTTTGGTTCAACTTATTAAAACCCTTTTTGCAAGCATAAACATATCACAAGTAAGTACATAACATAATATAAAAGTAAAGGAACACAATTACCCATCTTTCCTCCCCGAGGTCCTCTAGGAACCAAGCGAGAGTACTTATACACATAGTGAAAAGGATACGGTGAGCTTTTGCTCTCAGTTCATGTCAGTATCAGTTGTTGCGGCCGACTTCAAATCATCCCCTTATCACGCCAAATGGGTGTACTCCGGATGTACCCCGAAATCCTACGACGCAAATCTCCGAGGAAGTTTAGCCCCCAAGCAAGAGAGGGAATTGGACAATGGTAATCACGGTTGCATCGGCAAGCCCGATGTCGCCCGGTGTGCGTGAACGCTACCATGCCAGAATGAAAGGTTGCAACCTTGTATGCAATGCACATTTATGACATTTAATATATCACATTTGGAGGTCAACAAAGTAGGTTGCCTCCGAACAGTCATAAGATTGCACATTGACAAGTAAACAAGCGAGACACGATATGACAGGCAATTTTACTTAAAAAGTACATGGAGTTATATGAGTATTAAACGGGCAGCCATGTAAATCAAGTCATATAACTCACTTCGAAGTTCACGTAATCAAATAACAAGATTATTCAACATGCAACGACATCTATGTGGAACCGGGTGCAAGAAAGGCCTACTTGTCAACATGTAATCATCGAAATCATGTTTAGGGCTATGAGGGCAACTACGGGCAGCCTACTAAACACATAATCAAACACAATATCCAAAGGATCAACACTTAGCGAGTTTACCTAGTTACTAGGGTTTCAATTCGTGCTTACCCGTGCGATTAAACCCCAAGTCATCTCGTAATTAAGCTTAAGCCATGCATTGATTAATTCCAACACCCTCAAGCATTCAAAACAGTCCACACAACATCCAAATGCCACAATCCCAAGCATTTAAAACAACAAGAGAAGCTACAATAATTTTTCTAAGCATTTCACTAAGTGAAACCCTGACTGCAATGGACTGTTTTCTCACAATCATTATGACAAGCCAACAATCTCCAATTCCAGTGACTAAGATGTCAAATTAAAGCTTAAGAAGTTAACTAAATTCAGAAACAAACCTCGCATCATTTGGAGTTCGGGTTCAATAGTTATAGCCAAAACAGTGAGATTGCACAAAACTGTCCAGATTTGCACACATTTCAATACTCGTCATTTTTGAGGATCTTAGGGTCAGATTTAGCCTTAGTCCATTTCTGACAAAACTGTCCAGAACTGAAACATATAGCAGCACACCAAATTTCATGTATTTTGGATATCATTCACTAAGTCAAAACTGGTTCGTTCTACAAGGTCAGTGAATCTGCCAAAACCTGCTTCATTTTTCCAGACTTTTCAGATTTGGACAAATTTTAATAATTTGCCATTTTGAGGACCTTATATTCAAAATTAGCTTTGCTCTATTTCTGCAAAAAGTGTTCAAAACTGGCAAAACTAGTTACTTACCAATTTGTACGCATTTTCAACATCATTTACCTAGTCAAAATTACCTCGTACCAATAAGACAGAGGGCTGTCACATACACGATTTCATCTATCATCACATTCTAGCCAAAAATCTTGCCATGCATGTTTATAAAAGTTCATGAACGCACATATATCTGAAGTACAGAAGTAAAGATAGACATTTAAGGGCATGCATGTGGTTTTTTGAAAGATTTTCAAGAAGTTTTAGCCATCGCCTTAGCAAAACAACAAGAAGATGCACAAGACTCTTGATGGTTGCACAAGATTGACTCTTTTCCTTGCTTAGCCGAGACACCACTCGATTTTCTCTAATTTCCTAGCTTTATAACCAAGTTCTTAGTAGGTGCATGTGGTTAGAACAAGGAGAAAAGAAATGGAAGCTAGCAAACTCACCTAAGCCGAAATGGAGGTTCAAAGAGCTTGCATGTCTGTTTCTTGCAACCTAGCTTGCTTAGTCGAGCTCCCTAGCTTCTTGCATCCCTTGATGAACCATGGAGTGATGAAGATAAGCTATGGAGTGTAGAAACTTAGCCAAGGCCGAGAGAGAGAAAGAAGAATGAGAGGGAGAGAGAAGAATGAGAGGAAATAAGAGAAAATGAAGAAAAAAAAAATAAAAGTTTTGCAAAGTTTGAAGCATATGTCGGCCTTGAGCTTGTAAATTTCAGATTTGTGTCTTCAAGAAGCACAATTTGAATCATCCTAGCTTGGGCAAGGAGCTTGTGTCAAGATTTGGAGTTTTGAGGAGGGTTTTGAGCTAATTTTTTATGCGTTGTGTCATAACTTGTCTAAGCATGAACTTTGAAATTGCAAAGCTTGATCACATGCTCCTACATGGTCAGTCAAGGCTTGAAAAATGCTGAATCTTTGTCATCTTTTGAGCATTATTTAATTGTGTGTTTGGAAAGTGCAAAAGAATAAGGAATAAAGAATAAGAATGTCTAGCTTTTGGTGCAATTTCGTCTTCTAGTGAGTTGAATTAGCATTTTAATATTAGTTAGTGGAGTTTGTAGGATTAATAAATGATCTAGTGCTTCGTGTGAGATGCTTTCTTGATTAACGTGTGGGCATGCTTTCCTAGGTTTAGGGCACGCACTACGAGATAAGTCATGAACTACAAGACGAATGCACGTCTCCCAAGTAAATGCACGCAACCCTAAATAAATGCACGTAATTCAATGCAAGGTACACAAAACGAAATACAATTCTTAAACCTAGGTCAAGGCACGCAAATCTAGGTTAGGGCACACGAAACAAAATATTGCACGCAAATCGAGGTCAGGCCTCACATGATGGTTGTAATTGGGCTTTTTAGTTTGACCTAATTTTCAAAACGCCTCAAATTTTTCAATCTCAATTTCGTTTCCAACAAAGATTACTATTTATCATCAATTGAAACACCTACCAGTATTCTCGAAGTCTCGTTTGAGTAATAACCTAGCATGATACTATGTCTTGTTTGTTTGCTAATCCTTGTTACAAACGTACCTGTTGATCTTAGCTTATCAATGAGTACCTGCTTAAGATTGGATGGGTTCATTTTACTTAATCCTTACTTGATACTTCATAATCCTATGATAGATACTAGCCAATAACGATAGCAAAAACGACCACAGTAGTGTCTATCTAGTTATTATCAGTACAAACCAAAATTAGATCCCAAATTACAACGGGGGTCTTTTACATTACAATAGCAAGCATCATAAGAAATGAAATAGTCTTCAAGCAACATATTGTTCACAAAATGGACATAGTCACGTAAGGCACGTAGGGCAAGCAATCATTTCAAGGAATCATCGTTAGGCACGTCGTCCTCGGGTACCTGTTCTTGGTCTTCTTCACCTGAGATGATAAAAGAGGGTGAGTCCTTATGAACTCAGCGAGGGGAACGAGAAATAGGTTTGAAACTCATTTTCCAGTTCAACTTATGAAAACCCTTTTTGCAAGCATGAATATATCACAAGTAAGTACATAACATAATATAAAAGTAAAGAAACACAATTACCCGTCTTTCCTCCCCGAGGTCTTCCAGGAACCAAGCGAGATTACTTATACACATAGTGAAAAGGATACGGTGAGCTTTTGCTCTCAGTTCATGTCAATATCAGTTGTTGCGGCTGACTTCAAATCATCCCCTTTATCACGCCAAATGGGTGTACTCCGGATGTACCCCAAAATCCTATGACCCAACTCTCCGAGGAAGTCTAGCCCCCAAGCAAGAGAGGGAATTGGACAATGGTAGTCACGGTTGCACCGGCAAGCCCGATGCCGCCCGGTGTGCGTGAACGCTACCACGCTAGAATGAAAGGTTGCAACCTTGTATGCAATGCACATTTATGACATTTAATATATCATATTTGGAGGTCAACAAAGTAGGTTTCCTCCGAACAGTAATAAGATTGCACATTGACAAGTAAACAAGCGAGGCACGATATGACATGCAATTTCACTTAAAAATCACATGGAGCTATATGATTATTAAACGGGCAGCCATGTAAATCAAGTCATATAACTCACTTCGAAGTTCACGTAATCAAATAACAAGATTATTCAACATGCAACGACATCTACATGGAACAGGGTACAAGAAAGGCCTACTTGTCCATGTAATCATCGAAATCATGTTTAGGGATATGAAGGCAACTACGGGCAGCCTATTAAACACACAATCAAACACAATATCCAAAGGATCAACACTTAGCGAGTTTACCTAGTTAGTAGGGTTTCAATTCGTGCTTACCCGTGCGATTAAACCCCAAGTCATCTCGTAATTAAGCTCAAGCCATGCATTGATTAATTCCAACACCCTCAAGCATTCAAAACAGTCCACACAACATCCAAATGCCACAATCCCAAGCATTTAATACAACAAGAGAAGCTACAATAATTTTTCTAAGCATTTCACTAAGTGAAACCCTCACTGCAATGGACTGTTTTCTCATAATCATTAAGACATTCCAAAAATCTCCAATTCCAGTGAATAAGATGTCAAATTAAAGCTTAAGAAGTGAACTAAATTCAGAAACAAACCTCGCATCATTTGGAGTTCGGGTTCAATAGTTATAGCCAAAACAGTGAGACTGCACAAAACTGTCCAGATTTGCACACATTTGAATACTTGTCGTTTTTTAGGGCCTTAGGGTCAGATTTATCCTTAGTCCATTTCTGACAAAAATGTCCAGAACTGAAAAATCTAGCAGGACACCAAATGTAATGAATTTTGGATATCATTCACTAAGTCAAAACTGGTTCATTCTACAAGGTCAGTGAATCTGCCAAAACCTGCTTCATTTTTCCAGACTTTCCAGATTTGGACATATTTTAATAATTTGCCATTTTGAGGACCTTAGACTCAAAATTAGCTTTGGTCTATTTCTGCGAAAAGTGTTCAAAACTGTCAAAAATAGTTACCTACCAACTTTCACTTATTTTCAACATCATTTACCTAGTCAAAATCTCCTCGCACCAACAAGACAGAGGGCTGTCACATACACGATTTCATCTATCATCATATTCTAGCCAAAAATCTTGCCATTCATGTTTATAAAAGCTCATGAACACACATATAGCTCAAGTACAGAAGTAAATATAGACATTTAAGGGCATGCATGTGGTTTTTTGAAAGATTTTCAAGAAGTTTTAGCCCTCACCTTAGCAAAACAACAAGAAGATGCACAAGACTCTTGATGGTTGCACAAGATTGACTCTTTTCCTTGCTTAGCCGAGACACCACTCGATTTTCTCTATTTTCCTAGCTTTATAACCAAGTTCTTAGTAGGTACATGTGGTTAGAACAAGGAGAAAAGAAATGGAAGCTAGCAAACTCACCTAAGCCGAAATGGAGGTTCAAAGAGCTTGCATGTGTGTTTCTTGAAACCTAGCTTGCTTAGTCGAGCTCCCTAGCTTCTTGCATGACTTGATGAACCATGGAGTGATGAAGATAAGCTATGGAGTGTAGAAACTCAGCCAAGGCCGAGAGAGAGAAAGAAGAATGAGAGGGAGAGAGAAGAATGAGAGGAAATAAGAGAAAATGAAGAAAAATAAAATAAAAGTTTTGCAAAGTTTGAAGCATATGTCGGCCTTGAGCTTGTAAATTTCAGATTTGTGTCTTCAAGAAGCACAATTTGAATCATCCTAGCATGGGCAAGGAGCTTGTGTCAAGATTTGGAGTTTTGAGGAGGGTTTTGAGCTAATTTTTTATGCATTGTGTCATAACTTGTCTAAGCATGAACTTTGAAATTGCAAAGTTTGATCACATGCTCCTACATGGTCAGTCAAGGCTTGAAAAATGCTGAATCTTTGTCATCTTTTGAACATTATTTAATTGTGTGTTTGGAAAGTGCAAAAGAATAAGGAATAAAGAATAAGAATGTCTAGCTTTTGGTGCAATTTCGTCTTCTAGTGAGTTGAATTAGCATTTTAATATTAGTTAGTGGAGTTTGTAGGATTAATAAATGATCTAGTGCTTCGTGTGAGATGCTTTCTTGATTAACGTGTGGGCATGCTTTCCTAGGTTTAGGGCACACATTACGAGATAAGGCATGAACTACAAGACGAATGCACGTCTCCCAAGTAAATGCACGCAACCCTAAATGAATGCACGTAATTCAATGCAAGGCACACAAAACGAAACACAATTCTTAAACCTAGGTCAAGGCACGCAAATCTAGGTTAGGGCACATGAAACGAAATACTGCACGCAAATCGAGGTCGGGCCTCACATGATGGCTGTAATTGGGCTTTTTAGTTTGACCTAATTCTCAAAACGCCTCAAATTTTTCAATCTCAATTTTGTTTCCAACAAAGATTACTATTTATCATCAATTGAAATGCCTACCAGTTGTCTCGAAGTCTCGTTTGATTAATAACCTAGCATGATACTATGTCTTGTTTGTTTGCTAATCCTTGTTACAAACGTACTTGTTGATCTTAGCTTATCAATGAGTACCTGCTTAAGATTGGATGGGTTCATTTTACTTAATCCTTACCTGATACTTTATAATCCTATGATAGATACTAGCCAATAACGATAGCAAAACGACCACAGTAGTGTCTATCTAGTTATTATCAGTACAAATCAAAATTAGATCCCAAATTACAACAGGGGTCTTTTACATTACAATAGCAAGCATCATAAGAAATGAAATAGTCTTCAAGCAACATATTGTTCACAAAATGGCCATAGTCACGTAAGGCACGTAGGGCAAGCAATCATTTCAAGGAATCATCGTTAGGCACGTCGTCCTTGGGTATCTGTTCTTGGTCTTCTTCACCTGAGATGATAAAAGAGGGTGAGTCCTTATGAACTCAGCGAGGGGAACGAGAAATAGGTTTGAAACTCATTTTCCAGTTCAACTTATGAAAACCCTTTTTGCAAGCATGAATATATCACAAGTAAGTACATAACATAATATAAAAGTAAAGGAACACAATTACCCGTCTTTCCTCCCCGAGGTCTTCCAGGAACCAAGCGAGATTACTTATACACATAGTGAAAAGGATACGGTGAGCTTTTGCTCTCAGTTCATGTTAGTATCAGTTCATATCTCAATCTCCAATTCCAGTGAATAAGATGTCAAATTAAAGCTTAAGAAGTGAACTAAATTCAGAAACAAACCTCGCATCATTTGGAGTTCGGATTCAATAGTTATAGCCAAAACAGTGAGACTGCACAAAACTGTCCAGATTTGCACACATTTGAATACTTGTCGTTTTTGAGGGCCTTAGGGTCAGATTTAGCCTTAGTCCATTTCTGATAAAAATGTCCAGAACGGAAAAATATATCAGCACACCAAGTTTCATGTATTTTGGATATCATTCACTAAGTCAAAACTGGTTCTTTCTACAAGGTCAGTGAATCTGCCAAAACCTGCTTCATTTTTCCAGACTTTCCAGATTTGGACACATTTTAATACTTTTCCATTTTGAGGACCTTAGAGTCAAAATTAGCTTTGGTCTATTTCTACAACAAGTGTTCAAAACTGGCAAAACTAGTTACCTACCAATTTTCAAGCATTTTCAAGATCATTTACCTAGTAAAAATCACCTCGCACCAACAAGACAGAGGGCTGTCACATACACGATTTCATCTATCATCACATTCTAGCCAAAAATCTTGCCATGCAAGTTTATAAAAGCTCATGAACACACATATATCTCAAGTACATAAGTAAAGATAGACATTTAAGGGCATGCATGTGGTTTTTTGAAAGATTTTCAAGAAGTTTTAGCCCTCACCTTAGCAAAACAACAAGAAGATGCACAAGACTCTTGATGGTTGCACAAGATTGACTCTTTTCCTTGCTTAGCTGAGACACCACTCGATTTTCTCTAATTTCCTAGCTTTGTAACCAAGTTCTTAGTAGGTGCATGTGGTTAGAACAAGAAGAAAAGAAATGGAAGCTAGCAAACTCACCTAAGCCGAAATGGAGGTTCAAAGAGCTTGCATGTGTGTTTCTTGCAACCTAGCTTGCTTAGTCGAGCTCCCTAGCTTCTTGCATGCTTTGATGAACCATGAAGTGATGAAGATAAGCTATGGAGTGTAGAAACTCAGCCAAGGCCGAGAGAGAGAGAGAAGAAATGAGAGAGGAATGAGAGGAAATAAAGGAAAATGAGAGAAAAATAAAAGCTTTGCAAAGTTTGAAGCATATGTCGGCCTTGAGCTTTGCAAATTCAGATTTTGTGTCTTCAAGAAGCATCATTTGAAGTGTCTAGCATGGGCAAGGAGCTTGTGTCGAGAATTGGAGCTTTGAGGAGGGTTTTGAGCTAATTTTTTATTGATTTGTGTCATAGAATTGTCTAGGTTCAATTTTGAATTATGCAAGCAAGCACAAATGCACACAAGGTGGTCGGCCAAGGCATTGCAAGAATCTGAATTTTTTGTCTTGGTTGAGCAATATTTTAATTGTCTTTTATGCAAAGAATAAGGAATAAGGAACAAAGAATAAAGAATGTCTAGCATTTTGTAAGATTTTGTCTTCTAGTGGGTTGAATTAGTAATTTAATATTAGTTAGTGGGATTTGTAGGATTAATTATTGACCTAGTGCTTCGTGTAAGATGCTTTCTTGATTAGCGTGAGGGCACGCTTTCTTAGGTTTTGGGCACGCACTACGAGGTATAGCACGAACTACAAGATGAATGCACGTTTCCCAAGTAAATGCACGCAACCCTAAATAAATACACGTAATTCGATACAAGGCACACAAAACGAAACACAATTCTTATACCTAGGTCACGGCACACAAATCTTGGTTAGGGCACACGAAACGAGGTATCACACGCAAATCGAGGTCGGGCCTCACATCCTCCCTTCCTTAAAATAATTTCGTCCCGAAATTCAATATTACCTTTGAAATAAAGCTGGATATTATTGCTCCATTTGGTCTCGCCTTTCCCACGTTGCTTCTTCAACTCCATGATGATCCCACAACACTTTCACCATCGGTATAGATTTGTTGCGCAGCTCCTGATCTTGCTGGTCTAGGATCCAAATGGGCTTCTTTTCATAAGACAAGTTCTCTCGAAGCTGTAACGGCTCTGGCTCCAAGATATGCGATGGATCAGGGTGATACTTCCGCAGCATCGAAACCTGAAAGACGTCGTGAATATTGGAGAGGTTTTGGGGTAGTTCCAGGTGATACACCAACTTGTCAACCTTCTCAATTATCTCGAATGGTCCTACAAACCTTGGGCTTAACTTTCGACCCTTGCCGTGTTTAATTAGTCCCCTCCGGGGTGATATCTTCAAGAACACCTTGTCGTCGACCCCGAACTCTAGGCTCCGTCTCCGTCGGTCTACATAACTTTTCTGCCTGCTCTGGGTGGTAAGCATCCGTTTTCGGACGAGGTGGATATTATCAACAGTCTTCATAAGTTCAGGTAGAAGGGTCGGGTCAAAAGTCTTCGTCTCACCTACTACATCCCATTAAATTGGGGATCGACACTTACATCCATACAATGCCTCAAATGGGGCCATCCCGATAGTGGCCTGATAACTATTCTTATAAGCGAACTCCGCTAGAGACAGGCATTTCTCCCAACCTTTCCCGAAGTCTAAAACACACGCCCTCAACATATCCTCCAGAATCTGAATAGTTCTCATAGATTGTCCATCAGTCTAAGGGTGATAAGCCGTGCTGAAACTCAACTTCGTTCCCAAAGCTTCTTGCAATCTCTTCCAGAATCGGGAAGTAAAACAAGGATCCCTATCCGATACAATACTCATAGGCATCCCGTGCAATCTTACAATCTCCGCCACATACATATCTCCTAATTTCTCAGGACTATCCTCCTTATTCATCGGTAGAAAATGTACTGACTTAGTCAATCTATCCACTATGACCCAAACGGCGTCAAGACCCTTTTGTGACCTGGGCAGGTCCATAACAAAGTCCATTATTATATGTTCCCATTTCCATTGAGGAATCTCCAACGGCTGAAGTAAACCTGCTGGTCGTTGAAGTTCCGCTTTGACTCTCTGGCAAGTCAAACACCGTGCCACAAACTCCGTGATCTCTCTCTTCATGTTACTCCACCAATAGTGTTGCTTCAAATCCCGATACATCTTTGTTCTGCCAGGGTGAATAGTGTATCTTGAATTATGGGCTTCTTCAAGAATCTTCTTTTTTCAGCTCTGGCTCATTAGGAACACAAATCCGATTCCTAAACCTCCAAACACCATCATCATGAAACTTGAAATCTATGTTGTTTTCTTTAATCTTCTGAAACTATTGGTCCTTCTATTGAGCCTCTTGTAATTCAGACAACAAGGTCGATTGAACCTGTGTAGTGGCAAAAAGTAACCATTTCCGAGTCAATTGTGGTTTCCACAAAAATGCTTCCTCCAATAACTCCTGCACTTTGACTTCCAGTTTTGCCATGCTCACTTTCCTACTTAAGGCATCTGCAACAACATTCGCTTTACCGGGCACATAATTGATTGTGCAGTTATAATTATCCAAAAGCTCCATCCACCGCCTTTGCCTCATATTCAACTCTTTTTGTGAGAACAAGTATTTCAAGCTCAGCTTGGATTTCGAGTATACCAAAATATCACCAATGAAGATCATCACAAATTGGTCCAAGTAGGGTTGAAACAACCTGTGCATCAAGTCCATAAAAGCTGTAGGGGCATTAGTTAGTCCAAATGGCATCGCCACATATTCATAATGCCCATATCTTGTCCCGAAAGCCGTTTTAGGCACATCCTCCTTTTTGATCCGCAACTGATAGTACCCTTGCCTCAAGTCGAGTTTCGAATACACTTTGGCTCCTTGAAGTTGATCAAATAACTCGTCAATAAGTGGAAGTGGGTATTTATTCTTGACAGTCACTTGGTTCAATCCTCGGTAATCGATGCATAGCCTCAGCGTTCCGTCTTTCTTCTTTACAAATAGGACTGGCGTACCCCATAGAGAAGAACTTGGTTGAACAAACCCCTTCTTCAACAAACCTTGCAATTGGTCCTTAAATTCTTGTAGCTCGGCCGGTGCCATACGATAAGGAGCTTTAGATATCGACTGGGTGCCAGGCAGTAACTCTATAATGAACTTGATCTCCCGATTTGGGGGTAAACCGGGCAATTCTTCTGGAAACACATCCGCATAGTCTTTGATCACTGGCATCTCCTCCAACTTAGCTTTGTCCGACGGCTTGTTAATGAGGTAAGCTAAGTATCCATTACACCCTTTTCTCAAGGACTTCACTACTTTTGTAGATGAAATGATGGAACTCTTAGTGAAATCTCTTCGACCCATGACTTCCAATATTGGTTGACCAGGTATCCGGAATGTTACAATCTTCGTCCGGCAATCTAGTTGGGCATGATGCTTTGCCAACCAGTCCATCCCTAAGATGACCTCATAGTCTCGAAAAGGTAATACAATAAGATTGGCCGAGAATTCCCTATCTTTAATTTGGATTTTACATGCTTTATAAGATGAGCTAGTAACAAGTTTAGAACCCATCGGAGTACCAACTTCTACTTCGTAAGGCAAACATACAACTCGTAGTTTCACACGTTGCACACATAAGGGAGTAATAAATGAATGAGTAGCACCTGGATCAATTAGCACCCTAATAGGTTGATTCAGTATGAAGAATGTACCTTCAACAACAGTGGTCTATTCTGGAAGCTCCTCACACTCAATAACATAAGCTCGAGCCTGAACTCTAGGAACTGGAGTCTTTCCTCTACCAGCTGGTTTAACCTGATTTTGTCCTGCTTGCCATTTAGGGCAATCCTTGATCTGATGCTGATCACTGCCACACCACACACATCGTCCTGACTTCTTCCAGCACTGGGCCTTGGTATAACCCTTCTTGTCACAGTAAGAACAGTTGACAAACTGAGTAGCAGGTGAACTACCTGTGGATCCGCGGGTGGAAGAGGCTGATGGCGCTTTAGTCGGGCCACGGTTATTCACTGGTCTGTTCTGGCTCTGGCCCTGACTACGACTCTGGCAGTGGAATTTCCTCTGTTGACCTGAAGGCTGGTATGGTTTCATGTTCGGCTGACTCGAACCGGCTCTATCAAGTTTCCTCTTCTCAACTCGGGAAGAAGCAGCAAAGAGAGCAGAATAGGTATCGAAGTCATGCGAAGCCAACTGGTCCTGAATCTCTGGCCTTAATCCAGTCGTAAATTTCCACATCTTCGCCTCTAGAGTACTGACCATGTATTGAGCATAGCGGGACAATTGGTCAAAACGAGCCTCGTACTAGGCCACTGTCATGTTACCCTGGTTCAAGTGCATGAATTCCTCAATCCGCCTCTGCCTGGAAACTGCAGGTACATATTTCTCCTTGAATGCCTTAACGAAATTACCCCACAAGTGAGGTGTATGATCTGTTTCCCAAAGTGCCTCCACAGTGTGCCACCAATGCTCAGCATCCCCGTGCAACAAAAACACAGCAAACTCCACATTTTCTTCATCAGTATAGTCAACTGGCCTGAAAATCCTCTCGATCTCAAACAGCCAAGCCTCTGCTTTCTCATCATCAGCTTCCCCGTGGAATTTGGATGGGCGAAAGTCAAGGAACTCCCTCATTCTGCTATGTCTCCCATGGTTACCATCATTCCTGTTGTTGTTGTTGTTGTTGCTTGTTTCGCGTGCATCTTGACGTTCCATCACTCATGACACGCGATCCATGGCATTCGCCATCATATTAAACATAGCTATGCCGGGATTAGTTTGATAGGCATCTCTGGTCTCTTGGGGCTCACTGCTCCTATTAGTAGTGCGGGTACTAGGGCCAGCCATCTATAGGCATAGATTACGATGCACAATTTATTGAAATACGACGAACAAGAATTTAATGAATAAGATATGCAACATAATATAGATACACAATTCCAGAAACAATTAAGACATGTTAATCACTTAAGCACATAGAACATAGAAGGCACATTTAACATTATCACACAATAACATATAGACAAGTCATCCTAATTACCTTAGGGCTCTACCGATGGTCCAAGAGTTAAACCCGGCTTAAGCAATCTAAGCTCTGATACCATTTCTTTCTATAAGGTGTCACGCCTCAACCCGACCTATAAAGGTTAGACTAGGGTGTGATCTAATCATTCAAGTCATATCATGTACTTAATCGTTTAAGAGGGTTTAACACTTAATGTTTTAGCCTAAACTCCGCAATTTTCCGAAAACCGACAGTATGACGGCTATAATTGGGCTCTTTAGTTTGACCTAATTCTCAAAACGCCTCAAATTTTCCAATCTCAATTTCATTTCCAACAAAGATTACTATTTGTCATCAATTGAAATGCCTACTAGTTGTCTCGAAGTCTCGTTTGATTAATAACCTAGCATGATACTACGTCTCGTTTGTTTGCTAATCCTTGTAACAAACATACCAGTTAATCTTAGCTTATCAATGAGTACCTGCTTAAGATTGGATGGGTTCATTTTACTTAATCCTTACCTGATACTTCATAATCCTATGATAGATACTAACCAATAACGATAGCAAAATGACCACAGTAGTGTCTATCTAGTTATTATCAGTACAAACCAAAATTAGACCCCAAATTACAACGGGGGTCATTTACATTACAATAGCAAGCATCAAAAGAAATGAAATAGTCTTCAAGCAACATATTGTTCACAAAATGGCCATAGTCACGTAAGGCACGTAGGGCAAACAGTCATTCCAAGGAATCATCATTAGGCACGTCGTCCTCGGGTACCTGTTCTTGGTCTTCTTCACCTGAGATAATAAAAGATGGTGAGTCCTTATGAACTCAGCGAGGGGGAATGAGAAATAGGTTTGAAACTCATTTTCTGGTTCAACTTATGAAAACCCTTTTTGCAAGCATGAATATATCACAAGTAAGTACATAACATAATATAAAAGTAAAGGAACACAATTACCCGTCTTTCCTCCCCGAGGTCCTCTAGGAACCAAGCGAGAGTACTTATACACATAGTAAAAAGGATATAGTGAGTTTTTGCTCTCAGTTCATGTCAGTATCAATTGTTGCGGTCGATTTCAAATCATCCCCTTATCACGCAAATGGGTGTACACCGGATGTACCCCGAAATCCTATGACCCAACTCTCCGAGGAAGTCTATCCCCCAAGCGAGAGAGGGAATTGGACAATGGTAGTCACGGTTGCACCGGCAAGCCCGATGCTGCCCGGTGTGTGTGAACGCTACCACGCTAGAATGAAAGGTTGCAACCTTGTATGCAATGCACATTTATGACATTTAATATATCACATTTGGAGGTCAACAAAGTAGGTTGCCTCCGAACAGTCATAAGATTGCACATTGACAAGTAAACAAGCGAGGCATGATATGACAGGCAATTTCACTTAAAAAGAACATGGAGTTATATGAGTATTAAATGGGCAGCCATGTAAATCAAGTCATATAACTCACTTCGAAGTTCATGTAATCAAATAACAAGATTATTCAACATGCAACGACATCTACGTGGAACCGGGTGCAAGAAAGGCCTACTTGTCAACATGTAATCATCGAAATCATGTTTACGACTATGAGGGAAACTACGGGCAGCCTACTAAACACATAATCAAACACAATATCCAAAGGATCAACACTTAGCGAGTTTACCTAGTTACTAGGGTTTCAATTCGGGCTTACCCGTGCAATTAAACCCCAAGTCATCTCGTAATTAAGCTCAAGCCATGCATTGATTAATTCCAACACCCTCAAGAATTCAAAACAGTCCACACAACATCCAAATGCCACAATCCCAAGCATTTAATACAACAAGAGAAGCTACAATGATTTTTTTAAGCATTTCACTAAGTGAAACCCTCACTGCAATGGACTGTTTTCTCACAATCATTAAGACAAGCCAAAAATATCCAATTCCAGTGAATAAGATGTCAAATTAAATCTCAAGAAGTGAACTAAATTCAAAAACAAACCTCGCATCATTTGGAGTTTGGGTTCAATAGTTATAGCCAAAACAGTGAGACTGCACAAAACTGTCCAGATTTGCACACATTTGAATACTTGTCGTTTTTTAGGGCCTTAGGGTCAGATTTAGCCTTAGTCCATTTCTGACAAAAATGTCCAGCACTGAAAAATCTAGTAGGACACCAAATGTAATGTATTTTGGATATCATTCACTAAGTCAAAACTGGTTCGTTCTACAAGGTCAGTGAATCTGCCAAAACCTGCTTCATTTTTTCAGACTTTCCAGATTTAGACACATTTTAATAATTTGCCATTTTGAGGACCTTAGAGTCAAAATTAACTTTGGTCTATTTCTTCGAAAAGTGTTCAAAACTGGCAAAACTAGTTACCTACCAATTGTCACGCATTTTTAACATCATTTACCTAGTAAAAATCACCTCGCACCAACAAGACAGAGGGCTGTCACATACACGATTTCATCTATCATCACATTCTCGCCAAAAATCTTGCCATGTATGTTTATAAAAGCTCATGAACACACATATATCTCAAGTACAGAAGTAAATATAGACATTTAAGGGCATGCATGTGGTTTTTTGAAAGATTTTCAAGAAGTTTTAGCCCTCACCTTAGCAAAACAACAAGAAGATGCACAAGACTCTTGATGGTTGCACAAGATTGACTCTTTTCCTTGCTTAGCTGAGACACCACTCGATTTTCTCTAATTTCCTAGCTTTGTAACCAAGTTCTTAGTAGGTGCATGTTGTTAGAACAAGAAGAAAAGAAATGGAAGCTAGCAAACTCACCTAAGCCGAAATGGAGGTTCAAAGAGCTTGCATGTGTGTTTCTTGCAACCTAGCTTGCTTAGTCGAGCTCCCTAGCTTCTTGCATGCTTTGATGAACCATGAAGTGATGAAGATAAGCTATGGAGTGTAGAAACTCAGCCAAGGCCGAGAGAGAGAGAGAAGAAATGAGATAGGAATGAGAGGAAATGAAGGAAAATGAGAGAAAAATAAAAGCTTTGCAAAGTTTGAAGCATGTGTCGGCCTTGATCTTTGCAGATTCAGATTTTGTGTCTTCAAGAAGCATCATTTGAAGTGTCTAGCATGGGCAAGGAGCTTGTGTCAAGAATTGGAGTTTTGAGGAGTGTTCTGAGCTAATTTTTTATTGCTTTGTGTCATAGAATTGTCTAGGTTCAATTTTGAATTATGCAAGCAAGCACAAATGCACACAAGGTGGTCGGCCAAGGCATTGCAAGAATCTGAATTTTTTGTCTTGGTTGAGCAATATTTTAATTGTGTTTTTGGGATATGCAAAGAATAAGGAATAAGGAACAAAGAATAAAGAATGTCTAGCTTTTTGTGAGATTTTGTCTTCTAGTGGGTTGAATTAGTAATTTAATATTAGTTAGTGGGATTTGTAGGATTAATTATTGACCTAGTGCTTCGTGTAAGATGCTTTCTTGATTAGCGTGAGGGCACGCTTTCTTAGGTTTTAGGCACGTACTACGAGGTACGGCACGAACTACGAGATGAATGCACATTTCTCAAGTAAATGCACGCAACCCTAAATGAATACACGTAATTCGATACAAGGCACACAAAACGAAACACAATTCTTATACCTAGGTCACGGCACACAAATCTTAGTTAGGGCACACGAAACGAGGTATCGCACGCAAATCGAGATCGGGCCTCACACACTGTACGCTACGTAACTCCTTACGGATCAAAAGTTATGTGCACCGGAGAGACGGATACCTGGTCACAAGCCCCACGCCCTCGGTTTGCGGGCCTAGCCTCTACGTGAAGTGAAGTTGTCTTGCCCAAGGTGTCATGGAATTCAATAATAGAAATTTGAAGGATTAAGTTCTCGTCCTTTTCGCTGCTCATGACGTACGATCCGGGATGAAAAAATAGCGCAAAAGAACAAAAGTGTCCCGAAATTGTTGAAAATGTTTGATTTTGGGCTCCGAAAATAGGTACAGCCGAGTAGGCTTGCTGCCCATTCGTAGTGCTCTCGGAGTGCTTTTCAACGGTATGTTGTGTGCCGCGTAACTCCTTACGGATCAAAAGTTATGGGCACCGGAGCAACGGATACCTGGTCACAAGCCCTACGCTCTCGGTTTGCGGGCCCAGCCTCTACATGAATTGAAGTTGTCTTGCCCAAGGTGCCGTCGGATTTGGTAATAGAAATGTGATGGATTAGGTTGTCTTACTTTTCGCGGCTCACGACGTACGATCCCGGACGAAAAACTGTGCAAAATAAAAAAAGTGTCCCGAAACTGATGACAACGTTTGATTTTGGGCTCTGAAAATAGGCGCAGCCTAAAAAGTTGGCCAGCCCCGTCATAGAGCTCTCGGAGAGATTTCCAATGGTATGCTATGCGCCGCGTAACTCCTTACGGATCAAAAGTTATGAGCACCGAAGCGACGGGTACCTGGTCACAAGCCCCACGCCATCGGTTTGCGGGCACAGCCTCTAAGTGAAGTGAAGTTGTCTTGCCCAAGGTATCGTGGGATTCAGTAATAGAAATGTGATGAATTAGGTTGTCGTCCTTTTTGCTGCTCACGACGTACGATCTGGGACGAAAAAACAGCGCAAAAGAAAAAAAGTGTCCTGAAATTATTGCAAACGGTCGATTTTGGGCTCCAAAAATAGGCACAGTCGAGCAGGCTTGCTACCCATGTCGTAGAGCTCTCGGAAAACTTTTCAACGGTATGTTGTGTGCCACGTAACTCCTTACCGATCAAAAGTTATTGGCACCGAAGTGACGGATACCTGGTCATAAGCCCCACGGCCTAGGTTTTCAGGTCCAGCCACAATGTGAAGAGAAGTTGTCTTGCCCAAGGTTCCATGGGATTCGGTAATAAAAATGTGATGGATTAGGTTGTCGTCCTTTTTGCGGCTCACGATGTACTATCCAGGATGAAAAAATTGCACAAAAAGAAGAAAAGTGTCTCGAAACTGTTGCAAACGTTCGATTTTGGGCTCCAAAAATAGGCGCAGTCGAGCAAGCGGAACGACGGATGCTGTGCGCCACGTAACTCCTTACGGATCAAAAGTTATGGGCACCGGAGCGACGGATATCTGGTCATATGCCCCACGCACTCTGTTTGTGGGCCCAGCCCCTACGTGATGTGAAGTTGTCTTGCCCAAGGTGTCGTGGGATTCTGTAATAGAATTGTGATGGATTAGGTTGCCGTCCTTTTTGCAGCTCACGACGTACGATCCTGGATGAAAAAATAGCATAAAAGAACAAAAGTGACTCGAAACTATTGAAAATGTTCGATTTTGGACTCCGAAAACAGGCACAGCCAAGCAGGCTTGTTTCCCATGTCGTAGAGCTCTCAGAGAGCTTTCCAACGGTATGCTGTGCGCCGCGTAACTCCTTACAGATCAAAAGTTATGGGCACCGGAGCGACGGATACCAAGTCACAAGCCCCACGCCCTCGGTTTGCGAGCCCATACCTCTACGTGAAGTAAAGTTGTCTTGCCCAAGGTCCCATGGGATTTGGTAATAGAAGTGTGATGGATTAGGTTGTCGTCCTTTTCGCGGCTCATGATGTACGATCTGGGACGAAAAAACAACGCAAAAGAACAAAAGTGTCCTGAAACTATTGAAAATGTTCGATTTTGGGCTCTGAAAATAGACACCGCCGAGCAGGCTTGCTGCTCACGGCATAGAGCTCTCGAAGAGCTTTCCAACGGTATGATGTGCACCGCGTAACTACTTACGAATCAAAAGTCATGGGTACCAAGCGACGGATACCTGGTTACAAGCCCCACGCCCTCGGTTTGCGGGCCAAGGCTCTACGTGGTGGAAGTTTTCTTGCCCAAGGTGTAGTAGGATTTGGTAATAGAAATGTGATGGATTAGGTTGTTGTCCTTTTCGCGTCTCACGACGTACGATCAAGGACAAAAAAATATTACAAGAGAAGAAAAGTGTCCCGAAATTGATGAAAATGTTCAATTTTGGGCTCTAAAAATAGCCGCAGCTGAGCAGGCTTGCTGCCCCCGTCGTAGAGCTCCTGGAGAGCTTTCCAACGGTATGCTGTGCGCCGCGTAACTCCTTACGAATCAAAAGTTATGTGCACCGAAGTGACAGAAACCTGGTCTCAAGCCCCACGCCCTCGGTTTGCGAGCCCAGCCTCTACGTGAAGTGAAGTTGTCTTGCCCAAGGTGTCGTAGGATTCGGTAATAGAAATGTGATGGATTAGGTTGTCGTCCTTTTCACGGCTTACAACGTATTATCCAGGATGAAAAAAAGCGCAAACGAAGAAAAGTGTCTCGAAACTATTGCAAATGTTCGATTTTGGCCTCCGAAAATAGGCGCAGCTGAGCAGGATAGCTGCCCCCATCATCGAGCTCTCGGAGAGCTTTCCAATGGTATGCAGTGTGCCGCGTAATTCCTTACAGATCAAAAGTTATGGGCACCGGAGCGACAGATACCTGGTCATAAGCCCCACGCCCATGATTTACAGGCCCAGCCTCTACGTGAAGTGAACTTGTCTTGCCCTAGGTGTCATGAGATTCGGTAATAGAAATGTGATGGATTTGGTTGTCGTCCTTTTCGTGGCTCACGACGTACGATCTGAGACGAAAAAATAGCATAAAAGAACAAATGTGACTCAAAACTGTTGAACATGTTTGATTTTGGACTCCGAAAACAGGTACAGCCGAGCAGGATTGCTCTCCACATCATACAGCTCTTGGAGAGCTTTCCAACAGATTGATGTGCGCCGCGTAACTCCTTACTGATCAAAAGTTATGGGCACCAGAACGACGGATACTAGTCACAAGTCCCACGCCCTCAGTTTGCGTGCCCAGCCTCTACGTGAAGTGAAGTAGTCATGCCCAAGGTGCCATAGGATTCGGTAATAGAAATGTGATGGATTAGGTTGTCGTCTTTTTCGTGGCTCATAACATACGATCCGGGATGAAAAAACAGCGCAAAAAAAGAAAATTGTCCCGAAACCATTGAAAATGATCGATTTTGGGCCCCGAAAACAAGCGTAGCCAATCAAGCTTGGTGCTCGCGTCGTAGAGCTCTCGGAAAGCGTTCTAGCGGTATGTTGTGTGCCGCGAAACTCCTTACGGATCAAAAGTTATGGGCACCGGAGCGACAAATACCTGGTCACAAGCCCCACGCCCTCGGTTTGCGAGCCCAACCTCTACGTGAAGTGAAGTTGTCTTGCCCAAGGTGTTGTGAGATTCGATAATAGAAATGTGATGGATTAGGTTGTCGTCTTTTTCGCGGCTCACGACATACGATCCGGGATAAAAAAACAAAGTAAAAAGAACAAAAGTGACCATAAACTGTTGAAAATCATCGATTTTGGGCTACAAAAATAGGCACAGCCAAGCAAGCTTACTGCCCACGCCATAGAGCTCTCAGAGAGCTTTCCAATGGTATGATGTACGCCGCGTAACTCCTTACAGATCAAATGTTATGGGCACGGGAACAACGGATACCTGGTCACTAGCCCCACGCCCTCGGTTTGCAGGCCCAGCCTCTACGTGAAGTGAAGTAGTCTTGCCTAAGGTGCCATGGGATTCGGTAATAGAAATGTGATGATTAGGTTGTCGTCCTTTTCGCGGCTCACAACGTACGATCCGGGATTAAAAAACAGCGCAAAAAAACAAAAGTATCCCAAAACTGATGAAAACGATTGATTTTGGGCCCCGAGAACAAGTATAGCCAACCAAGCTTGCTACCCCCTGTCGTAGAGCTCTCGGAGAGCTTTCTAACGGTATGTTGTGCGTCGCGTAACTCCTTACGAATCAAAAGTTATGGGCTCCGGAGCGACGGATACTTGGTCACAAGTCCCACGCCCTCGGTTTGTGGGCCCAACCTCTACGTGAAGTGAAGTTGTCTTGCCCAAGGTTCCATGGGATTCGGTAATAGAAATGTGATGGATTTGGTTGTCGTCCTTTTCGCGGCTCACGACGTACGATCCGGGATGAAAAAATAGCATAAAAGAACAAAAGTGACCAGAAAATATTGAAAATCATCGATTTTGGGCTCCGAAAACAGGCACAGCGGAGCAGGCTTGCTGCCCACACCGTAGAGCTCGCGGAGAGCTTTCCAATGGCATGTTGTGCGCTGCGTAACTTGTCACGCCCCAACCCAACCTATAGAGGCTAGACTAGGGTGTGAGCTAATCATTATCGTTATTTTACGTCCTTAACTGTTTCACTATGATTAATGCTTAACGTTAGCCTAGAACTCCAAAAGTTTTTCCAGAAAATCGGCGGCATAACGGCAGTATTTAAGACCTTTTAGTTGACCTCATTTCTAAACGCTTCAATTATTCCAATCATTAATCCAATTCCATTAAGGACTCTTATTTTGTCATCAACTGATATGCCTACTAGTCTATCTTAAAAGTCTCGTTTGGTTAATAAGCCTAACATGATAACTATGTCCCGTTTATTTTTCAATTTCCTATCATGCAAATACCTATTATCTTTTAATTTAAAAATGAGCACCTAAGTGAAATTAGATAGAATTAACTTAGTTGATTGTTCATCTAGTGGTTTAAATGCCTACGGTAACTACTAATTAAGAAAACGAAAGCAAACGACCAAATAAAGAGTTTGTCCGGTTATAGATAGTACAATCCAAAAGTAGACCCAAATTACAACGGGGTCAATTACATCAACAAGCAACATAAGAATTAGTCTTCAAGCAACATATCGTTCACAAAATGACCATAGTCAAGTAAGGCACATAGGACAAGCAATCATTCCAAGGAATCATAATTAGGCACGTCGTCCTCAGGTACCTGTTCCTGGTCTTCTTCACCTGAGATGATAAAAGAGGGTGAGTCCTTATGAACTCAGCGAGGGGGAACGAGAAATACTTTTTGAAACTCTTTTTCCGGTTAACTTATAGAAAACCCTTTTTGAAAGCATGACATATAACCCAAGTATAAAACGTAATATAAAAGTAAAGAAACACAATTACCCGTCTTTCCTCCCCGAGGTCCTCTAGGAACCAAGCGAGAGTACTTAAACACATAGTGAAAAGGATACGGTGAGCTTTTGCTCTCAGTTCATGTCAGTATTAGTTGTTGCGGCCGACTTCAAATCATCCCCTTATCACGCCAAATGGGTGTACTCCGAATGTACCCCGAAATCCTACGACCCAACTCTCCGAGGGAGTATAGCCCCCAAGCAAGAGAGAGAATTGGACAATGGTAGTCATGGTTACACCGGCAAGCTCGATGCCGCCCGGTGTGCGTGAACGCTACCACGCCAGAATGAAAGGTTGCAACCTTGTATGCAATGCACATTTATGACATTTAATATATCACATTAGGAGGACAACAAAGTAGGTTGCCTCCGAACAGTCATAAAATTGCACATTGACAAGTAAACAAGCGAGGCACGATATGACAAGTAATTTCACTTGAAAAGCACTTGGAGTTATATGAACATTAAACGGGCAGCCATGTAACGCATGTAAATCAAGTCATATAACTCATTTCAAAGTTCACGTAATCAAATAATAAGATTATTCATCATGCAATGGCATCTACGTGGGACCGGGTGCAAGAAAAGCCTACTTAACAACATGATATCATCGAAATCATATTTAGGGCTACAAGGGAAACTACGGGCAGCCTATTAAACACATAATCCAACACAACATCCAAAGGATCAACACTTAGCAAATTCACCTAGTTACTAGGGTTCCAATTCGTGTGCTTACCCGTGCGATTAAGTCCCAAATCATCTCAAAATCAAACTCAAGCCATACATCGATTAATTCAAACACCCTCAAGTATTCAAAACAGTCCACACAACATCTCAATGCCACAATCCCAAGCATTTAATACAACAAGAGAAGCTACAATAATTTTTCTAAGCATATCACTAAGTGAAACCCTCACTGCAATGGGCTATTTTCTCACAATCATTAAGACAAGCAAACAATCTCCAATTCCAATGAACAAGATTTAAAATTAAATCTTAAGGGGTGAACTAAATTCAGAAACAAACCACGCATCATTTGGAGTTCGGGTTCAATGGTTATAGCCAAAACAGTGAGACTACACAAAACTGTCTAGATTTGCACATATTTCAATACTTGTCGTTTTTTAGGGCCTTAGGGTCAGATTTATCCTCAATCTATTTCTGACAACAATGTCCAGAACTGAAAAATATAGCAGCACACCAATTTTCATGCATTTTGGATATCATTTACTAAGTCAAAACTCGTTCGTTCTACAAGGTCAGTGAATCTGCCAAATCCTGCTTTATTTTTCCAGATTTTTCATATTTGGACTCATTTCAATGATTTGCCATTTTGAGGACCTTAGAGCCAAAATTAGCTTTGGCCTATTTCTGGGCACAATGTTCAGAACTGGAAAAACTAGTTACCTACCAATTTTCACGCATTTTCAATATCATTTGCCTAGCCAAAATCACCTCGCACCAACAAGACAGAAAGCTGTCACATGCACGATTTCATCTATCATCCCATTCTAGCCCAAAATCTTGCCATGCATGGTTGTAAAAGCTTATGAACACACATATATCTCAAGTACAGAAGCAAAGATAGACATTTAAGGGCATGCATGTGGTTTTTTTGAAAGATTTTCAAGAAGTTTTAGCCCTCACCTCTTGAAGATTTAGCAAATGAGCACAAATGCTCTTCAAAATGCATAAAGAGAGCTTCTTCCTTGCTTCTTGCTTGCTTGGGATGCTATGGCCGAGCTTGGGAGAGATCTTGAGAGCATGCTTGAGGTCTTGGAAGGTCAAGAGGCAGCCATGGTCGAAAATGAGAGAGAAGGAGAGAGAATGAGAGAGTTTGTGAGGAAAGAGAGAGTTTGAGAGAGAAATGATGCTTGTGTGTATGTGTGTTGGCCTTGAGCCTTTCAAATCTGAATTTTATGTCATCTTTAGCATTTTTTTTGTAGTTGAAATGAAGCATGGCATTGAGAGGGTCGAAAATGAGATGCTTGGGTAGGGTGTAGGTGAATTTTTTATGCATTGTGCTTAGTGCATGTGTCATAGAATGTCTAGGTTTTAATTTAATTGTGCAAAGTTGATCAAATTGCCTTGTTTTGGCCATGTAATGCAAGGGAGAATCTGAAATTTCAGATTCAAGTTAGTATATTTTGGATTATAATAAGTGTAGGTTTATAATAGTTTATTGGTTAGTTAAGTGTGATAGAATATTTTATTAGTTAGTGGGTTTTGTAGAGAATTTGAATTAGGAATATAATATTGGTTAGTGGATTGTGTAGGATTATTTTATTGTCTTGTGTTTTGTGTAGGATTCTTTATTGATTAGCGTCCGGGCATGCTTTCCTAGGTCTAGGGCACGCACTACAAGACATGCACAGAAATCAATACGGGACACAAATCACGAGGTAGACATGAACTACGAGGTAAGACACGTACTTCAAGATAAATGTACAGATTCCAATGCAAATGCACGTAACCCTAGGTGAATGCACATAAACCAATGCAAGGCACATAATTCAATGCAATGCATGTAAATCGAGGTACGACTCTTAAACCTAGGTTAAGACACGCAATTCAAGGTCAGGGCACACGAAATGAGGTAACGCACACAATTCGAAGTCAGGGCACGTAAGTCGAGGATTAGGGCACATAATTCTAGGTCAAGGCACGAATGACGAAGCATGCACGAAAACCAAGACAGGGCACGTAAATTGAGGTAACACACATTATTCGGGATCGGGCCTTATATAACTCCTTACGAATCAAAAGTTATGGGCACCGGAGCGACAGATACATGGTCACAAGCCCCACGCCCTCGGTTTGCGGGCCCAGTCTCTACGTGAAGTGAAGTTGTCTTGCCCAAGGTGCCATCGGATTCGGTAAGAGAAATGTGATGGATTTGGTTGTCATTCTTTTTGCAGCTCACGACGTACGATCCGGGACGAAAAAATAGCGTAAAAGAACTAAAGTGACCCGAAACTGTTGAAAATGTTTGAATTTGGGCACCAAAAAAAGGCACAGCTGAACAGCCTACCCACGACGCAGAGCTCTCAGAGAGTTTTCCAACGGTATGCTGTCAGCCGCGTAACTCCTAACGGATCAAAAGTTAATGGCAACGGAGCGACAGATAACTGGTCACAAGCCCCACAGCCTAGGTTTGCGGGACCAGCCTCTACTTGAAGTGAAGTTGTCTTGCCCAAGGTACCGTGGGATTTGGTAATAGAAATAAGATGGATTAGGTTGTCGTCCTTTCAAGGCTCACGACGTATGATGCGGGACAAAAAAACTGCGCAAAAAAATAAAAGTGTCCTAAAACTGTTGCAAACGTTCGATTTTGGACTCCGAAAATAGGCGCATCCGAGAGGGCTTGCCTCCCCCATCGTAGATCTCTTGGTGAGCTTTCCATCGGTATACTGTGCATCGCGTAACTCCTTACGGATCAAAAGTTATGGGCTCCGGAGCGACGGATACCTGGTCACAAGCCCCCCGCCCTCGGTTTGCAGGCCCAGCCTCTACGTGAAGTGAAGTTGTCTTGCCCAAGGTGTCATGGGATTCGGCAATAGAAATGTGATGGATTAGGTTGTCGTCCTTTTCGTGACTCACGACGTACGATCCGGGATGAAAAAATAGCGTAAAAGAATAAAAGTGTCTTGAAACTGTTGAAAATGTTCAATTTTGGGCTCTAAAAATACCTACAACTGTGCAGGCTTGCTGCCCACGTCGTAAAGCTCTCGGAGAGCTTTCCAGCGGTATGCTGTGCGCCGCGTAACTCCTTACGGATCAAAAGTTATGGGCACCGGAGCGGCGGATACCAGGTCACAAGCCCCACGCCCTCGGTTTGCGGGCCCAGCCTCTACGTGAATTGAAGTTGTCTTGCCCAAGGTACCGTGCGATTTGGTAATAGAAATGTGATGGATTAGGTTGTCGTCCTTTTCGCGGCTCACAACATATGATCCGGGATAAAAAAAAAACAGCGTAAAAGAACAAAAGTGTCCTGAAACTAGTGAAAATGTTCAATTTTGGGCTCCGAAAATAGGCACAGCCGAGCAGGCTTACTGCTCACGTCGTAGAGCACTTGGAGAGCTTTCCAACGGTATGCTGTGCACCGCGTAACTCCTTACGGATCAAAACTTATAGGCACCAGAGCGACGGATACCTAGTCACAAGCCCCATGCCCTCGGTTTGCAGGCCCAGCCTCTACGTGGAACGAAGTTGTCTTGCCTAAGGTGCCATGGATTTCTGTAATAGAAGTGTGATGGATTTGGTTGTCGTCCTTTTCGCGGCTCAAGACGTACGATCCGGGAGGGAAAAACAGTGCAAGAGAAGAAAAGTGTACCAAAATTTTTGAAAATGTTCAATTTAGGAATCTGAAAGCAGGCGTAGCCGAGCAAGCTTGCTGCCCACGTCGAAGAGCTCTCGGAGAGCTTTCCAACGATAAGTTGTGCGTTGCGTAATTCCTTACGGATCAAAAGTTATTGGCACCAAAGCGACGGATACCTGGTCACAAGCCCCACGCCCACGGTTTACGGGCCCAGCCTCTACGTGAAGTGAAGTTGTCTTTCCCAAGGTACCGTGGGATTTGGTAGTAGAAATAAGATGGATTAGGTTGTCGTCCTTCCACGGCTCACGACGTACGATGCGGGACAAAAAAATTGTGCAAAAAAAGAAAAGTGTCCCAAAATAGTTGCAAACGTTCGATTTTGGACTCCGAAAATAGGCGCATCCGAGAGGGCTTGCCTCTCCCATCGTAGATCTCTTGGTGAGCTTTCCATCGGTATACTGTGCATCGCGTAACTCCTTACGGATCAAAAGTTATGGGCACCGGAGCGACGGATACCTGGTCACAAGCCCCCCGCCCTCGGTTTGCGGGCCCAGCCTCTACGTGAATTGAAGTTGTCTTGCCCAAGGTACTGTGGGATTCGGTAATAGAAATGTGATGGATTAGGTTGTCGTCCTTTTCGCGGCTCACGACATACAATCCGGGATAAAAAAACAGCGTAAAAGAACAAAAGTGTCCTGAAACTAGTGAAAATGTTCGATTTTGGGCTCCGAAAATAGGCACAGTCAAGCAGGCTTGCTGCTCACGTCGTAGAGCACTCGGAGAGCTTTCCAACGGTATGCTGTGCACCGCGTAACTCCTTACGGATCAAAAGTTATAGGCACCAGAGCGACGGATACCTGGTCACAAGCCCCATGCCCTCGGTTTGCAGGCCTAGCCTCTACGTGGAGCGAAGTTGTCTTGCCTAAGGTGTCGTGGGTTTCGGTAATAGAAATGTGATGGATTTGGTTGTCGTCCTTTTCGCGGCTCAAGACGTACGATTCGGGAGGGAAAAATAGTGCAAGAGAAGAAAAGTGTACCAAAATTTTTGAAAACGTTCAATTTAGGAATCTGAAAGCAGGCGCAGCCGAGCAAGCTTACTGCCCCCGTCGAAGAGCTCTCGGAGAGCTTTCCAACGGTAAGTTGTGCGTCGCGTAATTCCTTACGGATCAAAAGTTATTGGTACCAAAGCGACGGATACCTGGTCACAAGCCCCACGCCCACGGTTTACGGGCCCAGCCTCTACGTGAAGTGAAGTTGTCTTGCCCAAGGTGCTATGGGATTTGTTAATAGAAATGTGATGGATTAGGTTGTCATCCTTTTCGCGGCTCACGACGTACGATCCGGGACAAAAAAACAGCATAAAAGAACAAAAGTGACCCAAAACTGTTAAGAATGTTCGATTCTGGACTCCGAAAATAGGTACAGCCGAGCATGCTTGCTTCCCACGTCGTAGAGCTCTCAGAGAGCTTTTCAACGATATGTTGTGTGCCGTGTAACTCCTTACAGATCAAAAGTTATTGGCACCGGAGCGTCAGATAACTGGTCACAAGCCCCACAGCCTAGGTTTGCGGGCCCAGCCTCTACGTGAAGTGAAGTTGTCTTGCCCAAGGTACCGTAGGATTTGGTATTAGAAATGAGATGGATTAGGTTGTCGTCCTTTTCGCAGCTGACGACGTACGATCCGGGACGAAAAAACTGCGCAAAAAAAGAAATGTGTCCCAGAACTGTTGAAAACGTTCAATTTTGGGCACTGAAATATAGGCGCAGCTGAGCAGGTTTGTTGCCCCCATCGTAAGTCTCTTGGAGAGCTTTCCAACGGTATGCTGTGCACCGCGTAACTCCTTACGGATCAAAATTTATGGGCAACGGAGCGACGGATACCTGGTCACATGCCCCACGCCCTCGGTTTCCTGGCCCAGTATCTACATGAAGTGAAGTAGTCTTGCCCAAGGTGTCGTGGGATTCGGTAATGGAAATGTGATGGATTAGGTTGTTGTCCTTTTCGCGGCTCACGACGTACGATCCGGGATGAAAAAATAGCATAAAAGAAAAGATTTGACCCAAAACTATTGAAAGTGTTCGATTTTGGGCTTCGAAAACAGGCGTAGCCAACCAAGCTTGCTACCTATGTCATAGAACTCTCTGAGAGCTTTTCAACGGTATGTTGTGCGCCACATAACTCCTTACGGATCAAAAGTTTTGGGCACCGGAGCGAAGAATACTTGATCACAAGCTCTACGCCCTCAGTTTGCGGGCCCAACCTCTACATCAAGTGAAATTGTCTTGCCCAAGTTACCGTAGGATTTGATAATAGAAATGTGATTGATTAGGTTGTCATCCTTTTCGCGGCTCACGACGTACGATCCGGGATGAAAAAATAGCGTAAACGAACAAAAGTGTCCCGAAACTGTTGAAAATCTTTGATTTTGGGCACCGAAAGCAAGCACAGGCAAGCATGCTTGCTACCCACATAGTAGAGCTCTTGGAGAGCTTTCCAACGGTATGCTTTGCGCCGCGTAACTCCTTACGGATCAAAAGTTATGGGCACCGGAGCGACGGATACATGGTCACTAGCCCCACAGGCTAGGTTTGCTGGCTCAGCCTCTACGTGAAGTGAAGTTGTTATGCCCAAGGTACCGTGGGATTCGGTAATAGAAATGGGATGGATTAGGTTGTCGTCCTTTTTGCGGCTCACGATGTACGATCCGGGATGGAAAAATAGTGCAAGAGAAGAAAAGTATCCCGAAACAAATGAAAATGTTCAATTTTGGGCTCCGAAAACATGCGCAGCCGAGCAGGCTTGTTGCCCTCGTTGTAGAGCTCTCGGAGAGCTTTCCAACGGTATGCTGTGCGCCGCGTAACTCCTTACGAATCAAATGTTATGGGCACCAGAGTGATGGATACCTTGTCTCAAGGCCCACGCCCTCGGTTTACGGGCTCAGCCTCTATGTGAAGTGAAGTTGTCTCGCCCAACGTACGATCCGGGATGAAAAAATAGCTCAAAAATGAAAATTGTCCCAAAACTGATGAAAACGATCGATTTTGGTCTCCTAAAACATGCGTAGCCAACCAAGCTTGCTGCCCCCCGTCGTAGAGTTCTCGGAGAGTTTTCCAACGGTATGTTGTGCGCCGCGTAACTTCTTACGGATGAAAAGTTATGCGCACCGGAGCGACGGATTCCTGGTCACAAGCCCCACGCCCTCGGTTTGCAAGCCCAACCTCTACGTGAATTGAAGTTGTCTTGTCCAGGGTGTCGTGGTATTCGGTAATAGAAATGTGATGGATTAAGTTGTTGTCCTTTTCGCGGCTCACGACGTACGATCCGGGATGAAAAAACAGCATAAAAAAACCAAAGTGACTCGAAATTGTTGAAAATCTTCGATTTTGGGCTCCGAAAACAGGCACAGCCGAGCAAGGTTGCTGCCCAGGTCGTAGAGCTTTTGGTGAGCTTTCCAACGGTATGTTGTGCGCAGTGTAACTCCTTACGGATCAAAAGTTATAGGCACCGGAGCGACGCATACCTGGTCACAAGCCCCACGGCCTAGGTTTACTGGCCAAGCCTCTACGTGAAGTGAAGTTGTCTTGCCCAAGATACCATGGGATTCGGTAATAGAAATGTGATGGATTAGGTTGTCGTCCTTTTCGCGATTCACGACGTACGATCCAGGACGAAAAACCAGCGTAAAAGAACAAAAGTGACCTGAAACTGTTGAAAATGTTCAATTTTGGGCTCCGAAAAATGGCACAGCCGAGTAGTTCCAGCTCACGTCGTAGAGCTCTCGGAGAGCTTTCCAACGGTATGTTGCGCACTGCGTAACTCCTTACGGATCAAAAGTTATGGGCACGGGAACGACGAATACCTGGTCACAATCCCCACGCCCTCAGTTTGCGGGCCCAGCCTCTACGTGGAACAAAGTTGTCTTGTTTAAGGTGTCGTGGGATTCATTAATAGAAATGTGATGGATTAGGTTATTGTCCTTTTCGAGGTTCATGACGTACAATCCGGGACGAAAAAATAGTGCAAGAGTAGAAAAGTGTCCCGAAATTGATGAAAACGTTCAATTTTGGGCTCCGAAAACAGGCGCAGCCCAGCAGGCTTGTTGCCCCCGTCATAGAGTTATCGGAGAACTTTCTAATGGTATGCTGTGTGCCACATAACTCCTTACAAATCAAAAGTTATGGGCACCGGAGCGACGGATACCTTGTCATAAGGCCCACGCCCTCGGTTTGCGAGCTCAGCCTCTACGTGAAGTGAAGTTGTCTTGCCGAAAGTGTCGTGGGATTCAGTTTGCGGGCCCAGCCTCTACGTGCAGCGAAGTTTTCTTGCCCAAGGTGCCGTGGGATTCGATAATTAAAATGTGATGGATTAGGTTGTCGTCCTTTTCGCGGCTCACGACGTACGATCCGGGATGAAAAAACAGCGCCAAAAAAGAAAAGTGACCTGAAACTGACAAAAATGATCAATTTTGGGCACTGAAAACAGGCGTAGCCAACCAGGCTTGCTGCCATCGTGGTAGAGCTCTCGGAGAGCTTTCCAACGGTATGTTGTACGCTACGTAACTCCTTACGTATCAAAAGTTATGGGCACCAGAGAGACGGATACCTGGTCACAAGCCCCACGCCCTCGGTTTGCTGGCCCAGCCTCTACGTGAAGTGATGTTGTCTTGCCCAAGGTGCCATCGGATTCGGTAATAGTAATGTGATGGATTAGGTTGTCGTGCTTTTCAGGGCTCACGACGTACGATCAGGGACGAAAAAACTGCGCAAAAGAAGAAAAGTGTCCCGAAATTGATGAAAACGTTGGATTTTGGGCTTCGAAAACAAGCGACGGCGAGCAGGCTTGCTACCCCTGTCGTAAAGCTCTCGGAGAGCTTTCTAATGGTATGCTGTGCGCCGCGTAACTCCTTACGGTTCAAAAGTTATGGACATCGGAGCGACGGATACCTAGTCCCAAGTCCCGTGCCCTCGGTTTGCGAGCCCAGCCTCTACATGAAGTGAAGTTGTCTTGCCCAAGGTGTCATCGGATTCGGTAATAGATATATGATGGATTAGGTTGTCATTCTTTTCACGACTCACGACGTACGATCCGGGATGAAAAAACAACGTAAAAGAACAAAAGTATCCCGAAACTATTGAAAATGTTCGATTTTGGGCTCTGAAAATAGGCACAGCTGAGCAAGCTTGCTGCTCACGTCGTAGAGCTCTCGGAGTGCTTTCCAACGGTATGTTGTGCACCGCGTAACTCCTTATGGATCAAAAGTTATGGGCACCGGAGCGACGGATACCTGGTCACAAGCCCCACGCCCTCGGTTTACGGGCCCAACCTCTTGGTGGAGTGAAGTTGTTTTGCCCAAGGTACCATTGGATTCGGTTATAGAAATGTGATGGATTAGGTTGTCGTCCTTTTCATAGCACACGACGTACGATCCGGGATGAAAAAACAGTGCAAGAGAAGAAAAGTGTCCCGAAACTGATGAAAATTTTCAAATTTTGTCTCCGAAAAAAGGCATAGCCGAGTAGCTTGCTGGCTGTGTCGTAGTGCTCTCGGAGAGCTTTCTAACAGTATGCTGTGCGCTGCGTACTCCTTACGGATAAAAAGGTATGGGCAGCGGAGCGACGGATACTTGGTCTCAAGCACCACACCCTCGGTTTACGGGCCCAGCCTCTACGTGGGGCGAAGTTGTCTTGCCCAAGGTGACGTGGGATTCGGTAATAGAAATGTGATGGATTAGGTTGTCGTCCTTTTCGCGGCACATGACGTACGATCCGAGATGAAAAAACTGCGTAAAAGAAGAAAAATGTATCGAAACTGATGAGAACAATCAATTTTGGGCTCCGAAAACAGGCGCACCTGGGCAGGCTTGCTGCCCACAACGTAAAGCTCTCAGAGACCTTTCCAACGGTATGCTGTGCGCCTTGTAACTCCTTACGGATCAAAAGTTATGGACACCGGAGCGATGGATAGCTGGTCACAAGCCCCACACACTCGGTTTGCTGGCCCAACCTTTACGTCAAGTGAAGTTCTCTTGCCCAAGGTGCCATCGGATTCAGTAATAGAAATGTGATGGATTAGATTGTCGTCCTTTTCGCGGCTCACGACGTACGATCCAGGACGAATAAACAATGCAAAAGAACAAAAGTATCCCAAAACTGTTGAAAATGTTCGATTTTGGGCTCTGAAAATTGGCACTGCTAAGCAGGCTTACTGCTAATGTTGTAGAGTTCTCGGAGTGCTTTCCAACAGTATGCTGTGCACCGCCTAACTCCTTACAGATCAAAAGTTATGGGCACCAGAGCGACGGATACCTGGTCACAAGTCCCACGGCCTAGGTTTGCGGGCCAAGCCTTTACGAGAAGTGAAGTTGTCTTGCCGAAGGTACCGTGGGATTCGGTAACAGAAATATGATGGATTAGGTTGTCGTCCTTTTCGAGGCTCACTACGTACGATCCGGGACGAATAAACAATGCAAAAGAACAAAAGCGACCCAAAACTATTGAAAATGTTTGATTTTGGGCTCTAAAAATAGGCACAGCCGAGCAGGCATGCTACTCACGTCGTAGAGCTCTCAGAGAGCTTTTCAACGGTATACTATGCACTGTGTAACTCCTTACGGATCAAAAGTTATGGGCACCGGAACGACGAATACCTGGTCATAAGCCCTACGCCCTTGGTTTGCGGTCCTAGCCTCTACGTGGAGCGAAGTTGTCTTACCCAAGTTTCCATGGGATTTGGTAAGAGAAATGTGATGGATTAGGTTGTCGTCCTTTTCGCGGCTCACGACGTACGATCCGGGACGAAAAAACAGCGTAAAAGAACAAAAGTGACCCAAAATTGTAGAAAATGTTCAAATTTTGGCTCCGAAAATAGGCACAACTGAGCAGCCTTACTGCCCACATCGTAGAGCTCTCGGAAAGCTTTCAAACGGTATGTTGTGCACCACGTAACTCCTTACGGATCAAAAGTTATGGGCACCGGAGTGACGAATACCGAGCCACAAGCCCCACGCCCTCGGCTTGCGGGCCTAGCCTCTACGTGGAGCGAAGTTGTCTTACCCAAGGTGCCGTGGGATTTGGTAATAGAAATGTGATGGATTAGGTTGTCGTCTTTTTTGCGGCTCACGACGTACGATCGGGGACGAAAAAACAGCGTAAAAAAACAAAAGTGACCCAAAATTGTAGAAAATGTTCAAATTTTGGTTCCAAAAATAGGTACAACTGAGCAGCCTTACTACCCACGTCGTAGAGCTCTCGGAGAGTTTTCCAACGGTATGCTGTGCATCACGTAACTCCTTACGGATCGAAAGCTATGAGCACCGGAGCAACGAATACCGAGCCACAAGCCCCACGCCTTCGGCTTGCAGGCCCAGCCTTTACGTGGAGTGAAGTTGTCTTGCCTAAGGTGCCATAGGATTCGGTAATTGAAATGTGATGGATTAGGTTGTTGTCTTTTTCGCGGCTCACGACGTACGATTCGGGACGGAAAAATAGTGCAAGAGAAGAAAAGTGTCCTGAAACTGATGAAAACGTTCAATTTTGGGCTTTGAAAACAGGCGCATCTGAGTTGGCTTACGGCCCCCGTCGTAGAGCTCTAGGAGTGCTTTCCAACGGTATGCAGTGCTCCGCGTAACTCCTTACGGATCAAAAGTTATGGGCACCGGAGCGACGGATACCTGGTCACAAGGCCCACGCCCTCGGTTTGTGGGCCCAGCCTCTACATGGAGCGAAGTTGTCTTACCCAAGGTGCCGTGAGATTCAGTAATAGAAATGTGATGGATTAGGTTGTCGTCCTTTTCGCGGCTCACAACGTACGATCAGGGACGAAAAAACAATGCAAAAAAAGAAAAGTGTCCCGAAATTGATGAAAACGTTTGATTTTGCTCTCCAAATATAGGCGTAGCCTAGCTGGCTTGCTGCCCGCGTTATAAAGCTCTCAGAGTGCTTTCCAACGGTATGTTCTGCACCGTGTAACTCCTTACGGATCAAAAGTTATGGGCACCGGAGCGACGAAGACCTGGTCTCAAGCCCCACGCCCTCGGTTTGCGGGCCCAACCTCTACGTGAAGCGAAGTTGTCTTGCCAAAGGTGCTTTTGGATTCAGTAATAGAAATGTGATGGATTAGGTTGTCGTCCTTTTTGCGGCTCACGACGTACGATCCGGGACGAAAAAATAGCAACTTACCTGAAACTGTTGAAAATGTTCAATTTTGGGCCCCGAAAACAGGCGTATCCAACCAAGCTTGCTGCCCACGTCGTAGAACTCTCGGAGAGCGTTCCAACGGTATACTGTGCGGCGTGTAACTCCTTGCGGATCAAAAGTTATGGGCACCGGAGCGACGGATACCTGGTCACAAGCCCCATACCCTCGGTTTCCGGGCCAAACCTCTACGTCAAGTGAATTTGTCTTGCCCAAGGTACCGTGGGATTATGTAATAGAAATGTAATGGATTAGATTGTCATCCTTTTCGCGGCTCATGACGTACTATCCGGGACGAAAAACAGTGTAAAAGAACAAAAGTGACTAGAAACTATTGAAAATCTTCATTTTGGGCTCCGAAAGCAGGCACAGCCGAGGAGGCTTCCTGCGCACGTCGTAGAGCTCTCGAAGAGCTTTCCAACGGTATGCTTTGCGCCGCATAACTCCTTACGGATTAAAAGTTATAGGCACCGGAGCGACGGATACCTGGTCACTAGCCCTACGGCCTAGGTTTGCTGGCCCAACCTCTACGTGAAGTGAAGTTGTCTTGCCCAAAGTACCGTGGGATTCAGTAATATAAATGAGATGGATTAGGATGTTGCCCTTTTTGCGGCTCACGACGTACGATCCGGGATGAAAAACAGCGCAAAAGAACGAAAGTGTCCCGAAACTGTTGAAAATGTTCAATTTTGGGCTCCGAAAATAGGCACAGCCAAGCAGGCTTGCTGCTCACATCGTAGAGCGCTCGGAGAACTTTTCAACGGTATGTTGTGCACCGCGTAACTCCTTATGGATCAAAAGTAATGGGCACCGGAGCGACGGATACCTTGTCACAATCCCCACACCCTCGGTTTCCTAGCCTAGCCTCTACGTGAAGTGAAGTAGTCTTGCCCAAGGTGTCGTGGGATTCGGTAATAGAAATGTGATGGATTAGGTTGTCGTCCTTTTCGCGGCTCACGACGTACGATCCGGGACAAAAAAATAGCATAAAAGAAAAAAACTTACCCGAAACTGTTGAAAATGTTCAATTTTGGGCCCCGAAAATAGGGGTAGCCAACCAAGCTTGCTACCCACGTCGTAGAACTCTCGAAGAGATTTCCAACGGTATGTTGTGCGCCGCGTAACTCCTTACGGATCAAAAGTTATGGGCACCGGAGCGACAGATACCTGGTCATAAGCCCCACTCCCTCGGTTTGCGGGCCCAACCTCTACGTCAAGTGAAGTTGTCTTGCCTAAGGTACCGTAGGATTCGGTAATAGAAATGTGATGGATTAGGTTGTCGTCCTTTTCGCGGCTCACGACGTACGATCCAGGACGAAAAAATAGTGTAAAAGAACAAAAGTGATCAGAAATTGTTGAAAATCTTCAATTTTGGGCCCCGAAAGCAGGCACAGCCGAGCAGGCTTGCTGTCCACGTCGTAGAGATCTCGGAGAGCTTTCCAACGGTATGCTTTGCGCAGCGTAACTCCTTACGGATCAAAAGTTATGGGCACCGGAGCGACGGATACTTGGTCACTAGCCCCACGGCCTGGGTTTGCTGGCCCAGCCTCTACGTGAAGTGAAGTTGTCTTGCCCAAGGCGCCATGGGATTCGGTAATAGAAATGTGATGGATTATGGTGTCGTCCTTTTTGCAGCTCACGACGTTCGATCCGGGACGGAAAAACAGTGCAAGAGAAGAAAAGTATCCCAAAACTAATGAAAATGATCAATTTTGGGCATCGAAAACAGGCGTAGCCAACCAGGATTACTGCCATCATCGTAGAGCTCTCGGAGAGCTTTCCAACGGTATGTTGTACGCTGCGTAACTCCTTATGGATCAAAAGTTATGGGCACCAGAGAGACGGATATCTGGTCACAAGCCCAACGCCCTTGGTTTGCTGGCCCAGCCTCTACGTGAAGTGAAGTTGTCTTGCCCAAGGTGTGGTCGGATTCGGTAATAGTAAAGTGATGTTTTAGGTTGCGTCCTTTTCGCGGCTTATGACGTACGATTCGGGACAAAAAAATTGCGCAAAAGAAGAAAAGTGTCCCGAAACTGATGAAAACGTTCTACTTTGGGATCTGAAAACAAGCGCAGTTGAGCAGGCTAGCTACCCCCGTCGTAAAGCTCTCGGAGAGCTTTCCAACGGTATATTGTGCACCGCGTAACTCCTTACGGTTCAAAAGTTATGGGCATCGGAGCGACGGATACCAGGTCACAAGCCCCATGCCCTCAGTTTGCGAGCCCAGCCTCTACATGAAGTAAAGTTGTTTTGCCCAAGGTGTCATCGGATTCGGTAATATATATGTAATGGATTAGGTTGTCGTCCTTTTCGCAGCTCACAACGTACGATCCGGGATGAAAAAATAGCGTAAAAGGGAAAAAGTGACACGAAACTGTATAAATTGTTCGAATTTGGGCTACTAAAAGAGGCATAGCTGTCACGCCCCAACCCGGCCTATAAAGGTTGGACTAGGGTGTGATCTAAACATTCAAGTCATATCTCGTACTTAATCATTCATGAAAGTTTAACACTTAACGTTTTAGCCTAACTCCATAATTTTCTGGAAAACCGGCAGCATAACGGCTGTAATTGGGTTCTTTGGTTTGACCTGATTCCCTAAACGCCTCAAATTTTCTAATCTCAATTTCATTTCCAACAAAGATTACTATTCATCAATTGAAACGCCTACTAGTTATTTCGATGTCTCATTTGATTAATAACCTAGCATGATACTATGTCTCGTTTGTTTGTTAATCCTCGTTACAAAAGTACATGTTGATCTTAGCTTAACAATGAGTACCTGCTTAAGATTGGATAGGTTCATTTTACTTAGTCCTTACCTGATACTTCATAATCCTATGATAGATACTAGCCAATGACGATAGCAAAACGACCATAGTAGTGTCTATCTAGTTATTATCAGTACAAGCCAAAATTATACCCCAAATTACAACGGGGGTCTTTTACAATACAAACATCAAGCAACATGAAAAGCAATAGTCTTCAAGCAGCATAGTGTTCACAAATGGCCAAAATCAAGCAAAGCACATAGGACAGGCAATCATTCCAAGGAATCATCGTTAGGCACGTCGTCCTCGGGTACCTGTTCTTGATCTTCTTCACCTGAGATGATAAAAGAGGGTGAGTCCTTATGAACTCAGCGAAGGGGAATGAGAAATAGGTTTTGAAACTCATTTTCCGGTTCAACTTATGAAAACCCTTTTTGCAAGCATGAATATATCACAAATAAGTACATAACAATAATATAAAAGTAAAGGAACACAATTACCCGTCTTTCCTCCCCGAGGTCCTCTAGGAACCAAGCGAGAGTACTTATACACATAGTGAAAAGGATACGGTGAGCTTTTGCTCTCAGTTCATTTCCAGTATCAGTTGTTGCGGCCGACTTCAAATCATCCCCTTATCACGCCAAATGGGTGTACTCCGGATGTACCCCGAAATCATACGACCCAACTCTCCGAGGAAGTCTAGCCCCCAAGCAAGAGAGGGAATTGGACAATGGTAGTCACGGTTGCACCAGCAAGCCCGATGCCACCCGGTGTGCGTGAACGCTACCACGCCAGAATGAAAGGGTGCAACCTTGTATGCAATGCACATTTATGACATTTAACATATCACATTAGGAGGACAACAAAGTAGGTTGCCTCCGAGCAGTCATAAGATTGCAAATTGACAAGTAAACAAGCGAGGCACGATAAGACAAGTAATTTCACTTGAAAGGCACATGGAGGTATATGAACATTAAACAGGCAGCCATGTAACGCACGTAAATCAAGTCATATAACTCATTTCAAAGTTCACATAATCAATTAATAAGATTATTCATCATGCAACGGCATCTACGTGGGACCGGGTGCAAGAAAGGCCTACTTGTCAACATGTAATCATCAAGATCGCATTTAGGGCTACAATGGCAACTACGGGCAGCCTACTAAACATATAATTAAACATGATATTCATAGGATCAATACTTAGTGAATTTACCTAGTCACTAGGGTTTCCATTTCATGCTTACCCGTGCGATTAAGCCCCAAGTCAACTCAAAATCAATCTCAAGCCATGCATCGATTAATTCAAACACCCTCAAGTATTCAAAACAGTCCACACAACATCCAAATGCCACAATCTCAAGCATTTAATACAACAAGAGAAGCTACAATAATTTTTCTGCATATCACTAAGTGAAACCCTCACTGCAATGGACTGTTTTCTCACAATCGTTAAGACAAGCAAAAAAATCTCTAATTCCAGTGAATAAGATTTCAAATTAAAGCTTAAGGAGTGAACTAAATTTAGAAACAAACCTCACATCATTTGGAGTTCGGGTTCAATAGTTATAGCCAAAACAGTGAGACTGCACAAAACTGTCCAGATTTGCACATATTTCAATACTTGTCGTTTTTGAAGTCCTTAGGTTCAGATTTAGCCTTAGTCCATTTCTGACACAAATGTACAGAACTGAAAAATATAGCAGCACACAAAATTTCATGCATTTTGGATGTCATTTACTAAGTCAAAATTGGTTCGTTCTACAAGGTCAGTGAATCTGCCAAAACCTGCTTCACTTTTCCAGACTTTCCAGATTTTGATACATTTTAATGATTTGTCATTTTGAGGATCTTAGAGTCAAAATTAGCTTTGTCCTATTTCTTCAAAAAATGTTCAGAACTGGAAAAAATAGTTATCTACCAATTTTCACGCATTTTCAATATCATTTACCTAGCCAAAATCACCTCACACCAACAAGACAGAAAGCTGTCACATGCACGATTTCATCTATCATCACATTCTAGCCAAAAATCTTGTCATGCATGTTTATAAAAGCTCATGAACACAGATATATCTCAAGTACAGAAGCAAAGATAGACATTTAAGAGCATGCATGTGGTTTTTTGAAATATTTTCAAGAAGTTTTAGCCCTCACCTTAGCAAAACAACAAGAAGGTGCACAAGACTCTTGGTGAAGCACAAAGTTGATCTTCTTCCTTGCTTAGCCGAGACACCACTCGATTTTCTCTATTTTTCCTAGCTTAGTGACCAAGTTCTTAGTAGGTGCATGTGGTTAGAACAAGAAGAAAAGAAATAGAAGTTAGCAAACTCACCTAAGCCGAAATGGAGATTCAAAGAGCTTGCATGTGTGTTTCTTGCAACCTAGCTTGCTTAGTCGAGCTACCTAGCTTCTTGCTTGCCTTGATGAACCATGGAGTGATGAAGATAAGCTAAGGAGTGTAGAAACTCAGCCAAGGCCGAGAGAGAGAGAGAAGAATGAGAGGGAGAGAGAGAGGAATAAGGAGAAATGAGAGAAATGAAAGAAAATGAAAGCTTTTGCAAGGTTTGAAGCATGTGTCGGCCTTGAGCTTTGCAATTTCAGATTTGTGTCTTCAAGAAGCATGGTTTTTGAATTACCTAGCATGGCAAGAGAATGGGTCGAGAATATGGGTGCATTGGGTAGGGTTTTGGGTTATTTTTTTATGCATTTATGTCATAGAATTGTCATAGAATGTTTGGGTTCAATTTGAATTATGCAAGCAAGCACAAATGTACACAAGGTGGTCGGCCAAGGCATGTAAAAATCTGATTTTTTGTCATCTTTTGAGCATTATTTAATTGTGTGTTTGGAAAGTGCAAAAGAATAAGGAATAAAGAATAAGAATGTCTAGCTTTTGGTGCAATTTCGTCTTCTAGTGGGTTGAATTAGTAATTTAATATTAGTTAGTGGGATTTGTAGGATTAATTAATGACATAGTGCTTCGTGTAAAATGCTTTCTTGATTAGCGTGAGGGCACGCTTTCCTAGGTCTAGGGCACGAACTACGAGACGAATGCACGTTTTCCAAGTAAATGCACGCAACCCTAAATGAATGCACGTAATTCAATGCAAGGCACATAAAATGAAACATGATTCTTAAATCTAGGTTAAGGCACGCAAATCTAGGCTAGGGCACACGAAATGAGGTATCGCATGCAAATCGAGGTTGGGCCTCACAACAGCTGAGCAGGCTTGCTGCCCACGTTGTAGAGCTCTCGGAGAGCTTTCCAATAGTATGCTGTGCGCCGCGTAACTCCTTACGGATCAAAAGTTATGGGCACCGGAGCGACGGATACCTGGTGACAAGCCCCACGGCCTAGGTTTGCGGGTCCGGTCTCTACGTGAAGTGAAGTTGTCTTGTCCAAGGTACCGTGGGATTCGGTAATAGAAATGTGATGGATTAGGTTGTCATCCTTTTCATGGCTCACGACATACGATCTGGGACGAAAAAACAGCACAAAAGAACAAAAGTGTCCCGAAACTGTTAAAAATGTTCCATTTTGTGCTCTGAAAATAGCCACAGCTAAGCAGGCTTGCTGTTCACGTCATAGAGCTCTCGGAGTACTTTCCAACGGTATGCTGTGTGTGAGGTCTGACCTCGATTTGCGTGCGATACCTCGTTTTGTGTGCCCTAACCTATATTTGCGTGCCTTGACCTAGGTTTAAGAATTGTGTTTCATTTTTTGTGCCTTGCATTGAATTACGTGCATTCATGTAGGGTTGCGTGCATTTACTTGGAAAACATGCATCTGTCTCGTAGTTCGTGCCTTACCTCGTAGTGCGTGCCCTAAACCTAGGAAAGCGTGCCCTCACGCTAATCAAGAAAGCATCTTACACGAAGCACTAGATCATTAATTAATCATACAAACTCCACCAACTAATATTAAATTGCTAATTCAACCCACTAGAAGACAAAATCTCACAAAAAAACCAGACATTCTTTATTCTTTATTCTTTACATATCCCAAACACACAATTAATTATTGCTCAACCAAGACAAAAATTCAGATTTTGACTCACCCTTGGCCGACCACTAGGAGCACTTGTCCATGCACTTGAATTTCAAAATTTATTCCCCAAACATTCTATGACAATTTAATGACACAAAGCAATAAAAAAATGGCTCAAAGACCCCCCAAAGCTCCATATTCTCGACACAAGCTCCATGCCCATACTAGACAATTCAAAATACTTATTGAAGACACAAAATCAGATTTTTGCAAGGCCCTAGGCCGACACAAGCTTCAAACATTGCAAAGCTTTTCATTTTTCTTTCATTTCCTCTATTTCTCTCATTTCTCCTCTCTCTCTCAGCCCTAGCTGAATATTGTAGACTCCATAGCTAAGTTCTTCATCCATAGGCTCTTCAAGACCTCCAAGCTACCAAGGAACTCGACCAAGCAAAGCTAGAGTGCAAGAGACACACATGCAAGCTCATTGAACATCCATTTCGGCTTAGGTGAGTTTGTTAGCTTCCATTTCATTTTCTTCTTGTTCTAACCACATGCACCTACTAAGAACATGGTAACTTAGCAAGGAAATTAGAGAAATCCCAAGTTGTCTCTCGGCTAAGCAAGGAGAAGAGTTGTCATTGTGCTTCATCAAGAGTTTGTGCATCTTCCTAGTTATCTTGCTAAGGTGAGGGCTAAAACTTCTTGAAAATCTTTCAAAAACCACATGCATGCCCTTAAATGTCTATCTTTACTTCTGTACTTGTGACTTATGTGTGTTTATGAGCTTTTGTAAACATGCATGTTAAGATATTTGGCTAGAATGTGATGATAGAAGAAATCGGGTATGTGACAGCCTTCTGCCTTGTTGGTGCGAGGTGATTTTGACCAGGTAAATGATGTTGAAAATGCGTAAAAATTGGTAGGTAACTAGTTTTGCCAGCTCTGAGAATTTTTCACAGAAATAGGCCAAAGGTAATTTTGACTCTAAGGTCCTAAAACTGGCAAATTATCAAAATGTGTCCAAATCTGGAAAGTCTGGAAAAATGAAGCAGGTTTTGGCAGATTCACTGACCTTGTAGAACGAACCGGTTTTGACTTAGTAAATAATATCTAAAATAAATGAAATTTGGTGTACTGCTATATTTTTCAGTTCTGGACATTTTTGTCAGAAATGGACTAAGGCTAAATCTGACCCTAAGGCCCTAAAAAACGACAAGTATTGAAATGTGTGCAAATCTGGACAGTTTTGTGTAATCTCACTGTTTTGGCTATAACTATTGAACCCGAACTCCAAATGACACGAGGTTTGTTTCTGAATTTAGTTCACTTCTTAAGCTTTAATTTGACATCTTATTCACTGGAATTGGAGATTGTTTGCTTGTCTTAATGATTGTGAGAAAACAGCCCATTGCAGTGAGGGTTTCACTTAGTGATATGCTTAGAAAAATTATTGTAGCTTCTCTTGTTATATTAAATGCTTGGGATCGTGGCATTTGGATGTTGTGTGGACTGTTTTGAATACTCGAGGGTGTTTGAATTAATCAATGCATGGCTTGAGTTTAATTACGAGATGACTTGGGATTTAATCGCACGGGTAAGCATGAGTTGAAACCCTAGTAACTAGGTAAACTCGCTAAGTGTTGATCCTTTGGATATTGTGTTTGATTATGTGTTTAGTAGGCTGCCCGTAGTTGCCCTTGTAGCCTTAAATATGATTTTGATGATTACATGTTGATAAGTAGGCCTTTCTTGCACCCGGTCCCACGTAGATGTCATTGCATGTTAAATAATCTTGTTATTTGATTATGTGAACTTCGAAGTGAGTTATATGACTTGATTTACATGCGTTACATGGCTGCCCGTTTAATACTCATATAACTCCATGTGCTTTATAAGTAAAATTGCCTGTTATATCGTGCCTCGCTTGTTTACTTGTCAATGTGCAATCTTATGACTGCTCGGAGGCAACCTACTTTGTTGACTTCCAAATGTGATATATTAAATGTCATAAATATGCATTGCATACAAGGTTGCAACCTTTCATTCTGGCGTGGTAGCGTTCACGCACACCGGGTGGCATCGGGCTTGTCGGTGCAACCGTGACTACCATTGTCCAATTCCCTCTCTCGCTTGGGGGCTAGACTTCCTCGGAGAGTTGGGTCGTAGGATTTCGGGCTACATCTGGAGTACACCCATTTGGCGTGATAAGGGGATGAATTGAAGCCGGCCGCAACAACTGATACTGGAAATAAACTGAGAGCAAAAGCTCACCGTATCCTTTTCACTATGTGTATAAGTACTCTCGCTTGGTTCCTAGAGGACCTCGGGGAGGAAAGACGGGTAATTGTGTTCCTTTACTTTTACATTACGTTATATACTTACTTGTGATATATTCATGCTTGCAAAAAGGGTTTTCATAAGTTGAACCGGAAAATGAGTTTCAAAACTTATTTCTCGTTCCCCCTCGCTGAGTTCATAAGGACTCACCCTCTTTTATCATCTCAGGTGAAGAAGACCAAGAACAGGTACCCGAGGACGGCGTGCCTAATGATGATTCCTTGGAATGATTGCTTGCCTTACGTGCCTTGCTTGACTATGGCCATTTTGTGAACAATATGTTGCTTGAAGACTATTTCATTTCTTATGATGCTTGTTGTTGTAATGTAAAAGACCCCCGTTGTAATTTGGGGTCTAATTTTGGCTTGTACTGATAATAACTAGATAGACACTACTATGGTCGTTTTTGCTATCGTTATTGGCTAGTATCTATCATAGGATTATGAAGTATCAAGTAAGGACTAAGTAAAATGAACCTATCCAATCTTAAGCAGGTACTCATTGTTAAGCTAATATCAACAGGTACTTTTGTAACGAGGACAGACAAACAAACGAGACATAGTATCATGCTAGGTTATTAATCAAACGAGACTTCGAGATAACTGGTAGGCGTTTCGATTGGTTATAAATAGTAATCTTAGTTGGAAATGAAATTGAGATTGAAAATTTTGAGGCGTTTAGAGAATTAGGTCAAACTAAATAGCCTAATTATAGCCGTTATGCTGCCGATTTTCAAAAAAATTGTGGAGTTTAGGCTAAAACGTTAAGTGTTAAACCCTCTTGAATGATTAAGTACGTGATATGACTTGAATGATTAGATCACACCCTAGTCTAACCTTTATAGGTCGGGTTGGGGCGTGACACTGTGCACCGCGTAACTCCTTACGGATCAAAAGTTATGGGCACCGGAGCGACGGATACCTGGTCACAAGCCCTACGCCCTCGGTTTACGGGCCCAACTCCTTGGTGGAGTGAAGTTGTCTTGCCCAAGGTGCCGTTGGATTCAGTAATTGAAATGTGATGGATTAGGTTGTTGTCCTTTTCATAGCTCACGACATACGATCCGGGACGAAAAAATAGTGCAAGAGAAGAAAAGTGTCCCAAAACTGATGAAAAAGTTCAAATTTAGTCTCCGAAAATAGGCGTAGCTAAGCAGGCTTGCTGCTCGCATCGTAGAGCTCTCGGAGATCTTTCCAACGGTATACTGTGCGCTGTGTAACTCCTTACGAATCAAAAGTTATCGACATCAGAGCGACAGATACCTGGTCTCAAGCCCCACGCCCTCGGTTTGCGGGCCCAACCTCTATGTGGAGCGAAGTTGTCTTGCCCAAGGTGCCATGGGATTCGGTAATAGAAATGTGATGGATTAGGTTGTCGTCCTTTTTGCGGCTCACAACGTACGATCCGGGATGAAAAAACTACGCAAAAGAAGAAAAGTATCTCGAAACTGATGAAAACATTCGAATTTTGGCTCCAAAAACAGGCGCAGTGTCACGCCCCAACCCGACCTATAGAGGTTAGACTAGGATGTGATCTAAACATTCTTATCATTTCACGTACTTAATCGTTCATTGAGGTTTAACACTTAACGTTAGCCTAAAACTCTAAAAATTCTCTGAAAAACCGACAGCATAACGACTGTAATTGGGCTCTTTAGTTTGACCTAATTTTCTAAAGGCCTCAAAACTTTCAATCGCAAATTCATTTCCAACTAAGATTACTATTTATCACCAATCGGAATGCCTACAAGTTATCTCGAAGTCTCGCTTGATTAACAACCTAGCATGATAACTATGTCTCGTTTGTTTGTCAATCTTTGTTACAAAAGTACCTGTTGATCTTAGCTTACCAATGAATACCTGCTTAAGATTGGATAGATTCATTTTACTTACCCTTTACCTAATACCTCATAAGCCTGTGATAGATACTAAACCAAGTAGCGATAGCAAAACGACCAGAAGAGTATCTAGTTATGATCAGTACAAACCAAAATTTGACCCTAAATTACAACGGGGGTCATTTACAATAACGATAACAAGTAACATAAGAAATAGTCTTCAAAGCAACATATCGTTCACAAAACAGCCACAACCACGTAAGGCACGTAGGATATGCAATCACTCCAAGGAGTCATCAATAGTCACGTTATCCTCGGGTACCTGTTCCTGGTCTTCTTCACCTGAGATGATAAAGAGGGTGAGTCCTTATGAACTCAGCGAAGGGGAATGAGAAATATGTTTTGAAACTCTTTTTTTGGTTAAACTTATGAAAAACCCCTTTTGAAACATGTCACGTATCACAAGTAATAAGGTACGCAAAGTATAAGAATCAAATTGAGCAACATATATAATTACCAATCAGTTCAAGGATACGGTGAGCATTTGCTCTCAATATCGATTTCGATACGATTGTTGCGGCTGACTTCAATAATCCACTTATCGTTCCCATTTGGGTGTACTCCGGATGTACCCCGAAAACCTACGACCCAACTCTCCGAGGGTGGAATGCCAAGCGAGAGAGGGAATTGGACCATGGTAGTCACGGTAGCACCGGCAAGCCCGATGCCGCCCGGCGTGCGTGAAACGCTACCATGCCACAATGAAAGGTTGCAACCTTGTATGCAATGCACATTTATAACATTTAACATATCACATTAGGAGGACAACAAAGTAGGTTGCCTCCGAGCAGTTATAAGATTGCACATTGACAAGTAAACACGCGAGGCATGCTATGACAGGTAATTTCACTTGTAAGGCACATGGAGTTATATGAATATTTAACGGGCAGCCATGTAACACATGTAAATCAAGTCATATAACTCATTTCGGGGTTCACGTAATCAAATAATAAGGTCATACAACATGCAACGACGTCTATGTGGGACCGGGTGCAAGAAAGGTCTACATGTCAACATGTAATCATCGGAATCACATTAAGGGCTATAAAGACAACTACGGGCAGCCCACTAATCACATAATTAGACACGATAACCATAGGATCAACACTTAGTGAGTTTTCATAGTCACTAGGGTTTCAATTCATGCTTACCCGTACGATTAAGCCACAAGTTGTCACGTAATTAAGTCAAGGCCATGCATCAATTAATTAAACATCCTCAATCATTCAAAAAAGTCCACACAACATCCAAGTGCCACAATCCCAAGAATTTAATACCACAAGAGAAGTTACAGTAATTTTCAAAGCATATCACTAGATAAAAACCTCACTGCAATGGTTTGTTTTCCCACAATCATTTAGAAAAGCAAACAATCTCCAATTTCAGTGAAAAAAATTTCAAATTAAATCTTATTAAGTGAACTAAATCCAGAAATAAACCTCGTATCATTTGGAGTTCGGATTCAAGAGTTATAGCCAAAACTGTGAGACTACGCAAAACTATCCAGATTTGTACACATTTCAATACTTGTCATTTTTGTGGGCCTTAGGGTCATATTTAGCCTTAGTCTATTTCTGACAAAAATGTCCAGAACTGAAAAATCTAGCAACCTACCAAATCGCATACATTTTAGATATCATTTTCTAAGTCAAAATTGGTTCGTTCTACAGGAACAGTGAACTGCCAAAAACCTGCTTCATTTTCCAGATTTTCCAGATTTAGACACCTTTCGTTGTTTTGCCCTTTTGGAGACCTTAGAGGCAAAAATGGCCTTGGCCTATTTCTGCGAAAAATGCTCAGAACTGGAAAAACGAGTCACCTACCAATTTTCATGCATTTGCAACATCGTTTACCAGGCCAAATACACTTCGTCCTAACAAGTCAGAAATCTGCCATTTTCGCGATTTTATCTATCTTCAAGTTCTAGCTAAAAATCTTGCCATGAATGGTTACAAAAGCTCATGTACACACACATACGACAAGTACAGAGGTAAAAATAGACATATGAAGGCATGGATGTGGTTTTTGAAAGCTTTTAAAAAGGATTAACCCTCACCTTAGCCTATTGCCAACAAATGATGCTCAAAACTCTTGAAGATGCACAAATGGTCTTCTCTTCTTGTTTGGCCAAGAGATAATGCTCGATTTCCTTAATTCCTAGTTGAGTTACCATGTCCTTAGTATGTGCATGTGGTTAGAACAAAAGGGAGATGGAAGAAAAGCTATCAAACATACCTAGGGCCGAAATGAATGTTCTATGAGCTTGCATGCATGTCTCTTTGCTTCTAGCTTGCTTGGTCGAGCTTCCTAGGGCCTTGAGTGTCTTGGTGAGCTTTAGGAGATGAGCTTAAGCTATGGATCTTGAGGGTGCAGCTTTGGCCGAGGAAGAGAGAGGAATTCAGAGCTTTTGAGAGAATGTTTGAAAAGAATGAAATGTTGGTGTTTGTGAGTGTGTCAGCCTTGAGCTTCAAAATTTCTGATTTTTGTGTCTTCAAGAGCATATTTTGAATTGTCTAGCATGGGCATTGAATGGATCGAAAAGGTGAAGCATGGTAGAGGATAAAATAATGCTTGGTCTCCATTTTTTTTTTGCATTGTGTCATAGAATGTCTAAACTTGAATTTTTTTTTGAAATTGCAAGCATGACAAAAGCTCCTCACATGGTCGGCCAAGGCAAGCTCAAATCTGAATTTTTTTGTCTTGTTTTGAGCTTATTTTATTGTGTGCTTGGGATGTGCAAAAGAATAAAGAATAAAGAATAAGAATGTTTAGCTTTTGGTGAAATTTCGTCTTCTAGTGAGTTGAATTAGCATTTTAATATTAGTTAGTGGAGTTTGTAGGATTAATTAATAATCTAGTGCTTCGTGTAAGATGCTTTCTTGATTAGCGTGCAGGCACACTTTGCTAGGTTTAGGACACGCACTACGAGATAAGGCACATTTTTCAAGTAAATGCATGCAACCCTAAATGAATGCACATAATTCAATGCAAGACACATAAAACGAAACACGACTCTTAAACCTAGGTCAAGGCACTTAAATCTAGGTTAGGGCACATGAAATGAGGTATCGCACATAAATTGAGGTCGGGCCTCACACGTAGCCCAACAGGTTTGTAGCCCCCATCGTAGAGCTCTCAGAGAGCTTTCCAACGGTATGCTGTGCGCCGCGTAACTCCTTACAGATCAAAAGTTATGGGCACCGAAGCGACAGATACTTGGTCACAAGCCCCACGGCCTAGGTTTGTGGGCCCAACCCATACGTGAAGTGAAGTTGCCTTGCCCAAGGTACCATGGGATTTGGTAATAGAAATTTGTTGGATTAGTTTGTCGTCCTTTTCGCAGCTCACGACGTACGATCCGGGATGAATAAACAACGCAAAAGAACAAAAGTATGCCGAAACTGTTGAAAATGTTCGATTTTGGGCTCTGAAAATAGGCACAGCCGAGCAGGCATGCTGCTCATGTCGTAAAGCTCTCGGATAGCTTTCCAATGGTCTGCTGTGCACCGCGTAACTACTTATGAATCAAAAGTTATAGCCACTGGAGCGACGAATACCTGGTCACAAGCCCCACGCCCTCGGTTTGCAGGCCCACCCTCTACGTGGAACGAAGTTGTCTTACCCAAGGTGCCATGGGATTTGGTAATATAAATGTGATGGATTAGATTGTCATCCTTTTCGCGGCTCACGACGTACGATCCGGGACGAAAAAATAGTGCAAAAGAAGAAAAGTGTCCCGAAATTGATGAAAATGTTCCATTTTGGGCTCCAAAAATAGGCGCAGCCGAGCAGGCTTGCTGCCCCCATCGTAGAGTTCTCGGAGAGCTTTCCAACGGTATGTTATGCGCCGTGTAACTCCTTACAGATCAAAAGTTATGGGCACCAGAGAGACGGAGACCTGGTCACAAGCCCCACGCCCTCGGTTTGCGGGCCCAGCCTCTACGTGAAGCGAAGTTGTCTTGCCCAAGGTGTAGTGGCATTCGGTAATAGAAATGTGATGGCTTAGGTTGTCATCCTTTTCGCGGCTCACGACGTACGATCCGGGATGGAAAAACAGCACAAAAGAAGAAAAGTGTCCCGAAACTGAGAAAATATTCCATTTTGGGCTCCAAAAATAGGCGCAGTCGAGCAGGTTTGCTACCTCCGTCGTAGAGCTCTCGGAGAGCTTTCCAACGGTATGTTGTGCGCCATGTAACTCATTACGAATCAAAAGTTATGGGCACCGGAGAGACGGAGACCTGGTCCCAAGCCCCACACCCTTGGTTTACGGGCCCAGCCTCTACGTGAAGCGAAGTTATCTTGCCAAAGGTCCCTTGGGATTCGGTAATAGAAATGTGATAGATTAGGTTGTTGTCCATTTCGCGGCTTACGACGTACGATCTGGGACGGAAAAACAGCGCACAAGAAGAAAAGTGTCCCGAAATTGATGAAAACGTTCGATTTTGGGCTTCGAAAGCAGGCACAATCGAGCAGGCTTATTACCCCCGTCGTAGAGCTCTCAGAGAGCTTTCCAACGGTATGTTGTGCACCGTGTAACACCTTAGGTATGGGCACCGGAGCGACGAAGACCTGATCCTAAGTCCCAAGCCCCACACCCTCGGTATTCGGGCCCAGCCTCTACGTGAAGTGAAGTTGTCTTGCCCAAGGTGCCTTGGGATTCAGTAATAGAAATGTGATGGATTAGGTTGTCGTCCTTTTCGCGACTCACGACGTACGATCCGGGATGAAAAATAGAGCACAAGAAGAAAAGTGTCCTGAAACTGATGAAAACGTTCGATTTTGGGCTTCGAAAGCAGGCACAATCGAGTAGGCTTACTACCCCCGTCGTAGAGCTCTCAGAGAGCTTTCCAACGGTATGTTGTACACCGTGTAACACCTTAGGTATGGGCACCGGAGCGATGGAGACCTGATCCCAAGCCCCACACCCTCGGTTTGTAGGCCCAGCCTCTACGTGAAACGAAGTTGTCTTGCCCAATGTGCCATGGGATTCGATAATAGAAATGTGATGGATTAGGTTGTCATCCTTTTCGCGGCTAGCGATATAAGATCCGGGATGAAAAAACAGCGCAAAAGAAGAAAAGTGTCCAAAAACTAATTAAAATGTTCAATTTTGGGCTCTGAAAATAGGCACAGCCAAGCAGGTTTGCTGCTCCTGTCGTAGAGCTCTTGGAGAGCTTTCCAACGGTATGTTGTGCGCCGCGTAACTCATTACGGATCAAAAGTTATGGGCACCGAAGCGATGTATACCTAGTCACAAGTCCCACGCCCTTGGTTTGCGGGCCCAGCCTCTACGTGAAGTGAAGTTGTCTTTCCCAAGGTGTCGTGGGATTCGGTAATAGAAATGTGATGGATTAGGTTGTCGTCCTTTTCGCGGCTCACGACGTACGATCCGGGATGGAAAAATAGTGCAAAAGAAGAAAAGTGTCCCAAAATTGATAAAAACGTTCAATTTTGGGCTCCAAAAATAGGCGCAGCCGAGCAGGCTTGCTACCCCAGTCGTAGAGCTCTCGAACAGCTTTCCAACGGTATGTTGTGCGCCGTGTAACTCCTTACAAATCAAAAGTTATGGGCACCGGAGCGACGGAGACTTGGTCCCAAGCCCCACGCCCTCGGTTTGCGGGCCCAACCTCTACGTGAAGCGAAGTTGTCTTGCCAAAGGTCCCTTGGGATTCGGTAATAGAAATGTGATGGATTTGGTTGTCGTCCATTTTGCGACTTACGACGTACGATTCGGGACGGAAAAACAATGCACAATAAGAAAAGTGTCCCGAAACTGATGAAAACGTTCGATTTTGGGCTCCGAAAGCAGGCACAGCCTAGCAGGCTTACTGCCCCCGTCGTAGAGCTCTCGGAGAGCTTTACAACAGTATGTTGTGCGCCGCGTAACTCCTTAGGTATGGGCACCGGAGCGACGGAGACCTGATCCTAAGTCCCAAGCCCCACGCCCTCGGTATTCGGGCCCAGCCTCTACGGGAAGCGAAGTTGTCTTGCCCAAGGTACCTTGGGATTCAGTAATAGAAATGTGATGGATTAGGTTGTCGTCCTTTTCTCGACTCACGACATACGATCCGGGATGAAAAATAGAGCACAAGAAGAAAAGTGTCTCGAAACTGATAAAAATGTTCGATTTTGGGCTCCGAAAATAGGCACAACCGAGCAGGCTTACTGTCGCCGTCGTAGAGCTCTCGGAGAGCTTTCCAACGGAATGTTGTGCGCTGCGTAACTCCTTACGGAACAAAAGTTATGGGCACTTAAATGACGGAGACCTGGTCCCAAGCCCCACACCCTCGGTTTGCGGGCCCAGCCTCTATGTGAAGCGAAGTTGTCTTGCCCAAGGTGCAGTGGCATTCGGTAATAGAAATGTGATGGCTTAGGTTGTCGTCCTTTTCGCGGCTCACGACGTACGATCCGGGACAAAAAAAAAAGAGCTAAAGAAGAAAAGTGTACCAAAATTGATGAAAACGTTCGATTTTGGGCACCGAAAATAGGCACAGCCGAGCAGACTTGCTACCCTGTGGTAAAGCTCTCGGAGAGATTTCCAACGGTATGTTGTTCACCGTGTAACTCCTCACGGATCAAAAATTATGGGCACTAGAGCGATGGAGACCTGGTCATAAGCCCCAAGCCCTCGGTTTGCCGGTCCAGCGTCTACGTGAAATGAAGTTGTCTTGCCCAAGGTACTGTGGGATTCGTTAATAGAAATGTGATGAATTAGGTTGTCGTCCTTTTCACGGCTCACGACGTACGATCTTGGACGGAAAAACAGTGTAAAAGGAAAAAAATGTCCCAAAACTTATGAAAACGTTTGATTTTGGGCTCCAAAAATAGCCACAGCCAAGCAGGCTGACTGCCCCCATCGTAGAGCTCTTGGAGAGCTTTCCAACGATATGTTGTGCGCCGCATAACTCTTTACGGATCAAAAGTTATGGGCACCGGAGTGACAGAGACCAGGTCCCAGGACCCACGCCCTCGATTTGCGGGCCCAGCCTCTATATGAAGCGAAGTTGTCTTGCCCAAGGTGCCATGGGATTCGGTAATAGAATTGGGATGGATTAGGTTGTCGTCCTTTTCGCGGCTCACGACGTATGATCCGAGACGGAAAAATAGTGCAAAAGAAGAAAAGTGTCTTGAAATTGATGAAAACGTTCGATTTTGGGCTCCGAAAATAGGCGCAGCCAAGCAGGCTTGCTGCCCCCGTCGTAGAGCTCTAGGAGAGCTTTTCAACAGTATGATGTGCATCGCGTAACTCCTTACGGATCAAAAGTTATGGGCACCGGAGTGACGGAGACCTGGTCCGAAGCCCCACGCCCTCGGTTTGCGGGCCCAGCCTCTACGTGAAGTAAAGTTGTCTTGCCCACGGTGCCTTTGGATTCAGTAATAGAAATGTGATGGATTAGGTTGTCGTCCTTTTCGCGGCTTACGACGTACGATTCGGGATGAAAAAACAGGGCAAACGAAGAAAAAGTGTCCCAAAACTGATGAAAATGTTCGATTTTGAGCACAAAAAATAGGCGCAGTCGAGTAGGCTCGCTGCCCCCATCGTAGAGCTCTCGGAGAGCTTTTCAACAGTATGATGTATGATGTGCACATCGTAACTCCTTACGGATCAAAAGTTATGGGCACCGGAGTGACGGAGACCTGGTCCCAAGCCCCACGCCCTCAGTTTGTGGGCCCAGCCTCTACGTGAAGTGAAGTTGTCTTGCCCAAAGTGTCGTGGGATTCGGTAATAGAAATGTGACGGATTAGGTTATCGTCCTTTTCGCGGCTCACGACGTACGATTCGGGATGGAAAAACAGCGCAAAAGAAGAAAAGTGTCCTGAAACTAATGAAAATGGTCAATTTTGGGCTCCAAAACCAGTGCAGCCCAGCAGGCTTGATATCTTCGTTGTAGAGCTCTCGGAGATCTTTCCAACGGTATGATGTACGCTGCGTAACTCCTTACGGATCCAAAGTTATGGGCATTGGAGCGATGGAGACCTAGTTCCAAGCCCCACGACCTCGGTTTGCGGGCCCAGCTTCTACGCGAAGCAAAGTTGTCTTGCCCACGGTGCCTTGGGATTCGGTAATAGAAATGTGATGGATTAGGTTGTCGTCCTTTTCGCTGCTTACGACGTACGATCCGGGACGAAAAAATATCGCAAAAGAAGAAAAGTGTCCCAAAACTGATAAAAATGTTCAATTTTGGGCACTAAAAATAGGCGCAGCTGAGCAGTCTTACTGCGCACATCGTAGAGCTCTCGGAGAGCTTTCCAACGGTACACTGTGAGCAGCATAACTCCTTACGGATCAAAAGTTATGGGCACCGGAGTGACGAAGACCTGGTCCCAAGCCCCACGCCCTCGGTTTGCGGACCCATCCTCTATGTGAAGAGAAGTTATCTTGCCCAAGGTGTCGTGGGATTCAATAATAGAAATGTGATGGATTAGGTTGTTGTCCTTTTCACGGCTCACGACGTACAATCCGGGACGAAAAAGCAGCGCAAAAGAAGAAAAGTGTCCCGAAACTGATTAAAACGTTCAATTTTGGGCTCCAAAAATAGGTGCAACCAATGAGGCTTGGTGCCCCAATCGTAGAGCTCTAGGAGAGCTTTCCAACGGTATGCTGTGCGACACGTAACGTTTTACGGATCAAAAGTTATGGGCACCGGAGCGACGGAGACTTGGTCCCAAGCCCCACGCCCTCGGTTTATGGGCCCAGCCTCTACGTGAAGCGAAGTTGTCTTGCCTAAGGTTCCTTCGGATTCGGTAATAGAAATGTGATGGATTAGGTTGTCGTCCTTTTCGCAGCTCACGACGTACGATCCAGGACGGAAAAATAGTGCAAAAGAAGAAAAGTGTCCCGAAACTGATGAAAAAATTCAAATTTGGGCTATAAAAACAGGCGCAGCCGAGTAGGCTTGCTGCCCCCATCGTAGAGCTCTCCGATAGCTTTCCAACGGTATGCGGTGTGCTGCGTAACTCTTTACGGATCAAAAGTTATGGGCACCGGAGCGACGGAGACCTAGTCCCAAGCCCTACACCCTCGGTTTGCGAGCCCAACGTCTATGTGAAGTGAAGTTGTCTTGCCCAAGGTGCCATGGGATTCGGTAATAGAAATGTGATGGATTAGGTTGTCGTCTTTTTCGCGACTCACGACGTACTATCCGGGATAGAAAAATAGCACAAAAGAAGAAAAATATCCTGAAACTAATGAAAATGTTTGATTTTGGGATCCGAATATAGGCGTAGCCATGCAAGCTTGTTGCCCCCGTCATAGAGCTCTCAGAGAGCTTTCCAACGGTATGCTGTGCGCCGCGTAACTCCTTACGAATCAAAAGTTATGGGCACCGGAGTGACGGAGACCTACTCCCAATCCCCAGGCCCTCGGTTTGTAGGCCTAGCCGCTACGTGAAGCGAAGTTGTCTTGCCCAAGGTGCCGTGGGATTCGGTAACAGAAATGTGATGGATTAGGTTATCGTCCTTTTCGCAGCTCATGACGTACGATTCGGGATGGAAAAACAGCGCAAAAGAAGAAAAGTATCCCGAAACTGACGAAATTGTTCAATTTTGGGCTCTAAAAATCGGTGCAGCCGAGCAGGCTTGTTGCCCCCGTCGTAGAGCTCTCGGAGAGCTTTCCAATGGTATGCTGTGCGCCGCATAACTCCTTACGAATCAAAAGTTATGGGCACCGGAGTGACGGAGACCTAGTCCCAATCCCCAGGCCCTCGGTTTGCAGGCCTAGCCGCTACATGAAGTGAAGTTGTCTTGCCCAAGGTGCCGTGGGATTCGGTAACAGAAATGTGATGGATTAGGTTATCGTCCTTTTCGCAGCTCACGACGTACGATTCGGGATGGAAAAACAGCGCAAAAGAAGAAAAGTATCCCGAAACTGACGAAATTGTTCAATTTTGGGCTCTGAAAACTGGTGCAGCCGAGCAGGCTTGTTGCCCCCGTCGTAGTGCTCTCGGAGAGCTTTCCAACAGTATGCTGTGCGCCTCGTAACTCCTTATGGATCAAAAGTTATGGGCACCGGAGCGATGGAGACCTGGTCCCAAGGCCCACGCCCTCGGTTTGCGGGCCTAGCCTCTACGCGAAGCGAAGTTGTCTTGCCTACAGTGCCTTCAGATTCGGTAATAGAAATTTGATAGATTAGGTTGTCGTCCTTTTCGCTGCTTACGACGTACGATCCGAGACAGGAAAACAGTGCAAAGGAAGAAAAGTGTCCCAAAACTGATGAAAACGTTTGATTTTGGGCACTGAAAATAGGCGTAGACAAGCAAGCTTGCTGCCCCTATCGTATAGCTCTCGGAGAGCTTTCCAACGGTATGCTGTGCGCCGCGTAACTCCTTACGGATTAAAAGTTATGGGCACCGGAGTAACGGAGACTTGGTCCCAAGTCCCACGCCCTCGGTTTGCGTGCCCAGCCTCTACATGAAGCAAAGTTGTCTTGATTAATAACTTAGTATGATACTATGTCTTGTCTGTTTGTTAATTCTCGTTACAAAAGTACCTGTTTATCTTAGCTTAATAGTGAGTACCTGCTTAAGATTGGATAGGTTCATTTTACTTAGTCCTTACCTGATACTTCATAATCCTATGATAGATACTAGCCAATGACAATAGCAAAACGATCATAGTAGTGTCTGTCTAATTATTATCAGTACAAACCAAAATTAGACCACAAATTACAACGGGGGTCTTTTACATTACAAACATTAAGCAACATGAAAAGAAGTAGTCTTCAAGTAGCATAGTGTTCACAAATGTCCATAATCAAGCAAAGCACATAAGACAGGCAATCATTCCAAGGAATCATCGTTAGGCACGTCGTCCTCGGGTACCTGTTCTTGATCTTCTTCACCTGAGATGATAAAAGAGGGTGAGTCCTTATGAACTCATCGAGGGGGAACAAGAAATAGGTTTTAAAACTCATTTTCTGGTTCAACTTATGAAAACCCTTTTTGCAAGCATGAATGTATCACAATTAAGTATAGAACAATAATATAAAAGTAAAGGAACACAATTACCTGTCTTTCCTCCCTGAGGTCCTCTAGGAACCAAGCGAGAGTACTTATACACATAGTGAAAATGATATGGTGAGCTTTTGCTCTCAGTTCATTTCCAGTATCAGTTGTTGCGGCCGACTTCAAATCATCCCCTCCTTAAAAGAATTTCATCCCGAAATTCAATATTACCTTTGAAATAAAGCTAGATACTGTTGCTCCATCTAGTCTCGCCTTTTCCACGTTGCTTCTTCAACTCCATGATGATCCCATAGCACTTTCACCATCGGTATAGTTTTGCTGCGCAACTCCCGATCTAGCTGGTCTAGGATCTGAATGGGCTTCTCCTCATAAGACAAGTTCTCCCGAAGCTGCAACGGCTCTGGCTCCAAGATATGCTATGGATCAAGGTGATACTTCCGCAGCATCGAAACATGAAAGATGTCGTGAATATTGGAGAGGTTTTGGGGTAGTGTCAGACAATACGCCAGTTTGCCAACCTTCTCGATTATCTCAAACAGTCCTACAAATCTCAGGCTCAACTTTCCACCCTTGCCGTGTTTAATCAGTCCCCTCCGAGGTAATATCTTCAAGAACACCTTGTCGCCGACCTCAAACTCTAGGCTCCGTCTCCGTCGGTCTGCGTAACTTTTCTGCCTGCTTTGGGCGGTAAGCATCCATTTCCGGATGAGGTGGATATTATCAACAGTCTTCATAAGTTCAGGTAAAAGGGTCAGGTCAAAAGTCTTCGTCTCACCTACTTCATCCCAGTAAATTGGGGATCGACACTTACGTCCATACAACGCCTCAAATGGGGCCATCCCGATAGTGGCCTGATCACTATTATTATAAGCGAACTCTGCTAGAGACAGATATTTCTCTCAACCTTTCCCGAAATCTAAAACACATGCCCTCAGCATATCCTCCAGAATCTGAATAGTTCTTTTCGATTGTCCATCAGTCTGAGGGTGATAAGCCGTGCTAAAACTCAACTTCGTGCCTAAAGCTTCTTGCAATCTCTTCCAAAATAGGGAAGTAAAACGAGGATCCCTATCCGATACAATACTCACAGGCATCCCGTGCTATCTTACGATCTCCGCCACATACATATCTCCCAATTTCTCAGGACTATCCTCCTTGTTCATCGGCAAGAAGTGCACTGACTTGGTCAATCTATCCACTATGACCCAAACGGCGTCATTACCTTTTTGTGACCTGGGCAGGTCCATAACAAAGTCCATAGTTATATGTTCCCATTAACTCCAGTATTGGTTGACCAGGTACCCGGAATGTTACAATCTTCATTCGGCAATCTAGTTGGACATGATGCTTTGCCCACCAGTCCATCCCTAAAATGACCTCATAGTCTCGAAAAGGTAATACAATAAGATTGGCTGAGAATTCTCTATCCTTAATTTGGATTTTACATGCTTTACAAGCTGAGCTAGTAATAAGTTTGAACCCATCGGAGTACCAACTTCTACTTCGTAAGGCAAACATACAACTTTCAGTTTCACACGTTGCACACACAAGGGGGTAATAAATGAATGAGTAGAACCCGGGTCAATTAGCACCCTAACAGGTTGATTCAGAATGAAGAATGTACCTTCAACAACAGCGGTCTCCTCTGGAAGCTCCTCGCACTCAATAGCATAGGCTCGAGCCTGAACTCTAGGAACTGGAGTCTTGCCTCTACCAGCTGGTTTAACCTGATTCTGTCCTGCTTGCCATTTAGGGCAATCCTTGATCTGATGCTGATCACTGCCACATCTCACACATCGTCTTGACTTATTCCAGCTCTGGGCCTCGGTATGCCCCTTCTTGTCATAGTAAGAACAGTTGACAGACTGAGTAGCAGGTGAACTACTTGTGGATCCGAGGGTAGAAGAGGTTGATGGTGCTTTCGTCGAGCCACAGTTATTCACTGGTCTATTCTGGTTCTGGCCCTGACTACGACTCTGGCCCTGAAATTTCCTCTGTTGACCTAAAGGCTGGTATGGTTTCTTGTTCGGCTGACTCGAACCGGCTCTATCAAGTTTCATCTTCTCAACTCGGGAAGCAGCAACAAAGAGAACAGAATAGGTATCGAAGTCATGTGAAGCCAACTGGTCCTGAATCTCTGGCCTCAATCCAGTCGTAAATTTCCACATCTTCGCCTCCGGAGTACTGACCATGTATTGAGCATAACGGGACAGTCGATCAAAACAAGCCTCGTACTGGGCCATCGTCATGTTACCCTGGGTCAAGTGCATGAACTCCTCAATCCGCCTCTGCTTGGAAACTGCAGGTACATATTTCTCCTTGAATGCCTTAATGAAATTACCCCACAAGCGAGGTGTTTGATCAGTTTCCCACAGTGCCTCCACAGTGTGCCACCAATGCTCAGCATCCCCATGCAACAGAAACACAACAAACTCCACCTTTTCTTCATCAGTATAATCAAGACATGTTAATCACTTAAGCATATAGAACATAGAAGGCACATTTAACATTATCACACAATAACTTATAGACAAGTCATCCTAATAATCTTAGGCTCTACCCATGGTCCGAGAGTTAAACCCGGCTTAAGCAATCTAAGCTCTGATACCATTCTTCCTATAAGGTGTCACGCCCCAACCCGGCCTATAAAGGTTAGACTAGGGTGTGATCTAAACATTCCAGTCTATCTCGTACTTAACTGTTCATGGAAATTTAATACTTAACGTTTTAGCCTAAGCTCCAAATTTTTTTTGAAAAATCAGTAGCATAACGGTTGTAATTGCGCTCTTTGGTTTGACCTAATTCTCTAAACGCCACAAAATTTTCAATCTCAATTTCATTTCAAACTAAGATTACTATTTACCATCAATTGAAATGCCTACTGACCCAACTCTCTAAGGAAGTTTTAGCCCTCAGCTTAGGTGAGTTTGCTAGCTTCCATTTCTTTTCATCTTGTTCTAACCACATGCACCAACTAAGAACTTGGTTACTAAGCTAGGAAACTAGAGGAAAATCGAGTGGTGTCTCGGCTAAGCAAGGAAAAGAGTCAACCTTGTGCTTCATCAAAATCTTCTTGTTGTTTTGCTAAGGTGAGGGCTAAAACTTCTTGAAAATCCTTCAAAAAAACCACATGCATGCTCTTAAATGTTTGTCTTTGCTTCTGTACTTGAGATATATGTGTGTTTATAAGCTTTTATAACCATGCATGGCAACATTTTGGGCTAGAAGGTGATGATAGATGAAATCGGGTTTGTGACAGCTTTTTGTCTTGTTGGTGCGAGATGATTTTGGCTAGGAAAATGATGTTGAAAAAGTGTGAATATTGGTAGCTAACTAGTTTTGCCAGTTCTCAACATTTTTCCCAGAAATAGGCCAAAGCTAATTTTGACTCTAAGGTCCTCAAAATGGAAAATCATTAAAATGTGTCCAAATCTGGAAAATCTGGAAAAATGAAGCAAGTTTTGGCAGATTCACTAACTTTGTGGAACGAACCAGTTTTGACTCAGTAAATGATATCCAAAATACAAGAAATTGGTGTGCTGCTAGATGTTTCAGTTCTGGACATTTTTGTCAGAAATGGACTAAGGCTAAATCTGACCCTAAGGACCTCAAAAACGACAAGTATTGAAATATGTGCAAATCTGGACAGTTTTGTGCAATCTCACTATTTTGGCTATAACTATTGAACCCGAACTCCAAATGATGCGAGGTTTGTTTCTGAATTTAATTCACTTCTTAATATTTAATTTGACACCTTATTCACTGGAATTTGTTATTGTTTTCTTGTCTTAATGATTGTGATAAAACAGCCCATTGCAGTGAGGGTTTCACTTAGTGATGTGCTTAAAAAAATTGTTGTAACTTCTCTTGTTGAATTAGATGCTTGGGATTGTGCCATTGGGATGTTGTATGGACTGTTTGAATACTTGAGGATGATTGAACTAATCGATGCATGGCTTGAGATTGATTTTGAGTTGACTTGGGGCTTAATCGCACGGGTAAGCACGAAATGGAAACCCTAGTGACTAGGTAAATTCACTAAGTGTTGATCCTATGAATATTGTGCTTAATTATACGTTTAGTAGGCTGCCCGTAGTTTCCATTGTAGCCCTAAATGCGATCTTGATGATTACATGTTGACAAGTAGGTTTTCTTGCACCCGAACCCACGTAGATTGTCGTTGCAGGTTGAATAATCTTATTGTTTGATTACATGAACGTTGAAATGAGTTATATGACTTGATTTACGTACGTTACATGGCTGCCCATTTAATGTTCATATAACTCCATATGCCCTTCAAGTGAAATTACTTGTCTTATTGTGCCTTGCTCGTTTACTTGTCAATGTGCAATTTTATGACTGCTCGGAGGCAACCTACTTTGTTGTTCTCCTAATGTGATATATTAAATGTCATAAATGTGTATTGCATACAAGGTTGCAACCTTTCATTCTGACGTTGTAGCGTTCACGCACACCGGGCGGCATCGGGCTTGCCGGTGCAACCGTTACTACCATTTTCCAATTTCCTCTCTCGCTTGGGGGCTAGACTTCCTCAGAGAGTTGGGTCATAGGATTTTGGGGTACATCCGGAGTACATCCATTTGGCGTGATAAGGGGATGATTTGTAGTCGGCCGCAACAACTGATACTGGAAATGAACTGAGAGCAAAAGCTCACCGTATCCTTTTCACTATGTGTATAAGTACTCTCGCTTGATTCTTAGAGGACCTCGGGGAGGAAAGAGGGGTAATTGTGTTCCTTTACTTTTATATTATTGTTATGTACTTATTTGTGATATATTCATGCTTACAAAAGGATTTTCGTAAGTTGAACCGGAAAATGAGTTTCAAAACCGATTTCTCGTTCCCCCTCACTGAGTTCATAAGGACTCACCCTCTTTTATCATCTCAGGTGAAGAAGATCAAGAACAGGTATTTGAGGACGACGTGCCTAACGATGATTCCTTGGAATGATTGCCTGTCCTATGTGCTTTGCTTGATTATGGACATTTGTGAATACTATGCTACTTGAAGACTATTTCTTTTCATGTTGCTTAATGTTTGTAATGTAAAAGACCCCCGTTGTAATTTGGGGTCTAATTTTGGTTTGTACTGATAATAACTAGATAGACACTACTATGATCGTTTTGCTATTGTCATTGGCTAGTATCTATCATAGGATTATGAAGTATCAGGTAAGGACTAAGTAAAATAAACCTATCCAATCTTAAGCAGGTACTCACTATTAAGCTAAGATCAACATGTACTTTTGTAACGAGGATTAACAAACAGACGAGACATAGTATCATACTAGGTTATTAATCAATCAAGACTTCGAGATAAACAGTAGGCATTTCAATTGATGGTAAATAGTAATCTTAGTTAGAAATGAAATTGAGATTGGAAAATTTGAGGCATTTAGAGAATTAGGTCAAACCAAAGAGCCCAATTACAGCCGTTATGCTGCCGGTTTTTCGAAAAAATTTTGGAGTTTAGGCTAAAACGTTAAGTGTTAAACTTTCATGAACGATTATATACGAGACGTGACTTGAATGTTTAGATCACACCCTAGTCTAACCTTATAGGCCTGCGTGCAATACCTCGTTTCGTGTGTCCTAACCTAGATTTGTGTGCCTTGACCTAGGTTTAAGAATTGTGTTTCGTTTTGTGTGCCATGCATTGAATTACGTGCATTTATTTAGGGTTACGTGCATTTACTTGGAAAAATGTGCATTCGGCTCGTAGTTCGTGCCCTACCTCGTAGTGCGTGCCCTAGACCTAGGAAAGCGTGCCCTCACACTAATCAAGAAAGCATCTTACACGAAGCACTAGGTCATTAATTAATCCTACAAATTCCACTAACAAATATTAAATTACTAATTCAACCCACTAGAAGACAAACATTTAAGAGCATGCATGTGGTTTTTTGAAGGATTTTCAAGAAGTTTTAGCCCTCACCTTAGCAAAAGAACAAGAAGATGCACAAGAGTTTGATGAAGCACAAGGTTGACTCTTTTCCTTGCTTAGCCGAGACACCACTCGATTTTCCTCTAGTTTCCTAGCTTAGTAACCAAGTTCTTAGTTGGTGCATGTGGTTAGAACAAGAAGAAAAGAAATGGAAGCTAGCAAACTCACCTAAACCAAAATGGAAGTTCAATAAGCTTGCATGTGAGCTTTCTTGCAACTTAGCTTGCTTAGTCGAGCTTCTTAACTTCATGCTTGCCTTTATGAACCATGGAATGATGAAGATGAGATATGGAGTGTATGAACTCAGCCAAGGCCGAGAGAGAGAGAGAAGAATGAGAGGGAGAGAGAGAAATGTGAGGAAATGTGAGAAATGAAGAAAAAATGAAGGCTTTTGCAAATGTTGATGCATATGTTGGCCTTGAGCTTTGCAATTCAGATTTTTGTGTCTTTAAGAAGCATTTTGAAATTCCTAGCATGGGCAAGGAGCTCATGTCGAGATTGGTGGAGCTTTGGGGAGGGTTTTGAGCTAGTTTTTTATGCATTTGTGTCATAGAATTGTCATAGATTGTCTAGGAATTAAATTGAATTAAGCAAAGCAATCACAAAGCCCAACAAGTGGTCGGCCAAGGCATGTAGAAATCTGATTTTTTTGTCATCTTTTGGGCATTATTTAATTGTGTGTTGAAAGTGCAAAAGAATAAGGAATAAAGAATAAGGAATGTCTAGCTTTTTGTGAGATTTTGTTTTCTAGTGAGTTGAATTAGTAATTTAATATTAGTTAGTGGGATTTGTAGGATTGATTATTGATCTAGTGCTTCATGTAAGATGCTTTCTTGATTAGCGTGAGGGCACGCTTTCCTAGGCCTAGGGCAAGCACTATGAGGTAAGGCACGAACTACGAGACAAATGCACGTTTTTCTAAGTAAATGCACGCAATCACAAAGCCCAACAAGTGGTCGGCCAAGGCATGTAGAAATCTGATTTTTTGTCATCTTTTGGGCATTAATTAATTGTGTGTTGAAAGTGCAAAAGAATAAAGAATAAAGAATAAGATATGCAACAAAATATAGATACACAATTCTAGAAACAATTAAGACATGTTAATCACTTAAGCACATAGAACATAGAAGGCACAATTAACCTTATCACACAATAACATATAGACAAGTCATCCTAATTATCTTAGGGCTCTACCCATGGTCCGAGAGTTAAACCCGGCTTAAGCAATCTAAGCTCTGATACCATTTCTTTCCTATAAGGAATAAAGAATAAGGAATGTCTAGCTTTTTGTGAGATTTTGTCTTCTAGTGGGTTGAATTAGTAATTTAATATTAGTTAGTGGAATTTGTAGGATTAATTAATGACCTAGTGCATCGTGTAAGATGCTTTCTTGATTAGCGTGAGGGTACGCTTTTCTAGGTCTAAGGCACGCACTACGAGGTAGGACACGAACTACGAGCCGAATGCACATTTGCATGCGATACCTCGTTTTGTGTACCCTAACCTAGATTTGTGTGCCTTGACCTAGGTTTAAGAATTGTGTTTCGTTTTGTGTGCCTTGCATTGAATTACGTGCATTCATTTAGGGTTGCGTGCATTTACTTGGAAAACGTGCATTTGTCTCGTAGTGCGTGCCCTAGACCTAGGAAAGCGTGCCCTCACGCTAATCAAGAAAGCATCTTACACGAAGCACTAGATCAATAATTAATCCTACAAATCCCACTAACTAATATTAAATTACTAATTCAACTCACTAGAAGACAAAATCTCACAAAAAGCTAGACATTTCTTATTCTTTATTCCTTATTATTTTGCACTTTCAACACACAATTAAATAATGCCCAAAAGATGACAAAAAAATCAGATTTCTACATGCCTTGGCCGACCACTTGTTGGGCTTTGTGATTGCTTTGCTTAATTCAATTTAATTCGTAGATAATCTATGACAATTCTATGACACAAATGCATAAAAAAAAACTAGCTCAAAACCCTCCCCAAAGCTCCACCAATCTCGACATAAGCTCCTTGCCCATGCTAGGAATTTCAAAATGCTTCTTGAAGACACAAAAATATGAATTGCAAAGCTCAAGGCCGACAAATGCATCAACATTTGCAAAAGCCTTCATTTTTTCTTCATTTCTCTCATTTCCTCACATTTCTCTCTCTCCCTCTCATTCTTCTCTCTCCCTCTCATTCTTCTCTCTCTCTCTCGGCCTTGGTTGAGTTGCTTCACACCATAGCTCATCTTCATCACTCCATGGTTAATCAAGGCAAGCAAGAAGGTAGGGAACTTGACTAAGCAAGCTAGGTTGCAAGAAAACTCACATGCAAGCTCTTTGAACAACCATTTCGGCTTAGGTGAGTTTGCTAGCTTCCATTTATTTTCTTCTTGTTCTAACCACATGCACGTACTAAGAACTTGGTCACTAAGCTAGGAAAAATAGAGAAAATTCGAGTGGTGTCTCGGCTAAGCAAGGAAGAAGATCAACTTTGTGCTTCACCAAGACTCTTGTGCATCTTCTTGTTGTTTGCTAAGGTGAGGGCTAAAACTTCTTGAAAATCCTTCAAAAAACCACATGCATGCTCTTAAATGATTTTCTTTGCTTCTGGACTTGAGATATATGTGTGTTTATAAGCTTTTATAACCGTGCATGGCAAGATTTTGGGCTAGAAGGTAATGATAGATGAAATCGGGTTTGTGACAGCTTTCTGTCTTGTTGGTGCAAGATGATTTTGGCTAGGCAAATGATGTTGAAAATGCATGAAAATTGGTAGGTAACTAGTTTTTCCAGTTCTGAACGTTTTTTTCCAGAAATAGGCCAAAGCTAATTTTGACTCTAAGGTCCTCAAAATGGTAAATCATTAAAATGTGTCCAAATCTGAAAATTCTTGAAAAATGAAGCAGGTTTTGGCAGATTCACTGACTTTGTGGAATGAACCAGTTTTGACTTAGTAAATGGTATCAGAGCTTAGATTGCTTAAGTCGGGTTTAACTCTCGGACCATGGGTAGAGCCTTAAGATAATTAGGATGACTTGTCTATATGTTATTGTGTGATAATTGTGCCTTCTATGTTCTATGTGCTTAAGTGATTAACATGTCTTAATTATTTCTAGAATTATGTATCTATATTGCGTTGCATATCTTATGCATTAAATTCCTGTTTGTCGTATTTTAATAAATTGTGCATCGTAATCTGTGCTTGTAGATGGCTGGCCCTAGTACCCGCACTACTAATAAGAGTCGTGAACCTCAAGAGACCGGTGATGCTTATCAAACTAATCCTGGCATAGCTATGTTTAACATGATGGCAAATGCCATGGATCGCATGTCACGAGTGATGGAACGTCAAGATGCACGTGAAGCCAACAACAATAACAACAGGAATGATGGTAACCATGGGAGACATAGCAGAATGAGGGAGTTCCTTGACTTTCGCCCATCCAAATTCCACGGGGAAGCTGATGATGAGAAAGCGGAGGCTTGGCTGTCCGAGATCGAGAGGATTTTCAGGCCACTTGATTATACTGATGAAGAACCGGTGTCACGCCCCAACCCAGCCTATAAAGGTTAGACTAGGGTGCGATCTAAACATTCCAGTCTATCTCGTACTTAACTATTCATGGAAATTTAATACTTAACGTTTTATCCTAAACTCCAAAATTTTTTAGAAAATCGGTAGCATAACGGGTGTAATTGGGTTCTTTGGTTTGACCTAATTCTCTAAACGCTTCAATTTTTCCAATCTCAATTTTATTTCCAACTAAGATTACTATTTACCATCAATTGAAATGCTTACTGGTTATCTCGAAGTCTCGTTTGATTAATAACCTAGTATGATACTATGTCTTATCTGTTTGTTAATACTCGTTACAAAAGTACCTGTTGATCTTAGCTTAATAGTGAGTACCCGCTTAAGATTAGATAGGTTCATTTTACTTAGTCCTTACCTGATACTTCATAATCCTATGATAGATACTAGCCAATGACAATAGCAAAACAACCATAGTAGTGTCTGTCTAGTTATTATCAGTACAAACCAAAATTAGACCCCAAATTACAACGGGGGTCTTTTACATTACAAACATCAAGCAACATGAAAAGAAATAGTCTTCAAATAGCATAGTGTTCACAAACGGCCATAATCAAGCAAAGCACATAGGACAGGCAATCATTCCAAGGAATCATCATTAGGCACGTCGTCCTCGGGTACCTGTTCTTGATCTTATTCACCTGAGATGATAAAAGAGGGTGAGTCCTTATGAACTCAGCAAGGGGGAACGAGAAATAGGTTTTGAAACTCATTTTCTGGTTCAACTTATGAAAATCCTTTTGCAAGCATGAATATATCACAAATAAGTACATAACAATAATATAAGTACATTACCCGTCTTTCCTCCTCGAGGTCCTCTAGGAACCAAGCGAGAGTACTTAAACACATAGTGAAAAGGATACGGTGAGCTTTTGCTCTCAGTTCATTTTCAGTATCAGTTGTTGCGGCCGACTTCGAATCATCCCCTTATCATGCCTAATGGGTGTACTTCGGATGTACCCAGAAATCTTACGACCCAACTCTCTGAGGAAGTCTAGCCCCCCAAGCGAGAGAAGGAATTAGACAATGGTAGTCACGGTTGTACCGGCAAGCCCGATGCCGCCCGGTGTGCGTGAACGCTACCACGCCAGAATGAAAGGTTGCAACCTTGTATGTAATGCACATTTATGACATTTAATATATCACATTTGGAGGACAACAAAGTAGGTTGCCTCCGAGCAGTCATAAGATTGCACATTGACAAATAAACAAGCGAGGCATGATAAGACAAGTAATTTCACTTGAAAGGCACATGGAGTTATAAGAACATTAAACGGGCAGCCATGTAACGCACGTAAATCAAGTCATATAACTCATTTCAAAGTTCACGTAATCGAATAATAAGATTATTCAACATGCAACGACACCTACGTGGGTTCGGGTGCAAGAAAGGCCTACTTGTCAACATGTAATCATCAAGATCGCATTTAGGGCTACAATGGCAACTACGGGCAGCCTACTAAACATATAATTAAACACGATATTCATAGGATCAACACTTAGTGAATTTACCTAGTAACTAGGGTTTCCATTTCTTGCTTACCTGTGCGATTAAGCCCCAAGTCAACTCAAAATCAATCTTGTAGGTCAATTTTGAGTTGACTATGTGTGAGATGTGGCAGTGATCAGCATCAGATCAAGAATTGCCCCGTTTACCCCCAAATCGGGAGATCGAGTTCATTATAAAGTTACTGCCTGGCACCCAGCCGATATCTAAAGCCCCCTATCGTATGGCACCAACCGAGCTACAAGAATTGAAGGACCAATTGCAAAGATTGTTGAAGAAAGGATTTGTTCAATTGAGTTCTTCTCCGTGAGGTGCACCAGTTCTATTTGTAAAGAAGAAAGACGGAACGCTGAGGCTATGCATCGATTACCGAAGATTGAACCAAGTGACTGTCAAGAATAAATACCCACTTCCACTGATCGACGAGTTGTTTGATCAACTTCAAGGAGCCAAAGTGTATTCGAAACTCGACTTGAGGCAAGGGTATTATCAGTTGCGGATCAAAAAGGAGGATGTGCCTAAAACGGCTTTCAGGACAAGATATGGGCATTATGAATATGTGGTGATGCCATTTGGACTAACTAATGCCCCTGCAGCTTTTATGGATTTGATGCACAGGGTGTTTCAACCCTACTTGGACCAATTTGTGGTGATCTTCATTGATGATATTTTGGTATACTCGAAATCTGAGGTGGAGCATGAACAACATCTGCGGTTGGTACTGCAGAAACTTCGAGAGCATCAATTGTATGCAAAGTTTAACAAGTGCGAATTTTGGTTGCAACAGATTGCATTTTTGGGGCATATCATATCCCAAGAGGGAATAGCAGTGGATCCAGCAAAGATAGAAGCGGTGATGTCTTGGAAAAAGCCAGAAAATGTTATGGAGGTTCGGAGTTTTCTTGGTCTAGCCGGCTATTATCGGAGATTTGTTAAGGATTTCTCTAAGATTGCAGGACCACTTACAAAGCTCACTCAAAAGAAAACAAAGTTCGTGTGGGATGATAAGTGTGAGAACAGCTTCCAAGAGTTGAAGAAAAGATTGACTACCGCACCTATTCTTGCATTACCTGAAGGGAGTCAAGGTTTTGTAATCTATAGCGATGCTTCGAAGGAAGGATTGGGTTGTGTGTTGATGCAAAATGGTAGAGTGATTGCGTATGCCTCTAGGAAACCGAAGCCGTATGAATTGAACTACTCGACGCATGATTTGGAGTTAGCGGCTATTGTGTTTGCACTCAAGAAATGGAGGCACTATCTATGGGGTAACAAGTTTGAGGTATTTACTGATCACAAGAGCTTGAAATACTTGTTCTCACAAAAAGAGTTGAATATGAGGCAAAGGCGGTTGATGGAGCTTTTGGATGATTATAACTACACAATCAATTTTGTGCCCGGTAAAGCAAATGTAGTTGCAGATGCCTTAAGTAGGAAAGCGAGCATGGCAAAACTGGAAGTCAAGGGCATGAGTTGTTGGAGGAAGCATTTTTGTGGAAACCACAATTGACTCGGAAATGGTTACTTTGTGCCACTACACAAGTTCAATCAACCTTGTTGTTTGAGTTACAAAAGGCTCAACAGAAGGACCAACAGTTTCAGAAGATTAAAGAAAGCAACGCAGATTTCAAGTTTCATGATGATGGTATTTAGAGGTTTAGGAATCGGATTTGTGTTCCTAATGAACCAGAGCTGAAAAAGAAGATTCTTGAAGAAGCCCATAATTCAAGATACACTATTCACCCCGGCGGAACAAAGATGTACAAGGATTTGAAGCAACACTATTGGTGGAATAACATGAAGAGATAGAATGTGGAATTTGTGGCACGGTGTTTGACTTGCCAGAGAGTCAAAGCGGATCATCAACGACCAGCAGGTTTACTTCAGCCGTTGGAGATTCCTCAATGGAAATGGGAACATATAACCATGGACTTTGTTATGGACCAGCCCAGGTCACAAAAGGGTTATGACGCCGTTTGGGTCATAGTGGATAGATTGACTAAGTCAGCGCACTTCTTACCGATGAACAAGGAGGATAGTCCTGAGAAATTGGGAGATGTGTATGTGGCGGAGATCGTAAGATTGCACAGGATGCCTGTGAGTATTGTATCGGATAGGGATCCTCGTTTTACTTCCCGATTTTGAAAGAGATTGCAAGAAGCTTTGGGAACGAAGTTGAGTTTCAGCACGGCTTATCACCCTCAAACTGATGGACAATCAGAGAGAACTATTCAGATTATGGAGGATATGCTGAGGGCGTGTGTTTCAGACTTCGGGAAAGGTTGGAAGAAATATCTGTCTCTAGCGGAGTTCATTTATAATAATAGTTATCAGGCCACTATCAGGATGGCCCTATTTGAGGCGTTGTATAAACGTAAGTGTCGATCCCCAATTTACTAGGATGAAGTAGGTGAGATGAAGACTTTTGACCCGACCCTTTTACCTGAACTTATGAAGACTGTTGATAATATCCACCTCATCCGAAAACAGATGCTTACCACCCAAAGCAGGCAAAAGAGTTATGCAGACCGACGGAGACGGAGCCTAGAGTTTGAGGTCGGCGACAAGGTGTTCTTGAAGATATCACCTCGGAGGGGACTGATTAAACACGGTAAGGGTGGAAAGTTGAGCCCGAGATTTATAGGGCCATTTGAGATAATTGAGAAGGTTGGCAAATTGGCGTATCGCCTGGCACTACCCCAAAACCTCTCCAATATTCATGACGTCTTTCATGTTTCTATGTTGTGGAAGTATCACCCTGATCCATCGCATATCTTGGAGTCAGAGCCATTGCAACTTCAGGAGAACTTGTCTTACGAGGATAAGCCCATTCGGATCCTAGACCAGCAAGATCGGGAGTTGCGCAGCAAAACTATACCGACGATGAAAGTGCTATGGGATCATCATGGAGTTGAAGAAGTAACTTGGGAAAGGTGAGACTAGATGGAGCAACAGTATCCAGCTTTATTTCAAAGGTAATATTGAATTTCGGGACGAAATTCTTTCAAGGAGGGGAGGATGTGAGGCCCGACCTTGATTTGCGTGCGATACCTCGTTTTGTGTGCCCTAACCTAGATTTGTGTGCCTTGACCTAGGTTTAAGAATTGTGTTTCGTTTTGTGTGCCTTGCACTGAATTACGTGCATTCATTTAGGGTTGCGTGCATTTACTTAAAAAAATGTGCATTTGTCTCGTAGTTCGTGACTTACCTCTAGTGCTTGCCCTAGACCTAGGAAAGCGTGCCCTCACGCTAATGAAGAAAGCATCTTACACGAAGCACTAGATCAATAATTAATCCTACAAATCCCACTAACTAATATTAAATTACTAATTCAACTCACTAGAAGACAAAATCTCACAAAAAGCTAGACATTCCTTATTCTTTATTCCTTATTCTTTTGCACTTTCAACACACAATTAAATAATGCCCAAAAGATGACAAAAAAATCAGATTTCTACATGCCTTGGCGGACCACTTGTTGGGCTTTGTGATTGCTTTGCTTAATTCAATTTAATTCCTAGACAATCTATGACAATTCTATGACACAAATGCATAAAAAACTAGCTCAAAACCCTCCCCAAAGCTCCACCAATCTCGACATAAGCTCCTTGCCCATGCTAGGAATTTCAAAATGCTTCTTGAAGACAACACAAAAATCTGAATTGCAAAGTTCAAGGCCGACATATGCATCAACATTTGCAAAAGCCTTCATTTTTTCTTCATTTCTCTCATTTCCTCACATTTCTCTCTCTCCCTCTCATTCTTCTCTCTCTCTCTTGGCCTTGGCTGAGTTCATACACTCCATAGCTCATCTTCATCATTCCATGGTTCATCAAGGCAAGCTAGAAGCTAAGAAGCTCGACTAAGCAAGCTAAGTTGCAAGAAAGCTCACATGCAAGCTTATTGAACTTCCATTTCGGTTTAGGTGAGTTTGCTAGCTTCCATTTCTTGTTCTAACCACATGAACCAACTAAGAACTTGGTTACTAAGCTAGGAAACTAGAGAAAAATCAAGTAGTGTCTCGGCTAAGCAAGGAAAAGCGTCAACCTTGTGCTTCATCGAAATCTTGTGCATCTTCTTGTTGTTTTGCTAAGGTGAGGGCTAAAACTTCTTGAAAATCCTTCAAAAAAATCACATGCATCCTCTTAAATGTTTGTATTTGCTTCTGTACTTGAGATATATGTGTGTTTATAAGCTTTTATAACCATGCATGGCAAGATTTTGGGTTAGAAGATGATGATAGATGAAATCGGGTTTGTGACAGCTTTCTGTCTTGTTGGTGCGAAATGATTTTGGCTAGGCAAATGATGTTTCAAATGCGTGAAAATTGGTAGGTAACTGGTTTTTCCAGTTCAGAACAGTTTTCCCAGAAGAGGCGAAAGCTAATTTTGACTCTAAGGTCCTCAAAATGGCAAATCATTAAAATGTGTCCAAATCTGGAAAAATGAAGCAGGTTTTGGCAGATTCACTGACTTTGTAGAACGAACCAGTTTTGACATAGTAAATGATATCCAAAATGCATGAAATTTGGTTTACTACTATATTTTTCAGTTCTGGACATTTTTGTCAGAAATGGACTAAGGCTAAATCTGACCCTAAGGACCTCAAAAACGACAAGTATTAAAATATGTGCAAATCTGGACAGTTTTGTGCAATCTCACTGTTTTGGCTATAACTATTGAACCCGAACTCCAAATGATGCGAGGTTTGTTTCTGAATTTAGTTCACTTCTTAAGCTTTAATTTGACATCTTATTCACTGGAATTGGAGATTGGTTGCTTGTCTTAATGATTGTGAGAAAACAGCCCATTGCAGTGAGGGTTTCACTTAGTGATGTGCTTAGAAAAATTGTTGTAACTTCTCTTGTTGAATTAAATGCTTGGGATTGTGGCATTGGGATGTTGTGTGGACTGTTTTGAATACTTGAGGATGATTGAACTAATCGATGCATGGCTTGAGATTGATTTTGAGTTGACTTGGGGCTTAATCGCACGGGTAAGCACGAAATGGAAACCCTAGTGACTAGGTAGATTCACTAAGTGTTGATCCTATGAATATCGTGTTTAATTATATGTTTAGTAGGCTGCCCGTAGTTGCCATTGTAGCCCTAAATGCGATCTTGATGATTTCATGTTGATAAGTTGGCTTTTCTTGCACCCGATCCCACGTAGACGCCGTTGCTTGATGAATAATCTCATTATTTAATTATGTGAACTTTGAAATGAGTTATATGACTTGATTTATGTGCGTTACACGGCTGCCCGTTTATTGTTCATATAACTCCATGTGCCTTTCAAGTGAAATTACTTGTTTTATCGTGCCTTGCTCGTTTACTTGTCAATGTGCAATCTTATGATTGCTCGGAGGCAACCTACTTTGTTGTTCTCCTAATATGATATATTAAATGTCATAAATGTGCATTGCATACAAGGTTGCAACCTTTCAATTTGGCGTGGTATCGTTCACGCACACCGGGCGGCATCGGGCTTGCTGGTGCAACCGTGACTACCATTGTCCAATTCCCTCTCTCGCTTGGGGACTAGACTTCCTCAGATAGTTGGGTCGTAGGATTTCGGGGTACATCCGGAGTACACCCATTTGGCGTGATAAAGGGATGATTTGAAGTCGGCCGCAACAACTGATACTGGAAATGAACTGAGAGCAAAAGCTCACCGTATCATTTTCACTATGTGTATAAGTACTCTCACTTGGTTCCTAGAGGACCTCGGGGAGGAAAGACGGGTAATTGTGCTCCTTTACTTTTATATTATTGTTATGTACTTAATTGTGATACATTCATGCTTGCAAAAAGGGTTTTCATAAGTTGAACCGGAAAATGAGTTTCAAAACCTGAGGTGAAGAAGATCAAGAACAGGTACCTGAGGACGACGTGCCTAACGATGATTCCTTGGAATGATTGCCTGTCCTATGTGCTTTGCTTGATTATGGCCATTTGTGAACATTATGCTACTTGAAGACTATTTCTTTTCATATTGCTTAATGTTTGTAATGTAAAAGACCCCCGTTGTAATTTGGGGTCTAATTTTGGTTTGTACTGATAATAACTAGATAGACACTGCTATGGTCGTCTTGCTATTGTCATTGGCTAGTATCTATCATAGGATTATGAAGTATCAGGTAAGGACTAAGTAAAATGAACCTATCCAATCTTAAGCAGGTACTCACTATTAAGCTAAGATCAATAGGTACTTTTGTAACGAGGATTAACAAACAAACGAGACATAGTATCATGCTAGGTTATTAATCAAACGAGACATCGAGATAACTAATAGGCGTTCCAATTGATGGTAAATAGTAACCTTAGTTGGAAATGAAATTTAGATTGGAAAATTTGAGGCGTTTAGAGAATTAGGTCAAGCCAAATAGCCCAATTACAGCCGTTATGCTGCCGATTTTTCAGAAAATTTTGGAGTTTAGGCTAAAACATTAAATGTTAAACTTTCATGAACGATTATGTACGAGACATGACTTGAATGTTTAGATCACACCCTAGTCTAACCTTATAGGCCGGGTTAGGGCGTGATCAGAGCTTAGATTGCTTAAGCCGGGTTTAACTCTCGGACCATGGGTAGAGCCCTAAGATAATTAGAATGACTAGTCTGTATGTTATTGTGTGATAAGGTTAATTGTGCCTTCTATGTTCTATGTGCTTAAGTGATTAACAAGTCTTAATTGTTTCTAGAATTGTGTATCTATATTATGTTGCATATCTTATGCGTTAAATTCTTATTTGTCGTATTTCAATAAATTGTGCATCGTAATCTGTGCCTATAGATGGCTGGCCCTAGTACCCGCACTACTAATAGGAGCGGTGAACCCCAAGAGACCGGAGATGCTTATCAAACTAATCCCGGCATAGCTATGTTTAACATGATGTCAAACGCCATGGATCGCGTGTCACGAGTGATGGAATGTCAAGATGCACGTGAAGCCAGCAACAACAACAACAACAGGAATGATGGTAACCATGGGAGACATGGCAGAATGAGGGAGTTCCCTGACTTTCGCCCGTCCAAATTCCACGGGGAAGCTGATGATGAGAAAGAAGAGGCTTGGCTGTCCGAGATCGAGAAAATTTTCAGGCCACTTGATTATACTGATAAAGAAAAGGTGGAGTTTGCTGTGTTTCTGTTGCACGGGGATACCGAGCATTGGTAGCACACTGTGGGGGCATTGTGGGAAACTGATCAAACACCTCGCTTGTGGGGTAATTTTGTTAAGGCATTCAAGGATAAATATGTATCTGCAATTTCCAGGCAGAGGCGGATTGAGGAGTTCATGCGCTTGACCTAGGGTAACATGACGGTGGCCCAGTACGAGGCTTGTTTTGACCGACTGTCCTGCTATGCTCAATACATAGTTAGTACTCCGGAGGTGAAGATGTGGAAATTTACTACTGGATTGAGGCCAGAGATTCAGGACCAGTTGGCTTCACATGACTTCGATACCTATTCTGCTCTGTTTGCTGCTGCTTCCCGAGTTGAGAAGAGGAAACTTGATAGAGCCGGTTTGAGTCAACCGAATAAGAAATCATACCAGCCTTCAGGTCAGCAGAGGAAATTCCAGGGCCAGAGTCGTAGTCAAGGCCAGAACCAAAACAGACCAGTGAATAACCGTGGCCCGACGAAAGCACCGTCAGCCTCTTCTACCCGCAGATCCACAGGTAGTTCACCTACTACTCAGTCTATCAACTGTTCTTACTGTGACAAGAAGGGGCATACCGAGGTCCAGTGTTGGAAGAAGTCAGGACGATGTGTGAGATGTGGCAGTGATCAGCATCAGATCAAGAATTGCCCGGTTTACCCCCAAATCGGGAGATCGAGTTCATTATAGAGTTACTGCCTGGCACCTAGCCGATATCTAAAGCCCCCTATCGTATGGCACCAGCTGAGCTACAAGAATTGAAGGACCAATTGCAAGGATTATTGAAGAAAGGGTTTGTTCAACCAAGTTCTTCTCCGTGGGGTGCACCAGTCCTATTTGTAAAGAAGAAAGATGGAACGTTGAGGCTATGCATCGATTACCGAGGATTGAACCAAGTGACTGTCAAGAATAAATACCCACTTCCACTGATCGACGAGCTATTTGATCAACTTCAAGGAGCCAAAGTGTATTCGAAACTCGACTTGAGGCAAGGGTACTATCAGTTGCGGACCAAAAAGGAGGATGTGCCTAAAACGGCTTTCAGGACAAGATATGGGCATTATGAATACGTGGTGATGCCATTTGGACTAACTAATGCCCCTGCAGCTTTTATGGATTTGATGCACAGGATGTTTCAACCCTACTTGGACCAATTTGTGGTGATCTTCATTGATGATATTTTGGTATACTCAAAATCTGAGGAGGAGCATGAACAACATCTGCGGTTGGTACTGCAGAAACTTCGAGAGCATCAATTGTATGCAAAGTTTAGCAAGAGGGAATAGCAGTGACCTACTTTGTTGTCCTCCTAATGTGATATATTAAATGTCATAAATGTGCATTGCATACAAGGTGTGTCATGCATTGAATTACGTGCATTCATTTAGAGTTGCGTGCATTTACTTGGAAAAACGTGCATTCATCTCGTAGTTCGTGCCCTAGACCTAGGAAAGCGTGCCCTCACGCTAATCAAGAAAACATCTTACACGAAGCACTAGGTCATTAATTAATCCTACAAATTCCACTAACTAATATTAAATTACTAATTCAACCCACTAGAAGACAAAATCTCACAAAAAGCTAGACATTCCTTATTCTTTATTCTTTATTCTTTTGCACTTTCAAACATACAATTAATTAATGCCCAAAAGATGACAAAAAATCAGATTTCTACATGCCTCGGCCGACCACTTGTTGGGCTTTGTGATTGCTTTGCTTAATTCAATTTAATTCCAAGAGGGAATAGCAGTGGATCCAGCAAAGATAGAAGCAGTGATGTCTTGGAAGAAACCGGAAAACGTTACGGAGGTTCAGAGTTTTCTTGGTCTAGCCGACTATTATCGGAGATTCGTGAAGGATTTCTCTAAGATTGCAGGACCGCTTACAAAGCTCACTCAAAAGAAAACAAAGTTCGTGTGGGTTGATAAGTGTGAGAACAGCCTCCAAGAGTTGAAGAAAAGATTGACTACCGCACCTATTCTTGCATTTCCTGAAGGGAGTCAAGGTTTTGTAATCTATAGCGATGCTTTGAAGGAAGGATTGGGTTGTGTGTTGATGCAAAATGGTAGAGTGATTGCGTATGTTTCTAGGAAACCGAAGCCGTATGAATTGGACTACCCGACGCATGATTTGGAATTAACGGCTATTGTGTTTGCAGTCAAGAAATGGAGGCATTATCTGTGGGTAACAAGTTTGAGGTATTTACTGATCACAAGAGCTTGAAATACTTGTTCTCACAAAAAGAGTTGAATATGAGGCAAAGGTGGTGGATGGAGCTTTTGGACGATTATAACTGCACAATCAATTATGTGCCCGGTAAAGCAAATGTAGTTGCAGATGCCTTAAGTAGGAAAGCGAGCATGGCAAAACTGGAAGTTAAGGTGCAGGATTTGTTGGAGGAAGCATTTTTGTGGAAACCACAATTGACTCGGAAAGAGTTACTTTTTGCCACTACACAAGTTCAATCGACCTTATTGTCTGAGTTACGAGAGGTTCAACAGAAGGACCAACAGTTTCAGAAGATTAAAGAAAGCAACACATATTTCAAGTTTCATGATGATGGTATTTGGAGGTTTAGGAATCAGATTTGTGTTCCTAATGAACCAGAGCTAAAAAAGAAGATTCTTAAAGAAGCCCATAATTCTAGATACACTATTCACCCCGGCGGAACAAAGATGTACCGGGATTTGAAGCAACACTATTGGTGGAATAACATGAAGAGAGAGATTGCGGAGTTTGTGGCACGGTGTTTGACTTGCCAGAGAGTCAAAGCGGAACATCAACGACCCGCAGGTTTACTTCAGCCGTTGGAGATTCCTCAATGGAAATAGGAACATATAACTATGGACTTTGTTATGGACCTGCCTAGGTCACAAAAGGGTCATGACGCTGTTTGGGTCATAATGGATAGATTGACCAAGTCAGCACACTTCTTGCCGATGAATAAGGAGGATAGTCCCGAGAAATTGGGAGATATGTATGTGGCGGAGATCGTAAGATTGCACGGGATGCCTGTGAGTATTGTATCGGATAGGGATCCTCGTTTTACTTCCCGATTTTGGAAGAGATTGCAAGAAGCTTTAGGCACGAAGTTGAGTTTCAGCACGGCTTATCACCCTCAAACTGATGGACAATCGGAAAGAACTATTCAGATTCTGGAGGATATGCTGAGGGCGTGTGTTTTAGATTTCGGGAAAGGTTGGGAGAAATATCTGTCTCTAGCGGAGTTCACTTATAATAATAGTTATCAGGCCACTATCGGGATGGCCCCATTTGATAATATCCATCTCATCCGGAAACGGATGCTTACCGCCCAGAGCAGGTAGAAAAGTTACGCAGACCGACGGAGACGGAGCCTAGAGTTTGAGGTCGGCGACAAGGTGTTCTTGAAGATATCACCTCAGAGGGGACTGATTAAACACGGCAAGGGTGGAAAGTTGAGCCCGAGATTTGTAGGACTATTTGAGATAATTGAGAAGGTTGGCAAATTGGCATATCGCCTGGCACTACCCCAAAACCTCTCCAATATTCATGACGTCTTTCATGTTTCTATGCTGTGGAAGTATTACCCTGATCCATCGCATATCTTGGAGCCAGAGCCATTGCAACTTCGGGAGAACTTGTCTTATGAGGAGAAGCCCATTCGGATCCTAGACCAGCAAGATCGGGAGTTGCGCAGCAAAACTATACCGACGGTGAAAGTGTTGTGGGATCATCATGGAGTTGAATAAGCAACTTGGGAAAGGCGAGACTAGATGGAGCAACAGTATCCAGCTTTATTTCAAAGGTAATATTGAATTTTGGGATGAAATTCTTTTAAGGAGGGGAGGATGTGAGGCCCGGCCTCGATTTGCGTGCGATACCTCGTTTTGTGTGCCCTAACCTAGATTTGTGTGCCTTGACCTAGGTTTAAGAATTGTGTTTCGTTTTGTGTTCCATGCATTGAATTACGTGCATTCATTTAGGGTTGCGTGCATTTACTTAAAAAAATGTGCATTTGTCTCGTAGTTCGTGACTTACCTCTAGTGCTTGCCCTAGACCTAGGAAAGCGTGCCCTTACGCTAATCAAGAAATCATCTTACACGAAGCACTAAGTCATTAATTAATCCTACAAATTCCACTAACTAATATTAAATTACTAATTCCACTAGAAGACAAAATCTCACAAAAAGCTAGACATTCCTTATTCTTTATTCTTTATTCTTTTGCACTTTCAAACATACAATTAATTAATGCCCAAAAGATGACAAAAAATCAGATTTCTACATGCCTTGGCCGACCACTTGTTGGGCTTTGTGATTGCTTTGCTTAATTCAATTTAATTCCTAGACAATCTAAGACAATTCTATGACACAAATGCATAAAAAAAACTAGCTCAAAACCCTCCCCAAAGCTCCACCAATCTCGACATAAGCTCCTTGCCCATGCTAGGAATTTCAAAATGCTTCTTGAAGACACAAAAATCTGAATTTCAAAGCTCAAGGCCGACATATGCATCAACATTTGCAAAAGCCTTCATTTTTTCTTCATTTCTCTCATTTCCTCACATTTCTCTCTCTCCCTCTCATTCTTCTCTCTCTCTCTCGGCCTTGGCTGAGTTCATATACTCCACAGCTCATCTTCATCATTCCATGGTTTATCAAGGCAAGCTAGAAGCTAAGAAGCTCGACTAAGCAAGCTAAGTTGCAAGAAAGCTCACATGCAAGCTTATTGAACTTCCATTTCGGTTTAGGTGAGTTTGCTAGCTTCCATTTCTTTTCTTCTTGTTCTAACCACATGCACCTACTAAGAACTTGGTTACTAAGCTAGGAAACTAGAGGAAAATCGAGTGGTGTCTCGGCTAAGCAAGGAAAAGAGTCAACCTTGTGCTTCATCAAAATCTTATGCATCTTCTTGTTGTTTTGCTAAGGTGAGGGCTAAAACTTCTTGAAACTCCTTCAAAAAACCACATGCATGCTCTTAAATTTTTGTCTTTGCATCTGTACTTGAGATATATGTGTGTTTATAAGCTTTTATAACCATGCATGGCAAGATTTTGGGCTAGAAAGTGATGATAGATGAAATCGGGTTTGTGACAGCTTTCTGTCTTGTTGGTGCGAGATGATTTTGGCTAGGTAAGTGATGTTTAAAATGCATGAAAATTAGTAGGTAACTATTTTTACCAGTTATGAACAGTTTTTCCAGAAATAGGTCAAAGCTAATTTTGACTCTAAAGTCCTCAAAATGGCAAATCATTAAAATGTGTCCAAATCTGGAAAATCTGGAAAAATGAAGCAGGTTTTGGCAGATTTACTGACTTTGTGGAACGAACCAGTTTTGACTTAGTAACTGATATCCAAAATGCATGAAATTTGGTGTGCTACTAGATTTGGCAGTTCTGGAAATTTTTGTCAGAAATGGACTAAGGCTAAATCTGACCCTAAGGACCTCAAAAACGACAAGTATTGAAATGTGTGCAAATCTGGACAGTTTTGTGCAATCTCACTGTTTTGGCTATAACTATTGAACCGAAACTCCAAATGATGCGAGGTTTGTTTCTGAATTTAGTTCACTTATTAAGATTTAATTTGACATCTTATTAACTGAAATTGGATATTTTTTGCTTGTCTTAATGATTGTAAGAAAATAGCCCATTGCAGTGAGGGTTTCACTTAGTGATATGCTTAGAAAAATTATTGTAGCTTCTCTTGTTGTATTAAATGCTTGGGATTGTGGCATTGGGATGTTATGTGGACTGTTTTGAATACTTGAGGATGTTTGAATTAATCGATGCATGGCTTGAGATTGATTTTGAGTTAACTTGGGGCTCAATCGCACGGGTAAGCATGAAATGGAAACCCTAGTGACTAGGTAAATTCACTAAGTGTTGATCCTATGAATATCGTGCTTAATTATACGTTTAGTAGGCTGCCCATAGTTGCCATTGTAGCCCTAAATGCGATCTTGATTATTACATGTTGACAAGTAGGTGTTCTTGCACCCGAACCCACGTAGATTGTCGTTGCAGGTTGAATAATCATATTATTTGATTACGTGAATGTTGAAATGAGTTATATGACTTGATTTACGTACGTTACATGGCTGCCCGTTTAATGTTCATATAACTCCATATGCCTTTCAAGTGAAATTACTTGTCTTATCGTGCCTCGCTTGTTTACTTGTCAATGTGCAATCTCATGACTGTCCGGAGGCAACCTACTTTGTTGTCCTCCTAATGTGATATATTAAATGTCATAAATGTGCATTGCATATAAGGTTGCAACCTTTCATTTTGGCGTGGTAGCGTTCACGCACACCGGGCGGCATCGGGCTTGCCGGTGCAACCGTGACTACCATTGTCCAATTGCCTCTCTTTCTTGGGGGCTAGACTTCCTCGGAGAGTTGGGTCGTAGGATTTTGGGGTACATCCGGAGTACACCCATTTGGCGTGATAAGGGGATGCTTTGAAGTCGGCCGCAACAACTGATACTGGAAATGAACTGAGAGCAAAAGCTCACCGTATCCTTTTCACTATGTGTATTAGTACTCTCGCTTGGTTCCTAGAGGACCTCGGGGAGGAAAGACGGGTAATTGTGCTCCTTTACTTTTATATTATTGTTATGTACTTAATTGTGATACATTCATGCTTGCAAAAAAGGTTTTCATAAGTTGAACCGGAAAATGAGTTTCAAAACCTATTTCTCGTTCCCTCTCACTGAGTTCATAAGGACTCACCCTCTTTTATCATCTCAGGTGAAGAAGATCAAGAACAGGTGCTCGAGAATGACGTGCTTAACGATAATTCCTTGGAATGATTACCTGTCCTATGTGCTTTGCTTGATTATGGCCATTTGTGAACACTATGCTACTTGAAGACTATTTCTTTTCATGTTGCTTAATGTTTGTAATGTAAAGTCTAATTTTGGTTTGTACTGATAATAACTAGACAGACACTGCTATGGTCGTTTTGCTATTGTCATTGGCTAGTATCTATCATAGGATTATGAAGTATCAGGTAAAGACTAAGTAAAATGAACCTATCTAATCTTAAGCAGGTACTCACTATTAAGCTAAGATCAACAGGTACTTTTGTAACGAGTATTAACAAACAGACGAGACATAGTATCATACTAGGTTATTAATCAAACGAGACTTCGAGATAACCAGTAGGCATTTCAATTGATGGTAAATAGTAATCTTAGTTGGAAATGAAATTGAGATTGGAAAAATTGAGGCGTTTAGAGAATTAGGTCAAACCAAATAACCCAATTACAACCGTTATGTTGCCGATTTTTTGGAAAATTTTGTAGTTTAGGCTAAAACGTTAAGTATTAAATTTCCATGAACAGTTAAGTATGAGATAGACTGGAATGTTTAGATCACACCATAGTCTAACCTTTATAGGCCGGGTTGGGGCGTGACGTAACTCCTTACGGATCAAAAGTTATGGGCATCGTAGCGATGGAGACCTGGTCCCAAGCCTCACGCCCTCGGTTTGCGGGCCCAGCCTCTACGTGAAGCGAAGTTGTCTTGCCCAAGGTGCTGTCATATTCGGTAATAGAAATGTGATGGATTAGGTTGTCGTCCTTTTTGCGGCTCACAACGTACGATCCGGGACGGAAAAATAGCGCAAAAGAATAAAGGTATCCCAAAATTGATAAAAATGTTCAATTTTGAGCTCCGAAAGTAGACGCAGCCGAGCATGCTTGCTGCCCCCGTCATAGAGCTCTCGGAGACCTTTCCAACGATATGTTGTGCGCCGCGTAACTCCTTACAGATCAAAAGTTATGGGCACCGGAGTGACGGAGACCTTGTCCTAAGCCCCACGCCCTCAGTTTGCGGGCCCAGCCTCTACGTGAAGCAAAGTTGTCTTGCCCAAGGTGCCGTGGGATTCAGAAATATAAATATGATGGATTAGGTTGTCGTTCTTTTCGCGGCTCATGACGTACGATTCGGGACAGAAAAACAGCGTAAAAGAAGAAAAGTATCCCGAAACTGATAAAAATTTTCTATTTTGGGCTCCAAAAAATGGTGCAGCCGAGCAGGCTTGCAACCCCCGTCGTAGAGCTCTCGGAGAGCTTTCCAATGGTATGTTGTGCGCCGCGTAACTCCTTACGGATCAAAAGTTATGGGCATCAGAGCGATGGAGACCTGGTCCCAGGCCCCACACCCTCAGTTTCCAGGCCCAACCTCTACGTGAAGCGAAGTTGTCTTGCCTAATGTGCTATGGGATTCGATAATAGAAAAGTGATGGATTAGGTTGTCGTCCTTTTCGCGGCTAACGATGTAAGATCCGGGATGATAAAATAGCGCAAAAGAATAAAAGTGTCACAAAATAGATGAAAACGTTCAATTTTGGGCTCCAAAAATAGGCACAGCCAAGCAGGCTTGCTGTTCCCGCCGTAGAGCTCTAGGAGAGCTTTCCAACGGTATGTTGTGCGCCGCGTAACTCATTACGGATCAAAAGTTATGGGCACCGGAGTGACAGAGACCTAGTCCCAAGCCCCACGCCCTCGATTTGCAAGCCCAGCCTCTACGTGAAGCGAAGTTGTCTTGCCCAATGTGCCGTGGGATTTGGCAATAGAAATGTGATTGATTAGGTTGTCGTCCTTTTCGAGACTCACTACGTACGATCCGAGACGGAAAAATAGAGCAAAAGAAGAACAGTGTCCCGAAACTTATGAAAACATTCAATTTTTGGCTCCGAAAATAGGCACAGTCGAGCAGGCTTGCTGTCCCTATCCTAGAACTCTCGGAGAGCTTTTCAATGGTATGCTGTGCGCCACATAACTCCTTACGGATCAAAAGTTATAGGCATCGGAGCGATGGAGACCTGGTCCCAAGCCCCACGCTCGCGGTTTGCGGGCCCAACCTCTACATGAAGCGAAGTTGTCTTGCCCAAGGTGATGTTGGATTCTATAATAGAAATGTGATGGATTCGGTTGTCGTCCTTTTCGCGGCTCACGACGCTCGATCCGGGATGGAAAAACAACGCAAAAGAAGAAAAGTGTCCCGAAACTGATGAAAATGTTCGATTCTGGGCTCCTAAAATAAGCGCAACTGAGCATGGTTGCTGCTCCCGTCGTAGAGCTCTCGAAGAGCTTTCCAACGGTATGCTGTGCGCCACATAACTCCTTACGGATCAAATGTTATGGGCATCGGAGCGATGGAGACCTGGTCCCAAGCCCCACGCCCTCGGTTTGCGAGCCCAACCTCTATGTGAAGCGAAGTTGTCTTGCCCAAGGTGCCGTGAGATTCGATAATAGAAATATGATAGATTAGGTTGTCGTCCTTTTCACAACTCACGACGTACGATCTGGGATAGAAAAACAGCGCAAAAGAATAAAAGTATCCCGAAACTGATGAAAATGTTTGATTTTGGGCTCCTAAAATAGGCGCAGCCGAGCATGCTTGCTGCTCCCGTCGTAGAGCTCTCGGAGAGCTTTTCAACGGTATGCTGTGCGCTGCATAACTCCTTACGGATCAAAAGTTATGGGCATCGTAGCGATGGAGACCTGGTCCCAAGCCCCACGCCCTCGGTTTGCGGGCCCTGCCTCTACGTGATGTGAAGTTGTCTTGCCCAAGGAGCCATCGGATTCGGTAATAAAAATGTGATGGATTAGGTTGTTGTCCTTTTTTCGGCTCATGACGTACAATCCGGGACAGAAAAATAGCGCAAAATAAGAAAGGTGTCCTCAAACTGATGAAAATGTTCAATTTTGGGCTCCGAAAATAGGCACAGTCGAGCATGCTTGCAGCCCCCGTCATAGAGCTCTCGGAGAGCTTTCCAACGGTATGTTGTACGCCGCGTAACTCTTGACGGATCAAAAGTTATGGGCACCGGAGTGACGGAGACTTGGTCCCAAGCCCCACGCCCTTGGTTTGCGGGCTCAGCCTCTACATGAAGCAAAGTTGTCTTGCCCAAGATGCTGTGGGATTCAGAAATAGAAATGTTATGTATTAGGTTGTCGTTTTTTTCGCGGCTCACGATGTACGATTCAGGACAGAAAAATAGCGCAAAATTAGAAAAGTGTCTCGAAACTGATGAAAATGTTAGATTTTGGGCTCTGAAAATAGGCGCAGTCGAGCAGGCTTGAACCCCCATCGTAGAGCTCCCGGAGATCTTTCCAATGGTATGCTGTGCGCCACGTAACTCCTTACGGATCAAAAGTTATGGGCATCGGAGCGATGGAGACCTGGTCCCAAGCCCCACACCCTCGGTTTTCAAGCCCAGCCTTTACGTGAAGCGAAGTTGTCTTGCCCAATGTGCCGTGGGATTCGAAAATAGAAATAAGATGGATTAGGTTGTCGTCCTTTTTGAGGCTCACTATGTACATTCCGAGACGGAAAAACAAAGCAAAAGAAGAAAAGTAACCCGAAACTGATGAAAATGTTCGATTTTGGATTCCGAAAATAGGCGTAGCCGAGCATGCTTGCTGCCCTCGTCATAGAGCTCTCAAAGAGCTTTCCAACGGTATACTGTGCACCGCGTAACTCCTTACAGATCCAAAGTTATGGGCACCGTAGCGATGGAGACCTGGTCCCAAGCCCCACGCCCTCAGTTTGCGGGCCCAACCTCTACGTGAAGCAAAGTTGTCTTGCCCAAGGTGCCGCAGGATTCGGTAATAGAAATGTGATGGATTAGGTTGTCAACCTTTTCACAACTCATGACGTACGATCTGGGACAGAAAAATAGCGCAAAAGAAGAAAAGTGTCCCAAAACTGATGAAAATGTTCAATTTTGGGCTCCGAAAATAGGCGCAACCGAGCATGCTTGCTGCTCCCGTCGTAGAGCTCTCACAGACCTTACCAACGGTATTCTGTGCGCCGCGTAACTCCTTACGGATCAAAAGTTATGGGCATCGTAGCGATAGAGACCTGGTCCCAAGCCCTACGCCCTCGGTTTGCGGGCCTAGCCTCTACGTGAAGCAAAGTTGTCTTGCCCAAGGAGCCGTCGAATTCGGTAATAGAAATGTGATGGATTAGGTTGTTGTCCTTTTTGAAGGTCACGACGTACAATCTGGGACCGAAAAACAGCGCAAAATAAGAAAGTTGTCCAGACACTAATGAAAATGTTCAATTTTGGGCTCCAAAAATAGGCACAGCCGAGGATGATTGCTACCCTCGTCGTAGAGCTCTCGGAGAGCTTTCCAATGGTATGTTGTGCACCGCGTAACTCCTTACGGATCAAAAGTTATGGGCACCGGAGTGACGGAGACCTGATCCCAAGCCCCACGCCCTCGGATTGCGGGCCCAGCCTCTACGTGAAGCGAAGTTGTCTTGCCTAAGGTGCAGTGGGATTCGAAAATAGAAATGTGATGGATTAGGTAGTCGTTCTTTTCGCGGCTCACGACGTACGATTCGGGATGAAAAAATAGCGCAAATGAAGAAAAGTTTACCAAAATAGATGAAAACATTCGATTTTGGGCTCTTAAAATAGGCGCAGCCGAGCAGGCTTGTAACCCCCGTCGTAGAGCTCTCAGAGAGCTTTCCAACGGTATGCTGTGCGCCGCGTAACTCCTTACAGATCAAAAGTTATGGGCATCGGAGCGATGGAGACCTGGTCCCAAGCCCCACACCCTCGGTTTGCAGGCCCAGCCTCTACGTGAAGCGAAGTTGTCTTGCCTAATGTGCCGTGGGATTCGGTAATAGAAATGTGATGGATTAGGTTGACGTCCTTTTCGAGGCTCACTACGTACGATCCGAGACGGAAAAACAGAGCAAAAGAAGAAAAGTGTCCCGAAACTGATGAAAATGTTCGATTTTGGGCTCCGAAAATAGGCGTAGCCGAGTAGGCTGGCTGCCCCCGTCGTAGAACTCTCGGAGAGCTATTCAACGGTATGCTGTGCGCCACGTAACTCCTTACAGATCAAAAGTTATGGGCATCGGAGCGATGGAGACCTGGTCCCAAGACCCACGCCCTTGGTTTGCGGGTCAAACCTCTATGTGAAGCGAAATTGTCTTGCCCAAGGTGTGGTGGGATTCTGTAATAGAAATGTGCTGGATTAGGTTGTCGTCCTTTTCGCGGCTCACGACGTTCGATTCGGGATCGAAAAATAGCGCAAAAAAAGAAAAGTGTCCCGAAATAGATAAAAATGTTCAATTATGGGCTCCGAAAACAGGTGCTGCCGAGCAGCCTTGGAACCCCCGTCGTAGAGCTCTTTGAGAGCTTTCCAATGGTATACTGTGCGCCGCGTAACTCCTTACGGATCAAAAGTTATGGGCATCAAAGCGATGGAGACCTGGACCCAAGCCCCACGCCCTCGGTTTGCGGGCCCAGACCCTACGGGAAGCGAAGTTGTCTTGCCCAAGATGCCATGTGATTTGGTAATAGAAATGTGATGGATTTGGTCGTCGTCCTTTTCGAGGCTCATGACGTATGATCCGAGATGGAAAAATAGAGGAAAAGAAGAAAAGTGTCCCGAAACTGATGAAAACATTCGATTTTGGGCTCCAAAAATAGGCGCTATCGAGCAGGCTTGCTACCCCCGTCGTAGAGCTCTCGGAGAGTTTTCGAACGGTATGTTGTACGCTGCGTAACTCCTTACGGATCAAAGGTTTTGGGCATCGGAGAGATGGAGACCTGGTCCCAAGCCCCACGCCTTCAGTTTGTGGGCCCAGCCTCTACGTGAAGCGAAATTGTCTTGCCCAAGGTGCCGTGGGTTTCGGTAATAGAAATGTGATGGATTAGGTTGTCGTCCTTTTCACGGCTCACGATGTACGATTCGGGACGAAAAAATAGCGCAAAAGAAGAAAAGTGTCCCAAAACTAATGAAGACGTTCGATTTTGGGCTCTGAAAATGGGTGCAGCCGGGCAAGCTTGCTTCCCCCGTCGTAGAGCTCTTGGAGAGCTTTCCAACGGTATGTGTGCACCGCGTAACTTCTTACGGATCAAAAGTTATTGGCATCAGAGCGATGGAGACTTGGTCCTAAGCCCCACACCCTCGGTTTGCAAGCCCAGCCTCTACGTGAAACGAAGTTGTCTTGCCTAATGTGCCATGGGATTCGATAATAGAAATGTGGTGGATTAGGTTGTCGTCCTTTTCACGGTTAGCGATGTAAGATCCGGGATGAAAAAACAGCGCAAAAGAAGAAAAGTGTCCAAAAACTTATTAAAACGTTCAATTTTGGGCTCCGAAAATAGGCACAGCCAAGTAGGCTTGCTGCTCCCGTCGTAGAGCTCTTGGAGAGCTTTCCAACGGTATGTTGTGTTCCGCATAACTCATTACGGATCAAAAGTTATGGGCACCGGAGTGACAGAGACCTGGTCCCAAGCCCCAAGCCCTCGGTTTGCAGGCCCAGCCTCTACGTGAAGCGAAGTTGTCTTGCCTAATGTGCCGTGGGATTCGGCAATAAAAATGTGATGGATTAAGTTGTCGTCCTTTTCGAGGCTCACTACATAGGATCCAAGACGAAAAAACATAGCAAAAGAAGAAAAATGTCCCGAAACTTTTGAAAAAATTTCAATTTTGGGCTCCGAAAATAGGCACAGCCGAGCAGGCTTCCTGTCCCCGTCGTAGAACTCTCAGAGAGCTTTCCAACGGTATGCTGTGCGCCACATAAATCCTTATGGATCAAAAGTTATGGGCATCGGAGCAATGGAGACCTGGTCCCAAGCCCCACGCCCGTGGTTTGCGGGCCCAACCTCTACGTGAAGCGAAGTTGTCTTACCTAAGGTGTCGTTGGATTCTGTAATAGAAATGTGATGGATTCGGTTGTCGTCCTTTTCGCGGCACACGACGCTCGATCCGGGATGGAAAAACAACGCAAAAGAAGAAAAGTGTCCCGAATCTAATGAAAATGTTCGATTTTGGGCTCCTAAAATAGGTACAGCCGAGCATGGTTGCTTCTCACGTCGTAGAGCTCTCGGAGAGCTTGCCAACGGTATGCTGTGCGCCGCATAACTCCTTACTGATCAAACGTTATGGGCATCAGTGCAATGGAGACCTGGTCCCAAGCCCCACGCCCTCGGTTTGCGAGCCCAGCCGTTATGTGAAGCGAAGTTGTCTTGCCCAAGGTGCCGTGGGATTCGGTAATAGAAATGTTATGGATTAGGTTGTCGTCCTTTTCAGAGCTCACGACGTACGATCTGGGATGGAAAAATAGCGCAAAAGAAGAAAAGTGTCCCGAAACTGATGAAAATGTTCGATTTTGGGCTCCTAAAATAGGCGCAGCTGAGTATGCTTGCTGCTCCCATTGTAGAGCTCTCGGAGAGCTTTCCAACGGTATGCTGTGCGCCGCGTAACTCCTTACGGATCAAAAGTTATGGGCATCGTAGCGATGGAGACTTGGTCCCAAGCCCCACACCCTTAGTTTGCAGGCCCAGCCTCTACGTGAAGCACAGTTGTCTTACCCAAGATGCCGTGGGATTCGGAAACATAAATGTTATGTATTAGGTTGTCGTTTTTTTCGAAGCACACGACGTACGATTTAGGACAGAAAAACAGCACAAAAGTAGAAAAGTGTCTCGAAACTGATAAAAATGTTAGATTTTGGGCTCTGAAAACAGGCGCAGCCGAGCAGGCTTGAACCCCTGTCGTAGAGCTCTCGGAGAGCTTTCCAATGGCATGCTGTGCGCCACGTAACTCCTTACGGATCAAAAGTTATGGGCATCGGAGCGATGGAAACCTGGTCCCAAGCCCCACACTCTCAGTTTGCAAGCCCAGCCTCTACGTGAAGCGAAGTTGTCTTGCCCAATGTGCCGTGGGATTCGAAAATAGAAATGTGATGGATTTGGTGTCGTCCTTTTCGAGGCTCACAATGTACGATCCGAGATAGAAAAACAAAGCAAAAGAAGAAAAGTAGCCCGAAACTGATGAAAACGTTCGATTTTGGGCTCCGAAAATATGTGTAGCCGAGCATGCTTGCTGCCCTCGTCGTAGAGCTCTCAAAGAGCTTTCCAACGGTATACTGTGCACCGTGTAACTCCTTACGGATCAAAATTTATGGGCATCGTAGCGATGGAGATCTGGTCCCAAGCCCCACGCACTCAGTTTGCGGGCCCAACCTCTACGTGAAGCAAAGTTGTCTTGCCCAAGGTACTACAGGATTCGGTAATAGAAATGTGATGGATTAGGTTGTCGTCCTTTTCACAGCTCACGACGTACGATCTAGGATGAAAAAACAGCGCAAAAGAAGAAAAGTGTCCCAAAACTGATGAAAATGTTCAATTTTGGGCTCTGAAAATAGGCGCAACTGAGCATGCTTGCTTCTCCCGTCGTAGAGCTCTCGCAGACTTTACCAACGGTATGTTGTGCGCCGCGTAACTCCTTGCGGATCAAAAGTTATGGGCATCGTAGCGAAGGAGACCTGGTCCTAAGCCCCACGCCCTCAGTTTGCGGGCCCTGCCTCTACGTGAAGCAAAGTTGTCTTGCCCAAGGAGCCGTTAGATTCGGTAATAGAAATGTGATGGATTAGGTTGTTGTCCTTTTTGAAGCTCACGATGCACAATCCGGGACTGAAAAACAGCGCAAAATAAGAAAGTTGTCCTGACACTAACGAAAATTTTCAATTTTGGGCTCCAAAAATAGGCGCAGCCGAGCATGCTTGCTGTCGCCATCGTAGAGCTCTCGGAGATCATTCCAACGGTATGTTCTGCGCAGCGTAACTCCTTACGGATCAAAAGTTATGGGCACCGGAGTGACAGAGACCTAATCACAAGCCCCACGCCCTCGGTTTGCGAGCCCAGCCTCTACGTGAAGTGAAGTTGTCTTGCCTAAGGTGCCATGGGATACGAAAATAGAAATGTGATGGATTAGGTAGTCGTTCTTTTCGCGACTCACGACGTACGATTTGGGACGAAAAAACAGCGCAAATGAAGAAACGTTTCCCAAAACTGATGAAAACATTCGATTTTGGGCTCTTAAAATAGGAGCAGCCGAGTAGGCTTGTAACCCATGTCGTAGAGCTCTCAGAGAGCTTTCCAACGGTATGTTGTGCGCTGCGTAGCTCCTTACATATCAAAAGTTATGGGCATCGGAACGATGGAGACCTAGTCCCAAGCCCCACACCCTCGGTTTGTAGGCCCAGCCTCTACGTGAAACGAAATTGTCTTGCCCAATGTGTCGTGGGATTCGGTAATAGAAATGTGATGGATTAGGTAGTCGTCCTTTTCGAGGCTCACTAAGTACGATCCGAGGCGGAAAAACAGAGCAAAAGAAGAAAAGTGTCCCAAAACTGATGAAAATGTTCGATTTTGGGCTCCGAAAATAGGAGTAGCCGAGTAGACTTGCTGCCCTAGTCGTAGAACTCTCGGAGAGCTATCCAACGGTATGCTGTGCGCCGTGTAACTCCGTACGGATCAAAAGTTATGGGCATCGGTGCGATGGAGACCTGGTCCCAAGACCCATGCCCTCGGTTTACGGGCCAAACCTCTACGTGAAGCAAAGTTGTCTTGCCCATGATGTGGTGGGATTCTGTAATAGAAATGTGCTGGATTAGGAGGTCGTCCTTTTTGCGGCTCACGACATTCGATTCGGGACGGAAAAACAGCGCAAAAGAAGAAAAATGTCCCGAAACAGATTAAAATGTTCAATTTTGGGCTCCAAAAATAGGTACAGCTGAGTAGAATTGTAAACCCCGTTGTAGAGCTCTCTGAGAGCTTTCCAACGATATACTGTGCGCCGCGTAACTCTTTACGGATCAAAAGTTATGCGAATCAAAGCGATAGAGACCTGGTCCTAAGCCCCACGCCCTCGGTTTGCAGGCCCAGACCCTACAGGAAGCGAAGTTGACTTGCCCAAGGTGCTATGTGATTGGGTAATAGAAATGTGATGGATTAGGTCATCGTCCTTTTTGAGGCACACGACGTACGATCCGAGACAAAAAAATAGAGCAAAAGAAGAAAAGTGTCCCGAAACTAATGAAAATGTTCAATTTTGGGCTCCGAAAATAGGCGCTATCGAGCAAGCTTGCTGCCGCCGTTGTAGAGCTCTCGGAGAGCTTTCCAATGGTATGCTGTACGCTGCGTAACTCCTTACGGATCAAAAGTTATGGGCATCGGAGAGATGGAGACCTGGTCCCAAGCCCCACGCCCTCAGTTTGCAGGCCCAGCCTCTACGAGAAGTGAAGTTGTCTTGCCCAAGGTGCCGTGGGATTCGGTAATAGAAATGTGATGGATTAGGTTGTCGTCCTTTTCGCGGCTCACGATGTACGATTCGGGACGAAAAAATAGCATAAATGAAGAAAAGTATCCCAAAATTGATGAAGACGTTCGATTTTGGGCTCCGAAAATGGGCGCAGCCGGGCAAGCTTGTTGTCCCCGTCGTAGAGCTCTTGGAGAGCTTTCCAACGTTATGTTGTGCACCGCGTAACTTCTTATGGATCAAAAGTTATGGGCATCAGAGCGATGGAGACATGGTCCCAAGCCCCACACCATCGGTTTGCAGGCCCAGCCTCTACGTGAAGCGAAGTTGTCTTGCCCAATGTGCCATGGGATTCGATAATAGAAATGTGATTGATCAGGTTGTCATCCTTTTCGCGGCTAGCGATGTAAGATCCGGGATGAAAAAAACATCGCAAAAGAAGAAAAGTGTCCAAAAACTGATTAAAACGTTCAATTTTGGGCTCCGAAAATAGGCATAGCCAAGCAGGCTTACTGCTCCCGTCGTAGAGCTCTTGGAGAGCTTTCCAACGGTATGTTGTGCGCCGCGTAACTCATTACGGATCAAAAGTTATGGGCACCGGAGTGACAGAGACCTGGTCCCAAGCCCCACGCCCTCGGTTTGCAGGCCCAGCCTCTACGTGAAGCGAAGTTGTCTTGCCTAATGTGCCGTGGGATTCGGCAATCGAAATGTGATGGATTAGGTTGTCGTCCTTTTCGAGGCTCACTACGTACGATCCGAGACGGAAAAACAGAGCAAAAGAAGAAAATTGTCCCAAAACTTTTGAAAACATTCAATTTTGGAATCCGAAAATAGGCGCAGCTGAGCAGGCTTGCTGTCCCCGTCGTAGAACTCTTGGAGAGCTTTCCAACGGTATGCTGTGCGCCACGTAAATCCTTATGGATCAAAAGTTATGGGCATCGGAGCAATGGAGACCTGGTCCCAAGCCCCACGCCCGTCGTTTGCGGGCCCAACCTCTACATGAAGTGAAGTTGTCTTACCTAAGGTGTCGTTGGATTCTGTAATAGAAATGTGATGGATTCGGTTGTCGTCCTTTTCGCGGCTCACGACGCTCGATCCGGGATGGAAAAACAACGCAAAATAAGAAAAGTGTCCCAAAACTGATGAAAATGTTCGATTTTGGGCTCCTAAAATAGGCGCAACTGAGCATGGTTATTGCTCGCGTCGTAGAACTCTCGGAGAGCTTGCCAACAGTATGCTGTGCGCCGCATAACTCCTTATAGATCAAACGTTATGGGCATTAGTGCAATGGAGACCTGGTCCCAAGCCCCACGCCCTCGGTTTGCAAGCCCAGCCTTTATGTGAAACGAAGTTGTCTTGCCCAAGGTGCCGTGGGATTCGGTAATAGAAATGTGATGGATTAGGTTGTCGTCCTTTTCAGAGCTCACGACGTACGATCCGGGAAGGAAAAACAGCGCAAAAGAAGAAAAGTCGCACAAAACTGATGAAAATGTTCGATTTTGGGCTATGAAAATAGGCATAGCCGAGCAAGATTGCTGCTCCCATTGTAGAGCTCTCGGAGAGCTTTCCAACGGTATGCTGTACGCTGCGTAACTCCTTACTGATCAAAAGTTATGGGCATCGTAGCGATGGAGACCTTGTCCCAAGCCCCACGCCCTCGGTTTGCGAGCCCAGCCTCTACGTGAAGCAAAGTTGTCTTGCCCAAGATGTCGTGGGATTCGAAAACAGAAATGTTATGTATTAGGTTGTCATTTTTTTCGAAGCACACGACGTACGATTTAGGACAGAAAAACAGCACAAAAGTAGAAAAGTGTCTCGAAACTGATAAAAATGTTTGATTTTGGGCTCTGAAAACAGGCGCAGCCGAGCAGGCTTGGACCCCTGTCGGAGAGCTCTCGGAGAGATTGCCAATGGCATGCTGTGCGCCACGTAACTCCTTACGGATCAAAAGTTATGGGCATCGGAGCGATGGAAACCTGGTCCCAAGCCCCACACTCTCAGTTTGCAAGCCCAGCCTCTACGTGAAGCGAAGTTGTCTTGCCCAATGTGCCGTGGGATTCGAAAATAGAAATGTGATGGATTTGGTTGTCGTCCTTTTCGAGGCTCACTATGTACGATCCGAGACGGAAAAACAAAGCAAAAGAAGAAAAGTACCCCAAAATTGATGAAAACGTTCAATTTTGGGCTCCGAAAATAGGCGTAGCCGAGCATGCTTGCTACCCTCGTCGTAGAGCTCTCAAAGAGCTTTCCAACGGTATACTATGCACCGTGTAACTACTTACGGATCAAAATTTATGGGCATCGTAGTGATGGAGACCTGGTCCCAAGCCCCACGCCCTCAGTTTACGGGCCCAACCTCTACGTGAAGCAAAGTTGTCTTGCCCAAGGTGCTGCAGGATTCAGTTATAAAAATGTGATGGATTAGGTTGTCGTCCTTTTCACAGCTCACGACGTACGATCTGGGATGAAAAAACAGTGCAAAAGAAGAAAAGTGTCTCAAAACTGATGAAAATGTTCGATTTTGGGCTCCGAAAATAGGTGCAACAGAGCAAGCTTGCTGCCCCAGTTGTAGAGCTCTCGGAGAGCTTTCCAACGGTATGCTGTGTGCCGCATAACTCCTTGCGGATCAAAAGTTATGGGCCTCGTAGCGATAGAGACCTGGTCCCAAGCCCCACACCCTCGGTTTGCGGGCCCAGCCTCTACGTGAAGCGAAGTTGTCTTGCCCAAGGAGCTGTCGAATTCGGTAATAAAAATGTGATGGATTAGGTTGTTGTCCTTTTTGAAGCTCACGACGCACAATCCGGGACCGAAAACAGCGCAAAATAAGAAAGTTGTCCCGACACTAACGAATATGTTCAATTTTGGCCTCAAAAAATAGGCGCAGCCGAGCATGCTTGCTGCCCCCATTGTAGAGCTCTCGGAGAGCTTTCTAACGGTATGTTCTGCGCCGTGTAACTCCTTACGGATCAAAAGTTATGGGCACCGGAGTGACAGAGACCTAATCACAAGCCCCACGCCCTCGGTTTGCGAGCCCAGCCTCTACGTGAAGTGAAGTTGTCTTGCCTAAGGTGCCATGGGATACGAAAATAGAAATGTGATGGATTAGGTAGTCGTTCTTTTCGCGACTCACGACGTACGATTTGGGACGAAAAAACAGCGCAAATGAAGAAACGTTTCCCAAAACTGATGAAAACATTCGATTTTGGGCTCTTAAAATAGGAGCAGCCGAGTAGGCTTGTAACCCACGTCGTAGAGCTCTCGGAGAGCTTTCCAACGGTATGTTGTGCGCCGCGTAACTCCTTACAGATCAAAGGTTATGGGCATCGGAGCGATGGAGACCTGGTCCCAAGCCCCACACCCTCGGTTTGTAGGCCCAGCCTCTACGTGAAACGAAATTGTCTTGCCCAATGTGCCGTGGGATTTGGTAATTGAAATGTGATGGATTAGGTGGTCATCCTTTTCGAGGCTCACTACGTACGATCCGAGATGGAAAAACAGAGCAAAAGAAGAAAAGTGTCCCGAAACTGATGAAAATGATCGATTTTGGGCTCCGAAAATAGGCGCAGCCGAGTAGACTTGCTGCCCCAGTCATAGAACTCTCGGAGAGCTATCCAACGGTTTGCTGTGCGCCGTGTAACTCCTTACGGATCAAAAGTTATGGGTATCGGAGCGATAGAGACCTGGTCCCAAGACCCATGCCCTCGGTTTACGGGCCAAACCTCTACGTGAAGCAAAGTTGTCTTGCCCATGATGTGGTGGGATTCTGTAATAGAAATGTGCTGGATTAGGAGGTCGTCCTTTTTGCGGCTCACGATGTTCAATTCGGGACGGAAAAATAGCGCAAAAGAAGAAAAGTATCGCAAAATAGATGAAAATGTTCAAATTTGGGCTCCGAAAATAGGTGCAGCCGAGCAGGCTTGTAAACCCCGTTGTAGAGCTCTTTGAGAGCTTTCCAACGGTATACTGTGCGCCGCGTAACTCTTTACGGATCAAAAGTTATGGGAATCAAAGCGATGGAGACCTGGTCCCACGCCCCACGCCTGCGGTTTGCGGGCCCAGACCCTACGGGAAGCGAAGTTGACTTGCCCAAGGTGCTATGTGATTGGGTAATAGAAATGTGATGGATTAGGTCATCGTCCTTTTCGAGGCTCACGACGTACGATCCGAGACGAAGAAATAGAGCAAAAGAAGAAAAGTGTCCCGAAACTGATGAAAACGTTCGATTTTGGGCTCCAAAAATAGGCGCTATCGAGCAGGCTTGCTGCCCCCGTTGTAGAGCTCTCGGAGAGCTTTCCAACGGTATGTTGTGAGCTGCGTAACTCCTTACGGATCAAAAGTTATGTGCATCAAAGAGATGGAAACCTGGTCCCAAGCCCCACGCCCTCAGTTTGCTGGCCCAGCCTCTACGTGAAGCGAAGTTGTCTTGCCCAAGGTGCCGTGGGATTCGATAATAGAAATGTGATGGATTAGGTTGTCGTCCTTTTCGCGGCTCACGATGTACGATTCGGGACGAAAAAATAGCGCAAAAGAAGAAAAGTGTCCCAAAACTGATGAAGACATTCGATTTTGGGCTCCGAAAATGGGCGCAGCCGGGCAAGCTTGCTGCCCCTGTCGTAGAGCTCTCGAAGAGCTTTCCAACGTTATGTTGTGCACCGCGTAACTTCTTACGGATCAAAAGTTATAGGCATCAGAGCGATGGAGACATGGTCCCAAGCCCCACACCCTCGGTTTGCAGGCCCAGCCTCTACGTGAAGCGAAGTTGTCTTGCCCAATGTGCCACCGGATTCGATAATAGAAATGTGATGGATTAGGTTGTCATCCTTTTCGCGGCTAGCGATGTAAGATCCGGGATGAAAAAACAGCGCAAAAGAAGAAAATTGTCCAAAAACTGATTAAAACGTTCAATTTTGGGCTCAGAAAATAGGCACAGCCAAGCAGGCTTACTGCTCCCGTCGTAGAGCTCTTGGAGAGGTTTCCAACGGTATGTTGTGCGCTGCGTAACTCATTACGGATCAAAAGTTATGGGCACTGGAGCGACAGAGACCTAGTCCCAAGCCCCACGCCCTCGAAGAGCTTTCCAACGTTATGTTGTGCACCGCGTAACTTCTTACGGATCAAAAGTTATAGGCATCAGAGCGATGGAGACATGGTCCCAAGCCCCACACCCTCGGTTTGCAGGCCCAGCCTCTACGTGAAGCGAAGTTGTCTTGCCCAATGTGCCATGCGATTCGATAATAGAAATGTGATGGATTAGGTTGTCATCCTTTTCGCGGCTAGCGATGTAAGATCCGGGATGAAAAAACAGCGTAAAAGAAGAAAAATGTCCAAAAACTGATTAAAACGTTCAATTTTGGGCTCAGAAAATAGGCACAGCCAAGTAGGCTTACTGCTCCCTTTGTAGAGCTCTTGGAGAGCTTTCCAATGGTATGTTGTGCGCCGCATAACTCATTACGGATCAAAAGTTATGGGCACCGGAGTGATAGAGACCTGGTCGCAAGCCCCACGCCCTCGGTTTGCAAGCCCAGCCTCTACGTGAAGCGAAGTTGTCTTGCCTAATGTGCCGTGGGATCGGCAATAGAAATGTGATGGATTAGGTTGTCGTCCTTTTCGAGGCTCACAACGTACGATCCAAGACGGAAAAACAGAGCAAAAGAATAAAAGTGTCCCGAAACTTTTGAAAACATTCAATTTTGGAATCTGAAAATAGGCGCAACCGAGCAGGATTGCTGTCCCCGTCGTAGAACTCTCGGAGAGCTTTCCAACGGTATGTTGTGCGCCACGTAACTCCTAACGGATCAAAAGTTATGGGCATCGTAGCGATGGAGACCTGGTCCCAAGCCCCACGCCCTCGGTTTGCGAGCCCAGCCTCTACGTGAAGCGAAGTTGTCTTGCCTAATGTGCCGTGGGATTCGGCAATAGAAATGTGATGGATTAGGTTGTCATCCTTTTCGAGGCTCACTACGTACGATCCAAGACGGAAAAACAGAGCAAAAGAAGAAAAGTGTCCCGAAACTTTTGAAAACATTCAATTTTGGAATCCGAAAATAGGCGCAGCCGAGCAGGCTTGATGTCCCCGTCGTAGAACTCTCGAAGAGCTTTCCAACGGTATGCTGTGCACCACGTAACTCCTAACGGATCAAAAGTTATGGGCATCGTAGCGATGGAGACCTGGTCCCAAGCCCCACGCCCTCGGTTTGCGAGCCCAGCCTCTACGTGAAGAAAAGTTGTCTTGCCCAAGATGCCGTGGGATTCAGAAACAGAAATGTTATGTGTTAGGTTGTCGTTTTTTTTGCGGATCACGACGTACGATTCAGGACAGAAAAACAGCGAAAAGTAGAAACGTATCTCGAAACTGATGAAAATATTAGATTTTGGGCTCCGAAAACTAGCACAGCCGAGCAGGCTTGAACCCTTGTCGTAGAGCTCTCGGAGAGCTTTCCAATGGTATGATGTGCGTCACGCAACTCTTTACGGGTCAAAAGTTATGGGCATCGGAGCGATGGAAACCTGGTCCCAAGCCCCACACCCTCGGTTTGCAGGCCCAGCCTCTACATGAAGCGAAGTTGTCTTGCCCAATGTGCCGTGGGATTCGAAAATAGAAATGTGATGGATTTGGTTGTCGTCCTTTTCGAGGCTCACTATGTACGATCAGAGACGGAAAAACAAAGCAAAAGAAGAAAAGTATCCCAAAACTAATGAAAACGTTCGATTTTGGGCTACGAAAATAGGCGTAGCCGAGCATGCTTGCTACCCTCGTCGTAGAGCTCTCAAAGAGCTTTCCAACGGTATACTGTCCATCGTTTAACTACTTACGGATCAAAATTTATGGGCATCGTAGCGATGGAGACCTGGTCCCAAGCCCCACGCCCTCAGTTTACGGGCCCAACCTCTACGTGAAGCAAAGTTGTCTTGCCCAAGGTGCTGCAGGATTCGGTAATAGAAATATGATGGATTAGGTTTTCGTCCTTTTCACAGCTCACGACGTACGATCTGGGATGAAAAAACAGCGCAAAAGAAGAAAAATGTCCCAAAACTGATGAAAATGTTCGATTTTGGGTTCCGAAAATAGGCGCAACCGAGCATGCTTGCTGCTCCCGTCGTAGAGCTCTCGCAGACCTTACCAACGGTATGCTGTGCGCCGCGTAACTGCTTGCGGATCAAAAGTTATGGGCATCGTAGCGATGGAGACCTGGTCCCAAGCCCCACGCCCTCGGTTTGTGGGCCAGCCTCTACGTGAAGCGAAGTTGTCTTGCCCAAGGAGCCGTCGGATTCAGTAATAGAAATGTGATGGATTAGGTTGTTGTCCTTTTTGAAGCTTACGACGCACAATCCGGGACCAAAAAACAGCGCAAAATAAGAAAACTATCCCGACACTAACGAAAATGTTCAATTTTTGGCTCCAAAAATAGGCGCAACCAAGCATGCTTGCTGCCCCCATCGTAGAGCTCTCGGAGAGCTTTCCAACGGTATGTTCTGCGCCGCGTAACTCCTTACGGATCAAAAGTTATGGGCACTGGAGTGACGGAGACCTGGTCCCAAGCCTCACGCCCATGGTTTGCGAGCCCAGCCTCTACGTGAAGCGAAGTTGTCTTGCCTAAGGTGCTGTGGGATATGAAAATAGAAATGTGATGGATTAGGTAGTCGTTCTTTTCGCGGCTCACGACGTACGATTCGGGACGAAAAAATAGCGCAAATGAAGAAAAATTTCCCAAAATTGATGAAAACATTCGATTTTGGGCTCTTAAAATTGGCGCAGCCGAGTAGGCTTGTAACCCCTGTCGTAGAGCTCTCAGAGAGCTTTCCAACGGTATGCTGTGCGCCGCGTAACTCCTTACAGATCAAAAGTTATGGGCATCGGAGCGATGGCGACCTGGTCCCAAGCCCCACACCCTCGGTTTGCGGGCCCAGCCTCTCCATGAAGTGAAGTTGTCTTGCCCAATGTGTCGTGGGATTCGGTAATAGAAATGTGATGGATTAGGTAGTCGTACTTTTCGAGGCTCACTACATACGATCCGAGACGGAAAAACAGAGCAAAAGAAGAAAAGTGTCCCAAAACTGATAAAAATGTTCAATTTTGGGCTATGAAAATAGGCGCAGCCGAGTAGACTTGCTGCCCCAACCGTAGAACTCTCGGATAGCTATCCAACGGTATACTGTGCGCCTTGTAACTCCATACGGATCAAAAGTTATGGGCATCGGAGCGATGGAGACCTGGTCCCAAGACGCACGCCCTCGATTTGTGGGCCAAACCTCTACGTGAAGCGAAGTTGTCTTGCCCAAGGTGTGGTGGGATTCTGTAATAGAAATGTGCTGGATTAGGTTGTCGTCCTTTTCGCGGCTCACGACGTTCGATTCGGGACGAAAAAATAGCGCAAAAGAAGAAAAGTGTCCCGAAACAGATGAAAATGTTCAATTTTGGGCTCCGAAAATAGGTGCAACCGAGCAGACTTGTAAACCCCGTTGTAGAGCTCTCTGAGAGATTTCCAACGGTATACTGTGCGCCGCGTAACTCTTTACGGATCAAAAGTTATGGGAATCAAAGCGATGGAGACCTGGTCCCAAGCCCCATGCCCTCGGTTTGCGGGCCCAGACCCTACGGGAAGTGAAGTTGCCTTGCCCAAGGTGCTATGTGATTGGGTAATAGAAATGTGATGGATTAGGTCGTCGTCCTTTTCGAGGCTCACGAAGTACGATCCGAGACGAAAAAACAGAGCAAAATAAGAAAAGTGTCCCGAAACTGATGAAAACGTTCAATTTTGGGCTCCGAAAATAGGCGCTATCGAGCAGGCTTGCTGCCCCCGTTGTAAAGCTCTTGGAGAGCTTTCCAACGGTATGTTGTGCGCTGCGTAACTCCTTACGGATAAAAAGTTATAGGCATCGGAGAGATGGAGACCTGGTCACAAGCCCCACGCCCTCAGTTTGCAGCCCCAGCCTCTACGTGAAGCGAAGTTGTCTTGCCCAAGGTGTCGTGAGATTCGGTAATAGAAATGTGATGGATTAGGTTGTCGTCCTTTTCGCGGCTCACGATGTACGATTCGAGACGAAAAAATAGCGCAAAAGAAGAAAAGTGTCCCAAAACTGATGAAGACATTCGATTTTGGGCTCCGAAAATAGGCGCGGCCGAGCAAGCTTGCCGCCCCTATCGTAGAGCTCTCGGAGAGCTTTCCAACGGTATGTTGTGCGCCGCGTAACTCCTTACGGATCAAAAGTTATGGGCATCAGAGCGATGGAGACCTGGTCCCAATCCCCACACCCTCGATTTGCAGGCCCAGCCTCTACGTGAAGCGAAGTTTTCTTGCCCAATGTGCCATGGGATTCGGTAATAGAAATGTGATGGATTAGGTTGTCGTCCTTTTCGCGGCTAGCGATGTAAGATCCGGGATGAAAATACATAGCAAAAAAAGAAAACTGTCCCAAAACTGATGAAAAAATTCAATTTTGGGCTCTGAAAATAGGCACAGCAAAGCAGGCTTGCTGCTCCCGTTGTAGAGCTCTTGGAGAGCTTTCCAACGGTATGTTGTGCGTCGCGTAACTCATTACGGATCAAAAGTTATGGGCACCGGAGTGACAGAGACCTAGTCCCAAGCCCCACGCCCTCGGTTTGCAGGCCCAGCCTCTATGTGAAGCGAAGTTGTCTTGCCCAATGTGCCATCGGATTCGGCAATAGAAATGTTATGGATTAGATTGTCGTCCTTTTCGAGGCTCACGACGTACGATCCAAGACGGAAAAACAGACAAAAGAAGAAAAGTGTCCCCAAACTTATGAAAACATTCAATTTTGGGCTCCAAAAATAGGCGCAGTGAAGCAGGCTTGTTGTCCCCGTTGTAGAACTCTCGGAGAGCTTTCCAATGGTATGCTGTGCGCCACGTAACTCCTTACAAATCAAAAGTTATGGGCATCGGAACGATGGAGACCTGGTCCCAAGCCCCACGCCCTCGGTTTGTGGGCCCAATCTCTGCGTGAGGCGAAGTTGTCTTGCCCAAGGTACCATGCGATTCAGTAATAGAAATGTGATGGATTAGGTTGTCGTCCTTTTCGCGGCTCACGACGTTCGATCCGGGACGGAAAAATAGCGCAAAAGAAGAAAAGTGTACCAAAACTGATGAAAATGTTTGAATTTGGGCTATGAAAATAGGCACAGCCGAGCATGCTTGCTGCCCCGGTCGTAGAGCTCTCGGAGAGCTTTCCAACGGTATGTTGTACGCCGCGTAACTCCTTACAGATCAAAAGTTATGGGCATTGTAGTGATGGAGACATGGTCCCAAGCCCCACACCCTCGGTTTGCAGGCCCAGACTCTACGTGAAACGAAGTTGTCTTGCCCAAGATGCCATGTGATTTGGTAATAGAAATATGATGGATTAGGTCGTCGTCCTTTTTGAGGCTCACAACGCACGATCCGAGACGGAAAAACAGAGCAAAAGAAGAAAAGTGTACCGAAACTGATGAAAACGTTCAATTTTGGTCTCCGAAAATAGGCGTTGTCAAGCAGGCTTGCTTCCCCCGTCGTAGAGCACTCAGAGAGCTTTCCAACGATATGTTGTGCGCTGCGTAACTCCTTACGGATAAAAAGTTATGGGCATCGGAGCGATGGAGACCTGGTCCTATGCCCCACGCCCTCAGTTTGCGAGCCCAGCCTCTACGTGAAGCGAAGTTGTCCTGCCCAAGGTGCTGTGGGATTCGGTAATAGAAATGTGATGGATTAGGTTGTCGTTCTTTTCGCGGCTCACGATGTACGATTCGGGACAAAAAAATAGCGCAAAAGAAGAAATGTGTCCCAAAACTGATGAAGACGTTCAATTTTGGGCTCCGAAAATAGGCGAAACCGAGCAAGCTTGCTGCCCCTATCGTAAAGCTCTTGAAGAACTTTCCAACAGTATGTTGTGCGTTGCGTAACTCATTACGGATCAAAAGTTATGGGCACCGGAGTGACGGAGACTTGGTCCCAAGCCCCACGTCCTCGGTTTGCGGGCCCAACCTCTACGTGAAGCGAAGTTGTCTTGCCCAAGGTGCCATGGGATTCGCTAATAGAAATGTAATGGATTAGGTTGTCGTCCTTTTCGCGGCTTACGACGTACGATCCAGGATGAAAAAACAGTGCAAAATAAGGAAAGTATCCCAAAATTGATGAAGTCATTCGATTTTGGGCTCCGAAAATAGGCATAGCTGTGCAGGCTTGCTGCCCCCATCGTAGAGCTCTCGAAGAGCTTTCCAACGGTATGCTGTGCGCTGCGTAACTCCTTACGGATCAAAAGTTATGGCCATCGAAGCGATGGAGACCTAGTGTGATAACCCAAACCCGGCATGCATTTAATGGCATTTGACTGCATTTAATTAAATGTTTAATTAGTTAAATCATCTAATTTTCACTGTTTTGCTATTTCTTTTAGAAGAAATCGAAAAGGATTTATATTAATTGATTAAAAGATTATCACCTATTTCTAATAATTGTAGTAATTGAATTTATTCTCTTGTGATTAATTAAGTGTCATCTTAAATGTTAATATTTAATTGCACTTGATTACATGTTTATATTTATTTGTTCATTTGAAACTTAACATGAACTTCATAATTCTTTAAAATGTTCTAGAAATAATTAAATTAATTATTTTTAAATGAATATCGATTACCTTGATTGTTTTGATTATTTTAATAATCTATTTTGGTTGTTTTGCATTAAAATCACTCGGTTTTCAAATAAATAAGGAAAGTAACTCCGAGCCGGAGTGAATTTTAAACTATTCTACTATTCTAATTTTCAAAGAATTAAAGTTTTATATTATTGCTCATCACTTTATTAGCGATCGATTATTGACCGTTTGATCATAGAATTTTGAAAATAAGAGTTAGAGAAATATTTTTCGGATTTAGTGAAAAATGTTTTTAGTTTAATTTAACTAGTTTTAGTTGTTTTTCATTTAATTGCATTGTTTTAACTTGAATTAGATTTAATGGCATCAAAATAAGCTTATTTGACTATTTTTAATTAAAGTTTGATTTTGCAAATGACCAAAATGCCCTTGTCATCTTTTAAATTAAAAAACAAGGCAAAAATGACTCAAAACAAAACCAAAAATGACCCTTGTGTCCCCCCCCCTTGGCCGAGTGGTTTTCAAGAGAAAAAAAAATCATTTTGCTTTCAATTTCTTCTACAATCGTGCGTGGAACTGCTCGGGGGTCGTGGCTCGGGTCCTTGCGGGTCTTGGTCTTCAATCTCTGTGAGGGTTTTCACGCTTTTGTGCATTTTAATACGAATTTGATTTTTGAGTCAATTTTTTAGATTTGATATTTATCGCGTTATAATTCCTGCTATTGCTTGAAATAGTCTGCTTAGGGTTTGTAGAGCATTGCTTGTTAGTTATTTACCAATTTTTACGGTTGAAACAGCGTATTTGAAATTGGGGAAGAACATGAATAGTGAATTATGAATAGTAAACCCTAGAGTTTCGGATTTCGATTCGAATTGCGATTGATTGATTTGGATAGGTGCCATTAGTGATAGAAAGATAAAATGTGAAATAAAAACGGATCGGCCTTTGTTAAAATTGGAAATTAGACAAATAAACGTAAAGGGGCCGTTTGACCAAAAGTTGACCGTGCTCGAATTGAGTTGGGGGTTTCGTAATTGAGGGCATGGAAGCACTTTTGGCGCTGTTGTGGCGTTGATTGAATGACCAGTTAGCATAGCTGTAGTTCAAACGCAGTAGGTGGACTTTCGGGTCTCGGGTGAGAAAGTGAAGTTTAGTGACATAGAAACGTGCCTTGTAGTGCCTGAGTGAATGTAGTGAAATCGGTTTCCTAATCCCGTAGCTCGTTTGCTCGTAGTTGTCTTTGGAAGTTGGGGATTGAATAGTGATATTTGTTGTTTTCGTGTTTGAACTGCTGTTACTTGTTTAATTGTTGTTATTGTTGCTTATTATTGCTTGTTATGCTTGAAAAGTTAGTTGAATGCTAGTATTGATTGTGATTGCTTGTTATCTCGTTTGTTGTCACTAGTTTGTATTGTTGTGCTATCGCTCGTTTATCGCCTTGTATCGAGTCTTGCATTGCATAGTGTCCAGCACGTGAGTGATGGGCCTCTCTGGGTAGCCTCAGGTTGCCAGTGTTGGTTGCTCTAGCTCCGCAGCTATTCCCTCTTCTCGCTTGGGTTACCTCCCAGGGAGATTTGGGTCATAGATTGATGGATACTTCCGGGGTATTCCAAACTGGTGTTATAAGGTGGATGCGCGCTTATTGTCATCGTTGTCAACATCAAGCTCGAGATTGATGTATCGCTCGTGAAATGTACTTTGCTCGTATGAGTGAACCATAGCCTTCAGAGTGTGGTATAGCTTTGAATGGTTGTGTTAATGCTTTCAGTAATTGCTTATTGTATTGATTGTTTGTCTCGATTGCTTACTTATCAGTTATATTGCTTAACTGTCTTATTTGCATTGCACGAATTTCTTTCTCTCCAATTCGATATCTGTCTCGCCCTCACTGAGTATACGTGTTGTGTATACTCACTCCTCACCACCACATTTCAGGAAATGCCATGTTAGCTGGAAAGTTCGTGATTTCGTGAAAGTCCGTGCTTGAAGAGTTGTCTTGCGTGCCTATATGACTTGAGTTGTCAAAGTTGTAAAGATATATGCTTTCATATGTTGTATGTATTTATTGTTAAAAGAAATGTAATTTAAATCTAGCTAGTTAGTTGAGGTAAATTAATAAGCTAGTTTCTGTAATCAGTTAGCATAGCTTAACTTCAATGCATGTTATAATGTCCAAAGGAAAAGAGCTAGAATGGCATGATAGTTTATTTTATGCAGTAGCTTAGTATGGTTTAATTTTCAAGTTTGAGTGTACTTGTCAAAAATGAAAAGAGATAGGTTACCTTTTAAATTGGAAATGTATGTATACTTGCTGAGTTCATTTGTTGAGAACCGAGGCTCGGATGGCCTTGAGGAAGTTTTGTATGGTTGGACACGGTGGTGGTCCATTTATATGCTATTACAGGTTTTACATTTCGCCTAGAAACAGGGGAGACTCCGTCCGTTTTCCCTGAAAATTTTGCCCGGGTTTGGTTTTGGGTTGTGATTAGATTGATTGATAGAACTCCCGGTCTCGAGAGGGATCGGGGTGTTACAGGTGGTATCAGAGCTTGTTTAGCTCATAAGCCGGGACAGGGTCCTCGGTCTGATGGGTAGTGGTCCTTGAATGTGTGCTTGTTAAGTGTGTCTTGAAAGTGTATGCTTGTATGTGAGATTGTGTGTCTTGACATGAATGTGTGCTCCTATGTGATATAGTTATGTGTTATGTGTTAATTGTGTGCTAAGTGAAGTAAAGTTTCTAGTTGTGCATTGAATTGACCTATCGAATTGGCATTGTGAATCGAATCGACCTCGTGAATTGTTATTTGCTTGGAGTATTGCGTGTAATGTGTGTATTGAAATGTCTTGAATTGGTTATGCTGTGATTTGAATTGATTATGTTGTGCTTGATTTGATTGTCATGCTTGAGTGACTTTGTTGAATAAACTCTTTTGTAAACTTGCTTGCATAGTAGTTTAAGGCATGTGTATAATTGTGATATATTGGCATTCATACATGTCCTATGGAAATAGTAAGTAAGTCCTATTCCTTCCCTGAAGAAAGTGGTTCACCGCTGGCTTTTCAAGGTGTATGGATTGGCAGGAAATGAATGGCATTTAATTAGCCTTTATTTGGGAGTTGGTGTTTGCCTTTGGAGCTCGGTTATTGGCGAAACTCTAGGGTCCTCCTCTGTGCTTAACAGTTGTGTAAGAGTAGTCTTCTTTTGGGGTTCTATTTAGTTGTTCTCTGGAGCATTCTTTGGTTTTCTTAACGGGTGTTCTTTGGAGACTTCTGTTGGCATTTCTCGGTGGATTTGGCTATTGGGATTTCAATCGGCCTTACTGCACAGTATTATCTATGGTATATGTGTCTCGGTCTTTATTGGTGTGATACTGGCATCCCTGATTGGAAATTCTTCAATGGTATTTTATGGAATTCTCAGTGGCCAATTATTTAGTATTTACTTATTGGGCAAGCTTGGCTACTTTCTTACTGGAGTATTGTTTCGGGTATTTTCTTCAGTGTCCCTCAGTAGGTTTGGTATTTGGAGTTCCTATCAGACTTATTGAATAATACTACTTATGGTATTCTTTGAAATTCTTATTGGGCATCCTATTGGTATTTTCCTTATTGGCAAGGTTGTATGAAGTTCTCACCCGGCAAACAATGAAGAGGCCTCAGAGTTTGGTTTCGGTATATTGCTCACCAGTTCGGTGTTTATCCTTGGAGTTTTCGTCCATCTGGGAAACTATGTTTGTTATTCAACTTGGTTGTCTTACTGGGCACATTATATTTTCTCTGCTATTTCCTTTGACATTCCTCTCAGCATTTGATAGCAAAACTCGGAATTTAATTGGTTGTTCCATGGGGTTATTATTTGGAAGGCTTCTTTGGAACTTTGGAAGTATATTTGATTGGGTTTCTTGGTATTTTCTTCGGCACTCTTAGCGGGGAATTCTTTTATGAAATTCATGACCAGCGGGGTACTTCTTTGGAACTCTAGATGGAACCTTTGTTTGAGCTTTTATTTGGCTACTTGCTTGGGAATTCTCGGGCAGTAATAGTTAGACTTCTATTGGAGATTCGTGCGTGGGGTATTCTTCTTGTCGTTATTGTGTGGTATTAATGACATCTACAGTATCTTTGCTATAGTCTTTATTGGTATTATCTCGGCGCTTGGTTGGAATTTATTCTTCTTCGGTATTCGTGTCAACGGGATTCTTCTACGGTATCTACCTTTGAGCCTTTATTTGGCGTTACCACTTGGCATTTTTACTTGAACTTTCCTATTGGTCATCTTGATGAAATACTTGTTCAGTAGCTAATGAAGATTAGTCAGAATTGGATTTCAGATGATGCTGGGTTCTATTGGAAGAAGAATTGCGAGGACGCAATTGTTTTAAGGGGGGAAGGATGTGATAACCCAAACCCGACATGCATTTAATGGCATTTGACTGCATTTAATTAAATGTTTAATTAGTTAAATAATCTAATTTTCACTGTTTTGCTATTTCTTTTAGAAGAAATCGAAAAGGATTTATATTAATTGATTAAAAGATTATCACCTATTTCTAATAATTGTAGTAATTGAATTTATTCTCTTGTGATTAATTAAGTGTCATCTTAAATGTTAATATTTAATTGCACTTGATTACATGTTTATATTTATTTGTTCATTTGAAACTTAACATGAACTTCATAAGTCTTTAAAATGTTCTAGAAATAATTAAATTAATTATTTTTAAATGAATATTGATTACCTTGATTGTTTTAATTATTTTAATAATCGGTTTTGGTTGTTTTGTATTAAAATCACTCGGTTTTCAAATAAATAAGGAAAGTAACTCCGAGCCGGAGTGAATTTTAAACTATTCTACTATTCTACTTTTCAAAGAATTAAAGTTTTATATTATTGCTCATCACTTTATTAGCGATCGATTATTGACCGTTCGATCGTAGAATTTCGAAAATAAGAGTTAGAGAAATATTTTTCGGATTTAGTGAAAAATGTTTTTAGCTTAATTTAACTAGTTTTAGTTGTTTTTCATTTAATTGCATTGTTTTAACTTGAATTAGATTTAATGGCATCAAAATAAGCTTATTTGACTATTTTTAATTAAAGTTTGATTTTACAAATGACCAAAATGCCCTTGTCATCTTTTAAATTAAAAAACAAGGCAAAAATGACTCAAAACAAAACCAAAAATGACCCTTGTGTCCCCCCCTTGGCTGAATGGTTTTCAAGAGAAAAAAAATCATTTTGCTTTCAATTTCTTCTACAATCGGTGCAAAAGAACTGCTCGGGGGTCGTGGCTCGGGTCTTTGCGGGTCTTGGTCTTCAATCTCTGTGAGGGTTTTCACGCTTTTGTGCATTTTAATACGAATTTGATTTTTGAGTCAATTTTTCAGATTTGATATTTATCGCGTTATAATGCCTGTTATTGCTTGAAATAGCTTGCTTAGGGTTCGTAGAGTATTTCTTGTTAGTTATTTAGTAATTTTTACCGTTGAAACAGCGTATTTGAAATTGGGGAAGAATATGAATAGTGAATTATGAATAATAAACCCTAGAATTTCAGATTTCGATCCGAATTGCGATTGATTGATTTGGATAGGTGCCATTAGTGATAGAAAGATAAAATGTCAAAAATTAGACAAAGAAACGTAAAGGGGCCGTTTGACCAAAAGTTGACCGTGCTCGAATTGAGTTGGGGGTTTCGTAATTGAGGGCATGGAAGCACTTTTGGTGCTGTTGTGGCGTTGATTGAATGACCGGTTAGCATAGCTGTAGTTCAAACGCAGTAGGTGGACTTTCGGGTCTCGGGTGAGAAAGTGAAGTTTAGTGACATAGAAACGTGCCTTGTAGTGCCTGAGTGAATGTAGTGAAATCGGTTTCCTAATCCCGTAGCTCGTTTGCTCGTAGTTGTCTTTGGAAGTTGGGGATTGAATAGTGATATTTGTTGTTTTCGTGTTTGAACTGCTGTTACTTGTTTAATTGTTGTTATTGTTGCTTATTATTGCTTGTTATGCTTGAAAAGTTAGTTGAATGCTAGTATTGATTGTGATTGCTTGTTATCTCGTTTGTTGTCACTAGTTTGTATTGTTGTGCTATCGCTCGTTTATCGCCTTGTATCGAGTCTTGCATTGCATAGTGTCCAGCACGTGAGTGATAGGCCTCTCTGGGTAGCCTCGGGTTGCCAGTGTTGGTTGCTCTAGCTCCGTAGCTATTCCCTCTTCTCGCTTGGGTTGCCTTCCAGGGAGATTTGGGTCGTAGATTGATGGATACTTCCGGGGTATTCCAAACTGGTGTTATAAGGTGGATGCGCGCTTATTGTCATCGTTGTCAACATCAAGCTCGAGATTGATGTATCGCTCGTGAAATGGTACTTTGCTCGTATGAGTGAACCATAGCCTTCAGAGTGTGGTATAGCTTTGAATGATTGTGTTAATGCTTTCAGTAATTGCTTATTGTATTGATTGTTTGTCTCGATTGCTTACTTATCAGTTATATTGCTTAACTGTCTTATTTGCATTGCACGAATTTCTTTCTCTCCAATTCGATATCTGTCTCACCCTCACTGAGTATACTTGTTGTGTATACTTACTCTTCACCACCACATTTCAGGAAATGCCATGTTAGCTAGAAAGTTCGTGATTTCGTGAAAGTCCATGTTTGAAGAGTTGTCTTGCGTGCCTATGTGACTTGAGTTGTCAAAGTTGTAAAGATATATGCTTTCATATGTTGTACATATTTATTGTTAAAAGAAATGTAATTTAAATCTAGCTTGTTAGTTGAGGTAAATTAATAAGCTAGTTTCTGTAATCAGTTAGCATAGCTTAACTTCAATGCATGTTATAATGTCCAAAGGAAAAGAGCTAGAATGGCATGATAGTTTATTTTATGCAGTAGCTTAGTATGGTTTAATTTTCAAGTTTGAGTGTACTTGTCAAAAATGAAAAGAGATAGGTTACCTTTTAAATTGGAAATGTATGTATACTTGCTGAGTTCATTTGTTGAGAACCGAGGCTCGGATGGCCTTGAGGAAGTTTTGTATGGTTTGACACGGTGGTGGTTCATTTATATGCTATTACAGGTTTTACATTTCGCCTAGAAACATGGGAGACTCCGTCCGTTTTCCCTGAAAATTTTGTCCGGGTTTGGTTTTGGGTTGTGATTAGATTGATTGATAGAACTCCCGGTCTCGAGAGGGATCGGGGTGTTACACCTAGTCCCAAGCCTCACGCCCTCAGTTTGCGGGCCCAGCCTCTACGTGAAGTGAAGTTGTCTTGCCCAAGGTGCCTTGGGATTTGGCAATATAAATGTGATGGATTAGGTTGTCGTCCTTTTCTCGGCTGACGATGTACGATTCGGGACGGAAAAATAGCGCAAAAGAAGAAAAGTATCCCAAAACTGATGAAAACATTCAATTTTGGGCCCAGAAAATAGGGACAGCCGAGCAAGCTTGTTACCCCCATCGTAGAGCTTTTAGAGAGCTTTCCAACAGTATGTTGTGCGCCGCATAACTCAACACGGATCAAAAGTTATGGGCACCGGAGTGACGGAGACTTGGCCCCAAGCCCCACGCCCTCGGCTTGCGGGCCCAGCCTCTACGTGAAGCGAAGTTGTCTTGCCCAATGTGCCATGGGATTCGGTAATAAAAATGTGATGGATTAGGTTGTCGTTCTTTTCGCAGCTCACGACGTACGATTCGGGATGAAAAAATAGCGCAAAAGAAGAAAAGTGTCTCAAAACTGATGAAAACATTCAATTTTAGACTCTGAAAATTGGCACAGCCGAACAGGCTTGCTACCCCCATTGTAGAGCTTTCGGAGAGCTTTCCAACGGTATGTTGTACGCCGCGTAACTCATTACGGATCAAAAGTTATGGGCACCAGAGTGACGGAGACTTGGTCCCAAGCCCCACGCCCTCGGTTTGCAGGCCTAGCCTCTATTTGAAGCGAAGTTGTCTTGCCCAAGGTGCCGTAGGATTCGGTTGTAGAAATGTGACGGATTAGGTTGTCGTTCCTTTCGCGACTCACGACATACGATTCGGGACAGAAAAACAGCGCAAAACAAGAAAAGTGTCCCGAAACTGATGAAAACATTCGGATTTGGGCTCCAAAAAAAGGCACAACCGAGCAGGCTTGCTACCTCGTAGTAGAGCTCTCGGAGAGCTTTCCAATGGTATACTGTGCGCCGCGTAACTCCTTACGGATCAAAAGTTATGGGTATCCGAGCGATGGAGACCTGGTCCCAAGCCCCACGCCCTCAGTTTACGGGCCCAGCCTCTACATGAAGCGAAGTTGTCTTGCCCAAGGTGCCATGGGATTTGGTAATAGAAATGTGATGGATTAGGGTGTCGTCCTTTTCGCGGCTCACGACGTACGATCCGGGACGAAAAAACAGGGCAAAAGAAGAAAAGTGTCCCGAAACTGATGAAAACATTCGATTTTGGGCTCCGAAAATGGGCTCAGCCGAGCAGGCTTGCTTTCCCTGTTGTAGAGCTCTCGGAGAGATTTCTAACGGTATGCTGTTCGCCGTGTAACTCCTTACGGATCAAAAGTTATAGGCACCGGAGCGACTGAGACCTGGTCCCAAGCCCTACGCCCTTGGTTTGCGGGCCCAGCATCTACGTGAAGTGAAGTTGTCTTGCCCAAGGTGCCGTGGGATTCGGTAATAGAAATGTGATGGATTAGGTTGTCATCCTTTTCACGGCTGACGATGTACTGTCCGGGACGGAAAAACAGTGTAAAACAAGAAAAGTGTCCCAAAATTGATGAAAACGTTTGATTTTGGGCTCTGAAAATAGGCACAGCCAAGCTGCCTTGCTGTCCCCATCGTAGAGCTCTTAGAGAGCTTTCCAACGGTATGCTGTGCGCCGCGTAACTCCTTACGGATCAAAAGTTATGGGCACCGGAGCGATAGAGACCTAGTTCCAAGCCCCACGCCCTCGGTTTGCTGGCCCAGCCTCTACGTGAAGCGAAGTTGTCTTGCTCAAGGTGCCTCGGGATTTGGTAATAGAAATGTGATGGATTATGTTGTCGTCCATTTCGCGGCTGACGACGTACGATCTGGGACGTAAAAACAGTGCAAAAGAAGAAAAGTGTCCCAAAACTGATGAAAACATTCGATTCTGGGCTCCGAAAACAGGCGTAGCCAAGCAGGTTTGCTGCCCACGTCGTAGAGCTCTCAGAGAGCTTTTCAACGGTATGTTGTGCGCCGCGTAACTCCTTACGGATCAAAAGTTATGGACACCGTAGCGATGGAGACCTGGTCCTAAGCCCTACGCCCTCGGTTTATGGGCCCAATCTCTACGTGTGGCGAAGTTGTCTTGCCCAAGGTACTGTACGATTCGGTAATAGAAATGTGATGGATTAGATTGTCGTCCTTTTCGCAGCTCACGACATTCGATCCGGGACGGAAAAACAGCGCAAAAAAAGAAACGTGTCCCGAAACTGATGAAAATGTTCTATTTTGGGCTCTGAAAATTGGCACAGCCGAGCATGCTTGCTGCCCCGGTCGTAGAGCTCTCGGAGAGCTTTCCAACGGTATGCTGTACGCCGCGTAACTCCTTACGGATCAAAAGTTATAGGCATCGTAGCGATGGAGACTTGGTCCCAAACCCCACGCCCTCGATTTGCGGGCCCTGCCTCTACATGAAGCGAAGATGTCTTGCCCAAGGAGCTGTCAGATTCGGTAATAGAAATGTGATGGATTAGGTTATTGTCCTTTTTGCGGCTCACGACGTACAATTCGGGACCAAAAAACACCGCAACATAAGAAAGGTGTCCCGAAACTGATGAAAATGTTCAATTTTGGGCTTCGAAAATAGGCACGGCCGAGCATGATTGCTGCCCCCATCGTAGAGCTCTCGGAGAGTTTTCTAACGGTATGTTGTGCGCCGCGTAACTCCTGACGGATCAAAAGTTATGGACACCGGAGTGACGGAGACCTGGTCCTAAGCCCCATGCCCTCGGTTTGCGGGCTCTTCCTCTACGTGAAGTGAAGTTGTCTTGCCCAAGGTGCCGTCAGATTCGGTAATAGAAATGTGATGGATTAGGTTGTCATCCTTTTTGTGGCTCACGACGTGCGATCCGGGACGGAAAAATAGCGCAAAAGAAGAAAAGTGCCCCGAAACTGATGAAAATTTTGATTTTTGTCTCCGAAAATAGGCGCAGCTGAGCATGCTTGCTGCCCTCATCGTAGAGCTCTCAGAGAGATTTCCAACGGTATGTTGTACATCTTGTATCTCCTTACGGATCAAAAGTTATGGGCACCGGAGTGGCGGAGACCTGGTCCCAAGCCCACGCCCTCGGTTTGTGGGCCCAGCCTTTACGTGAAGCGAAGTTGTGTTGCCCAAGGTGTAGTGAGATTCGGAAATAGAAATGTGATGGATTAGGTTGTTGTTCTTTTCGCAGCTCACGACGTACGATTCGGGACGGAAAAACAGCACAAAAAAAGAGAAGTGTCCCGAAACTGATGAAAATGTTCGATTTTGGACTCTGAAAATAGGAGGAGCCAAGCAGGCTTGCTGCCCCTATCATAGAGCTCTTAGAGAGCTTTCCAACGGTATGCTGTGCGCCGTGTAACTCCTTACGGATCAAAAGTTATGGGTATCGGAGCGATGGAGACCCGGTCCCAAGCCCCACGCCCTCGGTTTGCGGGCCCAACCACTAGGTGAAGCGAAGTTTTCTTGCCTAATGTGCCGTTGGATTCTGTAATAGAAATGTGATGGATTAGGTTGTCGTCCTTTTAGCGGCTCACGACCTTCGATCCGCTGCCTCTGTCGTAGAGCTCTCGTAGAGCTTTCCAACGGTATGTTGTGCGTTGCGTAACTCCTTACGGATCAAAAGTTAAGGGCATCGTAGCGATGGAGACCTGGTCCTAAGCCCCACGCTCTCGGTTTGAGGGCCTAGCCTCTACGTGAAGCGAAGTTGTCATGCCCAAGGAGGTGTCAGATTCAGTAATAGAAATGTGATGGATTAGGTTGTTGTCCATTTTGTGGCTCACGACGTACGATCCGGGATGGAAAAACATCGTAAAATAAGAAAGGTGTCCCCAAACTGATGAAAATGTTCGATTTTGGGCTCCAAAAATAGGCGCTGCCGAGCATGCTTGCTGCCCCCATTGTAGAGCTCTCGAAGAGCTTTCCAACGGTATGTTGTGCGCCGCGTAACTCCTTACGGATCAAAAGTTATGGGCACGTGGCGATGGGGACCTAGTCCCAAGCCCCACGCCCTCGGTGTGCGGGCCCAGCCTCTACATGAAGCGAAGTTGTCTTGCCCATTGAGCCATCAGATTCAGTAATAGAAATGTGATGGATTAGGTTGTCGTCCGTTTTACAGCTCACGACGTACGATCCGGAATGGAAAAACACAAAATAAGAAAGGTGTCCCTAAACTGAAGAAAATGTTCGATTTTGGGCTCCAAAAATAGGCACAGCTGAGCATGCTTGCAACCCCCGTCGTAGAGCTCTTGGAGAGCTTTCCAACGGTATGTTGTGCGCCGCGTAACTCCTGACGGATCAAAAGTTATGGGCACCGAAGTGACGGAGACCTGGTCCGAAGCCCCACACCCTCGGTTTGTGGGCCCAGCCTCCACATGAAGCAAAGTTGTCTTGCCCCAGGTGCCGTGGGATTCAGAAATAGAAATGTTATGTATTAGGTTGTCGTTCTTTTAGCGGCTCATGACGTACGATTCGGGACAGAAAAACAGCGCAAAAGAAGAAAAGTGTCCCGAAACTGATTAAATTGTTCGATTTTGGGCCCTGAAAACAGGCACAGCTGGGCAGGCTTGAACCCCCGTCGTAGAGTTCTCGGAAAGCTTTCCAAAGGTATGTTGTGCGCCACGTAACTCCTTACAGATCAAAAGTTATGGGCATCGGAGCGATGGAGACCTAGTCCCAAGCCCTACGCCCTCGGTTTGCAGGCCCAGCCTCTACGTGAAGCGAAGTTGTTTTGCCCAATGTGCCGTGGGATTCGGTAATAGAAATGTGATGGATTAGGTTGTCGTCTTTTTCGAGGCTCACTACGTACGATCCGAGATGGAAAAACAGAGCAAAAGAAGAAAAGTGTCCCGAAACTGAAGAAAATGTTTGATTTTGGGCTCCGAAAATAGGCGTAGCCGAGAATTCTTGTTGCCCTCGTCGTAGATCTCTCAAAGAGCTTTCCAACAGCATGGTGTACACCGCGTAACTCCTTACGGATCAAAAGTTATGGGCATCGTAGCGATGGAGACCTGGTCCTAAGCCCCATGTCCTCGGTTTGCAGGCCCAGCCTCTACGAGAAGCGAAGTTGTCTTGCCCATGGTGCCATCGGATTCAGTAATAGAAATGTGATGGATTAGGTTGTCGTCCATTTTACGACTCACGACTTACGATCTGGGATGGAAAAACAGCGCAAAAGAAGAAAAGTGTCCCGAAATTGATGAAAATATTCAATTTTGGGCTCCGAAAATAGGCACAGTCGAGCAGGCATACTGCCCCCGTCGTAGAGCTCTCGGAGAGCTTTCCAACAGTATGCTGTGCGCCGCGTAACTCCTTACGGATCAAAAGTTAAGGGCATCGGAGCGATGGAGACTTGGTCCCAAGACCCACACCCTCGGTTTGTGAGCCAAACCTCTACGTGAAGCGAAGTTGTCTTGCCCAAGGTGCGGTGGGATTCTGCAATAGAAATGTTTTGTATTAGGTTGTCGTTATTTTCGCGGCTCACGACGTTCGATCCGGGACGGAAAAATAGCGCAAAAGAAGAAAAGTGTCCCAAAACCGATGAAAATGTTCAATTTTGGGCTCTAAAAATAGCGCAGCTGAGCATGCTTGCTACCCCCGTCGTAGAGTTCTCGGAGAGCTTTCCAACGGTATGCTGTGCGCTGCGTAACTCCTTACGGATCAAAAGTTATGGGCATCGTAGCGATGGAGACCTGGTCCCAAGTCCCACGACCTCAGTTTGCCGGCCCAGCCTCTACATGAAGCGAAGTTTTCTTGCCCAAGGTGCCGTGGGAATTGGTAATAGAAATGTGATGGATTAAGTTGTCGTCCTTTTTACGGCTCACGATGTACGATCTGGGACGGAAAAACAGCGCAAAAAAAGAAAACTATCCCAAAATTGATGAAAATGTTCGATTTTGGGCCCCAAAAATAGGCGCTGCCGAGCATGCTTGCTGCCCCCGTCGTAGAGCTCTCGGAGAGCTTTCCAACTGTATACTGTGCACCATGTAACTCCTTACGGATCAAAAGTTATGGGCATCGCAGCGATGGAGACTTGGCCCCAAGCCCCACGCTCTCTATTTGGGGGCCCTGCCTCTACGTGAAGTGAAGTTGTCTTACACAAGGTGCAGTCGAATTCGGTAATAGAAATGTGATGGATTAGGTTGTCATCTTCTTTGCGGCTAACGATGAAAAATCCGGGACAGAAAAATAGCGCAAAAGATGAAAGGTATCCCAAAACTGATGAAAATGTTTGATTTTGCCCTCCGAAAATAGGTGCAACTGAGCATGCTTGCTACCCCCGTCGTAGAGCTCTCGTAGAGCTTTCCAATGGTATATTGTGCGCCGCGTAACTCCTTACGGATTGCAAGTTATGGGCACCTGAGTGACGGAGACCTGGTCCCAAGCCCCACGCCCTCGGTTTGCGGACCCAGCCTCTACATGAAGCGAAGTTGTCTTGCCCAAGGTGCCATGGGATTCGGAAATAGAAATGTGTTGGATTAGGTTGTCGATCTTTTCGCAGCTCACGACGTATGATTCGGGACGGAAAAACAATGCAAAAACAGAAAAGTGTCCCGAAACTGATGAAAATGTTTGATTTCGGGCTCGAAAATAGGCGCAGCCGAGCAGGCTTGTAACCCCCGTCGTAGAGCTCTCAGGGAGCTTCCCAACATTATACTGTGCACCGCATAACTCCTTACGGATCGAAAGTTATGGGCATCGGAGCGATGGAGACCTGGTCCCAAGCCCCATGCCCTCAGTTTGTGGGCCCAGACTCTACGGGAAGCGAAGTTGTCTTGCCCAAGGTGCCATGGGATTTGGTAATAGAAATGTGATGGATTAGGTCGTCATCCTTTTTGAGGCTCACGACGTACGATCCGAGATGAAAAAACATAGTAAAAGAAGAAAAGTGACCCAAAACTGATGAAAACGTTCGAATTTTGGCTCCAAAAATAGGCGCAGCCGAGCATGCTTGCTGCTCCCGTCATAGAGCTCTCGGAGATCTTTCCAACGGTATGCTGTGCGCTGCGTAACTCCTTACGGATCAAAAGTTACGGGCATCAGAGCGATAGAGACCTGGTCCCAAGCCCCACGCCCTCAGTGTGCGGGCCCAGCCTCTACGTGAAGAGAAGTTGTCTTGCCTAAGGTGCCTTGGATTCAGTATTAGAAATGTGATGGATTAGGTTGTCGTCCTTTTCGCGGCTCACGACGTACGATTCGGGACAAAAAAATAGCGCAAAAGAAGAAAAGTGTCCCAAAACTAATGAAGATGTTCGATTTTGGGCTCCGAAAATAGGCGCAGCCTAGCATGCTTGCTGCTCCCGTCGTAGAGCTCTCTAAGACCTTTCCAACGGTATGCTGTGCGCCGCGTAACTCCTTACGGATCAAAAGTTATGGCATCGTAGCGATAGAGACCTGGTCCCAAGCCCCACGCACTTAGTTTGCGGGCCCAGCCTCTACGTGAAGTGAAGTTGTCTTGCCCAAGGTGCCATCGGATTCGGTAATAGAAATGTAATGGATTAGGTTGTTGTCCTTTTTTCGGCTTACGACGTACAATCCGGGACAGAAAAATAGCGCCAAATAAGAAAGTCATCCTGAAACTGATGAAAATGTTCAATTTTGGGCTCCGAAAATAGGCACAGCTGAGCATGCTTGCTGGCCCCGTCGGAGAGCTCTCGGAGAGCTTTCCAACGGTATGTTGTGCGCCGCGTAACTCCTTACAGATCAAAAGTTATGGGCACCAGAGTGACGGAGACCTGGTCCCAAGCCCCACACCCTCGGTTTGCAGGCCCAGCCTCTAAGTGAAGCGAAGTTGTCTTGCCCAAGGTGCTGTGGGATTCGAAAATAGAAATGTGATGGATTATATTGTCATTCTTTTCACGGCTCACGACGTACGATTCGGGACAGAAAAACAGCGCAAATGAAGAAAAGCTTCCCAAAACTGATGGAAACAATCAATTTTGGGCTCTTAAAATAGGCGCAGCCAAGCAGGCTTGTAACGCCTGTCGTAGAGCTCTCGGAGAGCTTTCCAACGGTATACTGTGCGCCGCGTAACTCCTTACGGATCAAAAGTTATGGGAATCGGAGCGATGGAGACCTGGTCCCAAGTCCCACACCCTCGGTTTGCAGGCCCAGCCTCTACGTGAAGCGAAGTTGTCTTGCCCAATGTGCCGTGGGATTCAGTAATAGAAATGTGATGGATTAGGTTGTCGTCCTTTTCGTGACTCACGACGTTCGATCCGGGATGAAAAAACAGCGCAAAAGAAGAAAAGTATCCCGAAACCGATGAAAATGTTCAATTTTGGGCTCTGAAAATAGGCGCAGCCGAGCATGCTTGCTGCCCCCGGTGTAGAGTTCTCGGAGAGTTTTCCAACGGTATGCTGTGCGCCGCGTAACTCCTTACGGATCAAAAGTTATGGGCATTGTAGCGATGGAGAACTGGTCCCAAGCCCCACGACCTTGGTTTGCGGGCCCAGCCTCTACGTGAAGTGAAGTTGTCTTTCCCAAGGTACCGTCGGATTCGGTAATAGAAATGTGATGGATTAGGTTGTCATCCTTTTTGCGGCCACGACGTACGATCCGGGAGGGAAAAACAGCGCAAAAGATGAAAGGTATCCCGAAACTGATGAAAATGTTCGATTTTGCTCTCCAAAAATAGGCGCAACTGAGCATGCTTGCTACCCCCGTTGTAGAGCTCTCGGAGAGCTTTCCAACGGCATGTTGTCCACCGCGTAACTCCTTACGGATTGTAAGTTATGGGCACCGGAGTGACGGAGACCTGGTCCCAAGCCCTATGCCCTCGGTTTGCGGACCCAGCCTCTACTTGAAGCGAAGTTGTCTTGCCCAAGGTGCCATGGGATTCGGAAATAGAAATGTGATGGATTAGGTTGTCGATCTTTTCGCGGCTCACGACGTACGATTCGGGACGGAAAAACAACACGAAAAAAGAAAAGTGTCCCGAAACTGATGAGAATGTTCGATTTTGGGCTCCAAAAATAGGCGCAGGCAAGCAGGCTTGTAACCCCGTCGTAGAGCGCTCGGAGAGCTTTCCAACGGTATACTGTGCGCCACGTAACTCCTTACGGATCAAAAGTTATGGGCATTGAAGTGATGGAGACCTGGTCCCAAGACCCACGCCCTCGGTTTGCGGGCCAAACCTCTACGTGAAGCGAAGTTTTCTTGCCCAAGGTGCAGTGGGATTCTATAATAGAAATGTAATGGATTAGATTGTCGTCCTTTTCGCGGCTCACAACGTACAATTCGGGACAGAAAAATAGTGCAAAATAAGAAAAGTGTCCCAAAACTGATGAAGATGTTCGATTTTGGGCTCTAAAAATAGGTGCAACTGAGCAGGCTTGCTGTCCGCGTCATAGAGCTCTTGGAGAGCTTTCGAACGGTATACTGTGCGCCGCGTAACTCCTTATAGATAAAAAGTTATGGGCATCGGAGCGATGGAGACTTAGTCCCAAGCCCCACGCCCTTAGTTTGCGGGCCCAACCTCTACATGAAGCGAATTTGTGTTGCCCAGGTTGTCTTGAGATTTGGCAATAAAAATTTGATGGATTAGGTTGTCGTCCTTTTCGCGGCTGACGATGTACGATCCGGGATGAAAAAATATCGCAAAACATTCAATTTTGGGCTCCGAAAATAGGCACAGCCGAGTAGGCTTGCTACCCCCGTCGTAGAGCAATTGGATAACTTTCTAACGGTATGTTGTGCGCTGTGTAACTCATTACGGATCAAAAGTTATGGGCACCGGAGTGACGGAGACTTGGTCCCAAGCCCCACGCCCTCGGTTTGCGGGCCCAGCCTCTACATCAAGCGAAGTTGTCTTGCCCAAGGTGCCGTGGGATTCGGTAATAAAAATGTGATGGATTAGGTTGTCGTTCTTTTCGCGGCTCACGACGTACGATTCAGGACGAAAAAATAGAGCAAAAGAAGAAAAGTATCCAAAAATTGATGAAAACGTTCAATTTTAGGCGCCGAATATTGGCACAGCTGAGCAGGCTTGCCACCCCCGTTATAGAGCTCTCGGAGAGCTTTCCAACGGTATGTTGTGCTCCGCGTAACTCATTACAGATCAAAAGTTATGGGCACCGGAGTGACGGAGACCTGGTCCCATGCCCCACGCGCTCAGTTTGCGATCCCAGCCTCTACGTGAAGGGAAGTTGTTTTGCCCAAGGTGCCGTAGGATTCGATAATAGAAATGTGATGGATTAGGTTGTCGTTCTTTTCACTGCTCACGACGTACGATTCGGGACGGAAAAACAGCCCAAAACAAGAAAAGTGTCTCAAAACTGATGAAAACGTTCGGATTTGGGCTCCGAAAAAAGGCGTAGCTGAGCAGGCTTGTTTTCTCGTCGTAGAGCTCTTGGAGAGCTTTCCAACGGTATGCTGTGCATCGCATAACTCCTTACGGATCAAAAGTTATGGGCATCGGAGCGATGGAGACCAGGTCCCAAGCCCCACGCCCTCGGTTTGCGGGCCCAGTCTCTACGTGAAGCGAAGTTGTCTTGCCCAAGGTGCCATGGGATTTGGTAACAGAAATGTGATAGATTAGGTTGTCGTCCTTTTCACGGCTCACGACGTACGATCCGGGACGGAAAAATAGAGCAAAAGAAGAAAAGTGTCCCGAAACTGATGAAAACGTTCGATTTTGGGATCCGAAAATAGGCACAGGCGAGTAGGCTTGATTCCCCCGTCGTAGAGCTCTCGGAGAGATTTTCAACGGTATGCTGTTCACTGTGTAACTCCTTACGAATCAAAAGTTATGGGCACCGGAGCGACGGAGACCTGGTCCCAAGCCCTACGCCCTTGGTTTGCGGGCCCAGCATCTACGTGAGGTGAAGTTGTCTTGCCCAAGGTGCTGTGGGATTCGGTAATAGAAATGTGATGGATTAGGTTGTTGTCCTTTTCGCGGCTGACGACGTACTATCCAGGACGAAAAAACAGTGCAAAAGAAGAAAAGTGTCCCAAAATTGATGAAAACGTTTGATTTTGTGATGCCAAAACAGGCGTAGCCGAGCAACCTTGCTACCCCTATCGTAGAGCTCTTGGAGTGCTTTCCAACGGTATACTGTGCACCACGTAACTCTTTACGGATCAAAAGTTATGGGCACCGGAGCGATGGAGACCTAGTTCTAAGCCCCACGCCCTAAGTTTGCGGGCCCAGCCTCTACGTGAAGCGAAGTTGTCTTGCTCAAGGTGCCTTGGGATTCGGTAATAGAAATGTGATGGATTAGGTTGTCATCCATTTTTCGGTTGACGACGTACGATCCGGGATGGAAAAACAGCGCAAAAGAAGAAAAGTGTCCCAAAACTGATGAAAACGTTCGATTTTGGGTTCCAAAAGCATGCGCAGCCGAGCAGGCTTGCTACCCACGTCGTAGAGCTCTCGGAGAGCTTTCCAACGGTATGTTGTGCGCCGCATAACTCCTTACGGATCAAAAGTTATGAGCATCGGAGCGATGGAGACCTTGTCCCAAGTCCCACGCCCTCGGTTTGTGGGCCCAACCTCTACGTGAGGCAAAGTTTTCTTGCCCAAGGTACCGTGTGATTCGGTAAAAGAAATGTGATGGATTAGGTTGTCGTCCTTTTCGCGGCTCATGAAGTTCGATCCGGGACGGAAAAACAGCGCAAAAGAAGAAAAGTGTTCCGAAACTGATTAAAATGTTCGATTTTGGGCTCTGAAAATAGGCACAGTCGAGCATGCTTGCTGCCTCGGTCGTAGAGCTCTCGGAGAGCTTTCCAACAGTATGTTGTACGCCGAGTAACTCCGTACGGATCAAAAGTAATAGGCATTGTAGCGATGGAGACCTGGTCCCAAGCCCCACGCCCTCGGTTTGCGGGCCCAACCTCTACGTGAGGTGAAGTTTTCTTGCCCAAGGTGCCGTGGGATTCGGTAATAGAAATGTGATGGATTAGGTTGTCTTCTCTTTAGCAACTCATGACGTACAATCTGGGATGAAAAAACTGCGCAAAAGAAGATAAGTGTCCCGAAACTGATGAAAATGTTCAATTTTGGGATTCGAAAATAGGTGCAACCGAGCATGCTTGCTGCCCCCATCGTAGAGCTCTCAAAGAGCTTTGCAACGGTATGTTGTGCGCCGCGTAACACCTTACGGATCAAAAGTTATGGACACCGGAGTGACGGAGACCTGGTCCCAAGCCCCACGCTCTCGGTTTGCGGGCCCAGCCTCTACGTGAAGCTAAGTTGTCTTGCCCAATGTGCCGTGGGATTTGGTAATAGAAATGTGATGGATTTGGTTGTCGTTCTATTCGCGGCTCACGACGTAAGATTCGGGATGAAAAAACAACGCAAAAGAAGAAAAATGTCCCGAAATTGATGAAAACTTTCGATTTTGGGCGCAGCCGAGCGGGCTTGCTGCCCCTATCATAGAGCTCTCGGAGAGCTTTCCAACGGTATACTGTGCGCCGCGTAACTTCTTACGGATCAAAAGTTATGGGCATGGAGCGATGGAGACCTGGTCCCAAGCCCCACGCCCACAGTTTGTGGGCCCAGCCTCTACGTGAAGCGAAGTTGTCTTGCCCAAGGAGCCAAGGGATTCAGTAATAGAAATGTGATGGATTAAGTTGTCGTCCTTTTCGTGGTTTACGACGTACGATCCGGTACGAAAAAACAGAGCAAAAGAAGAAAAGTATCCCAAAACTGATGAAAATTTTTGATTTTGGGCTCCGAAAATAGGCGCAGCTAAGCAGGATTCCTTCCCCCGTTGTAGATCTCTCAGAGAGATTTTCAACGGTATGCTGTTCGCCGTGTAACTCCTTACTGATCAAAAGTTATAGGCACCGGAGCGACGTAGACCTGGTCCCAAGCCCTACGCCCTTGGTTTACGGGCCAAGAATCTACGTGAAGTGAAGTTGTCTTGCCCAAGGTGCCATGGAATTTGGTAATAGAAATGTGATGGAATAGGTTATCGTCCTTTTCGCGACTGACGACGTACTATCCGAGATGAAAAAACAACGCAAAAGAAGAAAAGTGTCCGAAAACTGATGAAAACATTTGATTTTGTTCTCCGAAAATAGACACTGTTGTGCAGGCTTGCTGCCCCCGTCGTTGAGCTCTCAAAGGGCTTTCCAACGGTATGCTGTGCGCCGCATAACTCCTTACGGATCAAAAGTTCTGGGCACTGGAGCGATGGAGACATGGTCCCGAGCCCCACACCCTCGGTTTTCGGGTCCTGCCTCTACGTGAAGTGAAGTTGTCTTGCCCAAGGAGCCGTCGGATTCGGTAATACAAATGTGATGGATTAGGTTGTTGTCCTTTTTACAGCTCACGATGTACAATCTAGGACCGAAAAACACAGCCAAATAAGAAATGTGTCCCGAAATTGATGAAAATATTCAATTTTGGGCTCCGAAAATAGGCGCAACCGAGCATGCTTGCTACCCTCGTTATAGAGCTCTCGGAGAGCTTTCCAACGGTATGTTGTGCACCGCGTAAGTCCTGACGGATCAAAAGTTATGGGCACCGGAGTGACGGAGACCTGGTCCAAAGCCCCACGCCCTTGGTTTGTAGGCCCAGCCTCTACATGAAGCGAAGTTGTCTTGCCCAAGGTACTGTCGGATTCAGTAATAGAAATGTGATGGATTAGGTTGTCGTCCTTTTTACGACTCACGACATACGATCCGGGACGGAAAAATAGCGCAAAAGAAGAAATGTGCCCCGAAACTGATGAAATTATTCGATTTTGGCCTCCGAAAATAGGCACAGCCGACCATGCTTGCTGCCATAGTCGTAGAGATATCGAAGAGCTTTCCAACGGTATGTTGTGCGCCGCGTAACTCCTTACGGATCAAAAGTTATGGGCACCGGAGTGACGGAGACCTGGTCCTAAGCCACACGCCCTCGGTTTGCGGGCCCAGCCTAAACGTTAAGCGAAATTGTCCTACCCAAGGTGCCGTGGGATTCGAAAATAGAAATGTGATGGATTAGGTTGTCGTTCTTTTCGCGGCTCACGGCGTACGATTCGGGACAGAAAAATAGCACAAAAGAAAAAAAAGTGTCCAGAAACTGATGAAAACGTTCGATTTTGGGTTCTGAAAACAGGCGCAGCCGAGCAGGCTTGTAACCCCCGTCGTAGAGGTCTCAGATAGCTTTCCAACGGTATGATGTACGCCACGTAACTCCTTACGGATTAAAAGTTATGGGCATCGGAGCGATGGAGACCTGGTCCCAAGCCCCATACCCTCAGTTTGCAAGCCCAGCCTCTACGTGAAGCGAAGTTGTCTTGCCCAATGTGCCGTGGGATTCGGTATTAGAAATGTGACGGATTAGGTTGTCGTCCTTTTTGTGGCTCACGACGTACGATTCGGGACGAAAAAACTGTGCAAAAGAAGAAATGTGCCCCGAAACTGATGAAAATGTTCAATTTTGGTCTCCAAAAAAAGGTGCAGCCGACCATGCTTGCTGCCCTAGCCATAGAGATCTCAGAGAGCTTTCCAATGGTATGTTATGCGCTGCGTAACTCCTTACGGATCAAAAGTTTTAGGCACCGGAGTGACGGAGACCTGGTCCCAAGCCCCACGCCCTCGGTTTGCGGACCCAGCCTCTACGTGAAACGAAGTTGTCCTGCCCAAGGTGCCTTGGGATTCGGAAATAGAAATATGATGGATTAGGTTGTCGTTCTTTTCGCAGCTCACGGCGTACGATTCGGGACGGAAAAACAGCGCAAAAGAAAAAAAGTGTCCAGAAACTGATGAAAACGTTCGATTTTGGGCTCTGAAAACAGGCGTAGCCGAGTAGGTTTGTAACCCCCGTCGTAGAGGTCTCGGATAGCTTTCCAACGGTATGCTGTACGCCACGTAACGCCTTACGGATCAAAAGTTATGGGCATCGGAGCGATGGAGACCTGGTCCCAAGCCCCACACCCTCAGTTTGCAGGCCCAGCCACTACGTGAAGCGAAGTTGTCTTGCCTAATGTGCCTTGGGATTCGGTAATAGAAATGTGTTGGATTAGGTTGTCGTCCTTTTCGAGGCTCACTACGTACGATCCGAGACGGAAAAACAGAACAAAAGAAGAAAAGTGTCCCGAAACTGATGAAAACGTTTGATTTTGGGCTCTGAAAATAGGTGAAGCCAAGCAGGCTTACTGCCCCCGTCGTAGAGCTCTTAGAGAACTTTCCAACGGTATGCTGTGCGCCGCGTAACTCCTTACGGATCAAAAGTTATGGGCATCGGAGCGATGGAGACCTGGTCCCAAGCCCCACACCCTCGGTTTGCATGCCCAACCTCTACGTGAAGTGAAGTTTTCTTGCCCAAGGTGCCGTGGGATTCTGTAATAGAAATGTGATGGATTAGATTGTCGTCCTTTTAGCGGCTCACGACATTCGATCCGGGACGAAAAAACAGCGCAAATGAAGAAAAGTGTCCCAAAACTGATGAAAATTTTCAATTTTGGGCTCTGAAAATAGGCAGAGCCGAGCATGCTTGTTGTCTCCATCGTAGAGCTCTCGAAGAGCTTTCCAACGGTATGTTGTGCGTCGCGTAACTCCTGACGGATCAAAAGTTATGGGCACCGGAGTGACGGAGACCTGGTCCTAAGCCCCACGCCCTCGGTTTGCAGGCCCAGCCTCTATGTGAAGCAAAGTTGTCTTGCCCAAGGTGAAGTGGGATTCGGAAATAGAAATGTTATGTATTAAGTTGTCGTTCTTTTCGAGGCTCACGACGTACGATTCGGGACAGAAAAGTGTCCCAAAACTAATGAAAATTTTGATTTTGGGCTCCGAAAATAGGTGCAGCTGAGCAGGCTTGTACCCCCGTCGAAGAGCTCTCGGAGAGCTTTCCAACGGTATGTTGTGCGCCGCGTAACTCCTTACGGATCAAAAGTTATGGGCATCGGAGCGATGGAGACCTGGTCCCAAGCCCCATACCCTCGGTTCGCCGACCCAGCCTCTACGTGCAGTGAAGTTGTCTTGCCCAAGGTGCCGTGAGATTCAGTAATAGAAATATGATGGATTAGGTTGTCGTTCTTTTCACAACTCACGACATACGATTCGGGACGAAAAAACAGCGCAAAAGAAAAAAAGTGTCCCTAAACTGATGAAAATGTTCAATTTTAGGCTCCAAAAATAGGCGCAGCCGAGCATGCTTGCTGCTCCCGTCGTAGAGATCTCTGAGACCTTTTCAACAGTATGTTGTGCGCCGTGTAACTCCTTACGGATCAAAAGTTATGGGCATCGTAGCGATGGAGACCTGGTCCCGAGCCCCACGCCCTCAGTTTGCGGGCCCAGCCACTACGTGAAGCGAAATTGTCTTGCCTAATGTGCCTTGGGATTCGGTAATAGAAATGTGATGGATTAGGTTGTCGTCCTTTTCGAGGCTCACTACGTACGATCCGAGACGGAAAAACAGAACAAAAGAAGAAAAGTGTCCCGAAACTGATGAAAACGTTTGATTTTGGGCGCTGAAAATAGGTGGAGCCGAGCAGGCTTACTGCCTCCGTCGTAGAGCTCTCAGAGAACTTTCCAACGGTATGCTGTGCGCCGCGTAACTCCTTACGGATCAAAAGTTATGGGCATCGGAGCGATGGAAACCTGGTCCCAAGCCCCACGCCCTCAGTTTGCGTGCCCAACCTCTACGTGAAGCGAAGTTGTCTTGCCCAAGGTGCCGTGGGATTCTGTAATAGAAATGTGATGGATTAGATTGTCGTCCTTTTAGCGGCTCACGACATTCGATCCGGGATGAAAAAACAGCGCAAATGAAGAAAAGTGTCCCAAAACTGATGAAAATGTTCAATTTTGGGCTCTGAAAATAGGCACAGCCGAGCATGCTTGCTGCCTCCATCGTAGAGCTCTCGGATAGCTTTCCAACGGTATGTTGTGCGCCACGTAACTCCTTACGGATTAAACGTTATGTGCATCGTAGCGATTGAGACCTGGTCCCAAGCCCCACGTCCTCAGTTTGTGGGCCCAGCCTCTACGTGAAGCGAAGTTGTCTTGCCCAAGGAGCTGTCGGATTTGGTTATAGAAATGTGATGGATTAGGTTGTCGTCCTTTTTGTGGCTTACGACGTACGATTCGGGATCGAAAAACAGGTCAAAATAAGAAAGGTGTCCCCAAACATATGAAAATGTTCGATTTTGGGCTCCAAAAATAGGTGCTACCTAGCATGCTTAGTGCCCCCATCGTAGAGCTCTCGAAGAGCTTTCCAACGGTATGTTGTGCGCCGCCTAACTCCTGATGGATCAAAAGTTATGGGCACCGGAGTGACGGAGACCTGGTCCTAAGCCCCATGCCCTCGGTTTGCGGGCCCAGCCTCTATGTGAAGCAAAGTTGTCTTGCCCAAGGTGAAGTGGGATTCAGAATTAGAAATGTTATGTATTAAGTTGTCGTTCTTTTCGCGACTCACGACGTACGATTCGGGACAGAAAAATAGCGCAAAAGAAGAAAAGTGTCCCAAAACTAATGAAGAAAATGGGCACAGCTGAGTAGGCTTGCTACCCCCGTCGTAGAGCACTTGGAGAACTTTCTAACGGTATGTTGTGCGCTGTGTAACTCATTACGGATCAAAAGTTATGGGTACCGGAGTGACGGAGACTTGGTCCCAAGCCCCACGCCCACAGTTTGTGGGCCCAGCCTCTACGTGAAGCGAAGTTGTCTTGCCCAAGGAGCCAAGGGATTCAGTAATAGAAATGTGATGGATTAGGTTGTCGTCCTTTTCGTGGTTTACGACGTACGATCCGGGACGAAAAAACAGAGCAAAAGAAGAAAAGTATCCCAAAACTGATGAAAATTTTTAAATTTGGGCTCCGAAAATAGGCGCAGCTAAGCAGGATTCATTCCCCCGTCGTAGAGCTCTCGGAGAGATTTTCAACAGTATGTTGTTTGCCGTGTAACTCCTTACTGATCAAAAGTTATAGGCACCAGAGCGACATAGACCTGGTCCCAAGCCCTACGCCCTTGGTTTGCGGGCCAAGCGTCTACGTGAAGTGAAGTTGTCTTGCCCAAGGTGCCATGGAATTCGGTAATAGAAATGTGATGGATTTGGTTGTCGTCCTTTTCGCGACTGACGACGTACTATCCGGGATGAAAAAACAGCGCAAAAGAAGAAAAGTGTCCCAAAACTGATGAAAACATTTGATTTTGTTCTCCGTAAATAGGCACCGCGGTGCAGGCTTGCTGCCCCCGTCGTTGAGCTCTCAGAGAGCGTTCCAACGGTATGCTGTGCGCAGCGAACTCCTTACGGATCAAAAGTTATGGGCACTAGAGCGATGGAGACCTGGTCCCAAGCCCCACACCCTCGATTTTCGGGTCCTGCCTCTACGTGAAGCGAAGTTGTCTTGCCCAAGGAGCCGTCGGATTCGGTAATACAAATGTGATGGATTAGGTTGTTGTCCTTTTTGCAGCTCACGACGTACAATCCAGGACCGAAAAACACAGCCAAATAAGAAAGGTGTCCTGAAATTGATGAAAATATTCAATTTTGGGCTCCGAAAATAGGCGCAACCGAGCATGCTTGCTACCCCCGTCATAGAGCTCTCGGAGAGCTTTCCAACGGTATGTTGTGCGCCGCGTAACTCCTGACGGATCAAAAGTTATGGGCACCGGAGTGACGGAGACCTGGTCCAAAGCCCACGCCCTCGGTTTGTAAGCCCAGCCTCTACATGAAGCGAAGTTGTCTTGCCCAAGGTACTGTCGAATTCGGTAATAGAAATGTGATGGATTAGGTTGTCGTCCTTTTTGCGACTCACGACATACGATCCGGGACGGAAAAACAGCGCAAAAGAAGAAATGTGCCCCGAAACTGATGAAATTATTCGATTTTGGCCTCCGAAAATAGGCACAGCCGACCATGCTTGCTGCCCTAGTCGTAGAGATATCGGAGAGCTTTCCAACGGTATGTTGTGCGCCGCGTAACTCCTTACGGATCAAAAGTTATGGGCACCGGAGTGACGGGGACCTGGTCCCAAGCCACACGCCCTCGGTTTGCGGGCCCAGCCTCAACGTGAAGCGAAATTGTCCTACCCAAGGTGCCATGGGATTCAAAAATAGAAATGTAATGGATTAGGTTGTCGTTCTTTTCGCGGCTCACGGCGTACGATTCGGGACGGAAAAACAGCGCAAAAGAAAAAAAAGTGTCCAGAAACTGATGAAAACGTTCGATTTTGGGCTCTGAAAACAGGCGTAGCCGAGCAGGCTTGTAACCCCCGTCGTAGAGGTCTCGGATAGCTTTCCAACGGTATGCTGTACGCCACGTAACTCCTTACGGATTAAAAGTTATGGGCATCGGAGCGATGGAGACCTGGTCCCAAGCCCCACACCCTCAGTTTGCAAGCCCAGCCTCTACGTGAAGCGAAGTTGTCTTGCCCAATGTGCCGTGGGATTCGGTAATAGAAATGTGATGGATTAGGTTGTCGTCCTTTTTGTGGCTCACGACGTACGATCCGGGACGGAAAAACTGCGCAAAAGAAGAAATGTGCCCCGAAACTGATGAAAATGTTCAATTTTGGTCTCCGAAAATAGGTGCAGCCGACCATGCTTGCTGCCCTAGCCGTAGAGATCTCAGAGAGCTTTCCAACGGTATGTTATGCGCTGCGTAACTCCTTACGGATCAAAAGTTATGGGCACCAGAGTGACGGAGACCTGGTCCCAAGCCCCACGCCCTCGGTTTGCGGACCCAGCCTCTACGTGAAACGAAGTTGTCCTGCCCAAGGTGCCTTGGGATTCGGAAATAGAAATATGATGGATTAGGTTGTCGTTCTTTTCGCAGCTCACGGCGTACGATTCGGGACGGAAAAACAGCGCAAAAGAAAAAAAGTGTCCCTAAACTGATGAAAATGTTCGATTTTAGGCTCCAAAAATAGGCGCAGCCGAGCATGCTTGCTGCTCCCGTCGTAGAGATCTCTGAGACCTTTTCAACGGTATGTTGTGTGCCGTGTAACTCCTTACGGATCAAAAGTTATGGGCATCGTAGCGATGGAGACCTAGTCCCGAGCCCCACGCCCTCAGTTTGCGGGCCCAGCCTCTACGTGAAGCGAAGTTGTCTTGCCCAAGGAGTCGTCGGATTTGGTAATAGAAATGTGATGGATTAGGTTGTTGTCCTTTTTGCGGCTCACGACGTACAATCCGGGACAGAAAAACAACGCAAAATAAGAAAGCTGTCCCGAAACTGATGAAAATGTTCAATTTTGGGCTCCAAAAATAGGCGCAGCCGAGCATTCTTGCTGCCCCTGTAGTAAAGCTCTCGGAGAGCTTTCCAACGGTATGTTGTGCGCCGCGTAACTCCTTACGGATCGAAAGTTATGGGCACCGGAGTGACGAATACTTGGTACCAAACCCCACGCCCTCGGTTTGCCGGCCCAGCCTCTACGTGAAGCGAAGTTGTCTTGCCCAAGATGCCGTGGGATTCGAAAATTGAAATGTGATGGATTCGGTTCTCATTCTTTTCGCAACTCACGATGTACGATTTGGGACAGAAAAACAGCGCAAATGAAGAAAAGTTTCCCAAAATAGATGAAAACATTCGATTTTGGGCTCTTAAAACAAGCGCAACCGAGCAAGCTTATAACCCCCATCGTAGAGCTCTCGGAGAGCTTTCCAACGGTATGCTATGCACCGCGTAACTCCTTACGGATCAAAAGTTATGGGCATCGGAGCGATGTAGACCTGGTCCCAAGCCCCACACTCTCGGTTTGCAAGCCCAGCCTCTGCGTGAAGCGAAGTTGTCTTGCCCAATGTGCTGTGGGATTCGACAATAGAAATGTGATGGATTAGGTTGTCGTCCTTTTCGAAGCCCACTACGTACGATCAGAGATGGAAAAACATAGCAAAAGAAGAAAAGTGTCCCAAAACTGATGAAAATGTTCGATTTTGGGCTCCAAAAATAGGCGCAGCCGAGCAGGCTTGCTGCCCCAGTCGTAGAGCTCTCGGAGAGCTTTCCAACGGTATGTTGTGCGCCGCGTAACTCCTTACAGATCAAAAGTTAAGGGCATCAGAGTAATAGAGACTTGGTCCCAAGACCCACGCCCTCGATTTGTGGGCCAAACCTCTACATGAAGCGAAGTTTTCTTGCCCAAGGTGTGGTGGGATTCTGTAATAGAAATGTGCTGGATTAGGTTGTCGTCCTTTTCGCGGCTCACGACGTTCGATCCGGGACGGAAAAACAGCGCAAAAGAAGAAAATTGTCCCGGAACTGATAAAAATATTCAATTTTGGGCTCTGAAAATAGGCGCAGCCAAACATGCTTACTGCCCCCGTCGTAGAGTTCTCAGAGAGCTTTCCAACGGTATGTTGTGCACCGCGTAACTCCTTACGAATCAAAAGTTATAGGCATCGTAGCGATGGAGACCTGGTCCCAAGCCCCACAACCTCGGTTTGCGGGCCCAGCCTCTACGTGAAGCGAAGTTGTCTTGCCCAAGGTGCCATGGGATTCGGTAATAGAAATGTGATGGATTAGGTTGTCTTTCTTTTTGCGGTTCACGACGTACGTTCTGGGATGAAAAAACAGCACAAAGGAAGAAAAGTGTCCCAAAACTGATAAAAATATTCAATTTTGGGCTCCGAAAATAGGAGCAGCCGAGCATGCTTGCTGCCCCCGTCATAGAGCTCTCGGATAGCTTTCCAACGGTATGCTATGCACCGCGTAACTCCTTACGGATCAAAAGTTATGGGCATCGCAGCGATGGAGATCTGGTCCTAAACCCCACGCCCTCGGTTTGCGGGCCCAGCCTCTACGTGAAGTCAAGTTGTCTTGCCCAAGGTGCCGTCGAATTTGGTAATAGAAACGTGATGGATTAGGTTATCGTCCTTTTTACGGCTCACGATGTACGATCCGGGATGGAAAAACAGCACAAAAGAAGAAAGGTGTCCCGAAACTAATGAAAATGTTCAATTTTGCTCTACAAAAATAGGCGTAACTGAGCATACTTGCTACCCCCGTCGTAGAACTCTCAGAGAGCTTTCCAATGGTAAGTTGTGCGCCGCGTAACTCCTTACGGATTGTAAGTTATGGGCACCGGAATGACGGAGACCTAGTCCCAAGCCCCACGCTGTCGGTTTGCGGACCCAGCCTCTATGTGAAGCGAACTTGTCTTGCCTTAGGTGCCACGGGATTTGGAAATAGAAATGTGATGGATTAGGTTGTCATCCTTTTCGCAGCTCACGACGTACGATTTGGGATGAAAAAATAGCGCAAAATAAGAAAAGTGTCCCAAAATTGATGACGACGTTCGATTTTGGGCTCCGAAAATAGGCGCAGCCGAGCAGGCTTGCTGCCCCTGTCGTAGAGCTCTCGAGAGCTTTCCAACGGTATGTTGTGCACCGCGTAACTCATTACGGATTAAAAGTTATGGGCACTGGAGTGACGGAGACTTGGTCCCAAGCCCCACGCCCTCGGTTTGCGGGCCCAGCCTCTACGTGAAGCGAAGTTGTCTTGCCCAAGGTGCCGTGAGATTCGGTAATAGAAATGTGATGGATTAGGTTGTCGTCCTTTTCGCGGCTCACGACGTACGATCCGAGATGAAAAAACAGTGCAAAATAAGAAAAGTGTCCCAAAACTGATGAAGACGTTCAATTTTGGGCTCTAAAAATAGGCGCAGCTTAGCAGGCTTGCTGTCCCCGTCGTAGAGCTCTCGGAGAGCTTTCCAACGGTACGCTGTGCGCCGCGTAACTCCTTACGGATCAAAAGTTATGGGCATCGGAGCGATGGAGACCTAGTCCCAAGCTCCACGCCCTCAGTTTGCGGGCTCAGCCTCTACGTGAAGCGAAGTTTACTTGCCCAGGGTGCCTTGGGATTCGGCAATAGAAATGTGATGGATTAGGTTGTCGTCCTTTTTGCGGCTGACGATGTACGATCCGGGACGAAAAAACAACGCAAAAGAAAAAAAGTATCCCAAAACTGATAAAAATATTCAATTTTGGGCTCCGAAAATAGGCACATCCGAGCAGGCTTGCTACCCCCGTCGTAGAGCTCTCAGAGAGCTTTGAACGGTATGTTGTGCGCCGCGTAACTCATTACGGATCAAAAGTTATGGGCACTGGAGTAACGGAGACTTGGTCCCAAGCCCCACACCCTCGGTTTGCAGGCTCAGCCTCTACGTGAAGCGAAGTTGTCTTGCCTAAGGTGCCGTGGGATTTGGTAATAAAAATGTAATGGATTAGATTGTCGTTCTTTTCGCGGTTCACGACATACGATTCGGGACGAAAAAATAGCGCAAAAGAAGAAAGGTGTCCCAAAACTGATGAAAACGTTCAATTTTAGGCTCTGAAAATTGGCACAGCTGAGCAGGCTTGCTGCCCCCAATGTAGAACTTTCGGAGAGCTTTCCAACGGTATGTTGTGCGCCGCGTGACTCATTACGGATCAAAAGGTATGGGCACTGGAGTGACGGAGACCTGGTCCCAAACCCCACGCATCGGTTTGCGGGCCCAGCCTCTACGTGAAGTGAAGTTGTCTTGCCCAAGGTGCCGTGGGATTCGGTAATAGAAATGTGATGGATTAGGTTGTCGTTCTTTTCAAGGCTCACGACGCACGATTCGGGACGAAAAAACAGTGCAAAACAAGAAAAGTATCCCGAAAATGATGAAAACGTTCGGATTTGGGCTCCGAAAAAAGGTGCAGCCGAGCAGGCTTGCTGCCTCGTCGTAGAGCTCTCGGAGAGCTTTCCAACGGTATACTGTGCGCCGCGTAACTCCTTACGGATCAAAAGTTATGGGCATCGGAGCGATGGAGACCTGGTCCTAAGCCCCACGCCCTCGGTTTGCGGGCCTAGCCTCTATGTGAATCAAAGTTGTCTTGCCTAAGGTGCCATGGGATTTGGTAATAGAAATGTGATGGATTAGGTTGTCGTCCTTTTCGCGGCTCACGACGTACGATCCGGGACGGAAAAACAGAGCAAAAGAAGAAAAGTATCCCGAAACTGATTAAAACATTTGATTTTGGGCTCCGAAAATAGGCGCAGCCGAGCAGGCTTGCTTACCCCGTCGTAGAGCTCTCGGAGAGATTTTCAACGGTATGTTGTTCGCCGTGTAACTCCTTACTGATCAAAAGTTATGGGCACCGGAGCGACGTAGACCTGGTCCCAAGCCCTACGCCCTTGGTTTGCGGGCCCAGCGTCTATGTGAAGTGAAGTTGTCTTGCCCAAAGTGTCGTGGGATTCGGTAATAGAAATGTGATGGATTAGGTTGTTGTCCTTTTCGCGGCTAACGACGTACTATCTGGGACAGAAAAATAGTGCAAAAGAAGAAAAGTGTCCTAAAACTGATGAAAACGTTCGATTTTGGGCTCCGAAAATAGGTGCAGCTGAGCAGCCTTGCTGCCCCCATCGTAGAGCTCTTGGAAAGCTTTCCAACAGTATGTTGTGGGCCGCGTAACTCCTTACGGATCAAAAGTTATGGGCACTGGAGCGATGCAGACCTGGTTCCAAGCCCCACGCCCTCGGTTTGCGGGCCCAGCCTCTACGTGAAGCGAAGCTATCTTGCTCAAGGTACCTTGGGATTCGGTAATAGAAATGTGATGGATTAGATTGTCGTCCATTTCGCGACTGATGACGTACGATCCGGGACGGAAAAACACCGCAAAAGAATAAAAGTGTCCCAAAATTGATGAAACGTTCGATTTTGGGCTCCGAAAATAGGCGTAGCCGTGCAGGCTTGTTGCCCACATCGTAGAGCTCTCTGAGAGCTTTTCAACGGTATGTTGTGCACGGCGTAACTCCTTACGGATCAAAAGTTATGGGCATCGGAGCGATGGAGACCTGGTCCCAGGCCCCACGTCCTCGGTTTGTGGGCCCAACCTCTACGTGAGGCGAAGTTGTCTTGCCCAAGGTACCGTGCGATTTGGTAATAGAAATGTGATGGATTAGGTTGTCGTCCTTTTCGCGGCTCACGACGTTCGATCCGGGACGGAAAAACAGCGCAAAAGAATAAAAGTGTCCTGAAACTGATAAAAATATTCGATTTTGGGCTCTGAAAATAGGCACAGCTGTCATGCCCAAACCCGACCTATAAAGGTTAGACTAGGGTGTGATCTAAACATTCAAGTCATGTCTCGTACTCAATCGTTCATAAAAGTTTAACACTTAACGTTTAGCCTAGGCTCCATAATTTTTTCGGAAAACTGGCAGCATAACGGCTGTAATTAGGCTCTTTAGTTTGACCTAGTTCTCTAAACGCCTCAAAATTTCCAATCTCAATTTCATTTCCAACAAAGATTACTATTCATCAATTGAAACGCTACTAGTTGTCTCGAAGTCTCGTTTGATTAATAACCTAGCGTGATACTATGTCTCGTTTGTTTGTTAATCCTCGTTACAAAAGTACCCGTTGATCTTAGCTTAACAATGGGTACCTGCTTAAGATTGGATAGGTTCATTTTACTTAGTCCTTACCTGATACTTCATAATCCTATGATAGATACTAGCCAATGACGATAGCAAAACGACCATAGTAGTGTCTATCCAGTTATTATCAGTACAAGCCAAAATTAGACCCCAAATTACAACGGGGGTCTTTTACATTACAAACATCAAGCAACATGAAATGAAATAGTCTTCAAGCAGCATAGTGTTCACAAATGGCCATAATCAAGCAAAGCACATAGGACAGACAATCATTCCAAGGAATTATCATTAGGCACGTCGTCCTCGGGTACCTGTTCTTGATCTTCTTCACCTGAGATGATAAAAGATGGTGAATCCTTATGAGCTCAGCGAGGGGGAACGAGAAATAGGTTTTGAAACTCATTTTCCAGTTCAACTTATGAAAACCCTTTTTTGCAAGCATGAATATATCACAAATAAGTACATAACAATAATATAAAAGTAAAGGAACACAATTACCCGTCTTTCCTCCCCGAGGTCCTCTAGGAACCAAGCGAGAGTACTTATACACATAGTGAAAAGGATACGGTGAGCTTTTGCTCTCAGTTCATTTCCAGTATCAGTTGTTGCGGCCGACTTCAAATCATTCCCTTATCACGCCAAATGGGTGTACTCCGGATGTACCCCAAAATCCTACGACCCAACTCTCTGAGGAAGTCTAGCCTCCAAGCGAGAGAGGGATTGGACAATGGTAGTCACGGTTGCACCGGCAAGCCCAACGCCGCCCGGTGTGCGTGAACGCTACCACGCCAGAATGAAAAGTTGCAACCTTGTATGCAATGCACATTTATGACATTTAATATATCACATTTGGAGGACAACAAAGTAGGTTGCCTCCGAGCAGTCATAAGATTGCACATTAACAAGCAAACAAGCGAGGCACGATATGACATGCAATTTTACTTATAAAGCACATGGAGTTATATGAATATTAAATGGGCAGCCATGTAATGTCACGCAAATCAAGTCATACAACTCATTCCAAGGTTCACATAATCAAATAATAAGATTATTCATCATGCAACGACATCTACGTGGGACCGGGTGCAAGAAAGGCCTACTTGTCAACATGTAATCATCAAGATCGCATTTAGGGCTACAATGGTAACTACGGGAAGCCTACTAAACATATAATTAAATACGATATTCATAGGATCAACACTTAGTGAATTTACCTAGTCACTAGGGTTTCCATTTCGTGCTTACCCGTGCGATTAAGCCCCAAGTCAACTCAAAATCAATCTCAAGCCATGCATCGATTAATTCAAACACCCTCAAGTATTCAAAACAGTCCATACAACATCCAAATGCCACAATCTCAAGCATTTAATACAACAAGAGAAGCTACAATAATTTTTCTAAGCATATCACTAAGTGAAACCCTCACTGCAATGGACTGTTTTCTCACAATCATTAAGACAAGAAAAAAATCTCCAATTCCAGTGAATAAGATGTCAAATTAAAGCTTAAAGAGTGAACTAAATTCAGAAACAAACCTCGCATCATTTGGAGTTCGGGTTCAATAGTTATAGCCAAAACAGTAAGACTGCACAAAACTGTCCAGATTTGCACACATTTCAATACTTGTCGTTTTTGAGGTCCTTAGGGTCCGATTTAGCCTTAGTCAATTTCTGACAAAAATATCCAGAACTGAAAAATATAGTAGTACACCAAATTTCATGTATTTTGGATATCATTTACTAAGTCAAAAGTGATTCGTTCTACAAGGTCAGTGAATCTGCCAAAACCTGCTTCATTTTTCCAGACTTTCCAGATTTGGACACATTTTAATGATTTGCCATTTTGAGAACCTTAGAGTCACAATTAGCTTTGGTATATTTCTGCGAAAAATGTTCAGAACTAGCAAAACTAGTTACCTGCCAATTTTCACGCATTTTCAACATCATTTACCTAGCCAAAATTATCTCCCAACAACAAGACAGAAAGTTGTCACATGCACGATTTCATCTATCATCACATTCTAGCCCAAAATCTTGCCATGCATGGTTGTAAAAGCTTATGAACACACATATATCTCAAGTACAGAAGCAAAGATAGACATTTAAGGGCATGCATGTGGTTTTTTGAAAGATTTTCAAGAAGTTCTAGCCCTCACCTTAGCAAAACAACAAGAAGATGCACAAGACTCTTGGTGAAGCACAAAGTTGACCTTTTTCCTTGCTTAGTCGAGACACCACTCGATTTTTCTCAAATTTCCTAGCTTAGCAACCAAGTTCTTAGTAGGTGGATGTGGTTAGAACAAGAAGAAAAGAAATGGAAGCTAGCAAACTCACCTAAGCCGAAATGGAGATTCAAAGAGCTTGCATGTGTGTTTCTTGCAACCTAGCTTGCTTAGTCGAGCTCCCTAACTTCTTGCTTGCCTTGATGAACCATGGAGTGATGAAGATGAGCTATGGTGTCTACAATATTCAGCAAGGGCCGAGAGAGAGAGAAGAATGAGAGGGAGAGAGAAGAATGAGAGGAAAATGAGAGAAATGAAAGAAAAATGACGGCTTTTGCAAATGTTGAAGCATGTGTCGGCCTTGGGAATACAAATTTCAGATTTGTGCCTTCAAGAAGCATGATTTTTGAATCACCTAGCATGGGCAAGGAGCTTAAGTCGAGATTGGGAGCTTTGAGGATGGTTTTGAGCTAATTTTTTATTGCTTTGTGTCATTACATTGTCATAGAATGATTGGGGAATAATTTGAATTATGCAAAGCAAGCACAAGGCACACAAGGTGGTCGGCCAAGGCTTGAAAAATATGAATCTTTGTCATCTTTTAAGCATTATTTAATTGTGTGTTTGGAAAGTGCAAAAGAATAAGGAATAAAGAATGAGAATGTCTAGCTTTTGGTGCAATTTCGTCTTCTAGTGGGTTGAATTAGTAATTTAATATTAGTTAGTGGGATTTGTAGGATTAATTATTGATCTAGTGCTTCGTGTAAGATGCTTTCTTGATTAGCGTGAGGGCACGCTTTTCTAGATCTAGGGCATGCACTACGAGGTATAGCACGAACTACGAGATGAATGCACGTTTTCCAAGTAAATGCACGCAACCCTAAATGAATGCACGTAATTCAATGCAAGGCACATAAAACGAAACATGATTCTTAAATCTAGGTTAAGGCACGCAAATCTAGGCTAGGGCACACAAAATGAGGTATCGCACACAAATCGAGGTCGGGCCTCACAACAGCCGAGCATGCTTGCTGCCTCGGTCGTAGAGCTCTCGGAGAGCTTTGCAACGGTATGATGTACGCCGCGTAACTCCTTACGGATCAAAAGTTATGGGCATCGTAACGATAGAGACTTGGTCCTAAGCCCTACGCCCTCAGTTTGCGGGCCCAACCTCTACGTGAGGCGAAGTTGTCTTGCCCAAGTTGCCATGGGATTCGGTAATAGAAATGTGATGGATTAGGTTGTCCTCCTTTTAGTGGCTCACGACGTACAATCTGGTACGGAAAAACAGCGCAAAAGAAGATAAGTATCCCAAAACTGATGAAAATATTCAATTTTGGGATTTGAAAATAGGCGCAGCCAAGCATGCTTGCTGCCCTCATCGTAGAGCTCTCGGAGAGCTTTCCAACAGTATGTTGTGCGCCGCGTAACTCCTTACGGATCAAAAGTTATAGACACCGGAGTGACGGAGACCTGGTCCCAAGCTCCACGCCCTCGGTTTGCGGGCCCAGCCTCTACGTGAAGCGAAGTTGTCTTGCCCAAGGTGTCGTGGGATTCGGTAATAGAAATGTGATGGATTTGGTTGTCGTTCTATTCGCGGCTCGCGACGTACGATTCGGGATGAAAAAACAACGCAAGAGAAGAAAAGTGTCCCGAAATTGATGAAAACTTTCAATTTTGGGCGCAGCCGAGCTGGCGTGCTGCCCCTGTCGTAGAGCTCTCGGAGAGCTTTCCAACGGTATGCTGTGCATCGTGTAACTCCTTACGGATCAAAAGTTATGGACATGGAGCGATGGAGACCTAGTCCCAAGCCCCACGCCCTCAGTTTGCGGGCCCAGTCTCTACATGAATCGAAGTTGTCTTGCCCAAGGAGCCGTGGGATTCGGTAATAGAAATGTGATGGATTAGGTTGTCCTTTTCATGGCTTACGATGTACGATCCGGGATGGAAAAACAGAGCAAAAGAAGAAAAGTGTGGCGAAACTGATTAAATTTTTTTATTTTGGGCTCCGAAAATAGGCGTAGCCGAGTAGGATTCCTTCCCCCGTCGTAGAGCTCTCGGAGATATTTCCAACGGTATGCTGTACACCGTGTAACTTCTTACGGATCAAAAGTTATGGGCACCGGAGCGACGGGGACCTAGTCCCAAGCCCCATGCCCTCGGTTTACGAGCCAAGCGTCTACGTGAAGTGAAGTTGTCTTGCCCAAGGTGCAATGGGATTCGGTAATAGAAATGTGATGGATTAGGTTGTTGTCCTTTTCGCGACTGACGACGTACTATCCGGGACGAAAAAATAGCGCAAAAGAAGAAAAGTGTCCCAAAACTGATGAAAACGTTCAATTTTGGGCTCCAAAAATAGGCACAGCCAAGCAGGCTTGCTGCCCCCATCGTTGAGCTCTCGGAGAGCTTTCCAACGGTATGCTGTGCGCTGCATAACTCCTTACGGATCAAAAGTTATGGGCACCGGAGCGATGGAGACCTGGTCCCAAGCCCTACGCCCTCAGTTTTCGGGCCCAGCCACTACATGAAGCGAAGTTGTCTTGCTCAAGGTGCCTTGGGATTTGGTAATAGAAATGTGATGGATTAGGTTGTCATCCATTTCGCGGCTGACGATGTACGATCCGAGATAGAAAAATAGTGCAAAAGAAGAAAAGTGTCCCAAAACTGATGAAAACGTTCGATTTTGGGTTCTAAAAATAGGGGCAGTTGAGCAGGCTTGCTGCCCACGTCGTAGAGCTCTCGGAGGGCTTTCCAACGGTATGCTGTGCACCGCGTAACTCCTTACAGATCAAAAGTTATGGGCATCGGAGCGATGGAGACTTGGTCCCAAGCCCTACGCCCTCGATTTGCGGGCCCAACTTCTACGTGAAGCAAAGTTGTCTTCCCCAAGGTGCCGTGGGATTCAGTAATAGAAATGTGATGGATTAGGTTATCGTCCTTTTCGCAGCTCACGACGTTCGATCCGGGACGAAAAAACAGCGCAAAAGAAGAAATGTGAGGCCCGACCTCGATTTGCATGCGATACCTCGTTTCGTGTGCCCTAATCTAGAATTGCGTGCCTTGACCTAGGTTTGAGAATTGTGTTTGCTTTGTGTGCCTTGCATTAAATTACGTGCATTCATTTAGATTTGCGTGCATTTACTTGGAAAACGTGCATTCGTCTCGTAGTTCGTGTCCTACCTTGTAGTGCGTGCCCTAGACCTAGGAAAGCGTGCCCTCACGCTAACAGGAAAGCATCTTACACGAAGCACTAGCTCATTAATTAATCCTACAAAATCCACTAACTATTATTAAATTACTAATTCAACCCACTAGAAGACAAAATCTCACAAAAAGCTAGACATTCCTTATTCTTTATTCCTTATTCTTTTTGCACTTCCAACACACAATTAAATAATGATCAAAAGTTGACAAAATTCAGCATTTTTACATGCCTTGGGCGACCACTATGTGGTGTTTTTGCATGCTTACTCAATTCAAAATTAACTCTAGACAACTTATGATATTTATATGACACAAATGCATAAAAAAATTGCTCAAAACCTTCTCAAAACTCCACCTTGCTCGACCAAACACTCCTTGCCCATGCTAGGAATTTCAAATTACACCTTGAAGACACAAAAAGGCTGAAATTTGGCTGCCCAAGGCCGAACATGATTCATCAAATTGCAAGGCCTTTGTGTTTTTTTTTTCATTTCACTCATTTTCCTCTCAAACTTCTCTCTCTCCCTCTCATTTTTCTCTCTCTCTCTCGGCCTTGGCTGAATATCTTCACCTCTTAGCTCATCTTCATCATCCTATGGTTAATCAAGGCAAGCCACAAGCAAAGGAACTCAACCAAGCTAGCTAGGTTGCAAGAAAACTCACATGCAAGCTCTTGAGTCACCATTTTCAGCCTAGGTGAGTTTCTTGGCTTCCATTTCTTTTCTTCTTGTTGTAACCACATGCATGTACTAAGAGCTTGGTCACTAAGCTAGGAAAAATAGAGAAAATCAAGTTGGAATCTCGGCTAGGCAAAGAAGAAGAAGAAATTTGTGCTTCAACAAGTTTTGTGCATCTTCTTGGTTGATTGCTAAGGTGATGGCTAAAACCTTTTGAAAATCCTTCAAAAATCCACATGCATGATCTTAAATGTATGTCTTTGCTTCTGTACTTGAGTTATATGTGTGTTCATAAGCTTCTTCAATCATGCATGGCAAGATTTTGGCTTGAAAGTGATGATAGGTGAAATCGGATTATGTGACAGCTCTCTGATCTGTTGTTTCGAGGTGCGTTTGGATACGAAAATGATGTTAAAAATGCATGAAAATTGGTAGGTAACTATTTTTGCCAGTTTTGAACATTTTTCACAGAAATAGGCCAAAGCTAATTTCGACTCTAAGGTCCTCAAAACGGCAAATTATTAAAATGTGTCCAAATCTGGAAATCTGGAAAAAATGAAGCAGGTTTTGGCAGATGCACTGATCTTGTAGAACGAACCAGATTAGACTTAGTAAATGATGTCCAAAATGCATAACATTTGGTATCCTACTATATTTTTCAGTTCTGGACATTTTTGTCAGAAATGGACTAAGGCTAAATCTGACACTAAGGACCTCAAAAAGGTCCATTATTGAAATGTGTGCAAATCTAGACAGTTTTGTGCTATCCCACTGTTTCGGCTATAACTATTGATCCCGAACTCCAAATGATGCAAGGTTTATTTCTGATTTTAGTTCACTTATTAAGCTTTAATTTGGCATCTTATTCACTGGAATTGGAGATTGTTTGCTTGTCTTAATGATTGTGGGAAAACAGCCTATTGCAGTGAGGGTTTCACTTAGTTATATGCTTAGAAACTTTGTTGTAACTTCTCTTGTGGTATTAAATGCTTGGGTTTGTGGCGTTGGGATGTTGTGTGGACTGTTTTGAGTACTTGAGGATGTTTGAATTAAATGATGCATGACTTGAGATTGATTTTGAGTTGACATAGGGTTTAATCACACGGGTAAGCACGAAATGAAAACCCCAATGACTAGGTAGGCTTGCTAAGTGTTGATCATTTGGATATTGTGTGGAATTATATGCTTAGTAGGCTGCCCGTAGATGCCCTTATAGCCCTAAATGTGATTTTGATCAGTGCATGTTGACAAATAGACCTTTCTTGCATCCGAACCCACGTAGATTATTGTTGCATGTTGAATATCAATATTATTTGATTACGTGGACTTCGAAATGAGTTATATGACTTGATTTACGTGCGTTACATGGCTGCCCGTTTAATGTTCATATAACTCCATATGCTTTTCAAGTGAAATTACTTGTCTTATCGTGCCTTGCTTGTTTACTTGTCAATGTGTAATCTTATGACTGTCTGGAGGCAACCTACTTTGTTGTCCTCCTAATGTGATATATTAAATGTCATAAATGTGCATTGCATACAAGGTTGCAACCTTTCATTCTGACATGGTAGCGATCATGCACACCGGGCGGCATCGGGCTTGCCGGTGCACCCGTGACTACCATGGTACCTATTCCCTCTCTCGCTTGGGGGCTAGACTTCCTCGGAGAGTTGGGTTGTAGGATTTCGAGGTACATCTGGAGTACACCCACTTGGCGTGTTAAGGGGATGATTTGAAGTCGGCCGCAACCACTGAGAGCAAAAGCTCACCGTATCCTTTTTCTATATGTATAAGTACTCTCGCTTGGTTCCTAGAGAACCTCGGGGAGGAAAGACTGGTAATTGTGTTCCTTTACTTTATATTATTGTTATGTACTTATTTGTGTTATATTCATGCTTGCAAAAGGATTTTTCTAAGTTGAACCGGAAAATGAGTTTCAAAACCTATTTCTCGTTCCCCCTCGCTGAGTTCATAAGGACTCACCCTCTTTTATCATCTCAGGTGAAGAAGATCAAGAACAGGTACCCGAGGACAATGTGCCTAACGATGATTCCTTGGAGTGATTGCCTGTCTTATGTGCTTTGCGTGATTATGGCTACTTGTGAACTCCATGTTACTTAAAGACTATTTCTTTTATGTTGCTTGTTGTTTGTAATGAAAAAGACCCCCGTTGTAATTTGGGGTCTAATTTTGGATTGTACTGATATTAACTAGACAGACACTAGACACTACTATGATCGTTTTGCTATTATCACTGCTAGTATTTATAACAGGATTAAGAAGTGTTAGGTAAAGGCTAAGTAAAATGAACCAACCAAATCTTAAGCAGGTACACGTTATTAAGCTAAGATTAACATGTACTTTTGTAATGAGGATTAACAAACAAATGAGACATAGTATCATGCTAGGTTATTAATCATACGAGACATCAAGACAACCAGTAGGCATTCAATTGATGATAAATAGTAATCTTAGTTGGAAATGAATTTGAGATGGTAAATTTTGAGGTGTTTAGAGAATTAGGTCAAACCAAAGAGCCCAATTACAGCTGTTATGCTGCTGGTTTTTCAGAAAATTTTGGAGTTTGGGCCAAAACGTTAAGTGTTAAATCTTCATGAACGGTTAAGTACGAGACGTGACTTGAATGTTTAGATCACACCCTAGTCTAACCTTTATAGGCCGGGTTGGGGCGTGACACCTTATAATAAGAATGGTATCAGAGCTTAGGTTGCTTATGCCGGGTTTAACTCTCGGACCGTGGGTAGAGCCCTAAGATAATTAGGATGACTTGTTTATATGTTATTTAGTGATAATGTTAAATGTGCCTTCTATGTTTTATGTGTTTAAGTGATTAACATACCTTAATTGTTTCTAGAATTGTATCTATATTATGTTGCATATCTTATGCATTAAATTCTTAATTGTCATACTTCAATAAATTGTGCATCGTAATCTGTGCCTATAGATGGCTGGCCCTAGTACCCGTACTACTAATAGGAGCGGTGAACCCCAAGAGACCGGAGATGCTTATCAAACTAATCCCGGTATAGTTATGTTTAACATGATGGCAAATGCCATGGATCGTGTATCACAAGTGATGGAGCATCAAGATGCACGTGAGGCCAACAACAACAACAACAACAGGAACGAGGGTAACCATGGGAGACATAGCAGAATGAGGGAGTTTCTTGACTTTCGCCCGTCTAAATTCCCTGGGGAAGCTGATGATGAGAAAACAGAGACTTGGTTGTCCGAGATCGAGAGGATTTTCAGGCCACTTGATTATACTGATGAAGAAAAGGTGGAGTTTGCTGTGTTTCTGTTGCACGGGGATGCCGAGCATTGGTGGCACACTGTAGAAGCACTGTGGGAAACTGATCAGACACCTCGTTTGTGGGGTAATTTCATTAAGGCATTCAAGGAGAAATATATACCTGCAGTTTCCAGGCAGAGGCTGATCAAGGAGTTCATGCACTTGACCTAGGGTAACATGACGGTGGCCCAGTACGAGGCTCGTTTTGACCGACTATCCCATTATGCTCAATATATGGTTAGTACTCTGGAGGCGAAAATGTGAAAATTTACTACTGGATTGAGGCCGGAGATTCAGGACCAGTTGGCTTCTCATGACTTTGATACCTATTCTGCTCTCTTTGCTGCTGCCTCTCGAGTTGAGAAGAGGAAACTTGATAGAGCCGGTTCGAGTCAGCCGAACAAGAAACCATACCAGCCTCCAGGTCAGCAGAGGAAATTCCAGAGTCAGAGTCATAATCAGGGCCAGAGCCAGAACAGACCAGTGAATAACCGTGGCCCGACAAAAGCACCATCAGCCTCTTCCACCCGCGGATCCACAGGTAGTTCACCTGCTACTCAGTCTGTCAACTGTTCTTATTGTGACAAGAAGGGGCATACCGAGGCCCAGTGTTGGAGAAAGTCAGGACGATGTATGAGATGTGGCAGTGATCAACATCAGATCAAGGATTGCCTTAAACGGCAGGCAGGACAGAATCAGGTTAAACCAGCTGGTAGAGGCAAGACTTCAGTTCCCAGAGTTCAGGCTTGAGCTTATGCTATTAAGTGCGAGGAGATTCCAGATGAGACCACTGTTGTTGAAGGTACATTCTTCATACTGAATCAACCTGTTAGGGTGCTAATTGATCCGGGTGCTACTCATTCATTTATTACTCCCTTATATGTGGAACGTGTGAAACTGAAAGTTGTATGTTTGCCATACGAAGTAGAAGTTGGTACTCCATTGGGTTCTAAACTTGTTACTAGCTCAGCTTGTAAAGCATGTAAAATCCAAATTAAGGATAGGGAATTCTTAGCCAATCTTATTGTATTACCTTTTCGAGATTATGAGGTCATTTTAAGGATGGACTGGCTGGTAAAACATCATGTCCAACTAGATTGTCGGGCGAAGATTATAATGTTCCGGGTACCTGGTCAACCAATACTGGAGGTAATGGGTCGAAGAGATTTCACCGGGAGTTCCATCATTTCATCTACGAAAGCAGTGAAGTCCTTCAGAAAAGGGTGTAGCGGATACTTCGCTTACCTCATCAACAAGCCGTCGGACAAAGCTAAATTGGAGGAGATGCCTGTGATCAAAGACTATGCGGATGTGTTTCCAGAAGAATTACCCGGTTTACCCCCAAATCGGGAAATCGAGTTTGTTATAGAGTTACTGCCTGGCGCCCAACCGATATCTAAAGCTCCCTATCGTATGGCACCGGCCGAGCTACAAGAATTGAAGGACCAATTGCAAGGATTGTTGAAGAAGGGGTTTGTTCAACCAAGTTCTTCTCCGTGGGGTGCGCCAGTCCTATTTGTAAAGAAGAAAGATGAAACGTTGAGGCTATGCATCGATTACCGAGGACTGAACCAAGTGACTGTCAAGAATAAATACCCACTTCCCCTGATCGACGAGTTATTTGATCAACTGCAATGAGCCAAAGTGTATTCGAAACTCGACTTGAGGCAAGGGTATTATCAATTGCGGATCAAAAAGGAAGATGTGCCTAAAACGGCTTTCAGGACGAGATATGGGCATTATGAATATGTGGTGATGCCTTTTGGACTAACCAATGCCCCTGCAGCTTTTATGGATTTGATGCACAGGGTGTTTCAACCCTACTTGGACCAATTTGTAGTGATCTTCATTGATGATATTTTGGTATACTCGAAATCTGAGGCAGAGCATGAGCAACATCTGCGGTTGGTACTGCAGAAACTTCGAGAGCATCAATTGTATGCAAAGTTTAGTAAGTATGAATTTTGGTTGCAGCAGATTGCATTTTTGGGGCATATCATATCCCAAGAGGGAATAGCGGTGGATCCAGCAAAGATAGAAGCAGTGATGTCTTGGAAGAAGCTGGAGAATGTTACGGAGATTCGGAGTTTTCTTGATCTAGCCGGCTATTATCGGAGATTCGTGAAAGATTTCTCTAAGATTGCAGGACCGCTTACAAAGCTCACTCAAAAGAAAACAAAGTTCGTGTGGGATGATAAGTGTGAGAACAGCTTCCAAGAGTTGAAGAAAAGATTGACTACCGCACCTGTTCTTGCACTGCCTGAAGGAAGTCAAGGTTTTGTAATCTATAGCGATGCTTCAAAAGAAGGATTGGGTTGTGTGTTGATGCAAAATGGAAGAGTAATTGCATATGCTTCTAGGAAACCAAAGCCTTATGAATTGAATTACCCGACGCATGATTTGAAATTAGCGGCTATTGTGTTTGCACTCAAGAAATGGAGGCATTATCTGTGGGGTAACAAGTTTGAGGTATTTACTGATCACAAGAGCTTGAAATACTTGTTCTCACAAAAAGAGAAATTGCGGAGTTTGTGGCACGGTGGTTGACTTGCCAGAGAGTCAAAGCGAAACATCAACGACCCGCAGGTTTACTTTAGCCGTTGGAGATCGCTCAATGGAAATGGGAACATATAGCTATGGACTTTGTTATGGACCTGCCCAGATCACAAAAGGGTCATGACGCCGTTTGGGTCATAGTGGATAGATTGACTAAGTCGGCACACTTTTTACCGATGAACAAGGAGGATAGTCCAGAGAAATTGGGAGATATGTATGTGGCGGAGATTGTAAAATTGCACAGGATGCCTATGAGTATTGTATCGGATAGGGATCCTCGTTTTACTTCCCGATTTTGGAAGAGATTATAAGAAGCTTTGGGAACGAAGTTGAGTTTCAGCACGGCTTATCACCCTCAGACTGACGGACAATCGGAGAGAACTATTCAGATTTTGGAGGATATGCTGAGGGCGTGTGTTTTAGACTTTGGGAAAGGTTGGGAGAAATATCTATCTCTAGCGGAGTTCGCTTATAATAATAGTTATCAAGTCACTATCGGGATGGCCCCATTTGAGGCGTTGTATGGACGTAAGTGTCAATCCCCAATTTACTGGGATGAAGTAGGTGAGACGAAGACTTTTGACCCGACCCTTTTACCTGAACTTATGAAGACTGTTGATAATTTCCACCTCATCCGGAAACGGATGCTTACCGCCCAGAGCAGGCAGAAGAGTTATGCAGACCGACGGAGACGGAGTCTCGAGTTCAAGGTTGGCGACAAGGTGTTCTTGAAGATATCACCTCGGAGGGGACTAATTAAACACGGCAAGGGTGGAAAGTTGAGCCCGAGGTTTGTAGGACCATTTGAGATAATTGAGAAGGTTGGCAAATTGGCGTATCGCCTAGTACTACCCCAGAACCTCTCCAATATTCACGACGTCTTTCATGTTTCAATGCTTCGGAAGTATCATCCTGATCCATCGCATATCTTGGAGCCAGAGCCGTTGCAGCTTCGGGAGAATTTGTCTTACGAGGAAAAGCCCATTCGGATCCTAGACCAGCAAGATTGGGAGTTGCGCAACAAAACTATACCGATGGTGAAAGTGCTGTGGGATCATCATGGAGTTGAAGAAGCAACGTGGGAAAGGCGAGACCAGAGGAGCAGCAATATCCAGCTTTATTTCAAAGGTAATATTGAATTTCGGGACGAAATTCTTTTAAGGAGGGGAGGATGTGAGGCCAGACCTCGATTTGCGTGCGATACCTCATTTCGTGTGCCCTAATCTAGAATTGCATGCCTTGACCTAGGTTTGAGAATTGTGTTCGCTTTGTGTGCCTTGCATTGAATTACGTGCATTCATTTAGATTTGCGTGCATTTACTTAAAAAACGTGCGTTCGTCTCGTAGTTCGTGTCCTACCTAGTAGTGCGTGCCTTAGACCTAGGAAAGCGTGCCCTCACGCTAATAAGAAAGCATCTTACACGAAGCATTAGGTCATTAATTAATCCTACAAAATCCACTAACTATTATTAAATTACTAATTCAACCCACTAGAAGACAAAATCTCACAAAAAGCTTGACATTCCTTATTCTTTTTGCACTTCCAACACACAATTAAATAATGATCAAAAGTTGACAAAATTCAGCATTTTTACAAGACTTGGCCGACCACTATGTGGTGTTTTTGCATGCTTACTCAATTCAAAATTAACTCTAGACAACTTATGACATTTCTATGACACAAATGCATAAAAAAATTGCTCAAAACCTTCTCAAAACTCCACCTTGCTCGACCAAACACTCCTTGCCCATGCTAGGAATTTCAAATTACACCTTGAAGACACAAAAAGGCTGAAATTTGGCTGCCCAAGGCCGAACATGCTTCATCAAATTGCAAGGCCTTTGTCTTTTTTTTTTTCATTTCACTCATTTTCCTCTCAAACTTCTCTCTTTCCCTCTCATTTCTCTCTCTCTCTCTCTCTCTCGCTGCCTTGGCTGAATCTCTTCACCTCTTAGCTCATCTTCATCATCCTATGGTTAATCAAGGAAAGCCACAAGCAAAGGAACTCAACCAAGCTAGCTAGGTTGCAAGAAAACTCACATGCAAGCTCTTGAGTCACCATTTTCGGCCTAGGTGAGTTTCTTAGCTTCCATTTCTTTTCTTCTTGTTCTAACCACATGCATGTACTAAGAGCTTGGTCACTAAGCTAGGAAAAATAGAGAAAATCAAGTTGGAATCTCGGCTAGGCAAAGAAGAAGAAGAAATTTGTGCTTCAACAAGTTTTGTGCATCTTCTTGGTTGATTGCTAAGGTGAGGGCTAAAACCTTTTGAAAATCCTTCAAAAATCCACATGCATGCTCTTAAATGTATGTCTTTGCTTCTGTACTTGAGTTATATGTGTGTTCATAAGCTTCTTCAACCATGCATGGCAAGATTTTGGCTTGAAAGTGATGATAGGTGAAATCGGATTATGTGACAGCTCTCTGACCTGTTGTTTCGAGGTGAGTTTGGCTAGGTAAATGATGTTCACAATGCATGAAAATTGGTAGGTTACTATTTTTGCCAGTTTTGAACATTTTTCTCAGAAATAGGCCAAAGCTAATTTCGAATCTAATGTCCTCAAAATGGAAAATTATTAAAATGTGTCCAAATCTGGAAATCTGGAAAAAATGAAGCAGGTTTTGGCAGATGCACTGACCTTGTAGAACGAATCTGATTTGACTTAGTAAATGATGTCCAAAATTCATGAAATTTAGTATGCGGCTAGATGTTTCAGTTCTGGACATTTTTGTCAGAAATGGCCTAAGGCTAAATCTGACCCTAAGGACCTCAAAAATGTCAATTATTGAAATGTGTGCAAATCTGGACAGTTTTGTGCTATCCCACTGTTTCGGCTATAACTATTGATCCCGAACTCCAAATGATGCAAGGTTTGTTTCTGATTTTAGTTCACTTCTTAAGATTTAATTTGACATCTTATTCACTGGAATTAGATATTGTTTGCTTGTCTTAATGATTGTGGGAAAATAGCCTATTGTAGTGAAGGTTTCACTTGGTTATATGCTTAGAAAATTTGTTGTAACTTCTCTTGTGGTATTAAATGCTTGGGTTTGTGGTGTTGGGATGTTGTTTGGACTGTTTTGAGTACTTGAGGATGTTTGAATTAAATGATGCATGACTTGAGATTGATTTTGAGTTGACTTAGGGTTTAATCACACGGGTAAGCACGAAATGAAAACCCCAATGACTAGGTAGGCTTGCTAAGTGTTGATCATTTGGATATTGTGTGGAATTATATGCTTAGTAGGCTGCCCGTAGATGCCTTTATATCCCTAAATGTGATTTTGATCAGTGCATGTTGACAAATAGACCTTTTTTGCATCTAAACCCACGTAGATTATTGTTGCATGTTGAATATCAATATTATTTGATTACGTGGACTTCGAAATGAGTTATATGACTTGATTTACGTGCGTTACATGGCTGCCCGTTTAATGTTCATATAACTCCATATGCTTTTCAAGTGAAATTACTTGTCTTATCGTGCCTTGCTTGTTTACTTGTCAATGTGCAATCTTATGACTGTCCGGAGGCAACCTACTTTGTTGTCCTCCTAATGTGATATATTAAATGTCATAAATGTGCATTGCATACAAGGTTGCAACCTTTCATTCTGGCATGGTAGCGATCACGCACACCGGGCGGCATCGAGCTTGCCGGTGCACCCGTGACTACCATGGTACCTATTCCCTCTCTCGCTTGGGGGCTAGACTTCCTCAGAGAGTTGGGTCGTAGGATTTCGGGGTATATCCGGAGTACACCCACTTGGTGTGTTAAGGGGATGATTTGAAGTCGGCTGCAACCACTAAGAGCAAAAGCTCACCATATCCTTTTTCTATATGTATAAGTACTCTCGCTTGGTTCCTAGAGAACCTCGGGGAGGAAAGACTGGTAATTGTGTTCCTTTACTTTATATTATTGTTATGTACTTATTTGTGTTATATTCATGCTTGCAAAAGGATTTTCCTAAGTTGAACCAGAAAATGAGTTTCAAAACCTATTTCTTGTTCCCCCTCGCTGAGTTCATAAGGACTCACCCTCTGTTATTATCTTAGATGAAGAAGATCAAGAACAGGTACCCGAGGACGACGTGCCTAACGATGATTCCTTGGAGTGATTGCCTGTCTTACGTGCTTTGCGTGATTATGGCTACTTGTGAACTCCATGCTACTTGAAGACTATTTCTTTTATGTTGCTTGTTGTTTGTAATGAAAAAGACCCCCGTTGTAATTTGGGGTCTAATTTTGGATTGTACTGATATTAACTAGACAGACACTAGACACTACTATGATCGTTTTGTTATTATCACTGCTAGTATCTATAACAGGATTAAGAAGTGTTAGGTAAAGGCTAAGTAAAATGAACCAACCAAATCTTAAGTAGGTACACGTTGTTAAGCTAAGATCAACAGGTATTTTTGTAATGAGGATTAACAAACGAACGAGACATAGTATCATGCTAGGTTATTAATCATACGAGACATCAAGACAACCAGTAGGCATTTCAATTGATGATAAATAGTAATCTTAGTTGGAAATGAAATTGAGATGGTAAATTTTGAGGTGTTTAGAGAATTAGGTCAAACCAAAGAGCCCAATTACAGCTGCTATGCTGCCGGTTTTCTGAAAATTTTTAGAGTTTAGGCCAAAACATTAAGTGTTAAATCTTCACGAACGGTTAAGTACGAGACGTGACTTGAATGTTTAGATCACACCCTAGTCTAACCTTTATAGGCCGGGTTGGGGCGTGACAAGAAAAGTGTCCCAAAACTGATGAAAATGTTCAATTTTGGGCTCTGAAAATAGGCGCAGCCGAGCATGCTTGTTGCCCCAGTCGTAGAGCTCTCAGAGAGCTTTCTAACGGTATGTTGTGCATCGCGTAACTCCTTATGGATCAAAAGTTATGGACATCGTAGCGATGAAGACCTGGACCCAAGCCTCACACCCTCGGTTTGCGGGCCCAGCCTCAACGTGAAGCGAAGTTGTCTTGCCCAAGGTGCCATGGGATTCAGTAATATAAATGTGATGGATTAGGTTGTCGTCCTTTTTGTGGCTCATGACGTACGATCCAGGACGGAAAAACAGGGCAAAATCAGAAAAGTGTCCCAAAATAGATGAAAACGTTCAATTTTGGCCTCTGAAAACAAGGGCAATCGAGCATGCTTGCTGCCCACATCATAGAGCTCTTGGAGAGCTTTCCAACTGTATGCTATGCACCGCGTAACTCTTTACAGATCAAAAGTTATGGGCATTGGAGCGATGGAGACCTGGTCCTAAGCCCTATGCCCTACGCCCTCGATTTGTGGGCCCAACTTCTACGTGAAGCGAAATTGTCTTGCCCAAAGTGTCATGGAATTCGGTAATAGAAATGTGATGGATTAGGTTGTCGTCCTTTTCACGGCTCACGACGTACGATCTGGGACGGAAAAACAGCGCAAAAGAAGAAAAGTGTCCCGAAACTGATGAAAATGTTCGATTTTTGGCTCCAAAAATAGGCGCAGCTGAGCAGGCTTGCTGGTCTCGTCGTAGAGCTCTCGTAGAGCTTTCCAACGGTTTGTAGTGCGCCGCGTAACTCCTTACGGATCAAAAGTTATGGACACCGGAGTGACGGAGACCTAGTCCCAAGCCCCACGTCCTCAGTTTGCGGGCCCAGCCTCTACGTGAAGAGAAGTTGTCTTGCCCAAGGTACCGTGGGATTCGGTAATAGAAATGTGACGGATTAGGTTGTCATTCTTTTTGCAGCTCACGACATACGATTCGGGACGGAAAAACAACGCAAAAGAAGAAAAGTGTCCCAAAATTGATGAAAACGTTCAATTTTGGCCTCTGAAAATAGGTGCAGCTGAGCAGACTTGCTGCCCCCGTTGTAGAGCTCTTGGAGAGATTTCCAACGGTATGCTGTACACCGTGTAACTCCTTACGGATCAAAAGTTATGGGCACCGGAGCGACGAAGACCTGGTACCAAGCCCTATGCCCTCGGTTTGCGGGCCAAGCGTCTACGTGAAGTGAAGTTGTCTTGCCCAAGGTGCCATGGGATTCGGTAATAGAAATATGATGGATTAGGTTGTCGTCCATTTCGCAGCTGACGACGTACGATCCGAGATGGAAAAACAGCGCAAAAGAAGAAAAATGTCCTAAAACTGATGAAAACGTTTGATTTTGGGCTCCAAAAACAGGGGCAGCCGAGCATACTTGCAACACACGTCGTAGAGCTCTCGGAGAGCCTTCCAACGGTATGTTGTGCACCGCGTAACTCCTTACAGATCAAAAGTTATGGGCATCGGAGCGATGGAGACCTAGTCCCAAGCCCTACGCCCTCGATTTGCGGGCCTAACTTCTACGTGAAGCGAAGTTGTCTTGCCCAAGGTACCGTGGGATTCAGTAATAGAAATGTGATGGATTAGGTTGTTGTCCTTATCGCGGCTCACAACGTTTGATCCTGGACAGAAAAACAGCGCAAAAGAAGAAAAGTGTCCCGAAACTGATGAAAATGTTCAATTTTGGGCTCTGAAAATAGTCACAGCCGAGCATTCTTGCTGCCCCAGTCGTAGAGCTCTCAGAGAGCTTTCCAATGGTATGCTGTACGCTACGTAACTCTTTACAGACCAAAAGTTATGGGCATCGTAGCGATGGAGACCTGGTCCCAAGCCCCACGCCCTCAGTTTGCGGGCCCAGCCTCAACGTGAAGCGAAGTTGTCTTGCCCAAGGTGCAATGGGATTCGATAATATAAATGTGATGGATTATGTTGTCGTCCTTTTTGCGGCTCACGACGTACGATCCAGGACGAAAAAATAGGGCAAAACAATAAAAGTGTCCCGAAACAGATGAAAACGTTCGATTTTGGCCTCCGAAAATAGGGGCAGGTGAGCAGGCTTTCTGCCTACGTCGTAGAGCTCTCGGAGAGCTTTCCAATGGTATACTGTGCACTGCGTAACTCCTTACAGATCAAAAGTTATGGGCATCGGAGCGATGAAGACCTGGTCCCAAGCCCTACGCCCTCAATTTGCGGGCTCAGCTTCTACGTGAAGCGAAGTTGTCTTGCCCAAGGTGCCATGGGATTCGGTAATAGAAATGTGATGGATTAGGTTGTCGTCCTTTTTGCGGCTCATGACGTACGATATGGGATGGAAAAACAGCCCAAAAGAAGAAAAGTGTCTCGAAACTGAAGAAAATATTTGATTTTGGGCTTCGAAAATAGGCGCAACCGAGCAGGCTTGCTAGCCCAGTTGTAGAGCTCTCGTAGAGCTTTCCAACGGTATGTTGTACGCCGCGTAACTCTTTACGGATCAAAAGTTATGGACACCGGAGTGACGGAGACCTGGTCCCAAGCCCCACGTCCTCAGTTTGCGGGCCCAGCCTCTACGTGAAGCGAATTTTTCTTGTCCAAGGTGCCGTGAGATTCGGTAATAGAAATGTGACGGATTAGGATGTCGTTCTTTTCGCAGCTCACGACATACGATTCGGGACGGAAAAACAACGCAAAACTAATGAAAACATTCGATTTTGGCCTCCAAAAATAGGTGCAGCCGAGCAGGTTTGCTACCCCCGTCGTAGAGCTCATGAAGAGATTTCCAACGGTATGTTGTTCGCAGCGTAACTCCATACGGATCAAAAGTTATGGGCATGGAGCGATGGAGACCTGGTCTCAAGCCCCACACCCTCGGTTTGCGGGCCCAGCCTCTACATGAAGCGAAGTTGTCTTGCCCATGGTGCCGTGGGATTTGGTAATAGAAATGTGATGGATAAGGGTGTAGTCTTTTTCGTGGCTCACGACGTACAATCCGGGACAGAAAAGCAGAGCAAAAGAATAAAAGTGTCCCGAAACTGATGAAATCGTTGGATTTTGGGCTTCGACAATATGCGCAGCCGAGCAGACTTGCTTCCCCCGTCGTAGAGCTCTCGGAGAGATTTCCAACGGTATGCTGTTCGCCGTGTAACTCTTTACGGATCAAAAGTTATGGGCACCAGAGCGACGGAGACCTGGTCCCAAGCCCCATGCCCTCAGTTTGCCGGCCCAGCATCTACGTGAAGTGAAGTTTTCTTGGCCAAGGTACCGTGGGATTCGGTAATAAAAATGTGATGGATTAGGTTGTCGTCCATTTCACGGCTGACGACGGACTATCTGGGATGGAAAAACAGCGCAAAAGAAGAAAAGTGTCCTAAAACTAATGAAAACGTTTGATTTTGGGCTCCGAAAACAGGCGCAGCCGAGCAAGCTTGCTGCCCCCATCGTAGAGCTCTCGGAGAGCTTTCCAACGGTATACTGTGTGCCACGTAACTCCTTACGGATCAAATGTTATGGGCACCGGAGCGATGGAGACCTGGTCCCAAGCCCAACGCCCTCGGTTTGCGGGCCCAGCCTCTACGTGAAGCGAAGTTGTATTACTCAAGATGCCTTGGGATTCGGTAATAGAAATGTGATGGATTAGGTTGTCGTCCATTTCGCGGCTGACGACGTGCGATTCGGGATAGAAAAATAGTGTAAAAGAAGAAAAGTGTCCCAAGACTGTTGAAAATGTTCGATTTTGGGCTCTAAAAATAGGCGCAGCCAAGCATGCTTGCTACCTTCGTCGTAGAGCTCTCGGAGAGCTTTCCAACGGTATGTTGTGCGCTGCATAACTCCTTACGGATCAAAAGTTATGGACACTGGAGTGACGGAAACCTGGTCCCAAGCCTCACGCCCTCGGTTTATAGGCCCAGCCTCTATGTGAAGCGAAGTTGTCTTTCCCAATATGCCTTGGGATTCGGTAATATAAATGTGATGGATTAGGTTGTCGTTCTTTTTGCGGCTCACGACGTACGATTCGGGATGGAAAAATAATGCAAAAAAAGAAAAGTGTCCCGAAACTAATGAAAACATTCGATTTTTGGCTCCGAAAACATGCGCAGTCGAGCATGCTTGCTGCCCCCGTCATAGAGCTCACGGAGAGCTTTCCAACGGTATGCTGTGCGCCGCGTAACTCCTTACGGATCAAAAGTTATGGGCATGGAGCGATGGAGACCTGGTCCCAAGCCCCACGCCCTCGGTTTGCGGCATAGCCTCTACGTGAAGCGAAGTTGTCTTGTGCAAGGTGCCGTCGGATTCGGTAATAGAAATGTGATGGATTAGGTTGTCAGCCATTTTGCGGCTGACGACGGACTATCTGGGACGGAAAAATAGCGCAAAAGAAGAAAAGTGTCCCAAAACTGATGAAAATGTTCGATTTTGGGCTCCGAAAATAGGCGCAGCTGTCACGCCCCAACCCGGCCTCTAAAGGTTAGTCTAGGGTGTGATCTAAACATTCAAGTCATATCTCGTACTTAACCGTTCATGAAAGTTTAACGCTTAATGTTTTAGCCTAAACTCCAAAATTTTCTGGAAAACCGGCAGCATAACGGCTGTAATTGGGCTCTTTGGTTTGACCTAATTCTCTAAACGCCTCAAAATTTACCATCTCAAATTCATTTCCAACTAAGATTACTATTTATCATAAATTGAAATGCCTACTGATTGTCTCGATGTCTCGTTTGATTAATAACCTAGCATGATACTATGTTTCGTCTGTTTATTAATCCTCGTTACAAAAATACCTGTTGATCTTAGCTTGATAGTAAGTACCTGCTTAGATTAGATAGGTTCATTTACTTAGTCCTTATCTGATACTTCATGACCCTACGATAGATACTAGTCAATGACAATAGCAAAAGACCATAGTAGTGTCTGTCTAGTTGATATTAGTACAAACCAAAATTAGACCCCAAATTACAATGGGGGTCTTTTACATCACAAACATTAAGCAACATGAAAAGAAATAGTCTTCAAGTAGCATAGTTCACAAATAGCCATAATCACGCAAGGCACATAGGACAGGCAATCACTCCAATGAATCATCGTTTGCAAGCATGAATATAGTACAATTAAGTACATAACAATAATATAAAGTAAAGGAACACAATTACCAGTCTTTCCTCCCAGAGGTTCTCCAGGAACCAAGCGAGAATACTTATACATATAGAAAAAGGATACGGTGAGCTTTTGCTCTCAGTAGTTGCGGCCGACTTTAAATCATCCCCTTAACACGCCAAGTGGGTGTACTCCGGATGTACCCCGAAATCCTACGACCCAACTCTCCGAGGAAGTCTAGCCCCCAAGCGAGAGAGGGAATGGGACAGTGGTAGTCACGGGTGCACCGGCAAGCCCGATGCCGCCCAGTGTGCATGATCGCTACCACGCCACAGACTGAAAGGTTGCAACCTTGTATGCAATGCACATTTATGACATTTAATATATCACATTAGGAGGACAACAAAGTAGGTTGCCTCCGGACTGTCATAAGATTGCACATTGACAAGTAAACAAGCGAGGCACGAATAGACAAGTAATTTCACTTGAAAAGCATATGGAGTTATATGAACATTAAACGGACAGCCATGTAACACATGTAAATCAAGTCATATAACTCATTTCAAAGTCCACGTAATCAAATATTAAGATTATTCAACATGCAACAACATCTACATGGGCTCGGATTGAAGAAAGGCCTATTTGTCAACATGCAATGATCAAAATCACATTTAAGGCTATAAGGGCATCTACGGGCAGCCTACTAAGCATATAATTCCACACAATATCCAAATGATCAACACTTAGCAAGACTACCTAGTCATTAGGGTTTCCATTTCATGCATATCCGTGCAATTTAAGCACCAAACCAATTCAAAATCAATCTCAAGCCATGCATCATTTAATTCAACATCCTCAAACATTCAAAACAGTCCACACAATATCCCAAAGTTACAATCCCAAGCATTTATTTCAACAAGAGAAGTTACAACAATTTTTCTAAGCATAACACTAAGTGAAACCCTTACTGCAATAGGCTGTTTTCTCACAATCATTAAGATAAGAAAAAAATCTCCAATTCCAGTGAATAAGATGTCAAATTAAAGCTTAAGAAGTGAACTAAAATCAGAAATAAACCTTGCATCATTTGGAGTTCAGGATCATTAGTTATAGCCGAAACAGTGAGATAGCACAAAACTGTCCAGATTTGCACACATTTCGATAATTGACGTTTTTGAGGTCCTTAGGGTCATATTTAGCCTTAGTCCATTTCTGACAAAAATGTCCAGAACTAAAAAACCTAGCAGCACAATAAATTTCATGCATTTTGGACATCATTTAATAAGTCAAATCTGGTTTGTTCTATAAGGTCAGTGCATCTGCCAAAACCTGCTTCATTTTTCCAGATTTCCAGATTTGGACACATTTTAATGATTTTCCATTTTGAGGACATTAGAGTCGAAATTAGCTTTGGCCTATTTCTGTGAAAAATGTTCAAAACTGGAAAAACTAGTTACCTACCAATTTTCATGCATTTTCAACATCATTTTCCTAGCCAAACTCACCTCAAAACAACAGGTCAGAGAGCTGTCACATAATCCGACTTCACCTATCATCACTTTCAAGCCAAAATCTTGCCATGCATGGTTGAAGAAGCTTATGAACGAACATATAACTCAAGTACAGAAGCAAATACATACATTTAAGAGCATGCATGTGGATTTTTGAAGGATTTTCAAAAGGTTTTAGCCCTCACCTTAGCAATCAACCAAGAAGATGCGCAAAACTTGTTGAAGCAAATTTTTCTTCTACTCCTTTGCCTAGCCGAGGTTCCAACTAGATTTTCTCTATTTTTCCTAGCTTAGTGACCAAGCTCTTAGTACATGCATGTGGTTAGAACAAGAAGAAAATAAATGGAAGCTTAAAAACTCACCTAGGGCCGAAATGAAGACTCTATGTGCTTGCATGCATCTTTTGAGCTAACTACTTGCTTTCCTTTGCTTGGGCTTGCCTTGAATGACCTTAGGATGATGAAGATGAGTTGTGAAGTGAAGAGAATCAGCCAAGGCCGAGAGAGAGAGTAAAATGAGAGGGAGAGAGAGAAGATTGAGGAAGAAAGAAGAAATGACAAAAAAAAAATGAAGGCCTTTGCAACTTTGATGCATATGGTCGGCCTTGAGCTTGATGATTCAGATTTTTGTGTCTTCAAAGTGTGATTTTAAAATGCTAGCATGGGCAAAGAGGGTTTGGTCGACTAGGGTAGAGTTTTGAGGTGGTTTTGAGCAATTTTTTATGCATTTGTGTCATAGTTTGTCTAAGCATACATAGTTAAAAGAATAATTGTTTAATCTTTGCTCAAATGTCTTGGTATGGCCGGCTATAGCATGTGTAAATTCTGAATTTTTGTCATCATTTGAGTGTTATTTAATTGGGTGTTGGAAGTGCAAAAAGAATAAGGAATAAAGAATGAGAAATGCTTAGTGTTTAGTGAAATTTTGTCTTCTAGTGAGTTGAATTAGTAATTTAATAATAGTTAGTGGATTTTGTAGGATTAATTAATGACCTAGTGCTTCGTGTAAGATGCTTTCTTGATTAGCGTGAGGGCATGCTTTCCTAGGTCTAGGGCACGCACTACGAGGTAGGACACGAACTATGAGATGAACGCACGTTTTCCAAGTAAATGCACGCAACCCTAAATGAATGCACACAATTCAATGCATGGCACACAAAACGAATACAATTCTTAAACCTAGGTCAAGGCACGTAAATCTAGATTAGGGCATACGAAATGAGGTATCGCGCGCAAATCGAGGTCTCGCACGTAATTCAAGGACAGGACACGTATATCTAGGTATGCGGTACATCGAGGATTAGGGCACACAATTCTAAGTCAAGGCACGTATGACGAATCATGCACGAAAATCAAGACAGGGCACGTAATCCAAGATCAGTCATATAATTCTAGGTCTAAGGCACGTAAATCGAGGTAACACACGTTATTCGGGGTCGGGCCTCACATCATCCCCTCCTTAAAAGAATTTCGTCCCGAAATTCATTCTTGCCTATTGAGGTCATTTAGACGGATTCCGACCATTGTTATTTTCCAACTCCGGGTCGTCCTTTGCTCTGTGATCTCTCTTACCACAACGAATTCACTTCCTAGCTTTCTCCAATCATTTAATTCGGTGTGACCTCTACATTTATAGTTCTTTCCTTTGAACGACTCTATCCTCCATTTGGTCTTAAGGTCAAATTCATTAACTAAGGTTAGAGTCTTCAAACATAGTCATCAAAGTTGCATCGGTATTCTAACAATAGAACTATAACTCCAAAATCATGACTCATGTTGTATCAATCTCGCATTCATACCTCAAAAAGAATATCACAATAATTCCATGATCCTAGGGTGACATACGCTAATTTCAAGACGATAGGTCTATATCTGATTTACATATCCTATCTACTAGCTTCAAAATTGTTAGCACGTAGGACATACACATGTTATGGATTATTTCCACAATATGACCCTATCTTCAAGAAGAACTCACCAAACAAACTAATCCATCTCAAATCGTCATCTATCGATAGTATCGTAGTCCTTATCTCGTAGGTACATTAGACTAGCAAATCTTCTAATGACTAGTCTCCCGATTACAGGCTCCTATTCATTGACATTCTTCCCCAGCTTCATTAACCTTCAAGCTCGAAATCAAGAAGAAAGACCGTCGAGATTCGTTCAACTCAAACTCTAAGGTTTATTAGGTACCACCGACAAATTGCCATTGAAATTGCATGAGTAAATTAATCATGTTGCACTAGTTCAACTCTTACAAGTAAATTCATCAACTCGTAATCCACAGTTTATTTCCTTATTCAAATCTCCATCTTCAAGTCACGAAGCTTCAGAATTTTCATTTAATCTTATCCAAAACTCCTAAGGCGAATAGTTTCAACCTCAAATAAATTCCACTCACCTCAATCCAAGGTTACGTCATACTTAAGAAGACAATGGTCCTACTCACTTAGCGACTTAGTCATTCCTTCGAACACTTAATGCCCGCCGATATATATCTTCAGCATTAGTGTTACTAAGCTGGGTTCATCGCCATGTAAGTGATATCAATACTCCACTAGGTTACCAACCATTCAACAACAGTCTTAGGACTATAAATGGGTATCGAAATGATCGAGCTCATAAGATACTTACACGAGATAACTTCAAGGTTGTATCAACATAAGAATTATGACCACGAGGAATTTTTCAACATAACCTAATAGAACTTTAAAAGTAATTAACCACTTATTTAACTATCACTACAAGATTCACCCTCTATTCAACAGCCACGATTCGAAGTCTACCAACCGCTAGTTTCTAGACGTGAAATGGTGCACTTAAATACGGTTGTCTAACAACAGTCTCTTGGGTCATCGTAACTCTAATTCATATCTATCTCAACTATATGGAATCTTACTCCCCTCATTTACATGTTCAATTAGCTATGAGCATCAAGACTCATTGACCTTACGTCCAAGGGTTTACTATAAATCATCATGTCCGTGTTTTATTTTCGTTATATAAAGCGACCTCTTTACTTGTATGACAATACGTTGTTTCCAAAGAAGTGCACATAAAGGATGGATGATACTGAGGTCAAGTAATATTTTTCCTATAGGTTTAATAGGTAAGTTTACCTTCAACCGTGGTTACTGCTTGCAACCTAGACAAGATTCTTTTGCCACTTTGGACAGTTCTTGACGCGATGTTGATCACTCCCACATCTTTTGCATCTACCAGACCTCTTCCAACATTGGGCTTTCGTGTGCCCCCTCTTGTTGCAATAGTTACATGTATCAGGATGGGGTTTAACCGAGCCTCTCGATATGACATGACTAAATTGGTTGACTATGGTACCCGACTGTAATCTGTTAGTAGCTGCCTTCCCCGAATTCTGGCCTTGACCCTGGGTACTCCCTCTCGTAGACTATCCTTGCACCCTCTGTCGTTTTGGGCATTCTTTGACCTTATGTTGATTACTACCGCAACCGTTACACCTTCCTGTTTTCCTCAAAAAGTTAATCTCCAGATGACCTCTACATGCACAGTGAGTACAACATGGGATTAGAGTAGTAGTAACACCTCCATAAGGGCCTCAAGCTACAGGAATATCTAAACCACCTTGGCAAACTTTCTAAACAGGTAGCTGCTCCAGGCTCTGTACTTGACTCAGTTGACTCGACCCTGCCACTTCCTGACTCTTTCCTCTCTCAGCTTTTATTGCCTCTAAAAGAACTTCACCATAGGTGAGAAACTGAAAAGGAGCCAAGCTATTTTGAATCTCGGATCTCAGCCCTTGAATAAATCTCTGGATCTTTTTCTCAGTAGTCTGTATCATTTCAGGAGCATACTGGGATAGTTGATTCAATCGGGTTTCGTACTGTGCAACCGTCAAATCCCCTTGTTTGAAGGTCACGGGCTCATTCCTTCGAAGTCTCCCTCTACTTCCAAGAACTCTTCCAACCATTCTAAAAGAGGTAGCCCCAAATATGACATGTGTTTATATATACAATTATGCCACACGAAAAGCAAATGTGTACTTATACAATCATACCACATAGGAACAACCATATCTTAATACATAGGATTGTATAATAAAACATTAACAACTAGTATACAGCCTAGCATACAAGAACCCACTGTAATATAATAAACACTTAAGCATACGGTGCACTTGAATCACATAGGCATGTTGAGCACCTAAAAAATATTGTTCACATTGGTTCACAAAAGTACATAATATTCAATGCTCAAAGCAATTAAAGCACATTAGCACACATTAACACATATAAATAAGACATCATAATTACCTTAGGGCTTCTACCCATGGTCCGAGAGTTGAACCCGACTAATGCCTAGTTAGTAAACTAAGCTCTGATACCATTCTAATATAAGGTGTCACGCCCCAACCCGGCCTCTAAAGGTTAGACTAGGGTGTGATCTAAATATTCAAGTCATATCTCGTACTTAACCGTTCATGAAAGTTTAACGCTTAATGTTTTAGCCTAAACTCCAAAATTTTTTGGAAAACCGGCAGCATAACGGCTGTAATTGGGCTCTTTGGTTTGACCTAATTATCTAAACGCCTCAAAATTTACCATCTCAAATTCATTTCTAACTAAGATTACTATTTATCATCAATTGAAATGCCTACTGGTTGTCTCGATGTCTCGTTTGATTAATAACCTAGCATGATACTATGTCTCGTCTGTTTATTAATCCTCGTTACAAAAATACCTGTTGATCTTAGCTTGATAGTAAGTACCTGCTTAGATTGGATAGGTTCATTTACTTAGTCCTTATCTGATACTTCATGACCCTACGATAGATACTAGTCAATGACAATAGCAAAAGACCATAGTAGTGTCTATCTAGTTGATATTAGTACAAACCAAAATTAGACCCCAAATTACAATGGGGGTCTTTTACATCACAAACATTAAGCAACATGAAAAGAAATAGTCTTCAAGTAGTATAGTTCACAAATAGCCATAATCACGCAAGGCACATAGGACAGGCAATCACTCCAATGAATCATCGTTAGGCACATCGTCCTCAGGTACTTGTTCTTGATCTTCTTCACTTGAGATGATAAAAGAGGGTGAGTCCTTATGAACACAGCGAGGGGGAACGAGAAATAGGTTTTGAAACTCATTTTCCGGTTCAACTTATGAAAATCCTTTTGCAAGCATGAATATAGTACAATTAAGTACATAACAATAAAATAAAGTAAAGGAACACAATTACCAGTCTTTCCTCCCTGAGGTTCTCTAGGAACCAAGCGAGAGTACTTATACATATAGAAAAAGGATACGGTGAGCTTTTGCTCTCAGTAGTTGCGGCTGACTTTAAATCATCCCCTTAACACGCCAAGTGGGTGTACTCCGGATGTACCCCGAAATCCTACGACCCAACTCTCCGAGAAAGTCTAGCCCCTAAGCGAGAGAGGGAATGGGACAGTGGTAGTCACGGGTGTACCGACAAGCCCGATGCCGCCCGGTGTGCGTGATCGCTACCTCGCCACAGACTGAAAGGTTGCAACCTTGTATGCAATGCACATTTATGACATTTAATATATCACATTAGGATGACAACAAATTAGGTTGCCTCCGGACTATCATAAGATTGCACATTGACAAGTAAACAAGCGAGCCACGATAAGACAAGTAATTTCACTTGAAAAGCATATGGAGTTATATGAACATTAAATGGGCAGCCATGTAACGCACATAAATCAAGTCATATAACTCATTTCGAAGTCCACATAACCAAATAATATTGATATTCAACATGCAACAATAATCTACGTGGGTTCGGATGCAAGAAAGGTCTATTTGTCAACATGCACTGATCAAAATCACATTTAAGGCTATAAGGGCATCTACGGGCAGCCTACTAAGCATATAATTCCACACAATATCCAAATGATCAACACTTAGTAAGACTACCTAGTCATTAGGGTTTCCATTTCATGCATATCCATGCAATTTAAGCCCCAAACCAATTCAAAATCAATCTCAAGCCATGCATCATTTAATTCAACATCCTCAAACATTCAAAACAGTCCACACAACATCCCAAAGCTACAATCCCAAGCATTTATTTCAACAAGAGAAGTTACAACAATTTTTCTAAGCATAACACTAAGTGAAACCCTTACTGCAATAGGCTATTTTCTCACAATCATTAAGATAAGCAAACAATCTCCAATTCCAGTGAATAAGATGTCAAATTAAAGCTTAAGAAGTGAACTAAAATCAGAAACAAACCTTGCATCATTTGGAGTTCGGGATCATTAGTTATAGCCGAAACAGTGGGATAGCACAAAACTGTCCAGATTTGCACACATTTCGATAATTGACGTTTTTGAGGTCCTTAGGGTCAGATTTAGCCTTAGTCCATTTCTGACAAAAATGTCCAGAACTGAAAAACCTAGCAGCACAATAAATTTCATGCATTTTGGACATCATTTAATAAGTCAAATCTGGTTCGTTCTACAAGGTCAGTGCATCTGCCAAAACCTGCTTCATTTTTCCAGATTTCCAGATTTGGACACATTTTAATCATTTGCCATTTTGAGGACCTTAGATTCGAAATTAGCTTTGGCCTATTTCTGTGAAAAATGTTCAAAACTGGCACAACTAGTTACCTACCAATTTTTATGCATTTTTAACATCATTTTCCTAGCCAAACGCACCTCGAAACAACAGGTCAGAGAGCTGTCACATAATCCGACTTCACCTATCATCACTTTCAAGCCAAAATCTTGCCATGCATGGTTGAAGAAGCTTATGAACGAACATATAACTCAAGTACAGAAGCAAAGACATACATTTAAGAGCATGCATGTGGATTTTTGAAGGATTTTCAAAAGGTTTTAGCCCTCACCTTAGCAATCATCCAAGAAGATGCGCAAAACTTGTTGAAGCAAAATTTTCTTCTTCTCCTTTGCCTAGCCGAGGTTCCAACTAGATTTTCTCTATTTTTCCTAGCTTAGTGACCAAGCTCTTAGTACATGCATGTGGTTAGAACAAGAAGAAAAGAAATGGAAGCTTAAAAACTCACCTAGGACCGAAATGAAGACTCTATGTGCTTGCATGCATCTTTTGAGCTAACTACTTGATTTCCTTTGCTTGGGCTTGCCTTGAATGACCTTAGAATGATGAAGATGAGTTGTGAAGTGAAGAGAATCAGCCGGCTATAGCATGTGTAAATTCTGAATTTTTGTCATCATTTGAGTGTTATTTATCTGGGTGTTGGAAGTGCAAAAAGAATAAGGAATAAAGAATGAGAAATGCTTAGTGTTTAGTGAAATTTTGTCTTCTAGTGAGTTGAATTAGTAATTTAATAACAGTTAGTGGATTTTGTAGGATTAATTAATGACCTAGTGTTTCGTGTAAGATGCTTTCTTGATTAGCATGAGGACACGCTTTCCTAGGTCTAGGGCATGCACTACAAGGTAGGACACGAACTACGAGACAAATGCACGTTTTCCAAGTAAATGCACGCAACCCTAAATGAATGCACGTAATTCAATGCATGGCACACAAAACAAACACAATTCTTAAACCTAGGTCAAGGCACGCAAATCTAGATTAGGGCATACGAAACGAGGCATCGTGCGCAAATCGAGGTCTCGCACGTAATTCAAGGTCAGGACACGTATATCTAGGTATGCGGTACATCAAGGATTAGGGCACACAATTCTAAGTCAAGGCACGTATGACGAAGCATGCACGAAAACGAAGACACGGAACGCAATCCAAGATCAGTCATATAATTCTAGGTCTAAGGCACGTAAATCGAGGTAACACACCTTATTCGGGGTCGGGCCTCATAGCAGCCAAGCATGCTTGCTGCCTCCGTCGTAGAGCTCTCAGAGAGCTTTCCAACGATATGTTGTGAGTTGCGTAACTCCTTACGGATCAAAAGTTATGGACACCGGAGTGACGGAGACCTGGTCCCAAGCCTCACACCCTCGGTTTATGGGCCCAGCCTCTACGTGAAATGAAGTTGTCTTTTCCAATGTACCTTGAGATTCGGTAATATAAATGTGATGGATTAGGTTGTCGTTCTTTTTGCGGCTCACGACGTACGATTCGGGATGGAAAAACAATGCAAAAAAAGAAAAGTGTCCCCAAACTGATGAAAACATTTGATTTTGGGCTCTGAAAATAGGTACAGTCAAGCAGTCTTGCTGCCCCCGTCGTAGAGCTCACGGAGAGCTTTCCAACGGTATGCTGTGCGTCGCGTAACTCCTTACGGATCAAAAGTTATGGGCATGGAGCGATGGAGACTTGGTCCCAAGCCCTACGCCCTCGGTTTGCGGCACAGCCTCTACGTGAAGCGAAGTTGTCTTGCGCAAGGTACCGTGGGATTTGGTAATAGAAATGTGATGGATTAGGTTGTCGTCCTTTTCGCGGCTCATGACGTACGATCTGGGATGGAAAAACAGCGCAAAAGAAGAAAAGTGTCCCGAAATTGATGAAAATATTTGATTTTGGGCTCCGAAAATAGGCGCAGCGAAGCATGCTTGTTGTCCCCGTCGTAGATCTCTCGTAGAGCTTTCCAACAGTATGTTGTGCGCCGCGTAACTCCTTACGGATCAAAAGTTATGAACACTGGAGTGACGGAGACCTGGTCTCAAGCCCCACGCCCTCGGTTTGCGGGTCCAGCCTCTACGTGAAGCGAAGTTGTCTTGCCCAATGTGCCGTGGGATTCGGTAATAAAAATGTGATGGATTAGGTTGTCCTCCTTTTCACAGCTCACGACGTACGATCTGGGACGGAAAAACAGCGCAAAAGAAGAAAAGTGTCCCGAAACTGATGAAAATGTTCGATTTTGGGCTTCGACAATAGGCGCAGCCGAATAGGCTTGCTTTTCCCGTGGTAGAGCTCTCGGAGAGATTTCCAACGATATGTTGTGCACCACGTAACTCTTTACGAAATAAAAGTTATGGGCATCGTAGCGATGGAGACCTGGTCCTAAGCCCCACGCCCTCGGTTTGTGGGCCCAGTCTCTACGTGAAACGAAGTTCTCTTGCCCAAGGTGCCATGGGATTCGGTAATAGAAATGTGATGGATTAGGTTTTTGTTCTTTTCGCCGCTCACGATGTACGATCTGGGACGAAAAAATAGCACAAAAGAAGAAAAATGTACCAAAACTGATGAAAATGTTCGATTTTGGGCTCCGAAAATAGGCACAGCCGAGCATGCTTGCTGCCCCCATCGTAAAGCTCTCGTAGAGATTTCCAACGGCATGTTGTGCGCTGCGTAACTCCTTGCGGATCAAAAGTTATGGATACCAGAGTGACGGAGACCTGGTCCCAAGCCCCACGCTCTCGGTTTGCGGGCCCAGCCTCTACGTGAAGCGAAGTTGTCTTGCCCAAGGTGCCGTGGGATTTGGTAATAGAAATGTGATAGATTACTTTGTCGTTCTTTTCATGGCTGACGACATACGATTCGGGACAGAAAAACAACGCAGAAGAAGAAAAGTGTCCCAAAACTGATGAAAACGTTCGATTTTGGCCTCTGAAAACAGGTAGAGTTGAGTAGGCTTGCTTCCCTCGTCTTAGAGCTCTCGGAGAGCTTTCCAACGGTATGCTGTACGCCGCGTAATTCCTTACGGATCAAAAGTTATGGGCATGGAGCGATGGAGACCTGGTCCCAAGCCCCACACACTCGGTTTGCAAGCCCAGCCTCTATGTGAAGCGAAGTTGTCTTGCCCAAGGTGCCATGGGATTCGGTAATAGAAATGTAATGGATAAGGTTGTCGTCCTTTTTGTGGCTCACGACGTACGATCCGGGACAGAAAAATAGAACAAAAGAAGAAAAGTGTCCCGAAACTGATGAAAATGTTCGATTGTGGGCTTCGACAATAGGGGCAGCCGAGCAGGCTTGCTTCCCCCGTCATAGAGCTCACGGAGAGATTTCCAACGGTATGTTGTTCGCCGTGTAACTCCTTACGAATCAAAAGTTATAGGCACCGAAGCGACGGAGACCTGGTCCCAAGCCCCACGCCCTCGGTTTGCTGGCCCAGCGTCTACCTGAATTGAATTTGTCTTGCCCAAGGTGCCATGGGATTCGGTAATAGAAATGTGATGGATTAGGTTGTCGTCCTTTTCGCGGCTGACGACGTACTATCCGGGATAGAAAAACTGCGCAAAAGAAGAAAAGTGTCCCAAAACTTATTAAAACGTTCGATTTTGGGCTCCGAAAATAGGCAGCCGAGCAGGCTTGCTGCCCCCGTCGTAGAGCTCTCATAAAGCTTTCAAACGGTATGCTATGCGCCGCGTAACTCTTTACGTATCAAAAGTTATGGGCACCGGAGCGATAGAGACTTGGTCCCAAGCACCACGCCCACGGTTTGTAGGCCCAACCTCTACGTGAAGCAAATTGTATTACTTAAGGTGCCTTGGGATTCGATAACAGAAATGTGATAGATTAGGTTGTCGTCCATTTCACGGCTGACGACGTATGACCTGGGACGAAAAAACAGCGCAAAAGTAGAAAAGTGTCCCAAAACTGATGAAAATATTCGATTTTGGGCTCCAAAAAAAGGCGCAGCCAAGCATGCTTGCTGCCCCCGTCGTAGAGCTCTCGGAGAGCTTTCTAACAGTATGTTGTGCGCCGCGTAACTTCTTACAGATCAAAAGTTATGGACACCAGAGTAACAGAGACCTGGTCCCAAGCCCCACGCCCTCGGTTTGTGGGCCCAGCCTCTACGTGAAGCGAAGTTGTCTTTCCCAATGTGCCTTGGGATTCGGTAATAGAAATGTGATGGATTAGGTTATCGTCCTTCTCGCGGTTTAAGACGTACGATCTGGGATGGAAAAACAGCGTAAAAGAAGAAAAGTATCCCGTAACAGATGAAAACGTTCGATTTTGGGCTATGAAAATAGGCGCAGCCGAGTAGGCTTGCTGCCTCCGTCGTAGAGTTCTCGGAGAGCTATCCAACGGCATGTTGTACGCCGCATAACTCCTTACAGATCAAAAGTTATGGGCATTGGAGCGATGGTGACCTTGTCCCAAGCCCCACGCCCTCAGTTTGTGGGCCTAGCCTCTACGTGAAGCGAAGTTGTCTTGCCCAAGATGCTGTGGGATTCGGTAATAGATATGTGATGGATTAGGTTATCGTCCTTTTCACGGCTCACGACGTACAATCGGGTATGGAAAAACATAGCAAAAGAAGAAAAGTATCCAGAAACTGATGAAAACGTTCAATTTTGGGCTAAGAAAATAGGCGCAGCCGAGCATGCTTGTTGCCCCCGTCGTAGAGATCTCGAAGAGCTTTCCAACGGTATGCTGTGTGCCGCATAACTCCTTACGGATCAATAGTTATGGGCATCGTAGCGATAGAGACCTGGTCCCATGCCCCACGCCCTCAGTTTGCGGGCCCAGCCTCTACGTGAAGCGAAGTTGTCTTGACCAAGGTGCCATTGGATTCGGTAATAGAAATGTGATGGATTAGGTTGTCTTCCTTTTCGCAACTCACGACGTATGATCTGGTACGGAAAAACAGCGCAAAAGAAGAAAAGTGTCCCGAAACTGATGAAAATATTCGATTCTGGGCTCCTAAAATAGGCGCAGCCGAGCATGCTTGTTGTCCCCGTCGTAGAGCTCTAGGAGAGCTTTCCAACGGTATGTTGTGCGCCGCGTAACTCCTTACGTATCAAAAGTTATTGACACCGGAGTGACGGAGACTTGGTCCCAAGCCCTACACCCTCGATTTGCGGGCCCAGCCTTTACGTGAAGGGAAGTTGTCTTGCCCAAGGTGCCATGGGATTTGGTAATAGAAATGTGATGGATTAGGTTGTGGTTCTTTTCGCGGCTCACGACGTAGGATCTGGGACGAAAAAACAACGCAAAAGAAGAAAAGTATCCCGAAACTGATGAAAATGTTTTTATTTTGTGTTCCGAAAATAGGCTCAGTAACTCCTTACAGATCAAAAGTTATGGGCATCGGAGCGACAGAGACCTTGTCCCAAGCCCCACGCCCTCGGTTTGTGGGCCCAGCATCTATGTGAAGTGAAGTTGTTTTGCCCAAGGTGTCATGGGATTCGGTAATAGAAATGTGATGGATTAGGTTGTCGTCCTTTTCGCGACACACGACGTACGATCCGGGACGGAAAAATAGCGCAAAAGTAAAAAAGTGTCCCAAAACATATGAAAATGTTTGATTTTGGGCTCCAAAAATAGGCACAGCCGAGCAGCCTTCATGCCCCCGTCGTAGAGCTCTCGGAGAGCTTCCCAACGGTATGTTGTGCGCTGCGTAACTCCTTACGGATCAAAAGTTATGGGCATCGAAGCGATGGTGACCTTGTCCCAAGCCCCACGCCCTCGGTTTACGGGTCTAGCCTCTACGTGAAGTGAAGTTGTCTTGACCAAGGTGCCATTGGATTCAGTAATAGAAATGTGATGGATTAGGTTGTCTTCCTTTTCGCGGCTCACGACGTACGATCTGGGACGGAAAAACAGCGCAAAAGAGGAAAAGTGTCCGAAAACTGATGAAAATGTTCCATTCTGGGCTCTAAAAATAGGCGCAGCTAAGCATGCTTGCTGCCCCCGTCGTAGAGCTCTAGGAGAGCTTTCCAACGGTATGTTGTGCGCCGCATAACTCCTTCCGTATCAAAAGTTAATGACACCGGGGTGATGGAGACCTGGTCCCAAGCCCCACGCCCTCGGTTTACGGTCCTAGCCTCTACGTGAAGTGAAGTTGTCTTGCCCAAGGTGCCGTGGGATACGGTAATAGAAATGTGATGGATTAGGCTGTCGTCCTTTTCGCGGCTCACGACGTACGAACTGGGACAGAAAAATAGCGCAAAGGAAGAAAAATGTCACGAAACTGAAGAAAATGTTCGATTTTGGGCTCCGAAAATAGGCGTAGCTGAGCAGGCTTGCTTCCCCCGTCGTAGAGCTCTCGGAGAGATTCCCAACGGTAAGCTGTTCACCGTGTAACTCCTTACGGATCAAAAGTTATGGACACCGGAGTGACGGAGACCTGGTCCCAAGCCCCACGCACTCGGTTTGCGGGCCCAGCCTTTACGTGAAGCGAAGTTGTCTTGCCCAATGTGCCATGGGATTCGGTAATAGAAATAAGATGGATTAGGTTGTCGTTCTTTTCACGGCTCACGACGTAGGATCTGGGACGGAAAAACAACGCAAAAGAAGAAAAGTGTCCCGATACTGATGAAAATGTTCGATTTTGTACTCTGAAAACAGGCACAGCAAAGCAAGCTTGCTGCCCCCGTCGTAGAGCTCTCGGAGAGCTTCCCAACGGTATACCTTACGCCGCGTAACTTCTTACGGATTAAAAATTATGGTCATCGGAGCGATGGTGACCTTGTCCCAAGCCCCACGCCCTCAGTTTGCGGGCCTAGCCTCTACGTGAAGTGAAGTTGTCTTGCCCAAGGTACAGTGGGATACGGTAATAGAAATGTGATGGATTAGGTTGTCGTCCTTTTCACGGCTCACGACGTATGATCTGGGACGGAAAAACAGCGCAAAAGAAGAAAAGTGTCCTGAAACTGATGAAAATGTTCGATTTTGGGCTCAGAAAATAGGCACAGCCGAGCAGGCAAGCTTCCCCCGTCGTAGAGCTCTCGGAGAGATTTCCAAAGGTATGCTGTTCACCGTGTAACTCCTTACGGATCAAAAGTTTTGGGCACCGGAGCAACGGAGACCTGGTCCTAAGCCCCATGCCCACGGTTTACGGGCCCAGCGTCTATGTGAAGTGAAGTTGTCTGGCACATGGTGCCGTGGGATTCAGTAATAGAAATGTGATGGATTAGGTTGTCGTCCTTTTTACGGCTCACGACATACGATACGGGACGGAAACATAGCGCGAAAGAAGAAAAGTGTCCCGAAACTGATGAAAGCGTTCAATTTTGGGCTCCGAAAACAAGCGTACCCGAGCAGGCTTACTGCCTCTGTCGAAGAGCTCTCGGAGAGCTTTCCAACGGTATGCTATACGCCGCGTAACTCCTTAAGGATCAAAAGTGATGGGCATTGGGGCGATGGTGACTTCGTCCCAAGCCCCACGCCCTCAGTTTGCGGTCCTAGCCTCTACGTGAAGCGAAGTTGTCTTGCCCAAGGTGCAGTGGGATTCGGTAATATAAATGTGATGGATTAGGTTGTCGTCCTTTTCGCGGCTCACGACATATAATCCGGTACGGAAAAACATAGCAAAAGAAGAAAAACATCCAGAAACTGATAAAACGTTCGATTTTGGGATTCAAAAATAGGCGCAGCCTAGCATTCTTGTTGCCCTCGACGTAGAGATCTCGGAGAGCTTTCCAACGGTATGCTGTGCGCCGCGTAACTCCTTACGGATCAAAAGTTATGCGCATCGTAGCGATGGAGACCTGGTCCCAAGCCCTACGCCCTCGATTTACGGGCCCAACCTCTACGTGAAGTGAAGTTGTCTTGCCCATCGTGTCATGGGAATCGGTAATAGAAATATGATGGATTAGGTTTTCTTCCTTTTCACGGCTCACGACGTACGATATGGGACTGAAAAATAGCGCAAAAGAAGAAAAGAGTCCCGAAATTGATGAAAATGTTCGATTCTGGGCTCCGAAAATAGGCGCAGCCGAGCATGCTTGCTGCCCCCGTCGTAGAGCTCTAGGAGAGCTTTCCAACGGGATGTTGTGCGCCGCGTAACTCTTTACGTATCAAAAGTTATGCACATCGGAGTGACGGAGACCTAGTCCCAAGCCCTACACCCTCGGTTTGCGAGCCCAACCTCTACGTGAATCAAGTTGTCTTGCATAAGGTACCGTGGGATACGATAATAGAAATGTGATGGATTAGGTTGTTGTTCTTTTCGCGGCTCACGACGTAGGATCCAGGACCGAAAAACAGCGTAAAAGAAGAAAAGTTTCCCAAAATTGATGACAATGTTCGATTTTGGTCTCCGAAAACAGGAGCAGCAAAGCAGGCTTGCCACCTCCGTGGTAGAGCTCTTGGAGAGCTTCCCAAAGGCATGCTGTACGCCGCGTAACTCCTTACGGATAAAAAGTTATAGGCATCGGAGCGATGGTGACCTTGTCCCAAGCCCCACGCCCTCGGTTTGTGGCCCTAGTCTCTAAGTGAAGCGAAGTTGTCTTGCCCAAGGTGCCATGGGATACGGTAATAGAAATGTGATGGATTAGATTGTCGTCCTTTTCGCTGCTCACGATGTGCGATCTGGGACGGAAAAACAGCACAAAAGAGGAAAAGTGTCCTAAAACTGATTAAAATGTTAGATTTTGGGCTCCGAAAATAGGCGTAGCGGAGCACGCTTGCTTCCCCCATCGTAGAGCTCTCGGAGAGATTTCCAACGGTATGTTGTTCGCCGTGTAACTCCTTACGAATCAAAAGTTATGGGCACCGGAGCGACGGAGACCTGGTCCCATGCCCTACAGCCTCGGTTTGCGGGCCCAACGTCTACGTGATGTGAAGTTGTCTTGCCTAAGGTGCCATGAGATTCGGTAATAGAAATGTGAAGAATTAGATTGTCGTCCTTTTCGCCGCTCACGACGTACGATCCGGTATGAAAAAACAGCGCAAAAGAAAAAAAGTTTCCCAAAACTGATGAAAACGTTCAATTTTGGACTCCGAAAACAGGCGTAGCCGAGCAGGTTTGCTGCCCCCGTCGTAGAGCTCCCGGAGAGCTTTCCAACAGAATACTGTACGCTGCGTAACTCTTTACTGATCAAAAGTTATGGGCACCGGAGTGACGGAGACCTGGTCCCAAGCCCCATGCCCTCGGTTTGCGGGCCTAGCCTCTATGTGAAGTGAAGATGTATTGCCCAAGGTGCCGTGGGATTCGGTAACAGAAATGTGATGGATTAGGTTGTCGTCTTTTTCGCGGCTTATGACGTACGATCTGGGACGAAAAAATAGCACAAAAGAAGAAAAGTGTCCTGAAACTGATGAAAATGTTCGATTTTGGGCTCTGAAAATAGGCGCAGCCGAGCAGGTTTGCTTCCCCTGTCGTAGAGCTCTGGGAGAGATTCCCAACGGTATGCTATTCGCCGTATAACTCCTTACGGATCAAAAGTTATGGGCACCGGAGCGACGGAGATCTGGTCCCAAGCCCCACGCCCTCGGTTTGCGGGCGAAGCATCTACGTGAAGTGAAGTTGCCTTGCCCAAGGTGTCGTGGGATTCGGTAATAGAAATGTGATGAATTAGGTTGTCGTCATTTTCGCGGTTCACGACGTACGATCCGGGACATAAAAACAGCGCAAAAGAAGAAAAGTGTCCCAAAACTGATGAAAACGTTCGATTTTGGACTCCGAAAATAGGGGCAGATGAGCAGGCTTGCTGTCACCTTCGTAGAGCTCTCGGAGAGCTTTCCAACGGTATGCTGTACGCCGTGTAACTCCTTACGGATCAAAAGTTATGGGCATCGGAGTGATGGTGACCTTGTCCTAAGCCCGACGCCCACAGTTTGTGGGCCTAGCCTCTACGTGAAGCGAAGTTGTCTTGCCCAAAGTGTCATGGGATTCGGTAATAGAAATGTGATGGATTAGGTTGTCGTCCTTTTCGCGGCTCACGACGTACGATCCAGGACAGAAAAATAGCACAAAATTAGAAAAGTGTCCCGAAACTGATGAAAATGTTCAATTTTGGGCTCCGAAAATAGGTGCAGCAAAATAGGCTTTCTGCCTTCATCGTAGAGCTCTCAGAGAGCTTTCCAACGGTATGCTGTACGCCGCGTAACTCCTTGCGGATCAAAAGTTATGGGCATCGGAGCGATGGTGACCTTGTCCCAAGCCCCACGCACTTGGTTTGCGGGCGTAGCCTCTACGTGAAGTGAAGTTCTCTTGCCCAAGGTGCCATTGGATATGGTAATAGAAATGTGACGGATTAGGTTGTCGTCCTTTTCGCGGCTCATGACGTACGATCTGGGACAGAAAAATAGCGTAAAAGAAGAAAAATGTCCTGAAACAGATGAAAATGTTCGATTTTGGGCTCCGAAAATAGGCGTAGCCGAGCTGGCTTGCTTCCCCCGTCGTAGAGCTCTCGGAGAGATTCCCAACGGTATGCTGTTCGCTATGTAACTCCTTACGGATCAAAAGTTATGGGCACCGGAACGACGGAGACCTGGTCCCATGCCCCACAGCCTCGGTTTGCGGGCCCAACGTCTACGTGAAGTGAAGTTGTCTTGCCTAAGGTGCCATGAGATTCGGTAATAGAAATGTGAAGAATTAGAATGTCGTCCTTTTCGCCGCTCACGACGTACGATCCGGTACGAATAAACAGCGCAAAAGAAAAAAAGTTTCCCAAAACTGATGAAAACGTTCAATTTTGGACTCCGAAAACAGGCGTAGCCGAGCAGGTTTGCTGCCTCCGTCGTATAGCTCTCGGAGAGCTTTCCAACGGAATACTGTACGCTGCGTAACTCCTTACTGATCAAAAGTTATGGGCACCGGAGTGACGGAGACCTGGTCCCAAGCCCCATGCCCTCGGTTTGCGGGCCTAGCCTCTATGTGAAGTGAAGATGTCTTGCCCAAGGTGCCGTGGGATTCGGTAACAGAAATGTGATGGATTAGGTTGTCGTCTTTTTCGCGGCTTATGACGTACGATCTGGGATGAAAAAACAGCGCAAAAGAAGAAAAGTATCTTGAAACTGATGAAAATGTTTGATTTTGGGCTCTGAAAATAGGCGCAGCCGAGCAGGTTTGCTTCCCCTGTCGTAGAGCTCTGGGAGAGATTCCCAACGGTATGCTGTTCGCCGTGTAACTCCTTACGGATCAAAAGTTATCGGCACCGGAGCGACGGAGATCTAGTCCTAAGCCCCATGCCCTCAGTTTGCGGGCAAAGCATCTACGTAAAGTGAATTTGTCTTGCCCAAGGTGTCGTGGGATTCGGTAATAGAAATGTGATGAATTAGGTTGTCGTCCTTTTCGCGGTTCACGACGTACGATCCGGGACATAAAAACAGCGCAAAAGAAGAAAAATGTCCCAAAACTGATGAAAACGTTCGATTTTGGACTCCGAAAATAGGGGCAGCTGAGCAGGCTTGCTGTCACCGTCGTAGAGCTCTCGGAGAGCTTTTCAACGGTATGTTGTACGCTGTGTAACTCCTTACGGATCAAAAGTTATGGGCATCGGAGCGATGGTGACCTTGTCATAAGCCCGACGCCCACAGTTTGTGGGCCTAGCCTCTACGTGAAGCGAAGTTGTCTTGCCCAAAGTGTCATGGGATTCGGTAATAGAAATGTGATGGATTAGGTTGTCGTCTTTTTCGCGGCTCACGACGTACGATCCAAGACAGAAAAATAGCGCAAAATTAGAAAAGTGTCCCGAAACTGATGAAAATGTTCGATTTTGGGCTCCGAAAATAGGTGCAGCAAAATAGGCTTTCTGCCTACATCGTAGAGTTCTCGGAGAGCTTTCCAATGGTATGCTGTACGCCGCGTAACTCCTTGCGGATCAAAAGTTATGGGCATTGGAGCGATGGTGACCTTGTCCCAAGCCCCACGCACTTGGTTTGCGAGCGTAGCCTCTACGTGAAGTGAAGTTCTCTTGCCCAAGGTGCCATTGGATACGATAATAGAAATGTGACGGATTAGGTTGTCGTCTTTTTCGCGGCTCATGACGTACGATCTGGGACAGAAAAACAGCGTAAAAGAAGAAAAGTGTCCTGAAACAAATGAAAATGTTCGATTCTGGGCTCCGAAAATAGGCGTAGCCGAGCAGGCTTGCTTCCCCCATCGTAGAGCTCTCGGAGAGATTCCCAACGGTATGCTGTTCGCCGTGTAACTCCTTACGGATCAAAAGTTATGGGCACCGGAGTGACGGAGACCTGGTCCCAAGCCCCACGCCCTCCGTTTGCGGGCGAAGCGTCTACGTGAAGTGAAGTTTTCTTGCCCAAGGTGTCGTGGGATTCGGTAATAGAAATGTGATGGATTAGGTTGTCGTCCTTTTCGCGACTTACGATGTACGATCCAGGACAGAAAAATAACGCAAAAGAAGAAAAGTGTTTCGAAACTGATGAAAATGTTCAATTTTGGACTCTGAAAACAGGCGCAGCCAAGCAAGCTTGCTGCACCTGACGTAGAGCTCTCGGAGAGCTTTCCAACGGTATGCTGTACGCCGCGTAACTCGTTACGGATCAAAAGTTATGGGCATCGGAGCGATGGTGACCTTGTCCCAAGCCCTACGCCCTCGGTTTGTGGGCCTAGCCTCTATGTGAAGCGAAGTTGTCTTGCCCAAGGCGCCGTGGGATTCGGTAATAGAAATGTGATGGATTAGGTTGTCGTCCTTTTCGTAGCTCACGACATACGATCCGGTACGAAAAAACAGAACAAAAGAAGAAAAGTATTCAGAAACTTATGATAATGTTTGATTTTGGGCTCCAAAAATAGGCGCAGCCGAGCATGCTTGTTGCTCCTGTCGCAGAGATCTCGGAGAGCTTTCCAATGGTATGCTGTGGGCCACGTAACTCCTTGCGGATAAAAAGTTATCGCCATCGTAGCGATAGAGACCTGGTCCCAGGCCCCATGTCCTTGGTTTGCGGGCCCAGCCTTTACGTGAAGCGAAGTTGTTTTGCCCAAGGTGCCGTGGGATTCGGTAATAGAAATGTGATGGATTAGGTTGTCGTCCTTTTCGCGGCTCACGACGTACGATCTAGGATGAAAAAACACCGCAAAAGAAGGAAAGTATCCCAAAACTAATGAAAACGTTCGATTTTGGGCTCCGAAAATTGGCACAGCCGAGCATGCTTGCTGCCCCGGTCGTAGAGCTCTTAGAGAGCTTTCCAACGGTTTGTTGTGCGCCATGTAACTCCTTACGGATCAAAAGTTATGGACACTGGAGTGACGGAGACCTGGTCCCAAGCCCCACGCCCTTGGTTTGCGGGCCCAGCCTCTACGTGAAGCGAAGTTGTCTTGCCCAAGGTGCCATGGGATTCGGTAATAAAAATGTGATGGATTAGGTTCTCGTCCTTTTCGCGGCTCATGACGTACGATCTGGGACGGAAAAACAGCACAAAAAAAGAAAAGTGTCCCGAAACTGATGAAAATATTCGATTCTGGACTCCGAAAATAGGATCAGCCGAGCATGCTTGCTACCCTCGTGGTAGAGCTCTAGGAGAGCTTCCCAAAGGTATGTTATGCGCCGTATAACTCCTTACGTATCAAAAGTTATGGACACTGGAGTGACGGAGACCTGGTCCTAAGCCCTACGCCCTCGGTTTTCGGGCCCAGCCTCTACGTGAAGTGAAGTTATCTTGCCCATGGTGCCATGGGATTCGGTAATAGAAATGTGATGGATTAGGTTGTCGTTCTTTTCGCGGCTTACGACTTAGGATTCGGGACGGAAAAACAGCGCAAAAGAAGAAAAATGTCCTGAAACTAATGAAAACGTTCGATTTTGGACTCCGAAAATTGACACAGCATAGCAAGCTTGCTGCCCTCGTCGTAGAGCTCTCGGAGAGCTTCCCAACGGTATGATGTACGCCACCTAACTCCTTACGGATCAAAAGTTATGGGCATCGGAACGATGGTGACCTTGTCCCAAGCCCCATGCCCTCGGTTTGCGGCCTAGCCTCTACGTGAAGCGAAATTGTCTTGCCCAAGGTGCCGTGGGATACAGTAATAGAAATGTGATGGATTAGGTTGTCGTCCTTTTCGCGGCTCACGACGTACGATTTGGGATAAAAAAACAGTGCAAAAGAAGAAAAGTGTCCCAAAATTAAGGAAAATGTTCGATTTTGGGCTCCGAACATAGGAGCAGCCGAGCAGGCTTGGTTCCCCAGTCGTAGAACTCTTGGAGAGATTTCCAACATTATGCTGTTCACCGTGCAACTCCTTACAGATCAAAAGTTATGGGCACTAGAGTGACGGAGACCTGGTCCCAAGCCCTACGCCCTCGGTTTGTGGGCCCAGCGTCTACATGAAGTGAAGTTGTCTTGCCCAATGTGCCGTGGGATTCGATAATAAAAATGTGATGGATTAGGTTGTCGTCCTTTTCGCGGCTCACGACGTACGATCCTGGACAGAAAAATAGCGCAAAAGTAGAAAAATGTCTTGAAACTGATGAAAACGTTCAATTTTGGGCTCCAAAAATAGGCACAACTAGGTAGGCTTGCTGCATCCATCATAGAGCTCTCGGAGAGCTTTCAAACGGTATGTTGTACGCCGCGTAACTCCTTACGGATCAAAAGTTATGGGCATCGAAGCGATGGTGACCTTGTCCAAATCCCTACGCCCTTGGTTTGCGGGCCTAGCCTCTACGTGAAGCGAAGTTGTCTTGCCTAAGGTGCCATGGGATTCGGTAATAGAAATGTGATGGATTATGTTGTCGTCCTTTTCGCGGCTCACGACGTACGGTCCGGTACGGAAAAACAAAGCAAAAGAAGAAAAGTATCCCGAAACTGATAAGAACATTCAGTTTTGGGCTCTGAAAATAAATGCAGCCGAGCATGCTTACTTCCCCCGTCATAGAGCTCTCAGAGAGATTTCCAACGGTATGCTGTTCGCCATTTAACTCCTTACCGATAAAAAGTTATGGGCACCGAAGCGGTGGACACCTGGTCCCAAGCCCCACGCCCTCGGTTTACGGGCCCAGCGTCTACGTGAAGTGAATTTGTCTTGCCTAAAGTGCCGTGGGATTCGGTGATAGAAATATGGTAGATTAGGTTGTCTTCATTTTCGCGGTACACGACGTACGATCTAGGACGGAAAAATAGTGCAAAAGAAGAAAAGTATCCCGAAACTGATGAAAATGTTCAATTCTGAGCTCCGAAAATAGGCGCAAATGAGCATGCTTGCTGCCCCCGTCGTAGAGCTCTAGGAGAGCTTTCCAACGATATGCTGTACACTGCGTAACTCCTTACGCATCGGAGCGATGGTGACCTTGTCCCAAGCCTCACGCCCTCGGTTTGCGGGCCTAGCCTCAACGTGAAGCGAAGTTGTCTTGCCCAAGGTGCCGTGCGATTTGGTAATAGAGATGTGATGAATTAGGTCGTCGTCCTTTTCACGGCTCGCGACGTACGATCCGGTACAAAAAAACAGAGTAAAAGAAGAAAAGTTTCCCGAAACTGATGAAAACGTTTGATTTTGGGCTCCGAAAATAGGAGTAGCCGAGCATGCTTGCTACCTTCATCGTAGAGATCTCAGAAAGCTTTCCAATGGTATGCTATGCGCCGTGTAACTCCTTACGGATCAAAATTTATGGGCATCGTAGCGATAAAGACCTGGTCCCAAGCCCCACGCCCTCGGTTTAATGGGCAAGCCTCTATGTGTAGCGAAGTTGTCTTGCCCAAGGTATCGTGGAATTCGGTAATAGAAATGTGACGGATTAGGTTGTCGTTCTTTTCGCGGTTCACGACGTACGATCTGGGATGGGAAAATAGCGCAAAAGTAGAAAAGTGTCCCAAAACTGATGAAAATGTTCAATTTTGGGATCCAAAAATAGGCGCAGCCGAGCATGCTTGCAGCCCCCATCGTAGAGCTCTTGGAGAGCTTTCCAACGGTATGTTGTGCCCCGCGTTACTCCTTACGGATTAAAAGTTATGGACACCGGAGTGACGGAGACCTGGTCCCAAGCCCCACGCCCTCGGTTTGCGAGCCCAGCCTCTACGTGAAGCGAAGTTGTCTTGCCCAAGGTACTGTGGGGTTTGGTAATAGAAATGTGATGGATTAGGTTGTCGTCCTTTTCGCGGCTCATGACGTTCGATCTGGGACGGAAAAACAGCGCAAAAGAAGAAAAGTGTTCCGAAACTGATGAAAATGTTCGATTCTGGGCCCCGAAAATAGGCACAGCCGAGCATACTTGCTGCCCCCGTCGTAGAGATCTAGGAGAGCTTCCCAACGGTATGTTGTACGCCGCAAAACTCCTTACGTATCAAATGTTATGAATACAGGCGTGACGGAGACCTGGTCCTAAGCCCCACGCCCTCGGTTTGCGGGCCCAACCTATACGTGAAGCGAAGTTGTCTTGCCCAAGGTGCAATGGGATTCGGTAATAGAAATGTGATGGATTAGGTTGTCGTTCTTTTCGCGGATCACGACTTATGATTCGGGACAGAAAAACAGCGCAAAAGAAGAAAAGTGTCCCAAAACTGATAAAAATGTTTGATTTTGTGCTCCGAAAATAGGCGCAGCAGAGCAAGCTTACTTCCCCTATCGTAGAGCTCTTGGAGAGCTTCCCAACGGTATACTGTACACCACGTAACTCCTTATGGATCAAAAGTTAAGGGCATTAGAGCGATGGTGACCTTGTCCCAAGCCCCATGCCCTCGGTTTGCTGGCCTAGCCTCTATGTGAAGCGAAGTTGTCTTGCCCAAGGTGCCGTGGGATATGGTAATAGAAATGTGTTGGATTAGGTTATCGTCCTTTTCGCGGCTCACGACGTACGATCTGGGACAAAAAAACAGAGCAAAAGAAGAAAAATGTCCCGAAACTGATGAAAATGTTCGATTTTGGGCTCCCAAAATATGCGCAGCCTAGCAGGCTTGCTTCCCCAGTCGTAGAACTCTTGGAGAGATTTTCAACAGTATGCTATTCGCTGTGTAACTCCTTACGGATCAAAAGTTATGGGCACCGAAGCGACAGAGACCTTGTCCTAAGCCCCACGCCCTCGGTTTGCGGGCCCAGCGTCTATGTGAAGTGAAGTTGTCTTGCCCAAGGTGCCATGGGATTTGGTATTAGAAATGTGATGGATTAGGTTGTCGTCCTTTTCGCGGCTCACGACGTGCGATCCGGGACAGAAAATTAGTGCAAAAGTAGAAAAGTGTCCTGAAATAGATGAAAACTTTCGATTTTGGGCTCCAAGAACAGGTGCAGCCGAGCAGGCTTCATGTCCCCGCCGTAGAGCTCTTAGAGAGCTTTCCAACGGTATATTGTACGCTGCATAACTCCTAACGGATCAAAAGTTTTGGGCATCGGAACGATAGTGACCTTGTCCCAAGCCCCACGCCCTCGGTTTGCGGGCCTAGCCTCTACTTGAAGAGAAGTTGTCTTGCCCAAGGTGCCATGGGATTCGGTAATAAAAATGTGATGAATTAGGTTGTCGTCCTTTTTGCGGCTCACGACGTACGATCCGGTATGGAAAAACAAAGCAAAAGAATAAAAGTATCCCGAAACTGATGAAAACGTTCGGTTTTGGACTTCAAAAATAAACGTAGCCTAACACGCTTGCATCCCCAGTCCTAGAGCTCTCGGTGAGATTTCCAACAGTATGTTGTTCGCCATTTAAGTTATCACGGATAAAAAGTTATGGGCACCGGAGCGATGGAGACCTGGTCCCATGCCCTATGCCCTCGGTTTGCTGGTCCAGCGTCTACGTGAAGTGAAGTTGTCTTGCCCAAGGTGCTGTGGGATTCGGTAATAGAAATATAATGGATTAGGTTGTCTTCCTTTTCGCGGCTCACGACGTACGATCTGGGATATAAAAACATCACAAAAGAATAAAAGTGTCCCGAAACTGATGAAAATGTTCGATTCTATTCTCCAAAAATAGGCGCAGTCGAGCATGATTGCTGCCCCCGTCGTAGAGCTCTAGGAGAGCTTTCCAACGGTATGTTGTGCGCCGCGTAACTCCTTACGTATCAAAAGTTATTGACACCGGAGTGACGGAGACTTGGTCCCAAGCCCCACGCCCTCGGTTTGCGGACCCAGCCTCTACGTGATGCGAAGTTGTCTTCCCAAGGTGCCATGGGATTCGGTAATAGAAATGTGATGGATTAGGTTGTCTTTCTTTTCGCAGCTCACGACGTAGGATCCGGGATAGAAAAAAATCGCAAAAGAAGAAAAGTGTCCCGAAACTGATGAAAACGTTCGATTTTGGGCTCAAAAAAAGGCACAGCGGAGCAAGTTTGCTGCCCCCGTCGTAGTGCTCTCGGAGAGCTTCCCAACGGTATGTTGTACGCCGCGTAACTCCTTATGAATCAAAAGTTATGGGCATCAGAGCGATGGTGACCTTGTCCCAAGCCCCACGCACTTGGTTTGCGGGCGTAGCCTCTACGTGAAGTGAACTTTTCTTGCCCAAGGTTCCGTTGGATATGGTAATAGAAATGTGACGGATTAGGTTGTCGTCCTTTTCGCGGCTCATTACATATGATCTGGGACAGAAACACAGTGCAAAAGAAGAAAAGTGTCCCGAAATAGATGAAAATGTTCAATTTTGGGCTCCAAAAATAGGTGTAGCCGAGCAGGCTTGCTTCCCCCGTCGTAGAGCTCTCGGAGAGATTCCCAACGGTATGCTGTTCGCCGTGTAACTCCTTACGGATCAAAAGTTATGGGCACCGGAGCGACGGAGACCTGGTCCCAAGCCCCACATCCTCCGTTTGCGGGCGAAGCGTCTACGTGAATTGAAGTTGTCTTGCCCAAGGTGCCATGGGATTCGGTGACAGAAATGTGATGGATTAGGTTGTTGTCCTTTTTGCTGCTTACGACGTACGATTCGGGACGGAAAAACAGCGCAAAAGAAGAAAAGTGTCCCGAAACATTTGAAAACATTCAATTTTGGACTCCGAAAACAGGCGCAGCCAAGCAAGCTTGCTGCCCATGACGTAGAGCTCTCGGAGAGCTTTCTAATGGTATGCTGTACGCCACGTAACTCGTTACGGATCAAAAGTTATGGGCATTAGAGCGATGGTGACCTTGTCCCAAGCCCCACACCCTCGGTTTGCGGGCCTAGCCTCTTTGTGCAGCGAAGTTGTCTAGCCCAAGGTTCCATGGGATTCAGTAATAGAAATGTGATGGATTAGGTTGTTGTCCTTTTCGCAGCTCACGACGTACGATCCGGTACGGAAAAACATAGCAAAAGAAGAAAAGTATTCAAAAACTGATGATAATGTTCGATTTTGGGCTCCGTAAATAGGCGTAGCCGAGCATGCTTACTGCCCCTGTCGTAGAGATCTCGGAGAGCTTTCCAATGGTATGCTGTGCACCGCGTAACTCCTTACAGATCAAAATTTATAGGCATCGTAGCGATGGAGACCTGGTCCCAAGGCTCAAGTCCTCGGTTTGCTGGCCCAGCCTCTACGTGAAGCGAAGTTGTCTTGCCCAAGGTGCCGTGGGATTCGGTATTAGAAATGTGATGGATTAGGTTGTCATCCTTTTCGCGGCTCACGACGTACGATCTGGGTCAGAAAAATAGTGCAAAAGAAGGAAAGTGTCCCAAAACTAAAGAAAATGTTCGATTTTGGGCTCCGAAAATAGGCACAGCCAAGCATGCTTGCTGCCCCCGTAGTAGAGGTCTTGGAGAGCTTTCCAACAGTTTGTTGTGCGCCGCGTAACTCCTTACGGATCAAAAGTTATGGACACCGGAGTGATGGAGACCTGGTCCCAAGCCCCACGCCCTCGGTTTGCGGGCCCAGCCTCTACGTGAAGCGAAGTTGTCTTGCCCAAGGTTCTGTGGGATTCGGTAATAGAAATGAGATGGATTAGGTTGTCTTCCTTTTCGCGGCTCACGACGTACGATCCGGTACGGAAAAACAGAGCAAAAGAAGAAAAGTATCCAGAAACTGATGAAAACGTTTGATTTTGGGCTCCTAAAATAGGAGCAGCCGAGCATACTTGCTGGCCCTGTCGTAGAGATCTCAGAGAGCTTTCCAATGGTATGCTATGCACCGCGTAACTCCTTACGGATCAAAAGTTATGGGTATCATAACGATGGAGACCTGGTCCCAAGCCCCACGCCCTCGGTTTGCGAGGCCAGCCTCTACGTGAAGTGAAGTTGTCTTGCTCAAGGTGCCGTGGGATTCGGTAATAGAAATGTGATGGATTAGGTTGTCGTCCATTTTGCGGTTCACGACGTACGATCTGGGACAGAAAAATAGCGCAAAATTAGAAAAGTGTCCCAAAACTGATGAAAATGTTCGATTTTGGGCTTCGAAAATAGGCGCAGCCGAGCATGCTTGCTGCCCCCGTCGTAGAGCTCTCGTAGAGCTCTCCAACGGTATGTTGTGCACTGCATAACTCCATACGGATTAAAAGTTATGGACACCGGAGTGACGGAGACCTGGTCCCATGCCCCACGCCCTCGGTTTGCGGGCCCAGCCTCTACGTGAAGCGAAGTTGTCTTGCCCAAGGTGCTGTGGGATTCGGTAATAGAAATGTGATGGATTAGGTTGTCGTTCTTTTCGCGGATCACGACTTATGATTCGGGAAAGAAAAACAGTGCAAAAGAAGAAAAGTGTCCCGAAACTAATGAAAATGTTCGATTTTGGGCTCCGAAAATAGGCGCAGGAGAGCAAGCTTGCTACCCTCATCGTAGAGCTCTCGGAGAGCTTCCCAACGGTATGTTGTACACCACGTAACTCCTTATGGATCAAAAGTTATTGGCATCAGAGCGATGGTGACCTTGTCCCAAGCCCCTCGCCCTTGGTTTGCGGGCCTAGCCTCTACGTGAAGCGAAGTTGTCTTGCCCAAGGTGCCGTGGTATATCGTAATAGAAATGTGTTGGATTAGGTTGTCGTCCTTTTCGCGGCTCACGACGTACGATCTGGGACGGAAAAACAGCGTAAAACAAGAAAAATGTCCCGAAACTGATGAAAATGTTCGATTTTGGGCTCTTAAAATAGGCTTAGCCGAGCAGGCTTGCTTCCCCCGTCATAGAACTCATGGAGAGATTTCCAACGGTATGTTGTTCGCCGTGTAACTCCTTACGGATCAAAAGTTATGGGCAACGGAGCGACAGAGACCTTGTCCCAAGCCCCACGCCCTCGGTTTGTGGACCCAGCATCTATGTGAAGTGAAGTTGTCTTGCCCAAGGTGTCATGGGATTCGGTAATAGAAATGTGATGGATTAGGTTGTCGTCCTTTTCGCGACACACGACGTACGATCCGGGACGGAAAAATAGCGCAAAAGTAAAAAAGTGTCCCAAAACATATGAAAATGTTTGATTTTGGGCTCCAAAAACAGGCACAGCCGAGCAGCCTTCATGCCCCCGTCGTAGAGCTCTCGGAGAGCTTTCCAACGGTATGTTGTACGCTGCGTAACTCCTTACGGATCAAAAGTTATGGGCATAAGAGCGATGGTGACCTTGTCCCAAGCCCCACGCCCTCGGTTTGCGGGCCTAGCCTCTACATGAAGCGAAGTTGTCTTGCCCAAGGTGCCATGGGATTCAGTAATAGAATTGTGATGGATTAGGCTGTCGTGTTTTTCGCAGCTCACGGCGTACGATCCGGTACGAAAAACAAAGCAAAAGAATAAAAGTATCCCGAAACTGATGAAAACGTTCAGTTTTGGACATCGAAAATAAACGCAGCTGAACAGGCTTGCATCCCCCGTCGTAGAACTCTCAAAGAGATTTCCAACGGTATGTTGTTCGCCATTTAACTCCTTACATATAAAAAGTTATGGGCACCGGAGCGATGGAGACCTGGTCCCAAGCCCCACGCCCTCGGTTTGCTGGTCCAGCGTCTACGTGAAGTGAAGTTGTCTTGCCCAAGGTACCGTGGGATTCGGTAATAGAAATATGATGGATTAGGTTGTCGTTCTTTTCGCGACTCACGACGTACGATCTGGGACGAAAAAACATCGCAAAAGAAGAAAAGTGTCCCAAAACTGATGAAAATATTCGATTCTGGGCTCCGAAAATAGGCGCAGCGGAGCAGGTTTACTGCCCCGTCGTAGAGCTCTTGGAGAGCTTCCCAAAGGTATGTTGTACGCCGCGTAACTCCTTACGAATCAAAAGTTATGGGCATCGGAGCGATGGTGACCTTGTCCTAAGCCCCACGCACTTGGTTTGCGGGCGTAGCCTCTACATGAAGTGTAGTTATCTTGCCCAAGGTGCCATTGGATACGATAATAGAAGTGTGACGGATTAGGTTGTCGTCCTTTTCACGGCTCATGACATACGATCTGGGACAGAAAAACAGCGCAAAAGAAGAAAAGTGCCCCGAAACAGATGAAAATATTCGATTTTGGGCTTCAAAAATTGGCGCAACCGAGTTAGCTTGCTTCTCCCATCGTAGAGCTCTCGGAGAGATTCCTAACGATATGATGTTCGCCGTGTAACTCCTTACGAATCAAAAGTTATGGGCACCGGAGCGACGGAGACCTGGTCCCAAGCCCCACGCACTCGGGTTGCAGGCGAAGCGTCTACGTGAAGTGAAGTTGTCTTGCCCAAGGTGTCGTGGGATTCGGTAATAGAAATGTAATGGATTAGGTTGTCGTCCTTTTCGCGGCTCACGACGTACGATCCGGGGCGAAAAAACAGCGCAAAAGAGTAAAAGTGTCCTGAAACTGATGAAAACGTTCGATTTTGGACTCCGAAAATAGGTGCAGCCCAGTAGACTTGCTGCCCCCATCGTAGAGCTCTCGGAGAGCTCTCCAACAGTATGTTGTACGCCGCGTAACTCCTTACGGATCAAAAGTTTTGGGCATCGGAGCGATGGTGACCTTGTCCCAAGCCTCACGCCCTCGGTTTGTGGGCCTTGCCTCTACGTGAAGCGAAGTTGTCTTGCCCAGGGGGCCATGGGATTCGGTAATAGAAATGTGATGGATTAAGTTGTCGTCCTTTTTGCGGCTCACGACGTACGATCCGGTACGAAAAAACAGAGCAAAAGAAGAAAAGTATCCAGAAACTGATGAAAACGTTCGATTTTGGGCTCCGAAAATAGGGGCAGCCGAGTATGCTTGCTGCCCCCGTCGTAGAGATCTTGGAGAGCTTTCCAATGGTAAGTTGTGCGCCGCGTAACTCCTTACGAATCAAAAGTTATGGGCACCGGAGCGACGGAGACCTGGTCCTAAGCCCCACGCCTTCGGTTTGCGGGCCCAACCTCTACGTGAAGCGAAGTTGCCTTGCCCAAGGTGCTGTGGGATTCGGTAATAGAAATGTGATGGATTAGGTTGTCGTCTTTTTCTCGGCTCACGACGTACGATCCGGGACGAAAAAACTGCGCAAAAGAAGAAAAGTGTCCCGAAACTGAGGAAAACGTTCAATTTTGGACTCCGAAAACAGACGCAGCCAAGCAGACTTGCTGCCACCGACGTAGAGCTCTTGAAGAGCTTTCCAACGGTATGTTGTACGCTACTTAACTCCTTGCGGATCAAAAGTTATGGGCATCGGAGCGATGGTGACCTTGTCCTAAGCCCCACCCCTCGGTTTGCGGGCCTAGCCTCTACGTGAAGCGAAGTTGTCTTGCCCAAGGTGCCATGGGATTCGGTAATAGAAATGTGATGGATTAGATGTTGTCCTTTTCGCAGCTCACGACGTACGATCCGGTACGGAAAAACAGAGCAAAAGGAGAAAAGTATCCAAAAACTAATTAAAACGTTCGATTTTGGGCACCGAAAATAGGCGCAGCCGAGCATGATTGCTGCCCCCGTCGTAGAGATCTCGGAGAGCTTTCCAATGGTATGTTGTGTGCCACGTAACTCCTTACGGATCAAAAGTTATAGGCATCGTAGCGATGGAGACCTGGTCCCACGCCCCACGTCCTCGATTTTCGAGGCCAGCCTCTACGTGAAGCGAAGTTGTCTTGCCCAAGGTGCCGTGGGATTCGGTAATAGAAATGTGATAGATTAGGTTGTCGTCCTTTTCGTGGCTCACGACGTCCGATCTGGGTCGGAACAACATCGCAAAAAAAAAGTGTCCCAAAACTGATGAAAATCTTCAATTTTGGGCTCCGAAAATAGGCGCAGTCGAGCATGCTTGCTGCCTCCGTAGTAGAGCTCTCGGAGAGCTTTCCAACGGTTTGTTGTGCGCTGCATAACTCCTTACGGATCAAAAGTTATGGACACCGGAGTGACAGAGACCTGGTTCCAAGCCCCACGCCCTCGGTTTGCGGGCCCAGCCTCTATGTGAAGCGAAGTTGTCTTGCCCAAGGTGCCGTGGGATTCGGTAATAGAAATGTAATGGATTAGGTTGTCGTCCTTTTTGCTGCTCATGACGCACGATCTGGGACGGAAAAACAGCGTAAAAGAAGAAAAGTGTCCCGAACTAATGAAAATGTTCGATTCTGGGATCCAAAAATAGGCACAGCCGAGCATGCTTGCTGCCCCGTCGTAGAGGTCTAGGAGAGCTTTCCAACGGTATGTTGTGCGCCGCATAACTCCTTGCGTATCAAAAGTTATGGACACCGGAGTAATAGAAACCTGGTCCTAAGCTCCACGCCCTCAGTTTGCGGGCCCAGGCTCAACGTGAAGCGAAGTTGTCTTGCCCAAGGTGCCATAGGATTCGGTAATAGAAATGTGATGGATTAGGTTGTCGTTCTTTTCGCGGCTCACGACTTAGGATTCGGGACGGAAAAACAGCGCAAAAAAAGAAAATGTCCCGAAACTGATAAAAATGTTCGATTTTGGGCTCCGAAAACAGGCGCAGCAGAGCAGGCTTGCTGCCCCAGTTGTAGAGCTCTCGGAGAGCTTACCAACGGTATGCTGTACGCCGCGTAACTCCTTACGGATCAAAAGTTATGGGCATTGGAGCGATGGTGACCTTGTCCCAAGCCCCACGCCCTCGGTTTGCGGGCCTAGCCTCTACGTGAAGCGAAGTTGTCTTTGCGAGGCCCGACCCCGATTTGCGTGCGAAACCTAGCTTCGTGTGCCCTAACCTAGATTTACGTGCCATGACCTTTTAAGAATTTTGTTCATTATTTGTGCCATGCATTGAATTACGTGCATTCATCTAGGGTTGCGTGCATTTACTTGAAAAATGTGCATTTGTCTCGTAGTTCATGTCCTACCTCGTAGTGCGTGCCCTAGACCTAGAAAAGCGTGTCTTCACGCTAATCAAGAAAGCATCTTTCACGGAGCACTAGAATATTAAACAATCCTACAAAATCCACTGTCAATATAATAATCCTAATTCAACTCACTAGAAGACGAAATAGCACCAAACACTAAACATTCTTCATTCTTTATTCCTTATTCTTTTTGCACTTTCAAGACACAATTAATTAATGATCAAAGTTGACAAAAAATTAAGATTAGAAGCTAGCATTGGCCGACCATACCATGGTGTTTGCACACGGTTTGAATAATTGCACAATTAAATATGCATGCTAGACAAACTATGACACCAAAATGCATAAAAAATGATCAAAACCACCTCAAATCTCTCTCTTGCTCGACCAAAAACCCATAGCCCATGCTAGCATTTCAAATTCCACCTTGAAGACACAAAAAAAATCAGTTTTGGAAGCCCAAGGCCGACCAAAGCTTGGATGAGTGCAAAAGAGTTTTATTCTTGTCATTTCTTCATTTCTCTTTCACTCTTTCTCTCTCCCCTCTCATTTTCCTCTCTCATTCTCGGCCTTGGCTGAGTTCTTCATCTTCTTAGCTTCTCTTCTTCACACCATAGCTAAGCATAGCAAGCTACAAGCAAAGAACCACAACCGAGTTAGCTAAGGAGTAGAAATCATACTTGCATGTGCTTTGGAGTCTTCTATTCGGCCTAGGAAAAATAGAGAAAAACTAGTGGAGATTTCGGCTAAGCAAGGGAAAGGAGAAGACTTGAGCTTCAACAAGGTTTTTGAACATCTTGTGGTTGATTGCTAAGGTGAGGGTTAAAACCTTTTGAAAACTCTTCAAAAATTCACATGCATGCTCATAAATGTGTGTATTTGCTTCTGTACTTGAGCTATATGGTCGTTCATAAGCTTAAACAACCATGCATGGCAAGATCTTGGCTTGAAAATGATACTAGGTGAAGTCGAAATTGTTGACAGCTCTCTGACCAGTCTGTTCGAGGTAAGTTTAGCTAGGCAAATGGTGTTGAAAATGCTTGAAAATTGGTAGGTGAATATTTTGGACAGTTTTGAACATTTTTCCCAGAAACAGGCCGAAGCCAATTTTGACTCTAAGGTCCTAAAACTGGCATATTATTAAAATGTGACCAAATCTGGAAATCTGGAGAAATGAAGCAGGTTTTGGCAGATGCACTGACCTTGTGGAACGAACCATATTTGACTTAGTAAATGTTGTCCAAAATGCATGAAATTTTGTGTGCTGCTATATTTTTCAGTTCTGGACAATTTTGTCAGAAATGGACCAAAGATAAAACTGACCCTAAGGACCTCAAAAACGTCAATTTTCGAAAAGTGTGCAAATCTGGACAGTTTTGTGCTACCTCACTGTTTCGGCTATAACTAATGATTCTGAACTCCAATTGATGCAAGGTTTGTTTCTGATTTTAGTTAACTTCTTAAGCTTTAATTTAACATCTTATTCTCTGAATTTGGAGATTGTTTGTTTATCCTATTGATTGTGGGAAAACAGCCTATTGCAGTAAAGGTTTCATTTAGCTACGTGCTTGGAAAATTGTTGTAACCTCTCTTGTGGTTCTAATTGTGTGGAAATGTGGTGTTGGGATGTTATGAGGACTGTTTTGAGTACTTGAGGATGCTTGAATTGAATGATGCATGACTTGAGAATGATTTTGAGTTGACTTAGGGTTTTAATCACACGATTAAGCATGAAATGGAAACCCTAATGACTAGGTAGTTTTGCTAAGTGTTGATCTTTTGGTTATTGTGTGGAAATTATATGCTTAGTGGGCTGCCCGTAAATGTTTTATAACTTCAAATGTGAATTTGACCATGGCATGTTGTCAAATAAGCTTTTCTTGCTACCGAACCCATGTTAATTTCATTGCATGTTGAATAATCTTATCACTTGATCACGTGGACTTCTTAATGAGTTATATGGCCTGTTTTACATGTGTTACATGGCTGCCCATTTAATTTTCATATAACTCTATATGCCTTTCAAGTGAAATTTCCTGTCTTATCGTGCCCTGCTTGTTTACCTGTCAATGTGCAATCTTATGACTGTCCGGAGGCAACCTACTTTGTTGTCCTCCTACTGTGATATATTACCTGTCATGAATGTGCATTGCATACAAGGTTGCAACCTTTCCTATTGGCATGGTAGCGATCACGCACACCGGGCGGCATAGGGCTTGTCGGTGCACCCTTGACTACCATGGTCCCATTCCCTCTCTCGCTTGGGGGCTAGACTTCCTCGGAGAGTTGGGTCGTAGGATTTCGGGGTACATCTGGAGTACACCCACCTGGTGTGTTTGGGAAATGATTAAAGGCGGCCGCAACAACTGATCCTGGAACTGATCTGAGAGCAAAAGCTCACTGTATCCTTTTTACTATGTGTATAAGTACTCTCGCTTGGTTCCTAGAGAACCTCGGGGAGGAAAGACCGGTATTCCTGTTTCTGTACTTGTATTTCTGTTGTATTCATGTTTGAGAAAGGGATTTTCATAAGTTTAACCGGAAAAATGAGTTTCAAAACTTATTTCTCGTTCCCCCTCGCTGAGTTCATAAGGACTCACCCTCTTTTATCATCTCAGGTGAAGAAGAACAGGTACAGGAACCCGAGGACAATGTGCCTAATGATGAACCCCTGGAGTGATTGCCTGTCATTGTTGTTTTGCTTGAACGTGACTACTTGTGTACTTTGTGCTGTAATTTGGGGTCTAATTTTGGTTTGTACTTATATTAAGTAGACTGATGCTAGACATAACACTACTGTGATCGTTTTGCTTTTATCACCGATAGTATCTATCTTAGGTTATGACGCTTTAGTTAAGATCTAAGTAAATGAACTTATCCAATCTTAACAGGTACTTGCTATTAAGCTAAGATCAACAGGTATATTTGTAACGAGGACAAATAAACAAACGAGACATAGTTTCATGCTAGGCTATAAATCAAACAGGACGTCGAAATAACCAATAGGCAATTCAATTGATGGTAAACTAGTAATCTTAGTTGGAAATGAGTTTGAGATGGTAAATTTTGAGGCGTTTAGAGAATTAGGTTAAACCAAAGGGCCAATTACAGCCGTTATGCTGCCGATTTTCCGTGAAAACTTTGGAGTTTAGACTAAATCATTAGGTGTTAATCTTCATAAACAGCTAAGTACATGATATTACTTGAATGTTAGTTCACACCCTAGTCTAACCTTATAGGCCGGGTTGGGGGCGTGACAGTCTTGCCCAAGGTGCCGTAGGATATGGTAATAGAAATTTGATGGATTAGGTTGTTGTCCTTTTCGCGGCTCACGACGTACGATCTGGGACGAAAAAACAGCGCAAAAGAAGAAAAGTGTCCCAAAACTGATGAAAATGTTCGATTTTGGGCTCCGAAAATAGGCGCAACCGAGCAGGCTTGCTTCCCCCGTCGTAGAACTCTTGGGGAGATTTCCAATGATATGTTGTTCGCCGTGTAACTCCTTATGGATCACAAGTTATGGGCACCAGAGCGACGGAGACCTGGTCTCAAGCCCCACGCCCTCGGTTAATGGGCCCAGCGTCTACGTGAAGTGAAGTTGTCTTGCCCAAGGTGTCGTGGGATTCGGTAATAGAAATGTGATGGATTAGGTTGTCGTCCTTTTCGCGGCTCACGACGTACGATTCGGGACGAAAAAATAGAACAAAATTAGAAAAGTGTCCCGAAATTGATGAAAATGTTCGATTTTGGGCTCTGAAAACAGGCGCAGCCAGGCAGGCTTAATGCCCCCTCGTAGAGCTCTCGGAGAGCTTTCCAACGGTATGTTGTACGCCGCATAACTCCTTACGGATAAAAAGTTATGGGCATCGAAGCGATGGTGACCTTGTCCCAAGCCCCACGCCCTCGGTTTGCGGGCCTAGCCTCTACGTGAAGCGAAGTTGTCTTGCCCAAGGTGCCATGGGATTCAGTAATAGAAATGTGATAGATTAGGTTGTCGTCCTTTTCACGATTCACGACGTACGATCCGGTACGGAAAAATAAAGCAAAAGAAGAAAAGTATCCCGAAACTGAAGAAAACATTCGTTTTGGGCTTCGAAAATAAACGTTGCCGAGCAAGCTTGCTTGCCCCATCGTAGAGCTCTCGGAGAGATTTCCAACGGTATGCTGTTCGCCGTTTAACTCCTTACGGATAAAAAGTTATGGGCACCGGAGCGATGGAGACCTGGTCCCCAGCCCCACGCCCTCGGTTTACGGGCCCAGTGTCTACTTGAAGTGAATTTGTCTTGCCCAAGGTGCCGTGGGATTCGGTAATAGAAATATGATGGATTAGGTTGTCTTCCTTTTCGCGGCTCACGACGTACGATCTGGGACAATAAAACAGCGCAAAAGAAGAAAAGTGTCCCGAAACTGTTGAAAATGTTCTATTCTGAGCTCCAAAAATAGGCGCAGCCGACCATGCTTGCTGCCCCCGTCGTAGAGCTCTAGGAGAGCTTTCCAACGGTATGTTATGCGCCGCGTAACTCCTTACGTATCAAAAGTTATGGACACCGGAGTGGCGGGGACCTGGTCCCAAGCCCCACGCCCTCAGTTTGCGGGCCCAGCCTCTACGTGAAGCGAAGTTGTCTTGCCCAAGGTGCCATGGGATTCGGTAATAGAAATGTGATGGATTAGGTTTTCGTTCTTTTCGCGGCTCATGACGTAGGATCCGGGATGGAAAAAAATCGCAAAAGAAGAAAAGTGTCCCGAAACTGATGAAAACATTTGATTTTGGGCTCCAAAAATAGGAGCAGCAAAGCAGGCTTGCTGCCCCCGTCGTAGAGCTCTCGAAGAGCTTTCCAACGGTATGCTGTACGCCGCGTAACTCCTTACGGATCAAAAGTTATGGGCATCGGAGCGATGGTGACCTTGTCCCAAGCCTCACGCACTCGGTTTGTAGGGTGTAGCCTCTACGTGAAGCGAAGTTGTCTTGCCCAAGGTGCCGTGGGATATAGTAATAGAAATGTGATGGATTAGGTTGTCATCCTTTTCGCGGCTCATGACATACGATCTGGGATGGAAAAACAGCGCAAAAGAAGAAAAGTGTCACGAAACTGATGAAAATGCTCAATTTTGGGCTCCAAAAATAGGCGCAGCCGAGCAGGCTTGCTTCCCCCGTCGTAGAACTCTCGGAGAGATTACCAACGGTATGCTATTCGCAGTGTAACTCATTACGGATCAAAAGTTATGGGCACCGGAGCGACGGAGACCTGGTCCTAAGCCCCACGCCCTCGATTTGTGGGCAAAGCGTCTACTTGAAGTAAAGTTGTCTTGCCCAAGGTGTCGTGGGATTTGGTAATAGAAATGTGATGGATTAGGTTGTCGTCCTTTTCGTGGCTCACGACGTACGATCCGGGACGAAAAAACAGCGCAAAAGAAGAAAAGTGTCCCAAAACTGATGAAAACATTCAATTTTGGACTCCAAAAATAGGCACAGCCGTGCAGGCTTGCTGCCCCTGTCGTAGAGCTCTCAGAGAGCTTTCCAACGGTATGTCGTACACCGCGTAACTCTTTACGGATCAAAATTTATGGGCATCGGAGAGATGGTGACCTTGTTCCAAGCCCCACGCCCTCAGTTTGTGGGCCTAGCCTCTACGTGAAGCGAAGTTGTCTTGCCCAAGGTGCCGTGGGATTCGGTAATAGAAATGTGATGGATTAGGTTGTCGTCCTTTTCGCGGCTCACGACGTACGATCCGGTATGGAAAAACAGAGCAAAAGAAGAAAAGTATCCAGAAACTGATGAAAACGTTGGATTTTGGGCTTCGAAAATAGGCGCAGCCAGCATGTTTACTGCCCCCATCGTAGAGATCTCGGAGAGCTTTCCAATGGTTTGCTATACGCCGCGTAACTCCTTACGGATCAAAAGTTATGGGCATCGTAGCGATGAAGACCTGGTCCCAAGCCCCACGCCCTCGGTTTGCGGGGCCAGCCTCTACGTGAAGCGAAGTTGTCTTGCCCAAGGTGCCGTGGGATTCAGTAATAGAAATGTGATGGATTAGGTTGTCGTCCTTTTTGCGGTTCACGACGTACGATCTGGGATGAAAAAATAGCGCAAAAGAAGAAAAGTGTCCCAAAACTGATGAAAATGTTCGATTTTGGGCTCTGAAAATAGGCGCAGCCGAGCATGCTTGTTGCCCCCGTCGTAGAACTCTAGGAGAGCTTCCCAAAGGTATGTTGTGCGCCACATAACTCCTCACGTATCAAAAGTTATAGACACCGGAGTGACGGAGACCTGGTCTTAAGCCCCACGCCCTCGGTTTGCGGGCCCAGCCTCTAGGTGAAGCGAAGTTGTCTTGCCCAAGGTGCCATAGAATTCGATAATAGAAATGTGATGGATTAGGTTGTCGTTCTTTTCGCGGCTCATGACGTACGATCTGGGACGGAAAAACAGCTCAAAAGAAGAAAAAAGTCCCGAAACGGATGAAAACATTCGATTTTGGGCTCCGAAAACAGGCGCAGCAAAGCAAGCTTGCTGCCCCCGTCGTAGAGCTCTCGGAGAGCTTCCCAACGGTATGTTGTACGCCGCGTACCTCCTTATGGATCAAAAGTTATGGGCATCGGAGCGATGGTGACCTTGTCCCAAGCCCCACGCACTCGGTTTGCGGGCGTAGCCTCTACGTGAAGCGAAGTTGTCTTGCCCAAGGTGCCATGGGATACGGTAATAGAAATGTGATGGATTAGGTTGTCGTCCTTTTCGCGGCTCATGACGTACGATCTGGGACGGAAAAACAGCGCCAAAGAAGAAAAGTGTCACAAAACTGATAAAAATGTTCGATTTTGGGCTCCTAAAATAGGCGCAGCTGAGAAAGCTTGCTTCCCCCGTCGTAGAGCTCTCGGAGAGATTCCCAATGGTATACTATTCGTAGTGTAACTCCCTACGAATCAAAAGTTATGGGCACCGGAGCGACGGAGACCTGATCCTAAGCCCCACGCCCTCGGTTTGCGGGCAAAGCATCTACGTGAAGTGAAGTTGTCTTGCCTAAGGTGTCGTCGGATTCGGTAATAGAAATGTGATGGATTAGGTTGTCGTACTTTTCGTGGCTCACAACGTACGATCCGGGACGGAAAAACAGCGCAAAAGAAGAAATGTGTCCCGAAACTGAAGAAAATGTTCAATTTTGGAATCCAAAAACAGGCGCAGCTGAGTAGGCTTGCTTCCCCTGTCGTAGAGCTCTCAGAGAGCTTTCCAACAGTATGCTGTACACCGCGTAACTCCTTGTGGATCAAAAGTTATGGGCATCGGAGCGATGGTGACTTTGTCCCAAGCCACACGCCCTCGGTTTGCGGGCCTAGCCTCTACATGAAGCGAAGTTGTCTTGCCCAAGGTGCTGTGGGATTCGGTAATAAAAATGTGATGGATTAGGTTATCGTCCTTTTTGCGGCTCACGACGTACGATCCGGTACGGAAAAATAGAGCAAAAGAAGAAAAGTATCCAGAAACTGATTAAAATGTTTGATTTTGGACTCCGAAAATAGGTGCAGCAAAGCATGCTTGCTGCCCCCGTCGTAGAGATATCAAAGAGCTTTCCAATGGTATGTTGTACGCCGCGTAACTCCTTACGGATCAAAAGTTATGGGCATCGTAGCGATGGAGGCCTGGTCCCAAGCCCCACGCCCTCGGTTTGCGGGGCCAGCCTCTACGTGAAGCGAAGTTGTCTTGGCCAAGGTGCCGTGGCATTCATTAATAGAAATGTGATGGATTAGGTTGTCGTCCTTTCCGCGGTTCACGACGTACGATCTAGGATGGAAAAACAGCGCAAAAGAAGAAAAGCGTCCCAAAACTGATGAAAATTTTTGATTTTGGGCTCTGAAAATGGGCGCAACCGAGCATGCTTGCTGCCCCCATCGTAGAGCTCTCGGAGAGCTTGCCAACGGTATGTTGTGCGCCGCGTAACTCTTTACAGATCAAAAGTTATGGACACCGGAGTGACGGAGACCTGGTCCCAAGCCCCACGCCCTCGGTTCTGGCCCAGCCTCTATGTGAAGCAAAGTTGTCTTGCCCAAGGTGTTATGGGATTCGGTAATAGAAATGTGATGGATTAGGTTGTCGTCCTTTTCGCGGCTCATGACGTACGATCTGGGACGGAAAAACAATGCAAAAGAAGAAAAATGTCCCGAAACTGATGAAAATGTTCGATTCTGGGCTCTGAAAATAGGCGCAACCGAGCATGCTTGCTGCCCCCGTCGTAGAGCTCTAGGAGAGCTTCCCAACGGTATGTTGTGCACCGCATAACTCCTTATGTATCAAAAGTTATGGACACCAGAGTGATGGAGACTTGGTCTTAAGCCCCACGCCCTCGGTTTGCGGGCCCAGCCTCTACGTGAAGCGAAGTTGTCTTGCTCAAAGAGCCATGGGATTCGGTAATAGAAATGTGATGGATTAGGTTGTCGTTCTTTTCGCAGTTCACGACTTAGGATTCGGGACGGAAAAATAGCGCAAAAGAAGAAAAGTGTCCCGAAACTGATGAAAACGTTTAATTTTGGGCATCGAAAATAGGCGCAGCAGAGCAAGCTTGCTGCCGTCATCGTAGAGCTCTCGGAGAGCTTCCCAACGGTATGCTGTACGCCGTGTAACTCCTTACGGATCAAAAGTTATGGGCATCAGAGCAATGGAGACCTGGTCCTAAGCCCCACGCCCTCGGTTTGTGGGCCTAGCCTCTATGTGAAGCGAAGTTGTCTTGCCCAAGGTACCGTGGGATACGGTAATAGAAATGTGTTGGATTAGGTTATCGTCCTTTTCGCGGCTCACGACGTACGATCTGGGATGGAAAAACAGCGCAAAAGAAGAAAAGTGTCCCAAAACTGATGAAAATGTTCAATTTTGGGCTCTGAAAATGGGCGCAACCGAGTATGCTTGCTGCCCCGGTCGTAGAGCTCTCGGAGAGCTTGCCAACGGTATATTGTGCGCCGCGTAACTCCTTACAGATCAAAAGTTATGCACACCGGAGTGACGGAGACCTGGTCCCAAGCCCCACGCCCTCGGTTCTGGACAAGCCTCTACGTGAAGCGAAGTTGTCTTGCCCAAGGTGCTGTGGGATTCAGCAATAGAAATGTGATAGATTAGGTTGTCGTCCTTTTCGCGGCTCATAACGTACGATCTGGGATGGAAAAACAGTGCAAAAGAAGAAAAGTGTCCCAAAATTGATGAAAATGTTCGATTCTGGGCTTCGAAAGTAGGCGCAGCCGAGCATGCTTACTACCCCCGTCGTAGAGCTCTAGGAAAGCTTCCCAACGGTATGTTGTGCACCGCATAACTCCTTACGTATCAAAAGTTATGGACACCGGAGTGACGGAGACCTGGTCTTAATCCCCACGCCCTCGGTTTGCGGGCCCAGCCTCTACGTGAAGCGAAGTTGCCTTGCTCAAGGTGCCATGGGATTTGGTAATAGAAATGTGATGGATTAGGTTGTCGTTCTTTTCGCAGTTCACGACTTAGGATTCGGGACGGAAAAACAGCGCAAAAGAAGAAAAATGTCCCGAAACTGATGAAAACGTTTGATTTTGGGCTCCGAAAATAGGCGCAGTAGAGCAAGCTTGCTGCCCTCGTCGTAGAGCTCTTGGAGAGCTTCCCAACGGTATGCTGTACACCGCGTAACTCCTTACGGATCAAAAGTTATGGGCATCGGAGCGATGGTGACCTTGTCCCAAGCCCCACGCCCTCGGTTTGCGGGCCTAGCCTCTATGTGAAGCGAAGTTGCCTTGCCCAAGGTGTCGTGGGATACGGTAATAGAAATGTGTTTGATTAGGTTGTCGTCCTTTTCGCTGCTCATGACGTACGATCTGGGATGGAAAAACAGTGCAAAAGAAGAAAAGTGTCCCAAAACTGATGAAAATGTTCCATTTTGGGCTCTGAAAATAGGCACAGCCGAGCAGGCTTGCTTCCCCCATCGTAGAACTCTTGGAGAGTTTTCCAACGGTATGCTGTTCGCCGTGTAACTCCTTATAGATAAAAAGTTATAGGCACCGAAGCGACAGTGACCTGGTCCTAAGCCCCACACCCTCGGTTTGCGGCCCCAGCGTCTACATGAAGTGAAGTTGTGTTGCCCAAGGTGCCATGGGATTCGGTAATAGAAATGTGATAGATTAGGTTGTCGTCCTTTTCGCGGCTCACGACGTACGATCCGGGACGGAAAAACAGCGCAAAAGTAGAAAAGTGTCTCGAAACTCATGAAAACGTTTGATTTTGGGCTCCGAAAATAGGCCCAGCCTAGCAGGCTTGCTGCCCCCTCGTAGAGCTCTCAGAGAGCTTTCCAACGGTATGCTGTACGCTGCGTAACTCCTTACGGATCAAAAGTTATGGGCATTGGAGCGATAGTGACCTTGTCCCTAGCCCCACGCCCTTGGTTTGCGGGCCTAGCCTCTACTTTAAACGAAGTTGTCTTGCCCAAGGTGCCATGGGATTCGGTAATAGAAATGAGATGGATTAGGTTGTCGTCCTTTTTGCGGCTCACGACGTACGATCTGGTACGGAAAAACAAAGCAAAAGAAGAAAGGTATCCCGAAACTGATGAAAACATTCGGTTTTAGACTCCGAAAATAAACGCAGTCGAGCAGGCTTGCTTCCCCCATCGTAGAGCTCTCGGAGAGATTTCTGACGATATGCTGTTCGCCGTTTAACTCCTTACAGATAAAAAGTTATGGGCACCGAAGCGATGGAGACCTGGTCTCAAGCCCCAAGCCCTCGGTTTGCGGGCCCAGCGTCTACGTGAAGTGAAGTTGTCTTGCCCAAGGTGCCGTTGATTCGGTAATAAAAATATGATGGATTAGGTTGTCTTCCTTTTCGTGGCTCACGACGTACGATCTAGGACGGAAAAACATCGCAAAAGAAGAAAAGTGTCCCGAAACTGATGAAAATGTTCGATTCTGGGCTCCAAAAATAGGCGCAGCCAAGTATGCTTGTTGCCCCCGTCGTAGAGCTCTAGGAGAGCTTTCCAACGGTATGTTGTGCGCCGCGTAACTCCTTACGTATCAAAAGTTATGGACACCGAAGTGACGGAGACCTGGTCCTAAGTCCCACGCCCTCGGTTTACGGGCCCAGCCTCTACATGAAGCGAAATTGTCTTGCCCAAGGTGCCATGGGATTCGGTAATAGAAATGTGATGGATTAAGTTGTCGTTCTTTTCACGGTTCACGACGTAGGATCTGGGACGGAAAAAAGCACAAAAGAAGAAAAGTGTTCTGAAACTGATAAAAACGTTCGATTTTGGGCTCCAAAAAAGGCACAGCAAAGCAGGCTTGCTGCCCCCGTCGTAGAGCTCTCGGAGAACTTCCCAATGGTATGCTGTACGCCGCGTAACTCTTTACGGATCAAAAGTTATGGGCATCAGAGCGATGGTGACCTTGTCCCAAGCCCCACGCACTTGGTTTGCGGGCGTAGCCTCTACGTGAAGTGAAGTTGTCTTGCCCAAGGTGCCATTGGATACGGTAATAGAAATGTGATGGATTAGGTTGTCGTCCTTTTCGCTGCTCATGGCGTACGATCTGGGACGGAAAAACAGCGCAAAAGAAGAAAAGTGTCCCGAAACTAATGAAAATGTTCGATTTTGGGCTCCGAAAATAGGCGCAGCTGTCACGCCCCAACCCGACCTATAAATGTTAGACTAGGGTGTGATCTAATCATTCAAGTCATATCACGTACTTAATCGTTCAAGAGGGTTTAACACTTAACGTTTTAACCTAAACTCCACAATTTTCCGAAAAACTGGCAATATAACTGCTGTAATTGGGCTCTTTAGTTTGATCTAATTCTCTAAACGCCTCAAAATTTCCAATCTCAGTTTCATTTCCAACTAAGATTACTATTTATAACCAATCGAAATGCCTACCAGTTATCTCGAAGTCTCGTTTGATTAATAACCTAGCATGATACTATGTCTCATTTGTTTGTTTGTCCTCGTTACAAAGTACATGTTCATCTTAGCTTAACAATGAGTACTTGCTTAAGATTGGATAGGTTCATTTTACTTAGTCCTTACCTGATACTTCATAATCCTATGATAGATACTAACCAATAACGATAGCAAAAATGACCATAGTAGTGTCTATCTAGTTATTATCAGTACAAGCCAAAATTAGACCCCAAATTACAACGGGGGTCTTTTACATTACAACAACAAATATCATAAGAAATGAAATAGTCTTCAAGCAACATATTGTTCACAAAATGGCCATAGTCAAGCAAGGCACGTAGGGCAAGCAATCATTCCAAGGAATCATCATTAGGCACGTCGTCCTCGGGTGCCTGTTCTTGGTCTTCTTCACCTGAGATGATAAAAGAGGGTGAGTCCTTATGAACTCAGCGAGGGGGGACGAGAAATAAGTTTTGAAACTCATTTTCCGGTTCAACTTATGAAAACCCTTTTGCAAGCATGAATATATCACAAGTAAGTACATAACGTAATGTAAAAGTAAAGGAGCACAATTACCCGTCTTTCCTCCCCGAGGTCCTCTAGGAACCAAGCGATAGTACTTATACACATAGTGAAAAGGATACGGTGAGCTTTTGCTCTCAGTTCAATTCCAGTATCAGTTGTTGCGGCCGACTTCAATTCATCCCCTTATCACGCGAAATGGGTGTACTCCAGATGTACCCCGAAATCCTACGACCCAACTCTCCGAGGAAGTCTAGCCCTCAAGCGAGAGAGGGAATTGGACAATGGTAGTCACGGTTGCACCGGCAAGCCCGATACCGCCCGGTGTGCGTGAACGCTACCACGCCAAAATGAAAGGTTTCAACCTTGTATGCAATGCACATTTATGACATTTAATATATCACATTTGGAGAACAACAAAGTAGGTTGCCTCCGAGCAGTCATAAGATTGCACATTGATAAGTAAACAAGCGAGGCACGATATGACAGGCAATTTCACTTGAAAAGTACATGGAGTTATATGAATATTAAACGGGCAGCCATGTAACGCATGTAAATCAAGTCATATAACTCATTTCGAAGTTCACGTAATCAAATAATAAGATTATTCATCATGCAACGACATCTACGTGGGACCGGGTGCAAGAAAGGCCTACTTATCAACATGTAATCATCGAAATCATATTTAGGGCTACAAGGGCAACTACGGGAAGCCTACCAAACACATAATCAAACACAATATCCATAGGATCAACACTTAGCGAGTTTACCTAGTTACTAGGGTTTCAATTCGTGCTTACCCGTGCGATTAAGCCCCAAGTCATCTCATAATTATGCTCAAGCCATGTATTGATTAAGTTAAACACCCTCAAGCAATCAAAACAGTCCACACAACATCCAAATGCCACAATCCCAAGCACTTAATACAACAAGAGAAGCTACAATAATTTTTCTAAGCATATCAATAGGTGAAACCCTCACTGCAATTGACTGTGTTTTCACAATCATTGAGACAAGAAAAAAAACTCCAATTCCAGTGAACAAGATGTAAAATTAAATCTTAAGGAGTGAACTAAATTCAGAAACAAATCTCGCATCATTTGGAGTTCGGGTTCCAGAGTTATAGCCAAAATGGTGAGACTACACAAAACTGTCCAGATTTGCACACATTTCAATACTTGTCATTTTTTAGGGCCTTAGGTTCAGATTTAGCCTTAGTCCATTTCTGACAAAAATGTCCAGAACTGAAAATCTAGCAGCACACCAAATTTCATGCATTTTGGATATCATTTACTAAGTCAAAATTGGTTCGTTCTACAAGGTCAGTGAATCTGCCAAAACCTGCTCCATTTTTCCAGACTTTCCAGATTTTGACACATTTTGATATTTTGCCATTTTGAGGACCTTAGAGTCAAAATTAGCTTTGGCCTATTTCTGTACAAAATTCTCAGAACTGGAAAAACTAGTTACCTACCAATGTTCATGCATTTTCAACATCTTTTACCTGGTCAAAATCACCTCGCACCAACAAGGCAGAAGGCAGTTACATACCCGATTTCATCTATCATCACATTCTAGCCAAAAATCTTGCCATGCATGTTTACAAAAACTCATGAACACACATATATCACAAGTACAGAAGTAAAGATAGACATTTACGGGCATGCATGTGGTTTTTGAAAGATTTTCAAGAAGTTTTAGCCCTCACCTTAGCAAGACAACAAAGATGATGCACAAACTCTTGGTGAAGCACAATGTTGATCTTTTCCTTGCTTAGCCGAGAGACCACTCGATTTCCTCTAATTTCCTAGCTTAGTAACCAAGTTCTTAGTAGGTGCATGTGGTTAGAACAAGAAGAAAACGAAATGGGAGCTAACAAACTCACCTAAGCCAAAATGGATGTGCTAAAGGCTTGCATGTGTGCTTCTTTGCTCCTAGTTTTGCTTGGTCGAGATCCTAAGCTTCTTGCATGTCTTGATGAACCATTGAGTGATGAAGTTAAGCTATGGAGTGTAGAAACTCAGCCAAGGCCGAGAGAGAGAGAGAAGAATGAGAGGGAGAGAGAAGAAATGAGAGAAAGAAAGAAGAATGAAAGAAAAATGAAAAGCCTTGAAGAGATTGATGCATATGTCTGCCTAGGGCCTTGCAAATTCAGATTTTGTGTCTTCAAGAAGCATCATTTGAAGTGTCTAGCATGGGCAAGGAGCTTGTGTCGAGTTTTGGAGCTTTGAGGAGGGTTTTGAGCTAATTTTTTTATTGCTTTGTGTCATAGAATGTTTAGGAATAGAATTTGAAATTAAAATGCATGGACAATGGCTCCTAGTGGTCGGCCAAGGGTGTGTTAAAATCTGAATTTTTGTCTTGGTTGAGCAATAATTAATTGTGTGTTTGGGATATGCAAGAATAAAGAATAAAGAATGTCTAGCTTTTTGTGAGATTTTATCTTCTAGTGGGTTGAATTAGCAATTTAATATTAGTTAGTGGGATTTGTAGGATTAACTAATGATCTAGTGCTTCGTGTAAGATGCTTTCTTGATTAACGTGTGGGCACACTTTCCTAGGTTTAGGGCACGCGCTATGAGGCAAGGCACGAACTACGAGACGAATACAAGTTTTCCAAGTAAATGCACGTAACCCTAAATGAATGCACGTAATTCAATGCAAGGCACACAAAACGAAACACAATTCTTAAACCTAGGTCAAGGCACACAAATCTAAGTTAGGGCACACGAAACGAGGTATCACTTACAAATCGAGGTCGGGCCTCACAACAGCCGAGCAAGCTTGCTTCCCTCGTCGTAGAGCTCTCGGAAAGATTCCCAACGGTATGCTGCTCGCCGTGTAACTCCTTACGGATCAAAAGTTATGGGCACCGGAGCGACAGAGACCTGGTCCCAAGCCCCACGCCCTCGGTTTGCGGGGGAAGTGTCTACGTGAAGTGAAGTTGTCTTGCCCAAGGTGTCGTAGGATTCGGTAATAGAAATGTGATGGATTAGATTGTCGTCCTTTTCGCGGCTCACGGCGTACGATCCGGGACGGAAAAACAGTGCAAAAGTATAAAAGTGTCCCGAAACTGATGAAAATGTTCGATTTTGGACTCCGAAAACAAGCGCAGCCGAGCAGGCTTGCTGCCTCCATCGTAGAGCTCTCAGAGAGCTTTCCAACGGTATGCTGTACGCCGCGTAACTCCTTACGGATAGGAAAGTGTGCCCTCACGCTAATCAAGAAAGCATCTTACACGAAGCACTAGATCATTAATTAATCCTACAAACTCCACTAACTAATATTAAAATGCTAAGTCAATGCACTAGAAAACGAAATTGCACCAAAAGCTAGACATTCTTATTCTTTATTCTTTATTTTTTTGCATATTCCAAGCACTCAATTAAATAATGCTCAAACAAGACAAAAATTCATATTTGAACACATGCTTGGCTGACCACATGGAGTCTTTGTGCATGCATTTCAATTTCAAAATCTATACCTAGACATTCTATGACATATTATGACACAAAGCAATAAAAAAATGGCTCAAAAACCCTCCCCAATGCACCAAATCTCGACCCATTCCCTTGCCCATGCTAGGATGATTCAAACATGCTCCTTGAAGACACAAAATTCTGAAATTCCAAGGCCCTAGGCCGACACAAGCATCAACCTATCAAGCTTTTCATTCTTTCTTTCATTTCTCTCTTTCTCTCATTCTTTCTCTCAATTCTTCTCTCTCTCTCTCGGCCCTAGCTGAAGTTCTACTCTCCATAGCTTAAGTTCATCATCCAAAGGTTCTTCAAGACATGCAAGTTACTTAGGAGCTCGACCAAGCAAAGCTAGGAGCAAAGAAACACACATGCAAGCCTTTAGCACATTCATTTCGGCTTAGGTGAGTTTGTTAGCTTCCATTTCATTTTATTTTGTTCTAGCCACTTGCACATACTAAGAACATGGTTACTAAGCTAGGAAATTAGATAAAATCAAGTGGTCTCTCGGCTAAGGAAGGAAAAAGGGTCGACATTGTGCTTCATCAAGAGTTTGTGCATCTTCCTTGTTGTCTTGCTAAGGTGAGGGATAAAACTTCTTGAAAAGCTTTCAAAAACCACATGCATGCCTTTAAATGTCTATCTTTACTTCTGTACTTGTGATATATGTGTGTTCATGAGCTTTTGTAAACATGCATGGCAAGATATTTGGCTAGAATGTGATGATAGATGAAATCGCGTATGGGACAGTCTTCTGTCTTGTTGGTGCGAGGTGCTTTTTACCAGGTAAATGATGTTGAAAATGTGTGAAAATTTTTCGGTGACTAGTTTTGCCAGTTCTGAGCATTTTTCATAGAAATAGGCCAAAGCTAATTTCGACTTTAAGGTCCTCAAAATGGCCAATTATCAAAATGTGTCCAAATCTGGAAAATCTGGGAAAATGAAGCAGGTTTTGGCAGATTCACTGTTCTTGTAGAACGAACCAGTTTTGACTTAGTAAATGACATCCAAAATGCATGAAATTTGGTATGCTACCATATTTTTCAGTTCTGGACATTTTTTTCAGAAATAGACTAAGGCTAAATCTGACCCTAAGGTCCTCCAAAACGACAAGTATTGAAATGTGTGCAAATCTGGACAGTTTTGCGTAGTCTCACGGTTTTGGCTATAACTCTTGAACCCGAACTCCAAATGATGCGAGGTTTGTTTTTAGATTTAGTTCACTCATTAATCTTTAATTTGAAATTTTTTTCACTGGAATTGGAGTTTGTTTGCTTGTCTCAATGATTGTGAGAAAACAGGCCATTGCAGTGAGGTTTTCATCTAGTGATTTGCCTTTAAAATTATTGTAACTTCTCTTGTTGTATTAAATTCTTGGGATTGTGGCATTGGGATATTGTGTAGACTGTTTTGAATGCTTGAGGGTGTTTGAATTAATCAATGCATGGCTTGAGTTTAATTACGAGATGACTTGGGGCTTGATCGCACGGGTAAACACGAATTGAAACCCTAGTGACTAGGTAAACTCGCTAAGTGTTGATCCTATGGATATCGTGTTTAATTATGTGATTAGTAGGCTGCCTCTGGTTGCCCTCATAGCCCTAAACATGATTTCGATGATTACATGTTGACAAGTAGGCCTTTCTTGCACCCGGTCCCACGTAGATGTCGTTGCATGTTGAATAATCTTATTATTTGATTACGTGGACTTCGCAATGAGTTATATGACTTGATTTACATGCGTTACATGGCTGCCCGTTTAATATTCATATAACTCCATGTGCTTTTCAAGTGAAATTACTTGTCATATCGTGCCTCGCGTGTTTACTTGTCAATGTGCAATCTTATGACTGCTCGGAGGCAACCTACTATGTTGTCCTCCTAATGTGATATATTAAATGTCATAAATGTACATTGCATACAAGGTTGCAACCTTTCATTCTGGAGTGGTAGCGTTCACGCACACCGGGCGACATCGGGCTTGCCGGTACAACCGTGACTACCATTGTCCAATTCCCTCTCTCACTTGGGGGCTAGACTTCCTCAAAGAGTTGGGTCGTAGGATTTCAGGGTACATCCGGAGTACACCCATTTGGCGTGATAAGGGAATGATTTGAAGTCGGCCGCAACAACTGATACTGGAAATGAACTGAGAGCAAAAGCTCATCGTATCATTTTCACTATGTGTATAAGTACTCTCGCTCGGTTCCCAGAGGACCTCGGGGAGGAAAGACGGGTAATTGTGTTCTTTTACTTTTACATTACATTATGTACTTACTTGTGTTATATGTCATGCTTGCAAAGGGTTTTTACAAGTTGAACCAGAAAAAGAGTTTCAAAACTTATTTCTCGTTCCCCCTCGCTGAGTTCATAAGGACTCGCCCTCTTTTATCATCTCAGGTGAAGAAGACCAGGAACAGGTACCTGAGGACAACGTGCTTAACGATGATTCCTTGGAATGATTGCTTGCCCTACGTGCCTTACGTGACTATGGACATTTTGTGAACGATATGTTGCTTGAAGACTATTTCATATGTTGCTTGTTATTGTATTGTAAATGACCCCCGTTGTAATTTGGGGTCTAATTTTGGCTTGTACTGATCATAACTAGATAGACACTACTGTGGTCGTTTTTGCTATCGCTACTGGCTAGCATCTATCATAGGATTATGAAGTATCAGGTAAGGATTAAGTAAAATGAATCTATCCAATCTTAAGCAGGTACTCATTGTTAAGCTAAGATCAACATGTACTTTTGTAACGAGGATTAACAAACAAACGAGACATAGTATCATGCTAGGTTATTAATCAAACGAGACTTCGAGATAACTAGTAGGTGTTTCAATTGATGATAAATAGTAATCTTAGTTGGAAATGAATTTGAGATTGAAAGTTTTGAGGCCTTTAGAAAATTAGGTCAAACTAAGGAGCCCAATTACAGCCGTTATGTTGCCGGTTTTCCAGAGAATTTGTGGAGTTAGACTAAAACGTTAAGTGTTAAACTTTCACGAATGATTAAGTATGTGATATGACTTGAATGTTTAGATCACACACTAGTCTAACCTTTATAGGTCAGGTTGGGGCGTGACACGGCTCACGACGTACGACCCGGGACGGAAAAATAGTACAAAAGAAGAAAAGTGTCCCAAAATTGATGAAAACGTTCGATTTTGGGCTCTGAAAACTGGCGCAGCCAAGCAAGCTTGCTGCCCCTGTCACGGAGCAATCAGAGAGCTTTCCAACGGTATGCTATGCGCCGCGTAACTATTTACGGATCAAAAGTTATGGGCACCGGAGCGACGGAGACCTTGTCCCAAGCCCCACGACCTCGGTTTGCTGGCCCAACCTCTATGTGAAGCGAAGTTGTCTTGCCTAAGGTATCGTGGGATTCGGTAATAGAAATGTGATAGATTAGGTTGTTGTCCTTTTCGCGGCTCACGACGTACGATCCGGGTCAGAAAAACAGCGCAAAAGAAGAAAAGTGTCCTGAAACTGATGAAAACGTTCGATTTTAGGCTCCGAAAATAGTTGCAGCTTAGCAGGCTTGCTGCCCAAATCATTGAGCTCTCGGGGTGATTTCCAACGGTATGCTGTATGTGAGGCCCGACCTCGATTTGTGTGCGATACCTCGTTTCGTGTGCCCTAGCCTAGATTTGCATGCCTTAACCTAGATTTAAGAATCATGTTTCGTTTTATGTGCCTTGCATTGAATTACGTGCATTCATTTAGGGTTGTGTGCATTTACTTGGGAAACGTGCATTCGTCTCGTAGTTCATGCCCTACCTTGTAGTGCGTGCCCTAGACCTAGGAAAGCGTGCCCTCACGCTAATCAAGAAAGCATCTTACACGAAGCACTAGGTTATTAATTAATCCTACAAATTCCACTAACTAATATTAAATTACTAATTCAATCCACTAGAAGACAAAATCTCACAAAAAGCTAGACATTCCTTATTCTTTTGCACTTTCAAACATACAATTAATTAACGCTCAAAAGATGACAAAGATTCAGCATTTTCATGCCTTGGCCGACCACCTTGTGGCATTTATGCTTGCTTGCTCAATTCAAAATTAATTCTAGACAATTCTATGACACAATTGCATAAAAAATTAGCTCAAAGACTTCCTCAAAGCTCCCAATCTCGACATAAGCTCCTTGCCCATGCTAGGTGATTCAAAAATTGTGCTTCTTGAAGACACAAATCTGAAATTGCAAGTCTCAAGGCCGACACATGCCTCAAATTTGCAAAAGCTTTCATTTTTCTTTCATTTCTCTTATTTCCTCACATTTCTCTCTCCCTCTTATTCTTCTCTCTCTCTCTCGGCCTTGGCTGATTTGCTTCACACCATAGCTCATCTTCATCATTCCATGGTTCATCAAGGCAAGCTAGAAGCTAAGAAGCTCGACTAAGCAAGCTAAGTTGCAAGAAAGCTCACATGCAAGCTTATTGAACTTCCATTTCGGTTTAGGTGAGTTTGCTAGCTTCCATTTCTTTTCTTCTTGTTCTAACCACATGCACCTACTAAGAACTTGGTTACTAAGCTAGGAAACTAGAGAGAAATCGAGTGGTGTCTCGGCTAAGCAAGGAAAAGAGTCAACCTTGTGCTTCATCAAAATCTTGTACATCTTCTTGTTGTTTTGCTAAGGTGAGGGCTAAAACTTCTTGAAAATCCTTCAAAAAACCACATGCATGCTCTTAAATGTTTGTCTTTGCTTCTGTATTTGAGATATATGTGTGTTTATAAGCTTTTATAACCATGCATGGCAAGATTTTGGGCTAGAAGGTGATGATAGATGAAATCGGGTTTGTGACAGCTTTCTGTCTTGTTGGTGCGAGATGATTTTGGCTAGGCAAATGATGTTGACCATGCGTGAAAATTGGTAGGTAACTATTTTTGCCAGTTCTGAACATTTTCCCAGAAATAGGCCAAAGCTAAGTTTGATTCTAAGGTCCTCAAAATGGCAAATCATTAAAATGTGTCCAAATCTGGAAAATCTGGAAAAATGAAGCAGGCTTTGGCAGATTCACTGACTTTGTGGAACGAACCAGTTTTGACTTAGTAAATGATATCCAAAATGCATTAAATTTGGTGTGCTACTAGATTTTTCAGTTCTGGACAGTTTTTTCAGAAATGGACTAAGGCTAAATCTAACCCTAAGGATCTCAAAAACGACAAGTATTGAAATGTGTGCAAATTTGGACAGTTTTGTGCAATCTCACTGTTTTGGCTATAACTATTGAACCCGAACTCCAAATGATGTGAGGTTTATTTCAGAATTTAGTTCACTTCTTAAGATTTAATTTGACATCTTATTCACTGGAATTGGAGATTTTTTTCTTATCTTAATGATTGTGAGAAAATAGCCCATTGCAGTGAGGGTTTCACTTAGTGATGTGCTTAGAAAAATTGTTGTAACTTCTCTTGTTGAATTAAATGCTTGGGATTGTGGCATTGGGATGTTGTGTGGACTGTTTGAATACTTGAGGATGATTGAACTAATCGATGCATGGCTTGAGATTGATTTTGAGTTGACTTGGGGCTTAATCGCACGAGTAAGCACGAAATGGGAACCCTAGTGACTAGGTAAATTCACTAAGTGTTGATCCTATGAATATCGTGCTTAATTATACGTTTAGTAGGCTGCCCGTAGTTTCCATTGTAGCCCTAAATGCGATATTGATGAGTACATGTTGACAAGTAGGTTTTCTTGCACCCGAACCCACGTAGATTGTCGTTGCAGGTTGAATAATCTTATTATTTGATTACGTGAGCGTTGAAATGAGTTATATGACTTGATTTACGTACGTTACATGGCTGCCCGTTTAATGTTCATATAACTTCATATGCCTTTCAAGTGAAATTACTTGTCTTATCATGCCTCGCTTGTTTACTTGTCAATGTGCAATCTTATGACTGTCCGGAGGCAACCTACTTTGTTGTCCTCCTAATGTGATATATTAAATGTCATAAATGTGCATTGCATATAAGGTTGCAACCTTTCATTCTGGCGTGGTAGCGTTCACGCACACCGGGCGGCATCGGGCTTGCCGGTGCAACCGTGACTACCATTGTCCAATTCCCTCTCTCGCTTGGGGGCTAGACTTCCTCGGAGAGTTGGGTCGTAGGATTTCAGGGTACATCCGGAGTACACCCATTGGCATGATAAGGGGATGATTTGAAGTCGGCCGCAACAACTGATATTGGAAATGAATTGAGAGCAAAAGCTTACCGTATCCTTTTCACTATGTTTATAAGTACTCTCGCTTGGTTCCTAGAGGACCTCGGGGAGGAAAGACGGGTAATTGTGTTCCTTTACTTTTATATTATTGTTATGTACTTATTTGTGAGATATTGATGCTTGCAAAAAGGGTTTTCATAAGTTGAACCGGAAAATAAGTTTCAAAACCTATTTCTCGTTCCCCCTCGCTGAGTTTATAAGGACTCACCCTCTTTTATCATTTCAGGTGAAGAACATCAAGAACAGGTACTCGAGGGCGACGTGCTTAACGATGATTCCTTGGAATGATTGCCTATCCTATGTGCTTTGCTTGATTATGGCCATTGTGAACACTATGTTGTTTGAAGACTATTTCTTTTCATGTTACTTAATGTTTGTAATGTAAAAGACCCCCGTTGTAATTTGGGGTCTAATTTTGGTTTGTACAAATAATAACTAGACAGACACTACACACTACTATTGTCGTTTTGCTATTGTCTTTGGCTAGTATCTATCATAGGATTATGAAGTATCAGGTAAGGAATAAGTAAAATGAACCTATCCAATCTTAAGCAGGTACTCACTATTAAGCTAAGATCAACAGGTACTTTCGTAACGGGGATTAACAAACAGACGAGACTTAGTATCATACTAGGTTATTAATCAAACGAGACTTCGAGATAACCAGTAGGCATTTCAATTGATGGTAAATAGTAATCTTAGTTGGAAATGAAATTGAGATTGGAAAATTTGAGGCATTTAGAGAATTAGGTCAAACCAAATAGCCCAATTACAGCCGTTATGTAGCCGGTTTTCCAGAAAATTTTGGAGTTTAGGCAAAACCGTTAAGTGTCAAACTTTCATGAACAGTTAAGTACGAGATAGACTTGAATGTTTAGATCACACCCTAGTCTAACCTTTATAGGCCGGTTTGGGGCGTGACACTGTGCGCCGCGTAACTCCTTACGGATCAAAAGTTATGGGCACCGGAGCGACGGAGACATGGTCCCAAGCCCCACACCCTCGGTTTACGAACCCAGCCTCTACGTGAGGCGAAGTTGTCTTGCCCAAGGTGCCGTGGGATTCGGTAATAGAAATGTTATGGATTAGATTTTCGTCCTTTTCGCGGCTCACGACGTACGATTCGGGAGGGAAAAACAACACAAAAGAAGAAAAGTTTTCCGAAACTAATGAAAATGTTCAATTTTGGGCTCCAAAAATAGGTGCAGCCGAATAGGCTTGCTGCCCCCATCGTGGAGCTTTTGGAGAGGTTTCCAACGGTATGCTGTGCGCCACGTAACTCCTTACAGATCAAAAGTCATGGGCACCGGAGCGACGTAGACCTGGTCCCAAGCCCCACGCCCTCGATTTGTGGACCCAGCCTCTACGTGAAGCGAAGTTGTCCTGCCCAAGGTGCCGTGGGATTCGGTAATAGAAATGTGATGGATTATATTGTCATCCTTTTCGCGGCTGACGACTTATGATCCGGGACGGAAAACAGCGCAAAAGAAGAAAAGTGTCCCAAAACTGATGAAAATGTTCGATTTTGGGCTCCGAAAACAGCCGCAGCCGAGAGGGCTTTTTGCCCCCATCGTAGAGCTCTCGGATAGCTTTCTAACGATATGTTGTGCGCCGCGTAACTCTTTACGGATCAAAAGTTTTGGGCACCGGAGCGACGGAGACCTGGTCCCAAGTCCTAAGCCCTCAGTTTGCGGGCCCAGCCTCTACGTGTAGAGAAGTTGTCTTGCCCAAGGTGTCATGGGATTCGGTAATAGAAATGTGATGGATTAGGTTGTCGTCCTTTTCGCGGCTCACGACGTACGATTTGGGTCGGAAAAACAGCACAAAAGAAGAAAAGTATCCCAAAACTGATGAAAACGTTCGATTTTGGGCTCCGAAAATAGTCGCAACTGAGCAGGCTTGCTACCCTCATCGTGGAGCTCTCGGGGAGGTTTCCAACGGTATGCTGTGCGCCGTGTAACTCCTTATAGATCAAAAGTTATGGGCACCGAAACGATGGAGACCTGGTCCCAAGCCCCACACCCTCGGTTTGCGAACCCAGCCTCTACATGAGGCGAAGTTGTCTTGCCCAAGGTGTCGTGGGATTCGCTAATAAAAATGTGATGGATTTGGTTGTCGTCCTTTTCGCGGCTCACGACATACGATTCAGGACGGAAAAACAGCGCAAAAGAAGAAAAGTGTCCCGAAACTGATGAAAACGTTCAATTTTGGGCTCTGAAAACAAGCGCAGCTGAGTAGGCTTGTTGCCCCCGTCGTGGATCTCTCGGAGAGGTTTCCAACGGTATGTTGCGCGCCGCATAACTCCTTACAGATCAAAAGTTATGGGTACCGGAGCGATGGAGACCTGGTGCTAAGCCCCACGCCCTCAATTTGCGGACCCAACCTCTACATGAAGCGAAGTTGTCCTGCCCAAGGTGCCGTGGGATTCGATAATAGAAATATGATAGATTAGGTTGTCGTCCTTTTTGCGGCTGATGACGTACGATCCGGGACGGTTAAACAGCGCAAAAGAATAAAAGTGTCCCGAAACTGATGAAAACGTTAGATTTTTGGCTCCGAAAATAGGTGCAGCCGAGAAGGCTTGCTGCCCCCATCGTAGAGCTCTCGGAGAGCTTTCCAACGGTATGCTGTGTGTGAGGCCCGACCTCGGTTTGCGTGCGATACCTCATTTCGTGTGCCCTAACCTAAATTTGCGTGCCTTGACCTAGGTTTAAGAGTCGTGTTTTGTTTTGTGTGCCTTGCATTGAATTATGTGCATTCATTTTGGATTGCGTGCATTTGCTTGGGAAACGTGTATTTGTCTCGTAGTGCGTGCCTTACCTCGCAGTGCGTGCCCTAAACCTAAGAAAGCGTACCTACACGCTAATCAAGAAAGCATCTTACACGAAGCACTAGATTATTAATTAATCTTATAAACTCCACTAACTAATATTAAAATGCTAATTCGACTCACGAGAAGACGAAATTTCACCAAAAGCTAAACATTCTTATTCTTTATTCTTTATTCTTTTGCACATCCCAAGCACACAATAAAATAAGCTCAAAACAAGACAAAAAAATTCAGATTTGAGCTTGCCTTGGCCAACCATGTGAGGAGCTTTTGTTATGCTTGCAATTTCAAAAAAAATCAAGTTTAGACATTCTATGACACAATGCAAAAAAAAAAAAAAAAATGGAAACCAAGCATTATTTTATCCTCCACCATGCTTCACCTTTTCGATCCATTCAATGCCCATGCTAGACAATTCAAAATATGCTCTTGAAGACACAAAAATCAGAAATTTTGAAGCTCAAGGCCGACACACTCACAAACACCAACATTTCATTCTTTTCAAACCTTCTCTCAAGCTCTCAATTCCTCTCGCTCTCTCGGCCAAAGCTGCACCCTCAAGATCCATAGCTTAAGCTCCTCTCCTAAAGCTCACCAAGACACTCAAGGCCCTAGGAAGCTCGACCAAGCAAGCTAGAAGCAAAGAGACATGCATGCAAGCTCATAGAACATTCATTTCGGCCCTAGGTATGTTGATAGCTTTTCTTTCATCTCCCTTTTGTTCTAACCACATGCACATACTAAGGACATGGTAACTCAGCTAGGAATTAAGGAAATCGAGCATTATCTCTCGGCCAAACAAGGAGAGAAGACCATTTGTGCATTTTCAAGAGTTTTGAGCATCATTTGTTGGCAATAGGCTAAGGTGAGGGTTAATCCTTTTTAAAAGCTTTCAAAAACCACATGCATGCCTTCATATGTCTATTTTTACCTCTGTACTTGTGGTATGTGTGTGTACATGAGCTTTTGTAACCATGCATGGCAAGATTTTTAGCTAGAACTTGAAGATAGATAAAATCGTGAAAATGACAGATTTCTGACTTGTTAGGACGAAGTGTATTTGGCCTAGTAAATGATATTGAAAATGCATGAAAATTGGTAGGTGACTCGTTTTGCCAGTTCTGAGCATTTTTCATAGAAATAGGCCAAGGCCAATTTTGACTCTAAGGTCTCCAAAATGGCAAAACAACGAAAGGTGTCTAAATCTGGAAAATCTGGAAAATGAAGCAGGTTTTTGGCAGTTCACTGTCCCTGTCGAACGAACCAATTTGGACTTAGCAAATGATATCTAAAATGCATGAGAATTTGTAGGTTGCTATATTTTTCAGTTTTGGACATTTTTGTCACAAATAGACTAAGGCTAAATCTGACTCTAAGGCCCACAAAAATGACAAGTATTGAAATGTGTACAAATCTGGACAGTTTTGCGTAGTCTCACGGTTTTGGCTATAACTTTTGAATCCGAACTTCAAATGATACGAGGTTTGTTTCTGGATTTAGTTCACTTAATAAGCTTTAATTTGAAAGTTTTTTTCACTGAAATTGGAGATTGTTTGCTTATCTAAATGATTGTGGGAAAACAGACCATTGCAGTGAAGTTTTTATCTAGTGATATGCTTTGAAAATTATTGTAACTTCTCTTGTGGTATTAAATGCTTGGGATTGTGGCACTTGGATATTGTGTGGACTGTTTTGAATGATTGAAGATGTTTAATTAATTGATGCATGGCCTTGACTTAATTAAGTGACAACTTGCGGCTTAATCGCACGGGTAAGCATGAATTGAAACCCTAGTGACTATGAAAACTCGCTAAGTGTTGATCCTATGGTTATCGTGTCTAATTATGTGATTAGTGGGTTGCCCGTAGTTGTCCTTATAGCCCTAAATGTGATTCCGATGATTACATGTTGACATGTAGACCTTTCTTGCACCCGGTCCCACGTAGACGTCGTTGCATGTTGTATGACCTTATTATTTGATTACGTGAACCCCGAAATGAGTTATATGACTTGATTTACATGTGTTACATGGCTGCCCGTTAAATATTCATATAACTCCATGTGCCTTACAAGTGAAATTACCTGTCATAGCATGCCTCGTGTGTTTACTTGTCGATGTACAATCTTATGACTGCTCGGAGGCAACCTACTTTGTTGTCCTCCTAATGTGATATATTAAATGTCATAAATGTGCATTGCATACAAGGTTGTAACCTTTCATTTGGCATGGTAGCGTTTCACGCACGCCGGGCGGCATCGGGCTTGCCGGTACTACCGTGACTACCATGGTCCAATTCCCTCTCTCGCTTGGGGGCTAGACTTCCTCGGAGAGTTGGGTCATAGGATTTCGGGGTACATCCGGAGTACACCCACTTGGCGTGTTAAGGGGATGATTTGAAGTCGGCCGCAACAACTGAGACCAAAAGCTCACCGTATCCTTTTTACTATGTGTATAAGTACTCTCGCTTGGTTCCTAGAGGACCTCGGGGAGGAAAGACGGGTAATTGTGTTCCTTTACTTTTACATTACGTTATGTACTTACTTGTGACATATTCATGCTTGCAAAAAGGAACCACTTTCAGGCAAAGCACAAAAGCGCGTAGTCACTCCAAGGAATCATCAACAAGCACATTTACTTCGGGTACTTGTTCCAAATCTGCTGCACCTGTGACAAAAAGAGGGTGAGTCCTTATAAACTCAGCGAGGGGGAATGAGAAATAGGTTTTGAAACTCATTTTTTCGGTTCAACTTATGAAAAATCCTTTTTGCAAGCATGAATATGTCACAAGTACATAACGTAATGTAAAAGTAAAGGAATACAATTACCCGTCTTTCTTCCCCAAGGTCCTCTAGGAACCAAGCGAGAGTACTTATACACATAGTAAAAAGGATACGGTGAGCTTTTGCTCTCAGTTGTTGTAGCCGACTTCAAATCATCCCCTTAACACGCCAAGTGGGTGTACTTCGGATGTACCCCAAAATCCTACGACCCAACTCTACGAGGAAGTCTAGCCCCCAAACGAGAGAGGGAATTGGACAATGGTAGTCACGGTTGCACTGGCAAGCCCGATGCCGCCCGGTGTGCGTGAACGCTACCATGCCAGAATGAAAGGTTGCAACCTTGTTTGCAATGCACATTTATGACATTTAATATATCACATTAGGAGGACAACAAAGTAGGTTGCCTCCGGACAGTCATAAGATTGCACATTGACAAGTAAACAAGCGAGGCACGAATAGACAAGTAATTTCACTTGAAAAGCATATGGAGTTATATGAACATTAAATGGGCAGCCATGTAACGCACATAAATCAGGTCATATAACTCATTTCAACGTCCACGAAATCAAATAATAAGGTTATTCAACATGTAACAACAATCTACGTGGTTCGGATGCAAGAAAGGCCTATTTGTCAACATGCAACGAATCAAAATCACATTTAGGGCTATAAGGCAACTACGGGCAGCCTACTAAACATATAATTACACTCAATATTCAAAGGAACACTTAGCAAGTTCGCCTAGTAACTAGGGTTTCCATTTCGTGCTTACTCGTGCGATTAAGCCCCAAGTCAACTCAAAGTCAATCTCAAGCCATACATCAATTAATTCAACATCCCCAAGTACTCAAAGCCATAATCCCAAGCATTTAATTCAACAAGAGAAGTTACAACAATTTTTCTAAGCATAACACTAAGTGAAACCCTTACTGCAATAGGCTGTTTTCTCACAATCATTAAGACAAGCAAACAATCTCCAATTCCGGTGAATAAGATGTCAAATTAAAGCTTAAGAAGTGAACTAAAATCAGAAACAAACCGCATCATTTGAAGTTTGAGATCAATAGTTATAGCCAAAACAGTGGGATTGCACAAAACTGTCCAGATTTGCACACATTTTGATAATTGTCATTTTTGAGGTCCTTAGGGTCAGATTTAGCCTTAGTCCATTTCTGACAAAAATGTCCAGAACTGAAAAACCTAGCAGCACACCAAATTTCATAGATGTTGGACATCATTTACTAAGTCAAAACTAGTTCATTCTACAAGGTCAGTGCATCTACCAAAACCTGCTTCATTTTTCCAGATTTCCAGATTTGGACACATTTTAATGATTTGCCATTTTGAGGACCTTAGAGTCAAAATTAGCTTTGGCCTATTTCTGCAAAAAATGTTCAAAACTGACAAAACTAGTTACCTACCAATTTTCATGCATTTTACAACATCATTTGCCTAGCCAAACTCACCTCGCAACAACAAGATAGAGAGCTGTCACTAAACCCGATTTCATCTATCATCATCCTCAAGCCGAAATCTTGCCATGCATGGTTGTAAAAGCTTATGAACACACATATAGCTCAAGTACAGAAGCAAAGAAATACATTTAAGAACATGCATGTGGATTTTTGAAGGATTTTCAAGAAGTTTTAGCCCTCACCTTAGCAAATCAACAAGAAGATGCACAAAACTTGATGAAGCACAAATTTCTTCTTCTTCCTTGCTTAGCCAAGACACCACCCGATTTCTCTCTATTTTTCCTAGCTTAGTGACCAAGTTCTTAGTAGATGCATGTGGTTAGAACAAGAAGAAAAGAAATGGAAGCTAGCAAACTCACCAAGGCCGAAATGGTTGTTCAAAAAGCTTGCATGTGTGATTCTTGCATCCTAGCTAGCTTGGGCGAGTTTCATTGCTTGTTGCTTGTCTTGATAAACTATGGTGTGATGAAGATGAGCTATGAAGTGAAGGAACTCAGCCAAAACCGAGATTGAGAGAGAAGAATGAGAGGGAGAGAGAGAAATGTGAGGAGAGTGAGAGAAATGAGAGAAAATAGAAGCTTTTGCTATTGTTGATGCAAATGTTGGCCTTGGGCATACAAAAATCAGATTTGTGTCTCCAAGAAGCACAATTTGAATCATCCTAGCATGGGCATATGCATGTGTCGAGATTTTGGGTGCATTGGGTAGGGTTTTGGGTTAATTTTTATGCATTTGTGTCATAGAATTGTCATAGGAAAGTTGGGAATTTAGGGAATCTAGGTAGAATAAAATATAGGAATGTTTGTTGATGAGTTGAATTATGAATAGAATAATAGATAGTGGGAAATGTAGCAATAGTTTAGTATTATTTTATTATTAGTGGAGTTTGTAGAGAATTTGAATTAGGAATATAATATTGGTTAGTGGATTGTGTAGGATTATTTTAGTGTCTAGTGCTTTGTGTAGGATTCTTTCTTGATTAACGTGGTGGCACGGATTCCTAGGTCTAGGGCACGAATTACGAGGTAGACACGAACTACGAGGTAAGACACGAACTTCAAGACTAATGCACGTACTTCAAGATAAATGCACGGATTCCAATACAAATGCACGCAACCCTAGGTAAATGTACATAAACCAATACAAGACACGTAATTCAATGCAATGCACATAAATCGAGGTATGACTCTTAAACCTAGGTTAGGACACGCAATTCAAGGTCAGGGCACATAAAATGAGATAATGCACGCAATTCGAAGTCAGGACATGTAAGTCGAGGATCAGGGCACATAATTTTAGGTCAAGGCATGAATGACGAGGCATGCACGAAAACCAAGACAGGGCACGTAATCCAAGGTCAGTCATATCATTCTTGGTCTATGGCACACAAATCAAGGTAATACACGTTATTCGGGATCGGGCCTCACACCCATCCTCTACCTGAAGCGAAGTTGACTTTCCCAAGGTGCCGTGGGATTCGGTAATAGAAATGTGATGGATTAGAATGGAGTCCTTTTCGCGGCTCACGACGTACGACCCGGGACAAAAAAATAGCACAAAAGAAGAAAAGTGTCACAAAATTAATGAAAATGTTCGATTTTGGGTTCCGAAAACATGCGCAACTGAGCAAGCTTGCTGCCCTTGTCGTGGAGCCCTTAGAGAGCTTTCCAACGGTATGCTGTGCGCCGCGTAACACTTTACGAATCAAAAGTTATGGGCACCGGAGCGACGGAGACCTGGTCCCAAGCCTCACCCCCTCGGTTTGCGGGCCCAGCCTCTACGTGAAGCGAGGTTGTCTTGCCCAAGGTGTCGTGGGATTCGGTAATAGAAATGTGATGGATTAGGCTGTCGTCCTTTTCGCGGCTCACGACATACGATCCGAGTCAGAAAAACAGCGCAAAAGAAGTAAAGTGTCCCGAAACTGATGAAAACATTCGATTTTTGGCTTTGAAAACAGGCGCAGCCGAGCAGGCTTGCTACCCCCATCGTAGAGCACTCAGAGATATTTCCAACGGTATGCTGTGCGCCGCATAACTCCTCACGGATCAAAAGTTATGGGCACCGGAGCGACGGAGACTTGGTCCCAAGCCCCACGCCCTCGATTTGTGGGCCCAGCCTCTACCTGAAGCGAAGTTGACTTGCCCAAGGTGCCGTGGGATTCAATAATAGAAATGTGATGGGTTAGGTTGACGTCCTTTTCGCGGCTCACGACGTAGGACCCGAGACAGAAAAATAGCACAAAAGAAGAAAAGTGTCCTGAAACTAATGAAAATGTTTGATTTTGGGCACTGAAAATAGGCACAGTCGAGCAGGCTTGCTGCCCCTATCGTGAAGCTCTCGGAGAGCTTTCCAACAGTATGTTGTGTGCCGCGTAACTCTTTACGGATCAAAAGTTATGGGCACCGGAGCGACGAAGACCTGGTACCAAGCCCCACGCCCTCGTTTTGCGGGCCCAGCCTCTATGTGAAGCGAAGTTGCCTTGCCCAAGGTGTCATGGGATTTGGTAATAGAAATGTGATGGATTAGGTTGTCGTCTTTTTCTCTGCTCACGACACACGATCCGGGTTGGAAAAACAGTGCAAAAGAAGAAAAGTGTCCCGAAACTAATGAAAACATTCGATTTTGGGCTCCGAAAATAGGCGCAGCTTAGCTGGCTTGCTACCCCCATCGTAGAGCACTTGGAGAGCTTTCCAACGGTATGTTGTGCGCACGTAACTCCTTACGGATCAAAAGTTATGGGCATCGAAGCGACGGAGACCTGGTCCCAAGCCCCACGCCCTCAGTTTTCGGGCCCAGCCTCTACCTGAAACGAAGTTGACTTGCCTAAGGTACCGTGGGATTCGGTAGTAGAAATGTGATGGATTAGATTGGCGTCCTTTTCGCGGCTCATGACACACGACCCGGGACGGAAAAATAGTACAAAAGAAGAAAAGTGTCTCGAAACTAATAAAAATGTTTGATTTTGGGCTCCGAAAATAGGTGCAGCCGAGCAGGCCTGCTGCCCTGGTCGTGGAGCTCTGAGAGAGCTTTCCAACAGTATGCTGTGCGCCGCGTAACTCTTTACGGATCAAAAGTTATGGGCATCGGAGCAACGGAGACCTAGTCCCAAGCCCCACGCCCTCGGTTTGCAGGCCCAGCCTCTACGTGAAGCGAAGTTGTCTTGCCCAAGGTGTCGTGGGATTCGGTAATAGAAATGTGATGGATTAGGTTGTCGTCCTTTTCGCGGCTCACGACATACGATCCGGGTCGAAAAAACAGCGCAAAAGAAGAAAAGTGTCCCGAAACTAATGAAAACATTCGATTTTGGGCTCTGAAAACAGGCGCAGCCTAGCAATCCTGCTGCCCTTGTCGTAGAGCACTCGGAGAACTTTCAAATGGTATGTTGTGCGCTGCGTAACTCCTTACGGATCAAAATTTATGGGCACTAGAGCTACAGAGACCTAGTCCCAAGCCCCACGCCCTTGGTTTGCGGGCCCAGCCTCTACCTGAAGCGAAGTTGACTTGCCCAAGGTACCGTGGGATTCGGTAATAGAAATGTGATGGATTAGGTTGTCGTCCTTTTCGCGGCTCACGACGTACGACCTGGGATGGAAAAATAGCACAAAAGAAGAAAAGTGTACCAAAACTGATAAAAGCGTTTGATTTTGGGCTCCGAAAATAAGCGCAGCCGAGCAGGCTTGCTGCCTCTGTTGTGGAGCTCTCGGAGAGCTTTCCAACAGTATGTTGTAGGCCGCGTAACTCTTTACGGATCAAAAGTTATGGGCATCAGAGCGACGGAGACCTGGTCCCAAGCCCCACGGCCTCGGTTTGTAGGCCCAGCATCTGTGTGAAGCGAAGTTGTCTTGCCCAAGGTGTCGTGGAATTCGGTAATAGAAATGTGATGGATTAGGTTGGCGTCCTTTTCACGGAACACGACATACGATCCGGGTCGAAAAAACAGCGCAAAAGAAGAAAAGTGTCCCAAAATTGATGAAAACGTTCGATTTTGGGCTCCGAAAACAGGCGCAGCAGAGCAATCTTGCTGCCCCTGCGGTAGAGCACTCAGAGAGCTTTCCAACGGTATGCCGTGCGCCACGTAACTCCTTACGGATCAAAAGTTATGGGCACCAAAGCGAAGGAGACCTGGTCCCAATCCCCACGCCCTCGGTTTGCTTGCCCAGCCTCTACATGAAGCAAAGTTGACTTGCCCAAGGTACCATGGGATTCGGTAATAGAAATGTGATGGATTAGGTTGGCGTCCTTTTCGCAGCTCACGACGTACGACCCGAGGCGTAAAAATAGCACAAAAGAAGAAAAGTGTACCGAAACTGATGAAAACGTTTGATTTTGGGCACTGAAAATAGGCGCAGCCGAGCAGGCTTGCTGCCCCTGTCGTGGAGCTCCCGGAGAGCTTTCCAACAGTATGCTGTGGGCTGCGTAACTCTTTACGGATCAAAAGTTATGGGCATCGGAGCGACGGAGACCTGGTCCCAAGCCCCACGCCCTCGGTTTGTGGGCCCAGCCTATACTTGAAGCGAAGTTGACTTGCCCAAGGTGTCATGGGATTCGGTAATAGAAATGTGATTGTTTAGGTCGGCGTCCTTTTCGCGGCTCACGACGTACAACTCGGGACGAAAAAATAGCACAAAAGAAGAAAAGTGTCCCGAAACTGATGAAAATGTTCGATTTTGGGCTCCGAAAATAGGCGCTGCCATGCGGGCTTACTGCCCCTGTCGTGGTGCGCTCAGAGAGCTTTCCAACAGTATGATGTGTGTGAAGCCCGACCCCAATTTGCGTGCGAAACCTAGCTTCGTGTGCCCTAACCTAGATTTACGTGCCATGACCTAGGTTTAAGAAATGAGTTCATTTTATGTGCCATGCATTGAATTACGTGCATTCGTTTAGGATTGCGTGCATTTACTTGAAAAAAGTGTGTTCATCTCGTAGTTCGTGTCCTACCTCGTAGTGCGTGCCCTAGACCTAGAAAAATGTGTCTTCACGCTAATCAAGAAAGCATCTTTCACGGAGCACTAGACTATTAAACAATCCTACAAAATCCACTATCAATATAATAATCCTAATTCAACTTACTAGAAGACGAAATAGCACCAAACACTAAATATTCTTCATTCTTTATTCCTTATTCTTTTGCACTTTCAAGACACAATTAATTAATGATCAAAGTTGACAAAAAATTCAGATTAAAAGCTAGCATTGGCCGACCATACCATGGTATTTGCACAAGGTTTGAACAATTACACAATTAAATATGCACATTTAGACATTCTATGACACAAATGATTAAAAAATTGCTCAAAAACCCTACCAATTGCACACTATTTTCGGCCACATCATCCTTGCCCATCCTAGGAATTTCAAAATTGCACATTGAAGACACAAATGCTGAATTTGGACTGCCCAAGGACCGACCACAACCTCAAAGAAATTGCAAAGCCATCACTTGGTCATATTCTCTCTTTTCCTTCAATTTCTCTCACTTCTCTCTCAATTTCTTCTCTCATTCTCGGCCTTGGCTGAGTTCTTCATCTTCTTAGCTTCTCTTCTTCACACCATAGCTAAGCATAGCAAGCTACAAGCATAGAACCACAACCGAGTTAGCTAAGGAGTAGAAATCATACTTGCATGTGCTTTGGAGTCTTCTATTCGGCCTAGGTGAGCTTCTTGACATCCATTTCTTTTCTTCATGTTTTAACCTCATGCATGTGCTAAGAGATTGATCATTAAGCTAGGAAAAATAGAGAAAAACTAGTGGAGATTTCGGCTAAGCAAGGGAAAGGAGAAGATTTGAGCTTCAACAAGGTTTTTGAACATCTTGTGGTTGATTGCTAAGGTGAGGGTTAAAACCTTTTGAAAACTCTTCAAAAATTCACATGCATGCTCATAGATGTGTGTATTTGCTTCTGTACTTGAGCTATATGGTCGTTCATAAGCTTAAACAACCATGCATGGCAAGATCTTGGCTTGGAAATGATGCTAGGTGAAGTCGAAATTGTTGACAGCTCTCTGACTAGTCTGTTCGAGGTAAGTTTAGCTAAGCAAATGATGTTGAAAATGCTTGAAAATTGGTAGGTGACTAGTTTGGACAGTTTTGAACATTTTTTCCAGAAATATGCCGAAGCTAATTTTGAATCTAAGGTCCTCAAAATGGTAAATCCTTAAAATGTGACCAAATCTGGAAATCTGGAGAAATGAAGCAGGTTTTGGCAGATGCACTGACCTTGTGGAACGAACCATATTTGACTTAGTAAATGTTGTCCACAATGCATGAAAGTTGGTGTACTGCTATATTTTTCAGTTCTGGACAATTTTATCAGAAATGGACCAAAGCTAAAACTGACCCTAAGGACCTCAAAAACGTCAATTTCTGAAAAGTGTGCAAATCTGGACAGTTTTGTGCTACCTCACTGTTTCGGCTATAACTAATGATTCTGAACTCCAATTTATGCAAGGTTTGTTTCTGATTTTAGTTAACTTCTTAAGATTTAATTTGAAATATTATTCACTGAATTTGGATATTGTTTGATTATCCTATTGATTGTGGGAAAACAGCCTATTGCAGTAAAGGTTTCATTTAGCTACGTGCTTGGAAAATTGTTGTAACCTCTCTTGTGGTTCTAATTGTGTGGAAATGTGGTGTTGGGATGTTACGTGGACTGTTTTGAGTACTTGAGGATGCTTGAATTGAATGATGCATGACTTGAGAATGATTTTGAGTTGACTTAGGGTTTTAATCACACGATTAAGCATGAAATGGAAACCCTAATGACTAGGTAGTTTTGCTAAGTGTTGATCTTTTGGTTATTGTGTGGAAATTATATGCTTAGTGGGCTGCCCGTAAATGTTTTATAACTTCAAATGTGAATTTGACCATGGCATGTTGTCAAATAAGCTTTTCTTGCTACCGAACCCATGTTAATTTCATTGCATGTTGAATAATCCTATCACTTGATCACGTGGACTTCTTAATGAGTTATATGGCCTGTTTTACATGTGTTACATGGCTGCCCGTTTAATTTTCATATAACTCTATATGCCTTCAAGTGAAAATTCCTGTCTTATCGTGCCCTGCTTGTTTACCTGTCAATGTGCAATTGTATGACTGTCCGGAGGCAACCTACTTTGTTGTCCTCCTACTGTGATATATTACCTGTTATGAATGCGCATTGCATACAAGGTTGCAACCTTTCCTGTTGGCATGGTAGCGATCACGCACACCGGGCGGCATCGGGCTTGCCGGTGCACCCGTGACTACCATGGTCCCATTCCCTCTCTCGCTTGGGGGCTAGACTTCCTCGGAGAGTTGGGTCGTAGGATTTCGGGGTACATCCGGAGTACACCCACCTGGTGTGTTTGGGGAATGATTGAAGTCGGCCACAACAACTGATCCTGGAACTGATCTGAGAGCAAAAGCTCACTGTATCCTTTTTAATATGTGTATAAGTACTCTCGCTTGGTTCCTAGAGAACCTCGGGGAGGAAAGACCGGTATTCCTGTTTCTGTACTTGTATTTCTGTTATATTCATGTTTGAGAAAGGGATTTTCATAAGTTTAACCGGAAAATGAGTTTCAAAACTTATTTCTCATTCCCCCTCGCTGAGTTCATAAGGATAAGGGCGAGACAGATATTGAATTCACAGAGGAGTAAGGTAGTGAATACCCGCTTTTTTATGGCTTACCTTCGTACCCATTTGACCCACAAAGTCCAGCTTTCTTGACTCACCCTCTTTTATCATCTCAGGTGAAGAAGAACAGGTACAGGAACCCGAGGACAATGTGCCTAATGATGAACCCCTGGAGTGATTGCCTGTCATTGTTGTTTTGCTTGAACGTGACTACTTGTGTACCTTGTGCTACTTGAAGACTATTTATTTTATGTTGCTTGTTGTTGCTAATGTAAAAGACCCCCATTGTAATTTGGGGTCTAATTTTGGTTTGTACTTATATTAAGTAGACTGATGCTAGACATAACACTACTGTGATCGTTTTGCTTTTATTACCGCTAGTATCTATCTTAGGCTATGACGCTTTAGTTAAGATCTAAGTAAATGAACTTATCCAATCTTAACAGGTATTTGCTATTGAGCAAAGATCAACAGGTATATTTGTAACGAGGACAAATAATCAAACGAGACATAGTATCATGCTAGGTTATAAATCAAACGGGACATCGAAACAACCAATAGGCGATACAATTGATGGTAAACTAGTAATCTTAGTTGGAAATGAATTTGAGATGGTAAATTTTGAGGTGTTTAGAGAATTAGGTTAAACCAAAGGGCCAATTACAGTCGTTATGCTGCCGGTTTTCCGGAAAAAACTTTGGAGTTTAGACTAAATCATTAGGTGTTAATCTTCATAAACAGCTAAGTATGTGATATTACTTGAATGCTAATTCACACCCTAGTCTAACCTTATAGGCCGGGTTGGGGCGTGACACCTTAGAAGAAATGGTATCAGAGCTTAGATTGCTTAAGCCGGGTTTAACTCTCGGACCGTGGGTAGAGCCTTAAGATAATTAGGATGACTTGTTTATGTGTTATTGTGTGATAATGTGCCTTCTATGTTCTATGTGTTTAAGTGATTTACATGCCTTAAATGTTTTTAGAATTGTACCTATATTATGTTGCATATCATATGCATTAGATTCTTAATTGTCATATTTCAATAAATTTTGCATCGTAATCTGTGCCTATAGATGGCTGGCCCTAGTACCCGTACTACTAATAGGAGTGGTGAACCTCAAGAGACCGGGGATGCCTATCAGACTAATCCCGGTATGGCTATATTTAATATGATGGCAAATGCCATGGATCATGTATCACGTGTGATGGAACGTCAGGATGCTCGTGAAGCCAACAACAACAACATCAACAATAGGAATGATGGTAACCATGGGAGACATAGCCGAATGAAGGAGTTCCTTGACTTTCGCCCATCTAAATTCTATGGGGAAGCTGATGATGAGAAAGCAGAGGCTTGGCTGTCCGAGATTGAGAAGATCTTCAGGCCACTTGATTATACAGATGAAGAGAAAGTGGAGTTTGCTGTATTTCTGTTGCACGGGGATGCCGAGCATTGGTGGCACACTGTAGAGGCACTGTGGGAGACTAATCAGACACCTCGCTTGTCGGATAATTTCGTTAACGCATTTAAGGAGAAATATGTACCTGCAGTCTCCAGGCAAAGGAGGATCGAGGAGTTCATGCACTTGACCCAGGGTAATATGACGGTGGCCCAGTACGAGGCTCGTTTTGACCGACTGTCCCGTTATGCTCAATATATGGTTTGTACTCCGGAGGCGAAAATGTGGAAATTTACTGTTGGATTGAGACCAGAGATTCAGGACCAGTTAGCTTCTCATGACTTCGATACTTACTCTGCTCTCTTTGCTGCTGCCTCTCGAGTTGAGAAGAGGAAGCTAGATGGAGCCGGTTCGAGCCAGCCGAGCAAGAAACCTTATGTCACGCCCCAACCCGGCCTATAAGGTTAGACTAGGGTATGAACTAAACATTCAGGTAATATCACATACTTAACTGTTTATGAAGATTTAACACTTAACGTTTTGGCCTAAACTCCAAAATTTTCTGGAAAACCGGCAGCATAATGGCTGTAATTGGGCTCTTTGGTTTGACCTAATTCTCTAAATGCCCCAATTATTCCAATCATTAACCCAATTCCATTAAGGACTCCTATTTGTCACCAACCGATTTGCCTACTAGTTTATCTTGAAGGTCTTGTTTGGTTAATGAGCCTAACATGATAACTATGTCCCGTTTATTTGTCAATTTCCTATCATGCAAGTACCTATTATCCTTTAGTTTGCAAGTGAGCACCTAAGTGAAATTAGATAGAATTAACTTAGTTGATTGTTCATCTAGTGGTTTGAAGGCCTACGATAACTACCAATTAAGAAAACGAAAGCAAACCACCAAATAAAAGTTCGTCCGGTTATAGATAGTACAATCCCAGAATTAGACCCAAATTACAACGGGGTCATTTACATCAATGAAACGAATAGTTTGCAATCAATCACAACATCCATATAGCAACCACTTTCAGACAAGGCAAAAAAGCACGTAGGGACAGGCAATCACTCCAAGGAATCATCGTTAGGCACATCGTCCTCGGGTACCTGTACCTGTTCTTCTTCACCTGTGATGAAAATAGGGTCAGTCCTTATGAACTCAGCGAGGGGGAACGAGAAATACGTTTTGAAACTCATTTTTCGGTTCAATTTATGAAAACTCATTTTGAAAACATGTCACATATTACAAATAATAAGGTACGCAAATATATTAAACAAATCGAGTAACATATTCATTTACCAATCATTTCAAGGATACGGTGAGCAGTTGCTCTCAATTTCAATTTCGATACAATTGTTGCGGCCGACTTCAATAATCCACTTATTGCTCCCAATTGGGTGTACTCCGGATGTACCCCGAAAACCTACGACCCAACTCTCCAAGGGTGGAATGCCAAGCGAGAGATGGAATTGGACCATGGTAGTCACGGGAGCACCGTCAAGCCCTATGCCGCCCGGCGTTCGTGAAACGCTACCATGCCACAATGAAAGGATGCAACCTCATATGCAATGCACATTTATAACATTTATCATATCACATTAGGAGGACAACAAAGTAGGTCGCCTCCGGGCAGTTATAAGATCGCACGTTGTCAAGTAATCAAACAAGGCACGATAAGACAAATAATTTCACTTGAAAAGCATATGGAGTCATATGAACATTAAACGGGCAGCCATGTAACACATGCAAGTCAAGCCATATAACTCATTTCGAAGTTTACGTAATCAAGTGATACGAATATTCAACAGGCAACAACATTTACGTGGGTTCGGTTGCAAGAGAAACTTATTTGACAACATGCAATGGTCAAGATCACATTTGAAGTTATAAGACATTTATGGGCAGCCCACTAAGCATATAATTTCCACACAATATACAAATGATCAATACTTAGCAAAACTACCTAGTCATTAGGGTTTCCATTTCGTATATATTCATGCAATTTGAGCCTCAACCCAACTCAAAGTCAATCTCAAACCATGTATCATTTAATTCAACATCTTCAAACATTCAAAACAGTCCACACAACATCCCAAAGCTACAATCCCTAGCATTTAATTCAACAAGAGGAGTCACAACAATTTTTCTAAGTACAACATTAAGTAAAACCCTTACTGCAATAGGCTGTTTTCTCACAATCAATAGGATAACCAAAAAATCTCCAAATCTAGTGAATAAGATGTCAAATTAAAGCTTAAGAAGTTAACTAAAATCAGAAACAAACCTTTCATCAATTGGAGTTCGGAATCATTAGTTATAGCCGAAACAGTGAGGTAGCATAAAACTGTCCAGATTTGCACACTTTTCAGAAGTTGACGTTTTTGAGGTCCTTAGGGTCAGTTTTAGCCTTGGTCCATTTCTGACAAAATTGTCCAGAACTGAAAAATATAGTAGCAAACCAAATTTCATGCATTTTGGACATCATTTACTAAGTCAAATATGGTTCGTTCCACAAGGTCAGTGCATCTGCCAAAACCTGCTTCATTTTTTCCAGATTTCCAGATTTGGTCACATTTTAAATATTTGCCATTTTGAAGACCTTAGAGTCAAAATTAGCTTCGGCCTATTTTCTGGGAAAAATGTTAAAAACTGTCCAAACTAGTCACCTACCAATGTTCAAGCATTTTCAACATCATTTGACTAGATAAACCTACCTCGAACAGACTAGTCAGAGAGTTGTCAACAATTTCGACTTCACCTAGCATCATTTTCAAGCCAAGATCTTGCCATGCATGGTTGTTTAAGCTTATGAACGACCATATAGCTCAATTACAGAAGCAAATACACACATTTATGAGCATGCATGTGAATTTTTGAAGAGTTTTCAAAAGGTTTTAACCCTCACCTTAGCAATCAACCACAAAGATGCACAAAAACTTGTTGAAGCTTCAAATCTCTTCTTCTTCTTGCTTAGCCGAGATTCCAACTTGGTTTCTCTATTTTTCCTAGCCTAGTGATAAATCTCTTAGCACATTCATGAGGTTAGAACAAGAAGAAAAGAAATGGAAGCCAAGAAAACTTACCTAGGCCGAAAATGGTGACTCAAAATGCTTGCATGTGTGTTTCTTGCATCCTAGCTTGCTTGGGTGAGTTTCTTTGCTTGTGGTTTGTCTTGATGCACCTTAGGATGATGAAGATGAGCTAAGAGGTGGAGAGAACTCAGCCAAAACCGAAATGGAGAGAGAAAATGAGAGGGAAGTGAGAGAAATTGAGAGGAAATGAGAGAATATGACAAAAGTAATGGCTTTGCAATTTTTTTTGAGCATATGGTCAGCCTTGGGCATACAAATTCAGACTTTTTGTGTCTTCAAGGAGTATTTTGAAATGGCTAGCATGGGCATGGAGCACTTGGTCGAAAATGGTGGAGATTTGAGGAGAATTTGAGCAATTTTTTATGCATTGTGTTAAGTGTTTTGTCATAGTTTGTCTAGGACTAATTTTTTATGCATTTGTGTCATTAGAATTGTCATAGGAATGTTGAGGAATGAGGGAATCTAGGTAGAATAAAATATAGGAATGTTTGTTGATGAGTTGAATTATGAATAGAATAATAGATACTGGAAAATGTAGGAATAGTTTAGTATTATTTTATTGTTAGTGGAGTTTGTAGAGAATTGAATTAGGAATATAATATTGGTTAGTGGATTGTGTAGGATTATTTTAGTGTCTAGTGCTTTGTGTAGGATTCTTTCTTGATTAACGTGGTGGCACGGATTCCTAGATCTAGGGCACGAATTACGAGGTAGACACGAACTACGAGGTACAACATGTATTTCAAGACTAAGGCACATACTTCAAGATAAGTGCACGGATTCTAATGCTAACACACGCAACCCTAGGTGAATGAACGTAGATCAAAATAAGGCACGTAATTCAATGTAATGCACGTAATTCAAGACACGACTCTTAAACCTAGGTTAAAGCACGCAGTTCAAGGTTAATGCACACGAAACCACGCAAATTAAGGTCTTGCACGTAAATTAAGGTCATGGCATGTTTATCTAGGTATCGCACGTATATCGAGGATTAGGGTACACAATTCTAGGTTAAGGCACGTATAACGAGGCATGCACGAAAACCAAGACAGGACACGTAATCCTAGGTCGGTCATATAATTTTAGGTCTAAGGCGCGCAAATCGAGGTAGGACACGTTATTCGGGGTCGGGCCTCACATCCTCCCCTCCTTAAAAGAATTTCGTCCCAAAATTCATTCTTACTTGTTAAGGTCATTTAGACGGATTCCGACCATTGTCATTTTTCAACTCCGGGTCGTCCTTTGCTCTGTGATCTCTCTTACCACAACGAATTTACTTCCTAGCTTTCTCCAATCGTTTAATTCGGTGTGACCCCTACATTTACAGTTCGTTCCTTTGAACAACTCTCTTTTCTCCAATTGATCTTAAGGTCGAGTTCATTAACTAAGGTTAGAATCTCCAAACATAGTCATCAAAGCTGCATCGGTATTCTAACAATATAACAATAACTCCAAAATCATGACTCATGTTGTATCAATCTTGCATTCATACCTCAAAAGGAATATCACAATAATTCCATGATCCTAGGGTGACATACGCTAATTTCAAGATAACAGGTCCATATCCGATTTACATATCCTATCTACTAGCTTCAAAACTGATATCACATAGGTCATACACATGTTATGAATTATTTTCACAATACGACCCTATTTCCAAGAAGAACTCACCAAACAAACTAATCCATCTCAAATCGTCATCTATCGGTAGTATCATAGTTCTTATCTTGAAGGTACATTGGATTAGTAAATCTTCTAATGACTAGTCTTCTGGTTATAAGCTCTTATCCACTAACATCCTTTCCCAGCTTCGTTAACCTTCACGCTCGTAATCAAGGAGAAAGACCGTTGAGATTCATTAAACTCGAATTCTAAGGTTTATTAAGTATCGCCAACAAATTGCCATTGAAATTGCATGGGTAGACTAATCATGTTACACTAGTTCAACTCTTACAAGTAAAATTCATCAGCTTGTGATCCACAATTTATTTCCTTATTCGAATCTCTATCTTCAAGTCACGAGACTTCAGAATTTTCTTTTAATCTTATCCAAAACTCCTAAGGCGAATAGTTTCAACCTCAAATAAATTCCACTCACCTTAATCCAAGGTTACGTCATACTTAAGAAGACAATGGTCCTACTCATTTAGCGACCTAGTCATTCATTCGAACACTTAATGCCCGCCAATATACCTTCAACATTAATGTTACTAAGTTGGGTTCATCGCCATGTAAGTGATATCAATGCTCTACTAGGTTATCGGCCGTACAACAACAATCCTAGGACTATAAATGGGTACCGAAATGACCGAGCGTAAAATACTTACACGAGATAACTTCAAGGTTGTATCAACATAAGAATTATGACCACGAGGCATCCTTCAACATAACCTAATAGAACTTCAAAAGTAATCAACCACTTATTTAACTATTACTACTAAGATTCACCCCTCTTATTTAACAACCACAATTCGAAGTCTACCGATCGGTAGTTTCTAGATGTGAAATGGTGCACATAGATACAGTGGTCTAACAATAGTCTCTTGGGTCATTATGACTCTAATTCATCTCTATCTTAACTCTATGAAATCTTAGTATTCTCATTTACATGTTCAACTAGCTAAGAGAATCAAAACTCATCGACCTTAGGTCCTGGGGTTCACCATGAATCATCATGCATACTTACTATTAGCTATTTAGGATTTCAAATCATACCCTAACGACTCCGCTTTGCAACCAGATGCTTAATATCATTTCGATGGTTTACATAATAGGTCCATCGATATTACTTAAGGATATATGCTTTCCAACATCCTCTAGGGTATCTAAACAACGAGTGTATAGAATGACTTACTTGCATAATCACAACTAAACCCGAGAGGCACCAAATTAATACCATGATTCTAAATATCACCGATATCCAACTTAGGACCTTTAGCAACGTTAGTCATCTAATGCACAATTCAATTCCTTATACTTCTATCCGACCTAACATTTTAGGTGCAGTTTTCCAAACACGAGTTCTAGCTACGTGAATTCCTTGATTCCAACATTCCTATACCTTGTTATACTAAAGAATCATCAACCTTGTTATACTAAAGAATCATCAACCTTGTTAAACTTAGTCTCCAGAGTTACCTACATGTCTTGAGGTTATCCATTGTTAAGTTACTTAAACACATTATTCACGCCTTAATAATCTAACCCCTATCATCCATTTCCACGAGTTCATCTCTTAATTTCTAGGTCACAATCTTACCATTGAGTGAACTTGAAACTCGTTAATATACACCTTATTAGGTTCAACGATGCTTAATTCCAATCACGTAAGGATTCAATCATATAATTAGTCTATTATACCATTTTAAGATATAAGAATTTGATTCAAAAGCAACTCCTAAGTCAAACTTCCATTATAAGCATGTGAACATATATATACTACTCCACATCTCCAATAGTATATTCTTATATCTAAGGAAAGTTGAATCACAATTAGAAGAACGGTTTGACGGAATTAAGAACTTTATAGCTATGAAATTGATAACTTAATCACAGGCATGTGTATTCCAAAGATAAAGAGATAATTTTACCTCAACAATTATACCTGTGCTATGCATTTTATATATATGCATATCCAATAAGATTTATGATCCATTGAGCACCTGTGAAGATGCAAGAAATCTCTAACCGAGGCTTTCGTTCGTCCTGCACAAATTCACTTCCCTGAAAGTCCTAATCCTAACTATCTATGTGTATAAACAGTCATTCATGGTTATATAACATGCACATGTATCAAAGAAGGAGTATAAAAGCATGCATGCATTATTAAGGGCACTAACGTGTCGGTGTGCATGACACATAATACATATAGTCCACAAAGGCACATAGTATTCAATTCTCAAAGCAATTAAAGCACATTAGCACACATTAACACATATAAACAAGACATCATAATTACCTTAGGGCTTCTACCCATGGTCCGAGAGTTGAACCCGACTAATGCCTAGTTACTAAACTAAGCTCTTATATCATTCTAATATAAGGTGTCACGCCCTAACTCGGCCTATAAGGTTAGACTAGGGTGTGAACTAAACATTCAGGTAATATCACATACTTAACTGTTTATGAAGATTTAACACTTAACGTTTTGGCCTAAACTCCAAAATTTTCTGGAAAATCGGCAGCATAATGGCTGTAATTGGGCTCTTTGGTTTGACCTAATTCTCTAAAAGCCCCAATTATTTCAATCATTAACCCAATTCCATTAAGCACACCTATTTGTCACCAACTGATTTGCCTACTAGTTTATCTTGAAGGTCTTGTTTGGTTAATGAGCCTAACATGATAACTATGTCCCGTTTATTTGTCAATTTCCTATCATACAAGTACCTATTATCCTTTAGTTTGTAAGTGAGCACCTAAGTGAAATTAGATAGAATTAACTTAGTTGATTGTTCATCTAGTGGTTTGAAGGCCTACGATAACTACCAATTAAGAAAACGAAAGCAAACCACCAAATAAAAGTTCATCCGGTTATAGATAGTAAAATCCCAGAATTAGACCCAAATTACAACGGGGTCATTTACATCAATGAAACGAAGAGTTTGCAATCAATTACAACATCCATATAGCAACCACTTTCAGGCAAGGCACAAAAGCACGTAGGGACAGGCAATCACTCCAAGGAATCATCGTTAGGCACATCGTCCTCGGGTACCTGTACCTGTTCTTCTTCACCTGTGATGAAAAGAGGATGAGTCCTTATGAACTCAGCGAGGGGGAATGAGAAATACGCTTTGAAACTCATTTTCCGGTTCAATTTATGAAAACTCTTTTTGAAAACATGTCACATATTACAAATAATAAGGTACGCAAATATATGAAACAAATTGAGTAACAGATACATTTACCAATCATTTCAAGGATACGGTGAGCAGTTGCTCTCAATTTAAATTTCGATACAATTGTTGCGGCCGACTTCAATAATCCACTTATCGCTCCCAATTGGGTATACTCCGGATGTACCCCGAAAACCTACAACCCAACTCTCCAAGGGTGGAATGCCAAGCGAGAGAGGGAATTGGACCATGGTAGTCACGGGAGCACTGGCAAGCCCTATGCCGCCCGGCGTTCGTGAAACACTACCATGCCACAATGAAAGATTGCAACCTCATATGCAATGCACATTTATAACATTTATCATATCACATTAGGAGGACAACAAAGTAGGTCGCCTCCGGGCAGTTATAAGATCGCACGTTGTCAAGTAATCAAACAAGGCACGATAAGACAAATAATTTCACTTGAAAAGCATATGGAGTCATATGAACATTAAACGGGCAGCCATGTAACACATGCAAGTCAAGCCATATAACTCATTTCGAAGTTTACGTAATCAAGTGATACGAATATTCAACATGCAATAACATTTACGTGGGTTCGGTTGCAAGAGAAACTTATTTGACAACATGCAATGGTCAAGATCACATTTGATGTTATAAGACATTCACGGGCAGCCCACTAAGCATATAATTTCCACACAATATACAAATGATCAATACTTAGCAAAACTACCTAGTCATTAGGGTTTCCATTTCGTATATATTCATGCAATTTGAGCCTCAACCCAACTCAAAGTCAATCTCAAACCATGTATCATTTAATTCAACATCATCAAACATTCAAAACAGTCCACACAACATCCCAAAGCTAGAATCCCAAGCATTTAATTCAACAAGAGGAGTCACAACAATTTTTCTAAGTACAACATTAAGTGAAACCCTTACTGCAATAGGCTGTTTTCTCACAATCAATAGGATAACCAAGAAATCTCCAAATCCAGTGAATAAGATGTCAAATTAAATCTTAAGAAGTTAACTAAAATCAGAAACAAACCTTGCATCAATTGGAGTTCGGAATCATTAGTTATAGCCGAAACAGTGAGGTAGCATAAAACTGTCCAGATTTGCACACTTTTCAGAAGTTGACGTTTTTGAGGTCCTTAGGGTCGGTTTTAGCCTTGGTCCATTTCTGACAAAATTGTCCAGAACTGAAACATCTAGTAGAAAAATAAATTTCATACATTTTGGAAATCATTTACTAAGTCAAATATGGTTCGTTCCACAAGGTCAGTGTATCTGCCAAAACCTGCTTCATTTTTTCCAGATTTCCAGATTTGGTCACATTTTAAATATTTGCCATTTTGAAGACCTTAGAGTCAAAATTAGCTTCGACCTATTTCTGGGAAAAATGTTAAAAACTGTCCAAACTAGTCACCTACCAATTTTCAAGAATTTTCAGAATCATTTGACTAGATAAACCTACCTCGAACAGACTGGTCAGAGAGCTGTCAACAATTTCGACTTCACCTAGCATCATTTTCAAGCCAAGATCTTGCCATGCATGGTTGTTTAAGCTTATGAACGACCATATAGCTCAATTACAGAAGCAAATACACACATTTATGAGCATGCATGTGAATTTTTGAAGAGTTTTCAAAAGGTTTTAACCCTCACCTTAGCAATCAACCACAAAGATGCACAAAAACTTGTTGAAGCTTCAAATCTCTTCTTCTTCTTGCTTAGCCGAGATTCCAACTTGGTTTCTCTATTTTTCCTAGCCTAGTGATAAATCTCTTAGCACATGCATGAGGTTAGAACAAGAAGAAAAGAAATGGAAGCCAAGAAAACTTACCTAGGCCGAAAATGGTGACTCAAAATACTTGCATGTATGTTTCTTGTATCCTAGCTTGCTTGGGTGAGTTTCTTTGCTTGTGGTTTGTCTTGATGCACCTTAGGATGATGAAGATGAGCTAAGAGGTGGAGAGAACTCAGCCAAAACCGAAATGGAGAGAGAAAATGAGAGGGAAGTGAGAGAAATTGAGAGGAAATGAGAGAATATGACAAAAGAAAAGGCTTTGCAATGTTTTTTTGAGCATATGGTCAGCCTTGGGCATACAAATTCAGACTTTTTGTGTCTTCAAGGAGTATTTTGAAATGGCTAGCATGGGCATGGAGCACTTGGTCGAAAATGGTGGAGATTTGAGGAGAATTTGAGCAATTTTTTATGCATTGTGTTAAGTGTTTTGTCATAGTTTGTCTAGGACTAATTTTTTATGCATTTGTGTCATTAGAATTGTCATAGGAATGTTGAGGAATGAGGGAATCTAGGTAGAATAAAATATAGGAATGTTTGTTGATGAGTTGAATTATGAATAGAATAATAGATAGTGGAAAATGTAGGAATAGTTTAGTATTATTTTATTGTTAGTGGAGTTTGTAGAGAATTGAATTAGGAATATAATATTGGTTAGTGGATTGTGTATGATTATTTTAGTGTCTAGTGCTTTGTGTAGGATTCTTTCTTGATTAACGTGGTGGCACGGATTCCTAGATCTAGGGCACGAATTACGAGGTAGACACGAACTACAAGGTACAACATGTATTTCAAGACTAAGGCACATACTTCAAGATAAGTGCACGGATTCTAATGCTAACACACGCAACCCTAGGTGAATGAACGTAGATCAAAATAAGGCACGTAATTCAATACAATGCACGTAATTCAATACATGACTCTTAAACCTAGGTTAAAGCACGCAGTTCAAGGTTAATGCACACGAAACCACGCAAATTAAGGTCATGGCATGTTTATCTAGGTATCGCACGTATATAGAGGATTAGGGCAAACAATTCTAGGTTAAGGCACGTATAATGAGGCATGCACGAAAACCAAGATAGGACACGTAATCCTAGGTCGATCATATAATTTTAGGTCTAAGGCGCGCAAATTGAGGTAGGACACGTTATTCGGGGTCGGGCCTCACACCTTACCAGCCTCCAGGTCAGCAGAGGAAATCCCAGAGTCAGAGTCGCGGTCAAGGCCAGAGCCAGAATAGGTCGGTGAATAACCGTGGCCCGACTAAAGCGCCATCAGCCTCTTCCACCAGCGGATCCACAGGTAGTTCACCTGCTTCTCAAACTGCCATCTGTTCATACTGTAACAAGAAGGGCCACACTGAGGCCCAGTGTTGGAGGAAGTTGGGACGATGTATGAGGTGCAGCAGTGATCAGCATCTGATCAAGGATTGCCCTAAACGTCAGGCAGGGCAGAATCAGGGTAAACCAGCCGGTAGAGGCAAGACTCCAGTTCCTAGGGTCCAGGCTCGAGCCTATGCTATTGAGTGCGAGGAGATTCCAGATGAGACCACTGTTGTTGAAGGTACATTCTTCATACTGAATCAACCTGTTAGGGTGTTAATTGATCCGGGTGCTACTCATTCATTTATTACTCCCTTATGTGTGGAACGTGTGAAATTGAAAGTTGTATGTTTGCCATATGAAGTAGAAGTTGGTACTCCAATGGGTTCTAAACTTGTAACTAGTTCAGTTTGTAAAGCATGTAAAATCCAAATTAAGGATAGGGAATTCCCAGCCAATCTTATTGTATTACCTTTTCGAGACTATGAGGTCATTTTAGGGATGGACTGGCTGGCAAAACATCATGTCCAAGATTATAACATTCCGGGTACATGATCAACCAATACTGGAGGTTATGGGCCGAAGAGATTTCATCGGGAGTTCCATCATTTCATCTACAAAAGCAATGAAGTCCTTGAGGAAAGGGTGCAGCGGATACTTGGCTTACCTTATCAACAAGCCGTCGGATAAAGCTAAGTTGGAGGAGATGCCTGTGATCAAAGACTATGCAGATGTGTTCCCAGAAGAATTACCAAGTTTACCCCCAAATCGGGAGATCGAGTTTGTTATAGAGTTGCTGCCTGGCGCCCAGCCGATATCTAAAGCTCCCTATCGTATGGCACCGGCCGAGCTACAAGAATTGAAGGACCAATTGCAAGGATTATTGAAGAAGGGGTTTGTTCAACCAAGTTCTTCACCGTGGGGCGCGCCAGTTCTATTTGTGAAGAAGAAAGACGGAACGTTGAGGCTATGTATTGACTACCGAGGATTAAACCAAGTGACTGTCAAGAATAAATACCCGCTTCCCCTGATCGACGAGTTATTTGAGCAACTGCAAGGAGCCAAAATGTATTCGAAACTCAACTTGAGGCAAGGGTATTATCAGTTGCAGATCAAGAAGGAAGATGTGCCTAAAACGGCTTTCAGGACGAGATATGGGCATTATGAATATGTGGTGATGCCTTTTGGACTAACTAATGCCCCTGCAGCTTTTATGGATTTGATGCATAGGGTGTTTCAACCCTACTTGGACCAATTTGTGGTGATCTTCATTGATGATATTTTGGTATACTCGAAATCGGAGGCGGAGCATGAGCAACATCTGCGGTTGGTACTGCAGAAGCTTCGAGAGCATCAATTGTATGCAAAGTTTAGCAAGTGTGAATTTTGGTTGCAGCAGATTGCATTTTTGGGGCATATCATATCCCAAGAGGGAATAGCGGTAGATCTAGCAAAGATTGATGCGGTGATGTCTTGGAAGAAGCCAGAAAATGTTACGGAGGTTCGGAGTTTTCTTGGTTTAGCCGGCTATTATCGGAGGTTCGTGAAGGATTTCTCTAAGATTGCAGGACCGCTTACAAAGCTCACTCAAAAGAAAACCAAGTTCGTGTGGGATGATAAGTGTGAGAGCAGCTTCCAAGAGTTGAAGAAAAGATTGACTACCGCACCAGTTCTTGCATTGCCTGAAGGGAGTCAAGGTTTTGTAATCTATAGTGATACTTCGAAAGAAGGACTGGGATGTGTATTGATGCAAAATGGAAGAGTGATTGCATATGCTTCTAGGAAACCAAAGCCGTATGAGATTAATTACCCGACGCATGATTTGGAGTTGGCGGCTATTGTGTTTGCACTCAAGAAATGGAGGCATTATCTGTGGGGTAACAAGTTTGAGGTATTTACTGATCATAAGAGCTTGAAATACTTGTTCTCACAAAAGGAGTTAAATATGAGGCAAAGGTGGTGGATGGAGCTTTTGGATGATTATAACTGCTCAATCAATTATGTGCCCAGTAAAGCGAATGTAGTTGCAGATGCCTTAAGCAGAAAAGCAAGCATGGCGAAACTGGAAGTCAAGGTGTAGGAGTTGTTGGAGGAAGCGTTTCTGTGGAAACCACAATTGACTCAGAAAGGGTTACTTTTTGCCACTACCCAAGTTCAATCGATTTTGTTGTCTGAGTTACGAGAGGCTCAACAGAAGGACCAACAATTTCAGAAGTTTAAGGAAAGCAACGCAGATTTCAAGTTTCATGATGATGGTATTTGGAGATTTAGGAACCGGGTTTGTGTTCCCAATGAGCCAGAGCTGAAAAAGAAGATTCTTGAGGAAGCACATAATTCAAGATATATTATTCACCCCGGCGGAACAAAGATGTATCGGGATTTGAAGCAACACTATTGGTGGAATAACATGAAGAGAGAAATTGCGGAGTTTGTAGCACGGTGTCTGACTTGCCAGAGGGTCAAAGCAGAACATCAACGACTCGCAGGTTTACTTCAGCCGTTGGAGATTCCTCAATGGAAATGGGAACATATAACTATGGATTTTGTTATGGACCTGCCTAGATCGCGAAAGGGTCATGACGCCGTTTGGGTTATAGTGGATAGATTGACTAAGTCGGCGCACTTCTTACCGATGAACAAGGAGGATAGTCCTGAGAAACTGGGAGATATGTACGTGGCGGAGATTGTAAGATTGCACGGGATGCCTGTGAGTATTGATCGGATAGGGATCCTCGTTTTACTTCCCGATTTTGGAAGAGATTGCAAGAAGCTTTGGGAACGAAGTTGAGTTTTAGCACGACTTATCACCCTCAGACTGATGGACAATCAGAGAGAACTATTCAGATTTTGGAGGATATGCTGAGGGCATGTGTGTTAGACTTCGGGAAAGGTTGGGAGAAATATCTATCTCTAGCGGAGTTCGCCTACAACAATAGTTATCAGGCCACTATCGGGATGGCCCCATTTGAGGCGCTGTATGGACGTAAGTGTCGATCCCCAATCTACTGGGATGAAGTAGGTGAGATGAAGACTTTTGACCCGACCCTTTTACCTGAACTGATGAAGATTGTTGATAACATCCACCTTATCCGGAAACGGATGCTTACCGCCCAGAGTAGGCAGAAGAGTTATACAGACCGACGGAGACGGAGTCTCGAGTTTGAGGTTGGCGACAAGGTGTTCTTGAAGATATCACCCCGGAGGGGACTGATTAGGCACGGCAAGGGTGGAAAGTTGAGCCCGAGATTTGTGGGACCATTTAAGATAGTTGAGAAGGTTGGCAAATTGACGTATCGCCTAGCGCTACCCCAGAACCTCTCCAATATTCACGACGTCTTTCATGTTTCGATGCTGCGGAAGTATCATCCTGATCCGTCGCATATCTTGGAGCCAGAGCCGTTGCAGCTTCAGGAGAACTTGTCTTACGAGGAGAAGCACATTCGGATCCTAGACCAGCAGGATCGGGAGTTGCGCAACAGAACTATACCTATGGTGAAAGTGCTGTGGGATCATCATGGAGTCGAAGAAGCAACGTGGGAAAGGCGAGACCAGATAGAGCAGCAGTATCCAGCATTATTTCAAGGTAATATTGAATTTCGGGACGAAATTCTTTTAAGGAGGGGAGGATGTGAGGCCCGACCCCGATTTGCGTGCGAAACCTAGCTTCGTGTGCCCTAACCTAGATTTACGTGCCATGACCTAGGTTTAAGAAATGAGTTCATTTTATGTGCCATGCATTGAATTACGTGCATTCGTTTAGGATTGCGTGCATTTACTTGAAAAACGTGTGTTCGTCTTGTAGTTCGTGTCCTACCTCGTAGTGCGTGCCCTAGACCTAGGAAAGCGTGTCTTCACGCTAATCAAGAAAGCATCTTTCACGGAGCACTAGACTATTAAACAATCCTACAAAATCCACTATCAATATAATAATCCTAATTCAACTCACTAGAAGACGAAATAGCACCAAACACTAAACATTCTTCATTCTTTATTCCTTATTCTTTTGCACTTTCAAGACACAATTAATTAATGATCAAAGTTGACAAAAAATTCAGATTAGAAGCTAGCATTGGCCGACCATACCATGGTATTTGCACAAGGTTTGAACAATTACACAATTAAATATGCACATTTAGATATTCTATGACACAAATGCTTAAAAAATTGCTCAAAAACCCTACCAATTGCACACTATTTTCGGCCACATCATCCTTGCCCATCCTAGGAATTTCAAAATTGCACATTGAAGACACAAATGCTGAATTTGGACTGCCCAAGGACCGACCACAACCTCAAAGAAATTGCAAAGCCATCACTTGGTCATATTCTCTCTTTTCCTTCAATTTCTCTCACTTCTCTCTCAATTTCTTCTCTCATTCTCGGCCTTGGCTGAGTTCTTCATCTTCTTAGCTTCTCTTCTTCACACCATAGCTAAGCATAGCAAGCTACAAGCATAGAACCACAACCGAGTTAGCTAAGGAGTAGAAATCATACTTGCATGTGCTTTGGAGTCTTCTATTCGGCCTAGGTGAGCTTCTTGACATCCATTTCTTTTCTTCATGTTTTAACCTCATGCATGTGCTAAGAGATTGACCATTAAGCTAGGAAAAATAGAAAAACTAGTGGAGATTTCGGCTAAGCAAGGGAAAGGAGAAGATTTGAGCTTCAACAAGGTTTTTGAACATCTTGTGGTTGATTGCTAAGGTGAGGGTTAAAACCTTTTGAAAACTCTTCAAAAATTCACATGCATGCTCATAGATGTGTGTATTTGCTCCTGTACTTGAGCTATATGGTCGTTCATAAGCTTAAACAACCATGCATGGCAAGATCTTGGCTTGGAAATGATGCTAGGTGAAGTCGAAATTGTTGACAGCTCTCTGACCAGTCTGTTCGAGGTAAGTTTAGCTATGCAAATGATGTTGAAAATGCTTGAAAATTGGTAGGTGACCATTTTGGACAGTTTTGAAAATTTTTCCCATAAATAGGCCGAAGCTAATTTTGACTCTAAGGTCATCAAAATGGTAAATCCTTAAAATGTGACCAAATCTGGAAATCTGGAGAAATGAAGCAGGTTTTGGCAGATGCACTGACCTTGTGGAACGAACCATATTTGACTTAGTAAATGTTGTCAAAAATGCATGAAATTTTGTGTACTGCTATATTTTTCAGTTCTGGACAATTTTGTCAGAAATGGACCAAAGCTAAAACTGACCCTAAGGACCTCAAAAACGTCAATTTCTGAAAAGTGTGCAAATCTGGACAGTTTTGTGCTACCTCACTGTTTCGGCTATAACTAATGATTCTGAACTCCAATTGATGCAAGGTTTGTTTCTGATTTTAGTTAACTTCTTAAGATTTAATTTGAAATCTTATTCACTGAATTTGGATATTGTTTGATTATCCTATTGATTGTGGGAAAACAGCCTATTGCAGTAAAGGTTTCATTTAGCTACGTGCTTGGAAAATTGTTGTAACCTCTCTTGTGGTTCTAATTGTGTGGAAATGTGGTGTTGGGACGTTACGTGGACTGTTTGAGTACTTGAGGATGCTTGAATTGAATGATGCATGACTTGAGAATGATTTTGAGTTGACTTAGGGTTTTAATCACACGATTAAGCATGAAATGGAAACCCTAATGACTAGGTAGTTTTGCTAAGTGTTGATCTTTTGGTTATTGTGTGGAAATTATATGCTTAGTGGGCTGCCCATAAATGTTTTATAACTTCAAATTGAATTTGACCATGGCATGTTGTCAAATAAGCTTTTCTTGCTACCGAACCCATGTTAATTTCATTGCATGTTGAATAATCCTATCACTTGATCACGTGGACTTCTTAATGAGTTATATGGCCTGTTTTACATGTGTTACATGGCTGCCCGTTTAATTTTCATATAACTCTATATGCCTTCAAGTGAAAATTCCTGTCTTATCGTGCCTTGCTTGTTTACCTGTCAATGTGCAATTGTATGACTGTCCGGAGGCAACCTACTTTGTTGTCCTCCTACTGTGATATATTACCTGTTATGAATGCGCATTGCATACAAGGTTGCAAACTTTCCTGTTGGCATGGTAGCGATCACGCACACCGGGCGGCATCGGGCTTGCCGGTGCACCCGTGACTACCATGGTCTCATTCCCTCTCTCGCTTGGGGGCTAGACTTCCTCGGAGAGTTGGGTCATAGGATTTCGGGGTACATCCGGAGTACACCTACCTGGTGTGTTTGGGGAATGATTGAAGTCGGCCGCAACAACTGATCCTGGAACTGATCTGAGAGCAAAAGCTCACTGTATCCTTTTTAATATGTGTATAAGTACTCTCGCTTGGTTCCTAGAGAACCTCGGGGAGGAAAGACCGGTATTCCTATTTTTGTACTTGTATTTCTGTTATATTCATGTTTGAGAAAGGGATTTTCATAAGTTTAACCGGAAAATGAGTTTCAAAACTTATTTCTCGTTCCCCCTCGCTGAGTTCATAAGGACTCACCCTCTTTTATCATCTCAGGTGAAGAAGAACAGGTACAGGAACTCGAGGACAATGTGCCTAATGATGAACCCCTGTAGTGATTGCCTGTTATTGTTGTTTTGCTTGAACGTGACTACTTGTGTACCTTGTGCTACTTGAAGACTATTTATTTTATGTTGCTTGTTGTTGCTAATGTAAAAGACCCCCGTTGTAATTTGGGGTCTAATTTTGGTTTGTACTTATATTAAGTAGACTGATGCTAGACATAACACTACTGTGATCGTTTTGCTTTTATTACCGCTAGTATCTATCTTAGGCTATGACGCTTTAGTTAAGATCTAAGTAAATGAACTTATCCAATCTTAACAGGTATTTGCTATTGAGCTAAGATCAATAGGTATATTTGTAACGAGGAGAAATAATCAAACGAGACATAGTATCATACTAGGTTATAAATCAAATGGGACATCGAAACAACCAATAGGCAATACAATTGATGGTAAACTAGTAATCTTAGTTGGAAATGAATTTGAGATGGTAAATTTTGAGGCGTTTAGAGAATTAGGTTAAACCAAAGGGCCAATTACAGCCGTTATGCTGTCGATTTTTTGAAAAAAACTTTGGAGTTTAGACTAAATCATTAGGTGTTAATCTTCATAAATAGCTAAGTACGTGATATTGCTTGAATGCTAATTCACACCCTAGTCTAACCTTATAGGCCGGGTTGGGGCGTGACAATGTGCACCACGTAACTCTTTATGGATCAAAAGTTACGGGCATCGGAGTGACGAAGACTCGGTCCCAAGCGCCACGCCCTCGGTTTGCAGGCCCAGCCTCTATGTGAAGCGAAGTTGTCTAGCCCAAGGTGTCATGGGATTCGGTAATAGAAATATGATAGATTAGGTTGTCGTCCTTTTCGCGGCTCACGACATACGATCCGGGTCAGAAAAACAGCGCAAAAGAAGAAAAGTGTCCCGAAACTAATGAAAACGTTCGATTTTGGGCTCAAAAAATAGGCGCAGCTGAGCAATCTTGCTGCCCCCGTCGTAGAGCACTCGGAGAGCTTTCCAACGGTATCCTGTGCGCCGCGTAACTCCTTACGGATCAAAAGTTATGGGCACCGGAGCGACGGAGACCTAGTCCCCAGCCGCACGCCCTCGGTTTGCGGGCCCATCCTCTACCTGAAGCGAAGTTGACTTGCCCAAGGAACCGTGGGATTCGGTAATAGAAATGTGATGAATTAGGTTGGCGTCCTTTTTGCGGCTCACGACGTACGACCCGGGACGAAAAAATAGCACAAAAGAAGAAAAGTGTACCAAAACTGATAAAAACGTTTGATTTTGGGCTCCAAAAATAGGCGCAGCTGAGCAGGCTTGCTACCCCTGTCGTGGAGCTCTCGAAGTGCTTTCCAACAGTATGCTGTGGGCCGCATAACTCTTTACGGATCAAAAGTTATGGGCATCGGAGCGACGGAGACCTGGTCCCAAGCCCCACACCCTCGGTATGCAGGCCCAACCTCTACGTGAAGCGAAGTTGTCTTGCCCAAGGTATCATGGGATTCGGTAATAGAATGTGATGGATTAGGTTGGCGTCTTTTTCGCGGCACATGACTTACGATCCGGGTCGAAAAAACAGAGCAAAAGAAGAAAAGTGTCCCAAAATTGATGAAAATATTCAATTTTGGGCTCAGAAAACAGGCACGATAGAGCAATCTTGCTGCCCCCGTCGTAGAGCACTCAGAGAGCTTTCCAACGGTAAGCTGTGCGCCGTGTAACTCCTTACGGATCAAAAGTTATAGGCACCGGAGCGATGGAGACTTGGTCCCAATCCCCACGCCCTCGGTTTGCTTGCCCAACCTCTACCTGAAGCGAAGTTGACTTGCCCAAGGTACCGTGGGATTCGGTAATAGAAATGTGATGGATTAGGTTGGCGTCCTTTTCACAGCTCACGACGTACGACCCGGGACGAAAAAATAGCACAAAAGAAGAAAAGTGTACCGAAATTGATGAAAATGTTTGATTTTGGACACCAAAAATAGGTGCAGCTGAGCAGGCATGCTGCCCCTGTCGTGGAGCTCTCGGAGAGATTTCCAACGGTATGCTGTGCGCCGTGTAACTCTTTACGGATCAAAAGTTATGGGCACCGAAGCGACGGAAAACTGGTCCAAGCCCCACGCCCTCGGTTTGCGGGCCCAGCCTCTACCTAAAGTGAAGTTGACTTGCCTAAGATGTCGTGGGATTCGGTAATAGAAATGTGATGGATTAGGTTGGCGTCCTTTTTGCGGCTCACGACGTACGACCCGAGACAGAAAAATAGCACAAAAGAACAAAAGTGTACCGAAACTGATGAAAACGTTCGATTTTGGGCTCCGAACATAGGCGCAGCCGAGCAGGCTTTCTGCCTCTGTCGTGGAGCTCTCAGAGAGCTTTCCAACAGTATGCTATGCGCCACGTAACACTTTACGAATCAAAAGTTATGGGCACCGGAGCGACGGAGACCTGGTCCCAAGCCCCACGCCCTCGTTTTGCGGGCCCAGCCTCTATGTGAAGCGAAGTTGCCTTGCCCAAGGTGTCGTGGGATTTGGTAATACAAATTTGATGGATTAGGTTGTCATCTTTTTCGCGGCTCACGACATATGATCCAGGTTGAAAAAATAGTGCAAAAGAAGAAAAGTGTCCCGAAACTGATGAAAACGTTCAATTTTGGGCTCCAAAAATAGGTGTAGTCATGCTGGCTTGTTGCCCCCATCGTAGAGCACTCGGAGAGCTTTCCAACGGTATGCTGTGCGCCGCGTAACTCCTTACGGATCAAAAGTTATGGACATCGGAGTGACGGAGACCGGGTCCTAAGCCCCACACCCTCGGTTTGCGGGCCCAGCCTATACCTGAAGCGAAGTTGACTTGCCCAAGGTGCCGTGGGATTCGGTAATAGAAATGTGATGGATTAGGTTGGCGTCCTTTTCGCGACTCACGACGTATGACCCGGGACGGAAAAATAGCACAAAAGAATAAAAGTGTCCCGAAACTGATGAAAACGTTCTATTTTGGGCTCCAAAAATAGGCGCAGCTGAGCAGACTTGCTACCCCTGTCGTGGAGCTCTTAGAGAGCTTTCCAACGGTACGCTGTGCACCACGTAACTCTTTACGGATCAAAAGTTATGGGCACCTGAGCGACGGAGACTTGGTCCCAAGCCCCACGCCCTCGGTTTGTAGGCCCAGCCTCTACGTGAAGCGAAGTTGTCTTGACCAAGGTGTCTTGGGATTAAGTAATAGAAATGTGATGGATTAGGTTGGCGTCCTTTTCGCGTCTCACGATGTATGACCAGGGACAGAAAAATAGGACAAAAGAAGAAAAGTGTCCCGAAACTGATGAAAACGTTCGATTTTGGGCTCAGAAAATTGGCGCAGCCGAGCAGGCTTGCTGCTCCCATCGTGGAGCTCTTAAAGAGCTTTCCAACGGTACGCTGTGCGCCGTGTAACTCTTTACGGATCAAAAGTTATGGGCACCTGAGCGACGGAGACCTGGTCCCAAGCACCACGCCCTCAGTTTGCAGGCCCAGCCTCTACGTGAAGTGAAGTTGTCTTGCCTAAGATGTCTTGGGATTCAGTAATAGAAATCTGATGGATTAGGTTGTCGTCATTTTTGTGGCTCACGACATACGTTCTGGGTCGAAAAAACAGTGCAAAAAAAAAAGTATCCCAAAACTGATGAAAACGTTCGATTTTGGGCTCCGAAAATAGGCGTAGTCGAGCAGGATAGCAGCCGACGTCGCAGAGGACTCGGAGAGCTTTCCAACGGTATGGTGTGCGCCGCGTAACTCCTTACGGATCAAAAGTTATGGGCACCGGAGCGACGGAGACTTGGTCCCAAGCCCCACGCCCTCGGTTTGCGGGCCCAGCCTCTACCTGAAGTGAAGTTGACTTGCCCAAGGTGCCGTGGCATTTGGTAATAGAAATGTGATGGATTACGTTGGCGTCCTTTTCGCGGCTCACGACGTACGACCCGGGATGGAAAAATAGCACAAAAGAAGAAAAGTGTCACAAAACTGATGAAAACATTCGATTTTGGACTTCAAAAATAGGCGCAACCGAGCATGCTCGCTGCCCCTGTCGTGGAGCTATCGGAGAGCTTTCCAACAGTATGTTGTGCGCCGTATAACTGTTTACGGATCAAAAGTTATGGGCACCGGAGCGACGGAGACCTGGTCCTAAGCCCCACGCCCTCGATTTGCGGGCCCAACCTCTACGTGAAACGAAGTTGTCTTGCCCAAGGTGTCTTCGAATTTGGTAATAGAAATGTGATGGATTAGGTTGTCGTCCTTTTCGCGGCTCACGACATACGATCCGGGTCGAAAGAACAGCGCAAAAGAAGAAAAGTGTCACAAAACTGATGAAAACGTTCAATTTTTGGGCTCTGAAAACAGGCACAGCCGAGCATGCTTGCTGCCCCATCGTAGAGCACTCGGATTGCTTTCGAACTGTAAGCTGTGCGCCGCGTAACTCATTACGGATCAAAAGTTATGGGCACCAGAACGACGGAGACCTGGTCCCAAGCCCCACGCCCTCGGTTTGCGGGCCCAGCCTCTACCTAAAGTGAAGTTGACTTGCCCAAGGTACCGTGGGATTCGGTAATAGAAATGTGATGGATTTGGTTGGCATCCTTTTTGCGGCTCACAACGTACGACCAAGGACAGAAAAATAGGACAAAAGAAGAAAAGTGTCCCGAAACTGATAAAAATGTTCAATTTTGGGCCCCAAAAATAGACGTAGCCGAGCAGGCTTGCTGCCCCTGTCGTGGAGCTCTTCGAGAGCTTTCCAACGGTATGCTGTGCGCCGCGTAACTCTTTACGGATCAAAAGTTATGGGCACCGAAGCGACGGAGAGCTAGTCTCAAGCCCCACGCCCTCGGTTTGCAGGCCCAGCCTCTACGTGAAGTGAAGTTGTCTTGCCCAAGGTGTCTTGGGATTCGGTAATAGAAATGTGATGGATTAGGTTGTCGTCCTTTTCGCGGCTCACGACATACGATCCAGGTCAAAAAAACAGCGCAAAAGAAGAAAAGTATCCCGAAACTGATGAAAACGTTTGATTTTGGGCTCCGAAAATAGGCGCAGCTAAGCAAGCTTGCTGCCCTTGTCGTGGAGCTCTCGGAGAGCTTTCCAACAATATGCTGTGCACCACGTAACTCTTTACGGATCAAAAGTTAGGAGCATCGGAGCGACAGAGACCTAGTCCCAAGCCCCACGCCCTCGGTTTGCAGGCCCAGCCTCTACGTGAAGCGAAGTTGTCATGCCCAAGGTGTCGTGGGATTTGGTAATAGAAATGTGATGGATTAGGTTGTCATCCTTTTCGCGGCTCACGACATTCGATCCGAGTCGGAAAAACAGTGCAAAAGAAGAAAAGTGTCCCAAAACTGATCAAAACGTTCGATTTTGATCTCTGAAAATAGGCGCAGTCGAGAAATCTTGTTGCCCCCGTCGTAGACCACTCGGAGAGCTTTCTAACGGTATGCTGTGCGCCGCGTAACTCCTTACGGATCAAAAGTTATGGGCACCGGAGCGACGGAGACCTGGTCTCAAGCCCCACACCCTCGGTTTGCGGGCCCAACCTCTACCTGAAGTGAAGTTGACTTGCCCAAGGTACCGTGAGATTCGGTAATAGAAATGTGATGGATTAGGTTGGCGTCCTATTCGCCTGCTCACGACGTACGACCCAGGACGGAAAAATAGCACAAAAGAAGAAAAGTGTACCGAAACTGATGAAAACGTTTTATTTTGGGCACCGAAAATAGGTGCAGCCGAGCAAGTTTACTGCCCCTGTGGTGGAGCTCTCGGAGAGCTTTCCAACAGTATGCTGTGCGCTGCGTAACTTTTTATGGATCAAAAGTTATGGGCACCGGAGCGACGGAGACCTGGTCTCAAGCCCCACACCCTAGGTTTGCGGGCCCAGCCTCAACATGAAGCGAAGTTGACTTGCCCAAGGTGCCATGGGATTCGGTAATAGAAATGTGATGAATAAGGTTGGCATCCTTTTCACTGCTCACGACGTACGGCCAGGGACAGAAAAATAGCACAAAAGAAGCAAAGTGTCCGGAAACTGATGAAAATATTTGATTTTGGGCTCAGAAAACAGGCGTAGCCGAGCAGGCTCGCTGCCTCTGTCGTATAGCTCTCAGAGAGCTTTCCAACAGTATGCTGTGCGCCGCGTAACTTTTTACGGATCAAAAGTTATGGGCACTGGAGCGACGGAGACCTAGTCCCAAGCCCCACGCCCTCGGTTTGCAGGCCCAGCCTCTACGTGAAGCGAAGTTTTCTTGCCCAAGGTGACTTGGGATTCGGTAATAGAAATCTGATGGATTAGGTTGTCGTCCTTTTCGCGGCTAACGACATACGATGCGGGTCGGAAGAGCAGCGCAAAAGAAGAAAAGTGTCCCGAAACTGATGAAAATATTTGATTTTGGGCTATGAAAATAGGCGCAGCCGAGTAATCTTGCTGCTTCCATTGTAGAGCACTCGGAGAGCTTTCCAACGGTATGTTGTGCGCCGCGTAACTCCTTACGGATCAAAAGTTATGGGCACCAAAGCGACGGAGACCTATTCCCAAGCCCTACGTCCTCGGTTTGCTGGCCCAGCCTCTACCTGAAGCGAAGTTGACTTGCCCAATGTGCCGTGGGATTCGGTAATAGAAATGTGATAGATTAGGTTGGCGTCCTTTTTGCGGCTCACGAGGAACGACCCGGGACGGAAAAATAGCACAAAAGAAGAAAAGTGTCACGAAATTAATGAAAACGTTCAATTTTGGAATCCGAAAATAGGCGTAGCTGAGTAGGCTTGCTGCCCCTCTCGTGGAGCTCTCGGAGAGCTTTCCAACAATATGCTGTGCGCCGCGTAACTCTTTACGGATCAAAAGTTATGGGCACCGAAGCGACGGAGACCTAGTCCCAAGCCCCACACCCTCAGCTTGCGGGCCCAGCCTCTACGTGAAGCGAAGTTGTCTTGCCCAAGGTGTCGTGGGATTCGGTAATAGAAATGTGATGGATTAGGTTGTCGTCCTTTTCGCGGCTTACGACATACGATTCGGGTCGAAAAAACTGAGCAAAAGAAGAAAAGTGTCCCGAAATTGATGAAAACATTCGATTTTGGGCTCCAAAAACAGGCGCAGCCGAGCAGGCTTGCTGCCCCTATCGTGGAGCTCTTAGAGAGCTTTGCAACGGTATGCTGTGCGCCGCGTAACTCTTTACGGATCAAAAGTTATGGGCAACGGAGCGACGGAGACTTGGTCCCAAGCCCCGCGCCCTCGGATTGCAGGCCCAGCCTCTACATGAAGCGAAGTTATCTTGCCCAAGGTGTCTTGGGATTCGGTAATAGAAATTTGATGGATTAGGTTGTCGTCCTTTTCGCGGCTCACGACATACGATCCGGGTTGGAAAAACGGTGCAAAAGAAGAAAAGTATCCCGAAACTATTGAAAATGTTTGATTTTGGGCTCCGATAACAGGCGCAGCCAAGCAATCTTGCAGCCCCCATCGTAGAGCACTCGGAGGGCTTTCCAACGGTATGCTGTGCGCCGCGTAACTCTTTACGGATCAAAAGTTATGGGCACCGGAGCGACGGAGACCTGGTCCTAAGCCCCACGCCCTCGGTTTGCAGGCCCAACCTCTACGTGAAGCGAAGTTGTCTTGCCCAAGGTGTCATGGGATTCGGTAATAGAAATGTGATGGATTAGGTTGTCGTCCTTTTCGCGGCTCACGACATACGATTCGGGTCAAAAAAACAGTGCAAATGAAGAAAAGTGTCCCGAAACTGATGAAAACGTTCGATTTTGGGCTCCGAAAACAGCCGCAGCCGAGCAGGCTTGCTGCCCCCGTCGTAGAGCACTCGGATTGTGTCACGCCCCAACCCGGCCTATAAAGGTTAGACTAGGGTGTGATCTAACATTCAAGTCATATCACATACTTAACCGTTTATGAAGGTTTAACACTTAACATTTTCGCCTAAACTCCACAAATTCTTCGAAAAACCGGCAGCATAACGGTTGTAATTGGGTTCCTTAGTTTGACCTAATTCTCTAAACACCTCAAAATTTACCATCTCAAATTCATTTCCAACAAAGATTACTATTTATCATCAATTGAAACGCCTACTAATTATCTTGAAGTCTCATTTGATTAATAACCTAGCATGATACTATGTCTCGTTTGTTTATTAATCCTCGTTACAAAAGTATCTGTTGATCTTAGCTTAACAATGAGTACCTGCTTAAGATTGGATAGGTTCATTTACTTAGTCCTTACCTGATACTTCATAAACCTATAGTAGATGCTAGCCAATGACAATTGCAAAATGACCATAGTAGTGTCTGTCTAGTTAATATCAGTACAAACCAAAATTAGACCCCAAATTACAACGGGGGTCTTTTACATTACAAACATCAAGCAACATAAAAGAAATAGTCTTCAAGTAGCATGGTGTTCACAAAGACCATAATCAAGCAAAGCACATAGGACATGCAATCATTCTAAGGAATCACCGTTAGGCATGTCGTCCCCGGGTACCTGTTCTTGATCTTCTTCACCTGAGATGATAAAAGAGAGTGAACTCAACGAGAGGGAACGAGAAATGGGTTTTGAAACTCATTTTCCGGTTCAACTTATGAAAATCCTTTTGCAAGCATGAATATAACACAATTAAGTACATAACAATAATATAAAAGTAAAGGAACACAATTACCCGTCTTTCCTCCCCGAGGTCCTCTAGGAACCAAACGAGAGTACTTATACACATAGTAAAAAGGATACGGTAAGCTTTTGCTCTCAGTTCATTTCCAGTATCAGTTGTTGCGGCCGACTTCAAATCATCCCCTTATCACGCCAAATGGGTGTACTCCGGATGTACCTCAAAATCTTACGACCCAACTCTCCGAGGAAGTCTAGCCCCCAAGCGAGAGAGGGAATTGGATAATGCTAGTCACAGTTGCACCGGCAAGCCCGATGCCACCCGGTGTGCGTGAACGCTACCATGCCAGAATGAAAGGTTGCAACCTTATATGCAATGCACATTTATGACATTTAATATATCACATTAGGAGGACAACAATGTAGGTTGCCTCCGGACAGTCATAAGATTGCACATTGACAAGTAAACAAGCGAGGCACAATAAGACAAGTAATTTCACTTGAAAGGCATATGGAGTTATATGAACATTAAATGGGTAGCCATGTAACGCACGTAAATCAGGTCATATAACTCATTTCAACGTTCACGTAATCAAATAATAAGATTATTCAACATGCAATAACATCTACGTGGGTTCGGATGCAAGAAAGGCCTATTTGTCAACATGCAATGATCAAAATCACATTTAGGGCTATAAGGGCAACTACGGGCAGCCTACTAAACATATAATTACACACAATATCCAAAGGATCAACACTTAGCAAGTTTACCTAGTCACTAGGGTTTCCATTTCGTGCTTACCCGTGCGATTAAGCCCCAAGTCAACTCAAAATCAATCTCAAGCCATGCATCAATTGATTCAAACATCCCCAAGTATTCAAAACAGTCCACACAACATCCCAATGCCACAATCCCAAACATTTAATACCACAAGAGAAGTTACAACAAATTTTCTAAGCATATAACTAAGTGAAACCCTCACTGCCATAGGCTGTTTTCTCGCAAACATTAAGAAAAGCAAAAAATCTCCAATTCCAGTTAATAAGATGTCAAATTAAAGCTTAATAAGTGAACTAAATTCAGAAACAAACCTCACATCATTTGGAGTTCGGGTCCAATAGTTATAGCCAAAACAGTGGGATTGCACAAAACTGTCCAGATTTGCACACATTTCAATACTTATCGTTTTTGAGGTCCTTAGGGTCAGATTTATCCTTAGTCCATTTCTGATACAAATGTCCAGAACTAAAAAATCTAGTAGCACACCAAATTTCATGCATTTTGGATATCATTTACTAAGTCAAAACCGGTTCGTTCCACAATGTCAGTGAATCTGCCAAAACCTGCTTCATGCATTTTCAACATCATTTGCCTAGCAAAACACACCTCGAAACAACAAGACAGAGAGCTATCATAAACCCAATTTCATCTATCATCACCATCTAGCCAAAAGTCTTGCCATGCATGGTTGTAAAAGCTTATGAACACACATATATCTCAAGTACAGAAGCAAAGACAAACATTTAAGAGCATGCATGTGGATTTTTGAAAGATTTTCAAGAAGTTTTAGCCCTCACCTTAGCAAAACAACAAGAAGATGCACAAAACTTTGATGAAGCACAAGGTTGACTCCTTTCCTTGCTTAGCCGAGGCACCAACTCGATTTTCTCTATTTTTCCTAGCTTAGTGACCAAGTTCTTAGTAGGTGCATGTGGTTTGCATGTGGTTAGAACAAGAAGAAAAGAAATGGAAGCTAGCAAACTCACCTAGGCCAAAATGGTTGTTCAAAAAGCTTGCATGTGTGATTCTTGCAACCTAGCTCGCTTGGTCGAGTTTCTTAGCTACTTGCTTGCCTTGATGAACCATGGAATGATGAAGATGAGCTATGGAATGAAGAAACTCAGCTAAGGCCGAGAGAGAGAGAGAAGGATGAGAGGGAGAGAGAGAAATGTGAGGAAATGAGAGAATGAAGAAAAAAAATGAAGGCTTTTGCAATTGTTAAGGCATATGTCGGCCTTGAGCTTTGCAATTCAGATTTTTATGTCTTCAAGAACCATTTTGAAATTCCTAGCATGGGCAAGGAGCATTTTGTCGAGATTTGAAGGCTTTGAGGAGGTATTTGAGCTAGTTTTTTATGCATTTGTGTCAAAGAATTGTCATAGATTGTCTAGGAATTAAATTGAATTAAGCAAGCAAGCACAAAGCCCAACATGGTGGTCGGCCAAGGCATCCAAAAATATGATTTTTTTGTCATCTTTTGAGTATTATTTAATTGTGTGTTGAAAGTGCAAAAGAATAAGGAATGTCTAGCTTTTTGTGAGATTTTGTCTTCTAGTGGGTTGAATTAGTAATTTAATATTAGTTAGTGGAATTTGTAGGATTAATTAATAACCTAGTGCTTCGTGTAAGATGCTTTCTTGATTAGCGTGAGGGCATGCTTTCCTAGGTCTAGGGCACGCACTACGAGGTAGGGCACGAACTACGAGACGAATGCACATTTTCAAGAAAATGCATACAACTCTAAATGAATGCACGTAATTCAATGCATGGCACACAAAATGAAACACAATTCTTAAAACTAGGTCAAGGCACGCAAATCTAGATTAGGGCACACGAAATGAGGTATCGCACGCAAATCGAGGTCGGGCCTCACAGATTGCTTTCCAACGGTATGCTGTGCGCCTCGTAACTCATTACAGATCAAAAGTTATGGGCACCGGAGCGACGGAGACCTGGTCCTAAGCCCTACGCCCTAGGTTTGCGCGTGCAGCCTCTACCTGAATCAAAGTTGACTTGCCCAAGGTGCCGTGGGATTTGGTAATAGAAATGTGATGTATTAGGTTGGCGTCCTTTTCGCGGCTCACGACGTACGACTCGGGACTGAAAAATAGCACAAAAGAAGAAAAGTGTCACGAAATTGATGAAAACGTTCAATTTTGGGCTCCGAAAATAGGCGTAACCGAGCAGGCTTGCAGCCCCTGTAGTGGAGCTCTCGGAGAGCTTTTCAACAGTATGTTGTGCGCTGCGTAACTCTTTACGGATCAAAATTTATGGGCACCGGAGCAACGGAGACCTAGTCCCAAGCCCCACGCCCTCGGTTTGCAAACCCGGCCTCTACGTGAAGCGAAGTTGTCTTGCCCAAGGTGCCGTGGGCTTCGGTAATAGAAATGAGATGAATTATGTTGGCGTTCTTTTCGCGGCTCACGACGTACGACCAGGGACAGAAAAATAGCACAAAAGAAGCAAAGTGTCCTGAAACTGATGAAAAAGTTAGATTTTGGGCTCAGAAAATAGGTGCAGCCGAGCAGGCTTGCTGCCCCTGTCGTAGACCTTTCATAGAGCTTTCCAACGGTATGTTGTGCGCCGCGTAACTCTTTACGGATCAAAAGTTATGGGCGCCGGAGCGACGGAGACCTGGTCCCAAGCCCCACGCCCTAGGTTTGCAGGCCCAGCCTCTACGTGAAGCGAAGTTGTCTTGCCCAAGGTGTCTTGGGATTCAGTAATAGAAATCTGATGGATTAGGTATCGTCCTTTTTGTAGCTCACGACATACGATCCGGGTCGAAAAAACAGCGCAAAAGAAGAAAAGTGTCCTGAAACTGACGAAAATGTTCGATTTTGGGCTCCGAAAATAGGTGCAGCCGAGTAATCTTGCTGCCTCCGTCGTAGAGCACTCAGAGAGCTTTCTATCAGTATGCTGTGCACCGCGTAACTCCTTACGGATCAAAAATTATGGGCACCGGAGCGACGGAGACTTGGTCCCAAGCCCCACGCCCTCGGTTTGTGGGCCCAGCCTTTACCTAAAGCGAAACAGACTTGCCCAAGGTGCCGTGGGATTCGGTAACAGAAATGTGATGGATTAGGTTGGCATCCTTTTCGCGGCTCACGACGTACGACCTGGGACGGAAAAATAGCATAAAAGAAGAAAAGTGTCACGAAACTGATGAAAACGTTCGATTTTGGGCTCTGAAATAGGCGCAGTCAAGCAGGCTTGCTGTCCCTGTCTTGGAGCTCTCGGAGAGCTTTCCAACAGTATGTTGTATGCTGCGTAACTCTTTACGGATCAAAAGTTATAGGCACTGGAGCAACGGAGACCTGGTCTCAAGCCCCACGCCCTCGGTTTGCGGGCCCAACCTCTATGTGAAGCGAAGTTGTCTTGCCCAAGGTGTCGTGGGATTCGGTAATAAAAATGTGATGGATTAGGTTGTTGTCCTTTTTGCGGCTCACGACATACGATCCGGGTTGAAAAAATAGCGCAAAAGAAGAAAAGTGTCCCAAAACTGATGAAAACGTTCGATTTTGGGCTCCGAAAACAGGCACAGCTGAGCAGGCTTGCTGCCCCAGTCGTAGAGCACTCAGATTGCTTTCTAATGGTATGTTGTGCTCTGCGTAACTCATTACGGATCAAAAGTTATGGGCACCGGAGCGACGGAGACCTAGTCCCAAGCCTCACGCCCTCAGTTTGCGAGCGCAGCCTCTACCTGAAGCGAAGTTGACTTGCCCAAGGTGTCATGGGATTCGGTAATAGAAATGTGATTCATTAGGTTGGCATCCTTTTCGCGGCTCACGACGTACGACCAGGGACAGAAAAATAGCACAAAAGAAGAAAAGTGTCGCAAAACTGATGAAAACATTAGATTTTGGGCTCTGAAAACAGGCGCAGCCGAGCAGGCTTGCTGACCCTATCGTAGAGCTCTCAGAGAGCTTTCCAACGATATGTTGTGCGCCGCGTAACTCTTTACGGATCAAAAGTTATGGGCACCGGAGCGACGGAGACTTAGTCCCAAGCCCCACGCCCTCGGTTTGCAGGCCCAGCCTCTACGAGAAGCGAAGTTGTCTTGCCCAAGGTGTCTTGGGATTCGGTAATAGAAATCTGATGGATTAAGTTGTCGTCCTTTTCGCGGCTCACGACATACGATGCGGGTCGAAAAAATAGCGCAAAAGAAGAAAATTATCCTGAAGCTGATGAAAATGTTCGATTTTGGGCTCCGAGAATAGGCGCAGCCGAGTAATCTTGTTGCCTCCGTCGTAGAGCACTCATAGAGCTTTCCAACGGTACACTGTGCGCCGCGTAACTCGTTACAGATCAAAAGTTATGGGCACCGGAGCGACGGAGACTTGGTCCCAAGACCCACGCCCTCGGTTTGCAGGCCCAGCCTCTACGAGAAGCGAAGTTGTCTTGCCCAAGGTGTCTTGGGATTTGGTAATAGAAATCTGATGGATTAAGTTGTCGTCCTTTTCGCGGCTCACGACATACGATGCGGGTCAAAAAAACAGCGCAAAAGAAGAAAATTATCCTGAAGCAGATGAAAATGTTCGATTTTGGGCTCCGAGAATAGGCGCAGCCGAGTAATCTTGTTGCCTCCGTCGTAGAGCACTCGGAGAGCTTTCCAACGGTACACTGTGCACCGCGTAACTCCTTACGGATCAAAAGTTATGGGCACCGAAGCGACGGAGACCTAGTTCCAAGCCCCACGCCCTTGGTTTGCGGGCCCAACATCTACATGAAGCGAAGTTGACTTGCCCAATGTGCCGTGGGTTTGGGTAATAGAAATGTGATGGATTAGGTTGGCGTGCTTTTCGCGGCTCACGACGTACGACCCGGGATGAAAAAATAGCACAAAAGAAGAAAAGTGTCACGAAATTGATGAAAACGTTCGATTTTGGGCTCCGAAAATAGGCGCAGCCGAGCAGGCTTGTTGTCCCTGTCGTGGAGCTCTCGGAGAGCTTTCCAACAGTATGCTGTGCGCCGCTTAACTCTTTACGGATCAAAAGTTATGGGCACTGGAGCGACGGAGACCTAGTCCCAAGCCCCACGCCCTCGGTTTGCGGGCCCAGCCTCTACGTTAAGTGAAGTTGTCTTGCCCAAGGTGTCGTGGGATTCGGTAATAGAAATGTGATGGATTAGGTTGTCGTCCTTTTCGCGGCTCACAACATACGATCCGGGTCAAAAAAATTGAGCAAAAGAAGAAAAGTATCCCGAAACTGATAAAAACATTCGATTTTGGGCTCCGAAAACAGTCGCAGCCTAGCAGGCTTGCTGCCCCCGTCGTAGAGCACTCGGATTGCTTTCCAACGGTATGCTGTGCGCCGCATAACTCATTACGGATCAAAAGTTATGGGCACCGGAGCGACGGAGACCTAGTCCCAAGCCCCACGCTCTCGGTTTGCATGCCCAGCCTCTACCTGAAGCGAAGTTGACTTGCCCAAGGTGCCGTGGGATTCGATTATAGAAATGTGATGGATTAGGTTGGCGTCCTTTTCGCGGCTCACGACGTACGACCAGGGACAGAAAAATAGCACAAAAGAAGAAAAGTGTCACGAAACTGATGAAAAAGTTCTATTTTGGGCTCCGAAAACAGGCGCAACCGAGCAAGCATGCTACCCCTGTCGTGGAGCTCTCAGAGAGTTTTCCAACGGTATGCTGTGTGTCACGCCCCAACCCGACCTATGAAGGTTAGACTAGGGTATGATCTAAACATTCAAGTCATATCACGTACTTAATCGTTCAAGAGGGTTTAACACTTAACGTTTTAGCCTAAACTCCACAAATTCTTCGAAAAACCGGCAGCATAACGGCTGTAGTTAGGACCTTTTAGTTTGACCTAATTTCTAAGCGCCTCAATTATTCCAATCATTAATCCAATTCCATTAAGGACTCCTATTTTGTCTCATCAATCGATATGCCTAGTAGTCTATCTTGAAGGTCTCGTTTGGTTAATAAGCCTAGCATGATAACTATGTCCCGTTTATTTATCAATTTCCTATCATGCAAGTACCTATTATTCTTTAGTTTACAAATAAGCACCTAAGTGGAATTAGATCGAATTGACTTAGTTGATTTTTCACCTAGTGGTTTAATTGCCTACGATAGCTACTATTCAAGATAATGAATTTAAATAACCAAATAAGAAGTTCGTCCAGTTATAGATAGTACAATCCCAAAATTAGACCCAAATTACAACGGAGTCATTTACATCAATAAAATGAATAGTTTGCAATCAAACACAACATCCATATAGCAACCACGTTCAAGCAAGCACAAAAGCACGTAGTCACTCCAAGGAATCGTCAACAAGCACGTTTACTTCGGATATCTGTTCCAAATCTGCTGTACCTGTGACAAAAAAGAGGGTGAGTCCTTATAAACTCAGCGAGGGGAAACGAGAAATAGGTTTTGAAACTCATTTTCCGGTTCAACTTATGAAAATCCTTTTGCAAGCATCAATATAACACAATTAAGTACATAACAGTAATATAAAGTAAAGGAACACAATTACTAGTCTTTCCTCCCCGAGGTCCTCTAGGAACCAAGCGAGAATACTTATACATATAGAAAAAGGATACGGTGAGCTTTTGCTCTCAGTTGTTGCGGCCGACTTCAAATCATCCCCTTAACACGCCAAGTGGGTGTACTCCGGATGTACCCCGAAATCCTATGACCCAACTCTCCGAGGAAGTCTAGCCCCCAAGCGAGAGAGGGAATTGGACCATGGCAGTCACGGTTGCACTGGCAAGCCCGATGCCGCCCGGTGTGCGTGAACGCTACCATGCCAGAATGAAAGGTTGCAACCTTGTATGCAATGCACATTTATGATATTTAATATATCACATTAGGAGGATAACAAAGTAGGTTGCCTCCGGACAATCATAAGATTGCACATTGACAAGTAAACAAGCGAGGCACGAATAGACAAGTAATTTCACTTGAAAAGCATATGGAGTTATATGAACATTAAACGGGAAGCCATGTAACGCACGCAAATCAAGTAATATAACTCATTTCAACGTCCACGTAATCAAATAATAAGGTTATTCAACATGCGACAACAATCTACGTGGTTCGGATGCAAGAAAGGCCTATTTGTCAACATGCAACGAATCAAAATCACATTTAGGGCTATAAGACAACTACGGGCAGCCTACTAAACATATAATTACACTCAATATTCAAAGGATCAACACTTAGCAAGTTCGCCTAGTCACTAGGGTTCCCATTTCGTGATTATCCGTACAATTAAGCCCCAAGTCAACTCAGAATCAATCTCAAGCCAAGCATCAATTAATCCAAACATCCCCAAGTACTCAAAACAGTCCACACAACATCCCAATGCCACAATCCAAAGCAATTAATACCACAAGAGAAGTTACAACAAATTTTTAAGCATATAACTAAGTGAAACCCTCACTGAAATAGGCTGTTTTCTCACAATCATTGAGTCAAGCAAACAATCTCCAATTCCAGTAAATAAGATTTCAAATTAAAGCTCAAGAAGTGAACTAAAATCAGAAACAAACCTTGCGTCATTTGGAGTTCGAGATCAATAGTTATAGCCAAAACAGTGGGATTGCACAAAACTGTCCAGATTTGCACACATTTCGATAATTGTCGTTTTTGAGGTCCTTAGGGTCAGATTTAGCCTTAGTCCATTTCTGACAAAAATGTCTACAACCGAAAAATATAGCAACACACCAAATTTAATGTATTTTGGACATCATTTACTAAGTCAAAACTGGTTCGTTCCACAAGGTCAGTGCATCTGCCAAAACCTGCTTCATTTTTCCAGACTTCCAGATTTGGACACATTTTAATAATTTGCCATTTTGAGGACCTTAGAGTCACAATTAGCTTTGGCCTATTTGTTCAAAAAATGTTCAAAACTGGAAAAAATAGTTACCTACCAATTGTCATGCATTTTCAACATCATTTGCCTAGCCAAACTCATCTCGCAACAACAAGTCAGAGAGCTGTCAACAAACCCGATTTCATCTATCATCAACTTCAAGCCAAAATCTTGCCATGCATGGTTGTAAAAGCTTATGAACACACATATAACTCAAGTACAGAAGCAAAGACATACATTTAAGAGCATGCATGTGGATTTTTGAAGGATTTTCAAAAGGTTTTAGCCCTCACCTTAGCAAATCAACAAGAAGATGCACAAAACTTGATGAAGCACAATTTTCTTCTTCTTCCTTGCTTAGCCAAGACACCACCCGATTTCTCTCTATTTTTCCTAGCTTGGTGACCAAGTTCTTAGTAGATGCATGTGGTTAGAACAAGAAGAAAAAAAATGGAAGCTAGCAAACTCACCAAGGCCGAAATGGTTGTTCAAAAAGCTTGCATGTGTGATTCTTGCATCCTAGCTAGCTTGGGCGAGTTTCATTGCTTGTTGCTTGTCTTGATTAACTATGGTGTGATGAAGATCAGCTATGAAGTGAAGGAACTCAGCCAAAACCGAGATTGAGAGAGAAGAATGAGAGGGAGAGAGAGAAATGTGAGGAGTGTGAGAGAAATGAGAAAAAATAGAAGCTTTTGCTATTGTTGATGCAAATGTTGGCCTTGGGCATGCAAAAATCAGATTTGTGTCTCCAAGAAGCACAATTTGAATCATTCTAGCATGGGCATATGCATGTGTCGAGATTTTGGGTGCATTGGGTAGGGTTTTGGGTTAATTTTTATGCATTTGTGTCATAGAATTGTCATAGGAATGTTGGGAATTTAGGGAATCTAGGTAGAATAAAATATAGGAATGTTTGGTGATGAGTTGAATTATGAATAGAATAATAGATAGTGGGAAATGTAGAAATAGTTTAGTATTATTTTATTATTAGTGGAGTTTGTAGAGAATTTGAATTAGGAATATAATATTGGTTAATGGATTGTGTAGGATTATTTTAGTATCTAGTGCTTTGTTTAGGATTCTTTCTTGATTAACGTGGTGGCACGGATTCCTAGGTCTAGGGCACAAATTACGAGGTAGACACGAACTACGAGGTAAGACATGAACTTCAAGACTAATGCACGCAATCCTAGGTGAATGCACGTAAACCAATGCAAGGCACGTAATTCAATGCAATGCACGCAAATCAAGGCACGACTCTATATCTAGGTTAAGGTACGTAGTTCAAGGTTAGGGCACACGAAACGAGGTAACGCACGTACATCGAGGTCAGGGCATGTATATCTAGGTATCACACGTCAGTCGGGGATTAGGGCACACTATTCTAGGTCAAGGCACATATGACGAGGCATGCACGAAAACCAAGACAGGGCTGTGTGCCGCATAACTCATTACGGATCAAAAGTTATGGGCACCGGAGCGACGGAGACCTAGTCCCAAGCCCCACGCCCTCAGTTTGTAGGCCCAGCCTCTACGTGAAGCGAAGTTGTCTTGCCCAAGGTGTCTTGGGATTCGATAATAAAAATATGATGGATTAGGTTGTCGCCCTTTTCGCGCCTCACGACATACGATCCGGGTCGGAAAAACAGCGCAAAAGAAGAAAAGTGTCCCGAAACTGATGAAAATGTTCATTTTTGGGCTCTGAAAACAGGAGCAGCCAAGCAGGCTTGCTGCCCCCATCGTAGAGCACTCGAAGAGCTTTCCAACGGTATACTGTGCACCGCATAACTCTTTACGAATCAAAAGTTATGGGCCCCGGAGTAACGGAGACCTGGTTCCAAGTCCCACGCCCTCGGTTTGCGGGCCCAGCCTCTACCTGAAGCGAAGTTGACTTGCCCAAGGTGCCGTGGGATTCGGTAATATAAATGTGATGGATTAGGTTGGCGTCCTTTTCGTGGCTCACGACGTACGAACTGGGATGAAAAAATAGCGCAAAAGAAGAAAAGTGTCCCAAAACTGATGAAAACGTTCGATTTTGGGCTCTGAAAATAGGCGCAGTGTGAGGCCCGACCCCGAATAACGTGTGTAACCTAGATTTGCTTGCCTTGACCTAGGTTTAAGAACTTTGTTTCGTTTTGTGTGCCTTTTATTGAATTACGTGCATTTATTTAGGGTTGCATGCATTTACTTGAAAAATGTACATTCGTCTCGTAGTTCGTGCCCTACTCGTAGTGCGTGCCCTAGACCTAGGAAAGTATGCCCTCACGCTAATTAAGAAAGCATCTTACACGAAGAACTAGGTCATTAATTAATCCTACAAATTTCACTAACTAATATTAAATTACTAATTCAACCCACTAGAAGACAAAATCTCACAAAAAGCTAGACATTCCTTATTCTTTATTCCTTATTCTTTTGCACTTTCAAACACACAATTAAATAATGCTCAAAAGATGACAAAAAATCAGATTTTTAGATGCCTTGGCCGACCACCATGTTGGGCTTTGTGCTCGCTTGCTTAATTCAATTTAATTCCTAGACAATCTATGACAATTCTATGACACAAATGCATAAAAAACTAGCTCAAATGCCTCCTCAAAGCCTTCAAATCTCGACAAAATGCGCCTTGCCCATGCTAGGAATTTCAAAATGCTTCTTGAAGACATAAAAATCTGAATTGCAAAGCTCAAGGCCGACATATGCCTTAACAATTGCAAAAGCCTTCATTTTTTTTCTTCATTCTCTCATTTCCTCACATTTCTCTCTCTCCCTCTCATTCTTCTCTCTCTCTCTCGGCTTTGGCTGAGTTCATTCACTCCATAGCTCATCTTCATCATTCTATGGTGCATCAAGACAAGCAACAAGCTAAGAAACTCGACCAAGCTAGCTAAGTTGCAAGAATCACACATGCAAGCTCTTTGAGTCTCCATTTCGGCCTAGGTGAGTTTGCTAGCTTCCATTTCTTTTCTTCTTGTTCTAACCACATGCACCTACTAAGAACTTGGTCACTAAGCTATGAAAAATAGAGAGAAATTGGGTGGTGTCTCGGCTAAGCAAGGAAGAAGACCAAATTTGTGCTTCATCAAAGTTTTGTGCATCTTCTTGTTGTTTTGCTAAGGTGAGGGCTAAAACTTCTTGAAAATCTTTCAAAAATCCACATGCATGCTCTTAAATGTTTGTCTTTGCTTCTGTACTTGAGATATATGTGTGTTCATAAGCTTTTACAACCATGCATGGCAAGATTTTGGCTTGAAGGTGATGATAGATGAAATCGGGTTTTTGTGACAGCTCTCTGTCTTGTTGTTGCAAGGTGAGTTTGGCTAGGCAAATGATGTTGAAAATGCATGAAAATTGGTAGGTAACTAGTTTTTCCAGTTTTGAACATTTTTCGAATAGATAGGCCAAAGCTAATTTTGACTCTAAGGTCCTCAAAATGGCAAATCATTAAAATGTGTCCAAATCTAAAAGTCTGGAAAAAAATGAAGCAGGTTTTGGCAGATGCACTGACCTTGTAGAACGAACCAGTTTTGACTTAGTAAATGATGTCCAAAATGCATGAAATTTGGTGTGTAGCTATGTTTTTCAGTTCTGGACATTTTTGTCAGAAATGGATTAAGGCTAAATCTGACCCTAAGGACCTCAAAAACGACAAGTATTGAAATGTGTGCAAATCTGGACAGTTTTGTGCAATCCCACTGTTTTGGCTATAACTATTGAACCCGAACTCCAAATGATGCGAGGTTTATTTCTGAATTTAGTTCACTTCTTAAGCTTTAATTTGACATCTTATTCACTGGAATTGGAGATTGTTTACTTGTCTTAATGATTGTGAAAAAACAGCCTATTGCAGTGAGGGTTTCACTTAGTTACATGTTTAGAAAATTTGTTGTAACTTCTCTTATGGTATTAAATGCTTGGGATTGTGGCATTGGGATGTTGTTTGGACTGTTTTGAATACTTGAGGATGTTTGAATTAATTGATGCATGGCTTGAGATTGATTTTGAGTTGACTTGGGGCTTAATCGCACGGGTAAGCACGAAATGGAAACCCTAGTGACTAGGTAAACTTGCTAAGTGTTGATCCTTTGGATATTGTGTGTAATTATATGTTTAGTAGGCTGCCCGTAGTTTCCCTTATAGCCCTAAGTGTGATTTTGATCATTGCATGTTGACAAATAGGCCTTTCTTGCATCCAAACCCACGTAGATGTTGTTGCATGTTGAATAATCTTATTATTTGATTATGTGAACGTTGAAATGAGTTATATGACTTGATTTACGTGCGTTACATGGCTGCCCGTTCAATGTTCATATAACTCCATCTGCCTTTGAAGTGAAATTACTTGTCTTATCATGCCTCGCTTGTTTACTTGTCAATGTGCAATCTTATGACTGTCTGGAGACAACCTACTTTGTTGTCCTCCTAATGTGATATATTAAATGTCATAAATATACATTGCATATAAGGTTGCAACCTTTCATTCTGGCGTGGTAGCGTTCATGCACACCGGGCGGCATCGGGTTTGCCGGTGCAACCGTGACTACCATTGTCCAATTCCCTCTCTTGCTTGGGAGCTAGACTTCCTCGGAGATTTGGGTCGTAGGATTTCGGGGTACATCCAGAGTACACCCATTTGGCGTGAAAAGTGGATGATTGAAGCCGGCCGCAACAACTGTTACTGAAAATGAACATGAACGGCAAGAAGTAAGTGCTATGCGGGGGAAAGTGCTACACCTAAATGTGGTGGGAGCTACCTCTTGAGCCCGTATGAGCTACCTCTAGAGTCCTGTACGTATCGAACCGTAACCTTTTTACCATGTGTTTAAGTATTCTCGCTTGGTTCCTAGAGGACCTCGGGGAGGAAAGACGGGTAAATGTGTTCATTTATATATATATATATATATATATGCTATATTATGAGCTTACTTATTCTGTTCGACATGTTTTCAAAGGAGTTCTCATAAAGTTTAACCGAAAAAGGATTTCAAAACGTTATATCTCGTTCCCCCTCGCTGAGTTCATAAGGACTCACCCTCTTTTATCATCTCAGGTGAAGAAGATCAAGAACAGGTACCCGAGGACGACGTGCCTAACGATGATTCCTTGGAGTGATTGCCTGTCCTATGTGCTTTGCGTGATTATGGCTATTTGTGAACACTATGCTACTTGAAGACTATTTCTTTTCGTGTTGCTTGATGTTTGTGATGTAAAAGACCCCCGTTGTAATTTGGGGTCTAATTTTGGGTTGTACTGATAATAACTAGACAGACACTACTATGGTCATTTTGCTATTGTCATTAGCTAGTATCTATTATAGGATTATGAAGTATCAGGTAAGAATTAAGTAAGATGAACCTATCCAATCTTAAGTAGGTACTCACTATTAAGCTAAGATCAATAGGTACTTTCACAACGAGGATTAACAAACCAACGAGACATAGCATCATGCTAGGTTATTAATAAAACGAGACTTCAAGATAATTGGTAGGCGTTTCAATTGATGATAAATAGTAATCTTAGTTGGAAATGAAGTTGAGATTGTAAATTTTGAGGCGTTTAGAGAATTAGGTCAAACCAAAGAGCCTAATTACAGCCGTTATGCTGCCGATTTTTTGGAGAATTTGTGGAGTTTAGGCTAAAACGTTAAGTGTTAAACTTTCAGGAACGATTATGTACGAGACATGACTTGAATGTTTAGATCACACTCTAATCTAACCTAATAGGCCGGGTTGGGGCGTGACACGCAGCCGAGTAGGCTTGCTGCCCCTGTCATGGAGCTCTCGGAGAGCTTTCCAACAGTACACTGTGCACCGCGTAACTCTTTACGGATCAAAAGTTATAGGCAGCGGAGCGACGAAGACTTGGTCCAAAGCCCCACGCCCTCGGCTAGCGGGCCCAGCCTCTACGTGAAGCAAAGTTGTCTTGCCCAAGCTGTCATGGGATTCGGTAATAGAAATGTGATGGATTAGGTTGTCGTCCTTTTCGCGGCTCACGACATACGATCCGGGTCGAAAAAATAGCGCAAAAGAACAAAAATGTCTAGAAACTGATGAAAACATTCGATTTTGGGTTCCGAAAACAAGCGCAGCCAAGCAAGCTTGCTGCCCCTGTCGTGGAGCTCTTATAGAGCTTTCTAACGGTATACTGTGCGCCGCGTAACTCTTTACGGATCAAAAGTTATGGGCATCGGAGCGACGGAGACCTGGTCCTAAGTCCCACGCCCTCGGTTTGCGGGCCCAGCCTCCACCTGAAGCGAAGTTGACTTGCCCAAGGTGCCATGGGATTCAGTAACAGAAATGTGATGGATTAGGTTGGTGTCCTTTTCGCGGCTCACGACATACGACCCGGGACGGAAAAATAGCACAAAATAAGAAAAGTGTCACGAAACTAATGAAACGTTCAATTTTGGGCTCCGAAATAGGCGCAGCCGAGCAGGCTCGCTGCCTCAGTCGTGGAGCTCTCGGAGAGCTTTCCAACAGTATGCTGTGCGCTGCGTAACTCTTTACGGATCAAAAGTTATGGGCGCCGGAGCGACGGAGACCTGGTCCCAAGCCCTACGCCCTCGGTTTTCGGGCCCAGCCTATACGTGAAGCGAAGTTGTCTTGCCCAAGATGTCGTGGGATTCAGTAATAGAAATGTGATGGATTAGGTTGTCGTCCTTTTCGCGACTCACGACATACGATCCGGGTCGAAAAAACAGCGCAAAAGAAGATAAGTGTCCCAAAACTGATGAAAATGTTCGATTTTGGGCTCCGAAAATAGGCGTAGCAGAGCAGGCTTGCTGCCCCCGTCGTAGAGCACTCGGATTGCTTTCCAATGGTATGCTTTGCGCCGCGTAACTGATTACGGATCAAAAGTTATGGGCACCGGAGCGACGGAGACCTAGTCCCTAGCCCCACGCCCTCAGTTTGCGGGTGCAGCCTCTACCTGAAGCGAAGTTGACTTGCCTAAGGTACTGCAGGATTCGGTAATAGAAATGTGATGAATTAGGTTGGCGTCCTTTTCGCGGCTCACGACGTACGACCAGGGACAGAAAAATAGCACAAAAGAATAAAAGTGTCCCGAAACAAATGAAAATGTTCGATTTTGGGCTCAGAAAATAGGCGCAGCCAAGCAGGCTGGCTGCCCCTATCGTGGAGCTCTCAGAGAGCTTTCCAACGGTATGCTGTGCGCCCCGTAACTCTTTACGGATCAAAAGTTATGGGCACCAGAGCGACGGAGACCTGGTCCCAAGCCCCACGCCCTCGGTTTGCAGTTCCAGCCTCTACGAGAAGCGAAGTTGTCTTGCCCAAGGTGTCTTGGGAGTCGGTAATAGAAATTTGATGGATTAGGTTGTCGTCCTTTTCACGGCTCACGACATACGATGCGGGTCGAAAAAACAGTGCAAAAGAAGAAAATTGTCCCGAAACTGATGAAAATGTTCGATTTTGGGCTCCGAAAATAGGCGCAGCAAAATAATCTAGCTGCCTCCGTCGTAGAGCACTCGGAGAACTTTCCAACGGTATGTTGTGCACAGCGTAACTCTTTACGGATCAAAAGTTATGGGCACCGGAGCGACGAAGACTTGGTCCCAAGCCCCACGCCCTCGGCTTGCGGGCCCAGCCTCTACGTGAAGCGAAGTTGTCTTGCCCAAGGAGTCATGGGATTCGGTAATAGAAATATGATGGATTAGGTTGTCGTCCTTTTCGCGGCTCACAACATACAATCCGGGTCGAAAAAACAGCGCAAAAGAACAAAAGTGTCCCGAAACTGATGAAAACGTTCAATTTTGGGATCCGAAAATAAGCGCAGCCGAGCAAACTTGCTTCCCCCGTCGTAGAGCACTCGGATAGCTTTCCAACAGTATGCTGTGCACCGCGTAACTCGTTACGGATCAAAAATTATGGGCACCGAAGCGACGGAGACCTAGTCCCAAGCCCCACGCCCTCGGTTTGCGGGCCCAGCCTCTACCTGAAGCGAAGTTGACTTGCTCAAGGTGCCATGGGATTAGGTAATAGAAATGTGATGGACTAGGTTGGCATCCTTTTCACGGCGCACGACGTACGACCAAGGACAGAAAAATAGCACAAAAGGAGAAAAGTGTCCCGAAACTAATGAAAACATTCGATTTTGGGCTCCGAAAATAGGAGCAACAGAGCAGGCATACTGCCTTTGTCGTGAAGCTCTCAGAAAGCTTTTCAACGGTATGCTATGCGCCGCATAATTCTTTACAGATCAAATGTTATGGGCACCGGAGCGACGGAGATCGGGTCCCAAGCCCCACGCCCTCGGTTTGCAGGCCTAGCCACTACGTGAAGTGAAGTTGTCTTGCCCAAGGTGCCTTGGGATTCGGTAATAGAAATCTGATGGATTAGGTTGCCGTCCTTTTCGCGGCTCACGACATACGATCTGGGTCGAAAAAACAGCGCAAAAGAAGAAAAGTATCCCGAAACTGATGAAAATGTTCAATTTTGGGCTCCGAAAATAGGTGCAGCTGAGCAGGCTTGCTGCCCCCATTGTAGAGCACTCGGAGAGCTTTCCAACGGTATGTTGTGCGCCGCGTAACTCTTTACGGATCAAAAGTTATGGGCACCAGAGCGACGGAGACCTGGTCCCAAGCCCCACGCCCTCGATTTGCGGGCCCAGCCTCTACCTAAAGCGAAGTTGACTTGCCCAAGGTGTCATGGGATTCGGTAATAGAAATGTGATGGATTAGGTTGGCGCCCTTTTCGCTACTCACGACGTACGAACCGGGACAGAAAAATAGCGCAAAAGAAGAAAAGTATCCCGAAACTGATGAAAACATTCGATTTTGGGCTCCGAAAATAGGCGCAGTTGAGCAGGCTTACTGCCTCTGTCGTGCAGCTCTCGTAGAGCTTTCCAACAGTACACTGTGCACCGCGTAATACTTTACGGATCAAAAGTTATGGGCACCGGAGCGACGAAGACCTGGTCCCAAGCCCCACGCCCTCAGTTTGCAGGCCCAGCCTCTACGTGAAGCGAAGTTTTCTGGCCCAAGGTGTCGTGGGATTCGGTAATAGAAATGTGATGGATTAGGTTGTTGTCCTTTTTGCGGCTCACAACTTACGATCCGGCTCGAAAAAACAGCGCAAAAGAACAAAAGTGTTCCGAAACTGATGAAAACATTCGATTTTGGGATCCGAAAACAAGCGCAGTTGAGCAGGCTTGCTGCCCGCGTCGTAGAGAACTCGGATAGCTTTCCAACGGTATGCAGTGCGCCGTGTAACTCATTACGGATCAAAAGTTATGCGCACCAGAGCGACGGAGACCTGGTCCCATGCCCCACGCCCTCGGTTTGCGAGCCTAGCCTCTACCTGAAACGAAGTTGACTTGCCCAAGGTGCCATGGGATTCGGTAATAGAAATGTGATGGATTAGATTGGCGTCCTTTTCGCGGCTCACGACGTACGACCAGGGACAGAAAAATAGGACAAAAGAAGAAAAGTGTCCAGAAACTGATGAAAACGTTCAATTTTGGGCTCAGAAAATAGGCACAGCTGAGCAGACTTGCTGCTCCTGTCGTGGAGCTCTTAGAGACCTTTCCAACGGTATGTTGTGCACAGCGTAACTCTTTGCGGATCAAAAGTTATGGGCACCGGAGCAACGGAGACCTAGTCCCAAGCCCCACACCCTCGGTTTGCAGGCCCAACCCCTACATGAAACGAAGTTGTCTTGCCCAAGGTGTCTTGGGATTCGGTAATAGAAATCTGATGGATTAGGTTGTCGTCCTTTTCGCGGCTCACGACATACGATCCTGGGTCGAAAAAACAGCGCAAAAGAAGAAAAATGTACTAAAACTGATGAAAATGTTCGATTTTGGGCTTTGAAAACAAGAGCAACCGAGCAATCTTGGGCCCCCATCGTAGAGCACTCGGAGAGCTTTCCAATGGTATGCTGTGCGCCGCGTAACTCCTTACGGAACAAAAGTTATGGGCACTGGAGCGACGAAGACCTAGTCCCAAGCCCCACGCCCTCGGTTTGTGGGCCCAGCCTCTACCTGAAGCAAAGCTAACTTGCCCAAGGTGCCGTGGGATTCGGTAACAGAAATGTGATGGATTAGGTTGGCGTCCTTTTCGCGGCTCAGGACGTACGACCCGGGAAGGAATAATAGCACAAAAGTAGAAAAGTGTCACGAAATTGATGAAAACGTTCGATTTTGGGCTTCGAAAATAGACGCAGCAGAGCAAGCTTGCTGCCCCTATCGTGGAGCTCTCGGAGAGCTTTCCAACAGTTTGCACTGCATAACTCTTTACGGATTAAAAGTTATGGGCACCGGAGCGACGGAGACCTGGTACCAAGCCCTACGCCCTCGATTTGCGGGCCCAACCTCTACATGATGCGAAGTTGTCTTGCCCAAGGTGTCGTGGGATTCAGTAATAGAAATGTGATGGATTAGGTTGTCGTCCTTTTCGCGGCTCACGACATACGATCCGGGTCGAAAAAACAGCGCAAAAGAAGAAAAGTGTCCCGAAAATGATGAAAACGTTCGATTTTGGGCTCCAAAAATAGGCGCAGCCCAGCAGGCTGCTGCCCCCGTCGTAGAGCACTCGGATTGCTTTCGAACGGTATGTGGTGCGCCGCATAACTCATTACGGATCAAAAGTTATAGGCACCGGAGCGACGGAGACCTAGTCCCAAGCCCAACGCCCTCGGTTTGCGGGCCCAACCTCTACCTGAAGCGAAGTTGACTTGCCCAAGGTGCCATGGGATTCGGTAATAGAAATGTGATGAATTAGGTTGGCGTCCTTTTCGCGGCTCACGAAGTAGGACCAGGGACAGAAAACTAGCACAAAAGAAGAAAAGTGTCCCGAAACTAATGAAAACGTTCAATTTTAGGCTCAGAAAATAGGCGCAGCCGAGCAGCTTTGCTGCCCCTGTCGTAGAGCTCTCTAATAGCTTTCCAACGGTAAGCTGTGCGCCGCGTAACTCTTTACGGATCAAAAGTTATGGGCACCGGAGCGACAGAAACCTAGTCCCTAGCCCCACGCCCTCGGTTTGCAGGCCCAGCCTCTACGTGAAGTGAAGTTGTCTTGCCCAAGGTGTCTTGGGATTCGATAATAGAAATATGATGGATTAGGTTGTCGTCCTTTTCGCTGATCACGACATACGATGTGGGTCGAAAAAACAGCGCAAAAGAAGAAAAGTGTCCCGAAACTGGTGAAAATGTTCAATTTTGGGCTCCGAAAATAGGCGCAGCTAAGCAATCTTGCTGCCCCCATCGTAGAGCACTCGGAGAGCTTTCCAACGGTATGTTGTGCACCGCATAACTCCTTACGGATCAAAAGTTATGGGCACCAGAGCGACAGAGACCTGGTCCCAAGCCCCACGCCCTTGGTTTGCGGGCCCAGCCTCTCCCTGAAGCGAAATTGACTTGTCCAAGGTGCCATGGGATTCGGTAATAAAAATGTGATGGATTAGATTGGCGTCCTTTTCGCGGCTCACGACGTACGACCCGGGATGAAAAAATAGCACAAAAGAAGAAAAGTGTCCTGAAACTGATGAAAACATTCGATTTTGCGCTAAGAAAATAGGCCCAGCCGAGCAGGCTTACCGCTCCTATCGTGAAGCTCTCGGAGAGTTTTCCAACAATATGCTGTGCGCTGCGTAACTCTTAACAGATCAAAAGTTATGGACACCGGAGCGACGGAGACCTGGTTCCAAGCCCCACGCCCTCAGTTTACGGGCCCAACCTCTATGTGAAGCGAAGTTGTCTTGCCCAAGGTGTCGTGGGATTCGGTAATAGAAATGTGATGGATTAGGTTATCGTCCTTTTCGCAGCTCACGACATACGATCCCTGTCAGAAAAATAACGAAAATGAAGAAAAGTGTCCCGAAACTGATGAAAATGTTCGATTTTGGGCTCTGAAAACAGGCACAGCCGAGCAGGCTTGCTGCCCTCTTCGTAGAGCACTCGGTGACGTTTCTAACGGTATAATGTGCGCTGCGTAAATCCTTACAGATCAAAAGTTATGGGCACCGGAGTGACGGAGACCTTGTCCCAAGCCCTACGCCCTCGGTTTGCTGGCCCAGCCTCTACCTGAAGCGAAGTTGACTTGCCCAAGGTTCCGTGGGATTCGGTAATAGAAATGTGATGGATTAGGTTGGTGACCTTTTCGCAGCTCACGACGTACGACCCGGGACTGAAAAATAGAGCAAAAGAAGAAAAGTATCCCGAAATTGATGAAAACATTCGATTTTGGACTCTGAAAACAGGCGTAGTCGAGCAGGCTAGCTGCCGCTATCGTAGAGCTCTTGGAGAGCTTTCCAACGGTATGCTGTGCACCGCGTAACTCCTTACGGATCAAAAGTTATGGGCACCGGAGCGACGGAGACCTGGTCCCAAGCCCCACGCCCTTTGTTTGCGGGCCCAGCCTCTACGTGAAGAGAAGTTGTCTTGCCCAAGGTGCCGTGGGATTCGGTAATACAAATGTGATGGATTCGGTTGTCGTCCTTTTCGCTACTCACGACGTACGATCCGGGACGGAGAAATAGAGCAAAAAAATGAAAAGTGTCCCGAAACAGATGAAAACAATCGATTTTGTGCTCCAAAAACAGGCGCAGCCGAGCAGGATTGTTGCCCCCGACGTAGAGCTCTCGGAGAGCTTTTCAACGGTATGTTGTGCGCTGCGTAACTCCTTACGGATCAAAAGTTATAGGCACCAGAGCGACGGAGAATTAGTCCTAAGCCCCACGCCATCAGTTTACGGGCCCAGCCTCTACGTGAAGCAAAGTTGTCTTGGCCAAGGTTGCCGTGGGATTCGGTAATAGAAATGTGATGTATTAGGTTGTCATCCTTTTCGCGGCCCACGACGTACGATTCGGGATGAAAAAACGGGGCAAAAGAAGAAAAGTGTCCCAAAACGGGTGAAAACGTTCGATTTTGGTCTCTGAAAATAGGCACAGCCGATCATGGTTGCTGCCTTCATCGTAGAACTCTCGGAGAGCTTTCCAACGGTATGTTGTGCGCAGCGTAACTGCTTATGGATCAAAAGTTATAGGCACTGGAGCGACGGAGACTTGGTCCCAAGCCCCACGCCCTCAGTTTGTGGGCCTAACCTCTACGTGAAGCGAAGTTGTCTTGCCCAAGGTGCCGTGGGATTCGGTAATAGAAATGTGATGGATTAGGTTGTCGTCCTATTCGCGGCTCACGACGTACGATCCGGGATAGAAAAATAGCGCAAAAGAAGAAAAGTATCCCGAAACTGATGAAAACCTTAGATTTTGGGCTTCGAAAACAAGCGCAGTCGAACGGCCTTGCTGCCCCGTCGTAGAGCTCTCGGAGAGCTTTCCAATGGTATGTTGTGCACCGAGTAACTTCTTACGAATAAAAAGTTATGGGCACCGGAGCGACGGAGACTTGGTCCCAAGCCCCACGCCCTCGGTTTGCAGGCCCAGCCTCTACGGGAAGCGAAGTTGTCTTGCCCAAGGTGCCGTGGGATTCGGTAATAGAAATGTGATGGATTAGGTTGTCGTCCTTTTCGCGGCTCACGACGTACGACCACGGACGGAAAAACAGCGCAAAAAAAGAAAAGTATCCCGAAACTGATGAAAACATTTGAATTTGGGCTCCGAAAACAGGCGTAGCCGTGCAGGCTTGCTGCCCCCGTCGTAGAGTTCTCGGAGAGCATTCCAACGGTATGTTGTGCACCGCGTAACTCCTTACGGATCCAAAGTTATAGGCACCGGAGCGACGGAGACCTTGTCCCAAGGCCCACGCCCTCGGTTTACGGACCCAACCTCTACATTGTCCTGCCCAAGGTATCGTGGGATTCGGTAATAGAAATGTGATGGATGAGGTTGTCGTCCTTTTCACGGCTGACGACGTACGATCCGGGACAGAAAAATAGCGCAAAAGAAGAAAAGTGTCCCAAAACTGATGAAAACGTTTGATTTTGGGCTCCGAAAACAGACACAGCTTAGTAGGCTTGCCACCCTCGTCGTAGAGCTCTTGGAGAGCTTTCCAACGGTATGTTGTACGCCATGTAACTCCTTACGGATCAAAAGTTATGGGCACCGGAGTGACGGAGACCTGGTCCCAAGCCCCACGTGTCACGCCCCAACCCGACCTATAGAGGTTAGACTAGGGTGTGATCTAAACATTCATATTATTTGACGTACTTAATCATTCATTAAGGTTTAACGCTTAACATTAGCCTAGAACTCCAAAAGATTATCCGGAAAACCGGCAGCATAACAACTGTAATTGGCTCTTTAGTTTGACCTAATTTCCTAAATGCCTCAAAACTTCCAATCTCAAATTCGATTCCAACTAAGATTACTATCTATCACCAATTGATATGTCCACTATTTATCTCAAGTCTCGTTTGATTAACACCTAGCATATTAATTATGTCTCGTTTATGTGTCAATTCCTGTTACACAAGTACCTGTTGGTCTTAGCTTACGTATGAGTACCTCCTTAAGATTGGATACATTCATTTTAATTAGCCCTTTGCCTAATACTTCATAAGCCTGTAGTAGTTACTAATCAAAGTAGCGATAGCAAAATGACCAGAAGAGTGTCTATCTAGTTATGATCAGTACAAACCAAAATTAGACCCCAAATTACAACGGGGGTCATTTACAATAGCAACGACAAACAACATAAGAGATAATCTTCAAAACAAACATGTCGTTCACAAAATAGCCACAGTCAAGTAAGGCACGTAGGGCAGGCAATCACTCCAAGGAGTCATCAATAGGCACGTTATCCTCGGGTACCTGTTCCTGATCTTCTTCACTTGTGATGATAAAAGAGGGTGAGTCCTTATGAACTCAGTAAGGGGGAACGAAAAATACGTTTTGAAACTCTTTTTCTAGTACAACTTATGAAAAATCCTTTTCGAAAGCATGACATATAACACAAGTAAGTTTATAATGTAATATAAAAGTAAAAGAACACAATTATCTGTCTTTCCTCCCCGAGGTCCTCTAGGAACCAAGCGAGAGTACTTATACATATAGTGAAAAGGATACGATGAGCTTTTGCTCTCAATTCATTTCCGATATCAGTTGTTGCGGCCGACTTCAAATCATCCACTTATCACGCCAAATGGGTACACTCCGGATGTACCCCGAAATCCTATGACCCAACTCTCCGAGGAAGTCTAGCCCCCAAGCGAGAGAGGGAATTGGACAATGGTAGTCACGATTGCACCGGCAAGCCCGATGCCGCCCGGTGTGCGTGAACGCTACCATGCCAGAATGAAAGGTTGCAACTTTGTATGCAATGCACATTTATAACATTTAATATATCACATTAGGAGGACAACAAAGTAGGTTGCCTCCGAGCAGTCATAAGATCGTACATTGACAAGTAAACACACGAGGCATGCTTTGACATGTAATTTTACTTGTAAAGCACATGGAGTTATATGAATATTAAACGGGCAGCCATGTAACACATGTAAATCAAGTCATATAACTCATTTTGGGGTTCACGTAATCAAGTAATAAGTCTATACAAGCATGCAACGACGTCTACATGGGACCGGGTGCACGAAAAGTCTACTTACCAACAATGTAATCATTGGAATCACATTTCAAGCATACTTAACAATTATTAGGCAGCCCACTAATCACACAATTAGATGCAATAACTATAGGATCAACACTTAGCGAGTTTTCATAGTCAATAGGGTTTCAATTCATGCTTACACGTGCGATTAAGCCGCAAGTTGTTACGTAATTAAACCCAAGCCATGCATCGATTAATTAAAACATCCTCAATCATCCAAAACAGTCCACACAACATCCAAGTGCCACAATCCCAAGCATTCAATATCACAAGAGAAGTTACAATATTTTTTTCAAAGTATATCACTAAATAAAAACCTCACCACAATGGTCTGTTTTCCCACAGTCATTTAGACAAGCAAAAAATCTCCAATTCTAGTGAATAAAATGTCAAATTAAATCTTATTGAGTGAACTAAATCCAGAAACAAACCTCGCATCATTTGGAGTTCGGATTCAAGAGTTATAGCTAAAACCGTGAGACTACGCAAAACTGTCCAAATTCGTACATATTTCAATACGTGCCATTTTTACGGGTCTTAGGGTCAAATTTAGCTTTAGTCTATTTCTGACAACAATGTCCAGAACTGAAAAATATAGCAACCTACCAAATTTCATGTATTTTATATATCATTTACTAAGTCAAAACTATTTCGTTCTACAAGGACAGTAAACTGCCAAAAACCTGCTCCATTTCCCAGATTTTCCAGATTTAGACACCCTTCGATATTTTTCCATTTTGGAGACCTTAGAGTCAAAATTGGCCTTGGCCTATTTCTACGAAAAATTCTCAGAACTGGCAAAACTAGTCACCTACCAATTTTCATGCATTTTCAACATCATCTACCAGGCCAAATTCACTTTGCTCTAACAAGTCAGAAATCTGCCATTTTCGCGATTTTACCTATCTCCAAGTTCTAGCTAAATATCTTGACATGCATGGTTACAAAAGCTCATGTACACACATATACCACAAATACAGAGGTAAAAATAGACATATGAAGGCATGCATGTGGTTTTTGAAAGCTTTTAAAAAAGATTAACCCTCACCTTAACCTATTGACAACAAATGATGCTCAAAACTCTTGAAGATGCACAAATGGTCTTCTCTCCTTGTTTGGCCGAGAGATATTGCTTGATTTCCTTAATTCCTAGCTGAGTTACCATGTTCTTAGTATGTGCATGTGGTTAGAACAAAAGGGGGATGAAAGAAAAGCTATCAAACATACCTAGGGCAAAATGAAGGGTTCTTGTGTGCTTGCATGTGTTTTCTGGCTTCTTGCTTGTTTGATTGAGCTTCCTTGAGTCCTTGGGTGCCTAGGTGAACCTTAGGAGATGAGCTTAAGCTATGGAGAGTCATGAATGCAGCCAAGGCCGAGAGAGTGAGAGAAGATGAGAGAAATTGAAATGTTTGTGAGGAATGAAGTGTTTGTATGTGAGTGTGTCGGCCTAGGGCCTTGAAAAATCTGAAATTCCCTTAGTCCTTGTGCAATCTTGAAATGTGAAGAAGCATGGAGTGTTTTGGTCAAGAAAGTGAAGCTTGGTAGGTGTGTTTTGTTTCATTTTTTTTATGCATTGTGTCATAGGCTTGTCTGGGAATGATTTTTGAAATTGCAAAGCATACACAAGCTCTTCACATGGTCGGCCATAGCTTGTGAAATTTCTAAATTTTTTTGTCTTGGTTAAGGCTTATTTTATTGTATGTGCTTGGAATATGCAAAAGAATTAAGAATAAAGAATAAGAATGTTTAGCTTTTGGTGAAATTTTGTGTTCTAGTGCATTGACTTAGCATTTTAATATTAGTTAGTGGAGTTTGTAGGATTAGTTAATAATCTAGTGCTTCATGTAAGATGCTTTCTTGATTAGTGTGCGGGCACGCTTTCTTAGGTTTAGGGCACGTACTACGAGATAAAGCATTAACTACGAGACAAATACACATTTCTTAAGCAAATGCACGCAACCCTAAATGAATGCACGTAATTTGATGCAAGACACATAAAATGAGACACGACTCTTCAACCTAGGTCAAGGCACGCAATTCTAGGTTAGGGGACACGAAATGAGGTATCGCATGCAAATCGAGGTCGGGCCTCACATCACGCCCTCGGTTTGCAGCCCCAGCCTCTACGTGAAGCGAAGTTGTCTTGACCAAGGTGTCATGGGATTCGGTAATAGAAATGTGATAGATTAGGTTGTCGTCCTTTTTAAGGCTCACGATGTACGATCCGGGTCAAAAAAATAGCGCAAAAGAAGAAAAATATCCCGAAACTGATGAAAACGTTCGATTTTGGGCTCCGAAAATAGGCGCAGCAAAGCAAGCTTGCTGCCCCTGTCGTGGAGCTCTCAGGGAGGTTTCCAACGGTATGCTGTGCACCGCGTAACTCCTTACGGATCAAAAGTTATGGTCACCGGAGCGACGGATACCTGGTCTCAAGCCCGACGCCCTCGGTTTGCGAACCCAACCTCTACGCTAGGCGAAGTTGTCTTGCCCAAGGTGCCATGGGATTCAGTAATAGCAATGTTATGGATTAGGTTGTCGTCCCTTTCGCGGCTCACGACATACAATCCGGGACGAAAAAACAGTGCAAAAGAAGAAAAGTGTCACGAAACTGATGAAAATGTTCAATTTTGGACTCTAAAAACATGCGCAGTTGAGTAGGCTTGCTGCCTTCGTCGTAGAGCTCTCGGAGAGGTTTCCAACGGTATGTTGTGCGCCACGTAACTCCTTACGGATCAAAAGTTATGGGCACCGGAGCGACAGAGACCTGGTCCCAAGCCCCACGTCCTCGATTTGTGGACCCAGCTTCTACGTGAAGCAAAGTTGTCCTGCCCAAGGTGCCTTGGGATTCAATAATAGAAATGTGATAGATTAGGTTGTTGTCCTTTTCGCGGCTGACGACGTACGATCCGGGATGAAAAAACAGCGCAAAAGAAGAAAAGTGTCCTAAAACTGATGAAAATATTCAATTTTGGGCTCTGAAAACTGGCACAGTCGAGCAGGCTCGCTGCCCCGGTCGTAGAGCTCTCGGAGAGCATTCCAACGGTATGCTGTGCGCTATGTAACTCCTTACAGATCAAAAGTTATAGGCACCGAAGCGATGGAGACCTGGTCCCAAGCCCTACGCCCTCGGTTTGCGGGCCTAGTCTTTAGGTGAAGCGAAGTTGTCTTGCCCAAGGTGTCATTGGATTCGGAAATAGAAATGTGATAGATTAGGTTGTCGTCGTTTTTGCAGTTCACGACGTACGATCCGGGTTGGAAAAACAGCGCAAAAGAAAAAAAGTGTCCTGAAACTGATGAAAATATTCGATTTAGGGCAGTGAAAACAGGCTCAGCCGATCAGGCTTGCTGCCCCCGTCGTGGGCTCTCGGGGAGGTTTCCAACGGTATGCTGTGCATCGCGTAACTCCTTACGGATCAAAAGTTATGGGCACCGGAGCGACGGAGACCTGGTCCTAAGCCCTACGCCCTCGGTTTGCGGACCCAGCCTCTATGTGAGGCGAAGATGTCTTGCCCAAGGTGCCATTGGATTCGGTAATAGAAATGTGATGGATTAGGTTGTCGTCCTTTTCGCAGCTCACGACGTACGATTCGGGATGGAAAAAACAGCGCAAAAGAAGAAAAGTGCCCTAAAACTGATGAAAACATTCGATTTTGGGCTCCGAAAATAGGCGCAGCCGAGCAATCTTTTATGCCCCCATCGTGGAGCTCTCGGAGAGGTTTCCAACGGTATGCTATGCGCTGCGTAACTCCTTACGGATCAAAAGTTATGGGCACCGGAACGACGAAGACCTGGTCCCAAGCCCCACGCCCTCAATTTGCGGACCCAGCCTCTACGTGAAGCAAAGTTGTCCTGCCCAAGGTGCCGTGGGATTCGGTAATAGAAATGTGGTAGATTAGGTTGTCGTCCTTTTCGCGGCTGACGACGTACGATCCGGGATAAAAAAATAGTGCAAAACAAAAAAAGTGTCCTGAAACTGATGAAAACGTTCGATTTTGGGCTCCGAAAATAGGCACAGCTGAGCAGACTTGCTGCCCCGTCGTGGAGCTCTCGGAGAGTTTTCCAACGGTATGTTGTGCGCCGCGTAACTCCTTACGGATTAAAAGTTATGGGCACCGGAGCGACGGAGACCTGGTCCTAAGCCCTACGCCCTCGGTTTGTGGGCCCAGCCTCTACATGAAGCGAAGTTGTCTTGCCCAAGGTGTCATGGGATTCAGTAATAGAAAAGTGATGGATTAGGTTGTCGTCCTTTTCGCAGTTCACGACATACTATCCGGGTCGAAAAAACAGTGCAAAAGAAGAAAAGTGCCCCGAAACTGATGAAAACGTTTGATTTTGGGCTCTAAAAATAGGCTCAGCCTAGAAGGCTTGCTGCCCCCGTCGTGAGCTGTCGGAGAGGTTTCGAACGGTATGCTGTGCGCCGCGTAACTACTTACGGATCAAAAGTTATGGGCACCGGAGCGACGGAGACCTGGTCCCAAGCCCCACGTCCTCGGTTTGCAGACCCAGCCTCTATGTGAGGCGTAGTTGTCTTGCCCAAGGTGGTGTGGGATTCGGTAATAGAAATGTGATGGATTAGGTGGTCGTCCTTTTCGCGGCTGACGACGTACGATCCGAGACGGAAAAACAGCGCATAAGAAGAAAAGTGTCCCAAAACTAATGAAAATGTTCGATTTTGGGCTCCGAAAACAGGCACAACTAAGCAGGCTTGCTGCCCCCGTCGTGGAGCTCTCGGAGAGGTTTCCAACAGTATGTTGTGCGCCGCGTAACTTGTGAGGTCCGACCTCAATTTGCTTGCGATACCTCGTTTCGTGTGCCCTAGCCTAGATTTGCGTGCCTTAACCTAGATTTAAGAATCATGTTTCATTTTATGTGCTTTGCATTGAATTACGTGCATTCATTTAGGGTTGCGTGCATTTATTTAGGAAATGTGCATTCATCTCGTAGTTCGTGCCCTACCTCATAGTGCGTGCCCTAGACCTAGAAAAGTGTGCCCTCACGCTAATCAAGAAAGCATCTTACACGAAGCACTAGATCAATAATTAATCCTACAAATTTCACTAACTAATATTAAATTACTAATTTAACCCACTAGAAGACGAAATCTCACAAAAAGCTAGACATTCTCATTCTTTATTCCTTATTCTTTTGCACTTTTCAAACACACAATTAAATAATGCTCAAAAGATGACAAAGATTCAGATTTTTCAAGCCTTGGCCGACCACCATGTGTGCTTTGTTCTTGCTTTGCATAATTCAAATTATTCCCCAAACAATCTATGACATTCTATGACACAAAGCAATAAATAAAAAAAATTAGCTCAAACCCTCCTCAAAGCTCTAATTCTCGACACAAAGCTCCTTGCCCATGCTAGACATTTCAAAAATCATGCTTCTTGAAGACACAAATCTGAAATTTGTATGCCCAAGGCCGACACATGCTTCATCATTTGCAAGGCTTTCATTTTTCTTTCATTTCTCTCATTTTCCTCTCATTCTTCTCTCTCTCTCTCGGCCCTAGCTGAATATTGTAGACTCCATAGCTTATCTTCATAACTCCATGGTTCATCAAGGCATGCAAGAAGCTAGGGAGCTCGACTAAGCAAGCTAGGTTGCAAGAAACACACATACAAGCACTTTGAGTCTCCATTTCGGCTTAGGTGAGTTTGCTAGCTTCTATTTCTTTTCTTCTTGTTCTAACCACATGCACCTACTAAGAACTTGGTCACTAAGCTAGGAAAAATAGATAAAATCGAGTGGTGTCTCAGCTAAGCAAGGAAGAAGATCAACTTTGTGCTTCACCAAGAGTCTTGTGCATCTTCTTGTTGTTTTGCTAAGGTGAGGGCTAAAACTTTTTGAAAATCTTTCAAAAAATCACATGCATGCTCTTGAATGTCTATCTTTGCTTCTGTACTTGAGATATATGTGTGTTCATAAGCTTTTAAAACCATGCATGGCAAGATTTTGGGCTAGAATGTGATGATAGATGAAATCGTGCATGTGACAGCTTTCTGTCTTGTTGGTGCGAGGTGATTTTGGCTAGGTAAATTATGTTGAAAATGCATGAAAATTGGTAGGTAACTAGTTTTGCCAGTTCTGAACATTTTTCACAGAAATAGGCCAAAGCTAATTTTGACTCTAAGTCCTCAAAATGGCAAATCATTAAAATGTGTCCAAATCTGGAAAGTCTGGAAAAATGAAGCAGGTTTTGGTAGATTCACTGACCTTGTAAAACGAACCAGTTTTGACTTAGAAAATGACATCCAAAATGCATGAAATTTGGTGTGCTGCTATATTTTTCAGTTCTGGACATATTTGTCAGAAATGGACTAAGGCTAAATCTGACCCTAAGGCCCTCACAAACGACAAGTATTGAAATGTGTGCAAATCTGGACAGTTTTGTGCAGTTTCACTGTTTTGGCTATAACTATTGAATCCGAACTCCAAATGATGCGATGTTTGTTTCAGAATTTAGTTCACTCCTTAAGCTTTAATTTGACATCTTATTCACTGGGATTGGAGATTTTTTTCTTGTCTTAATGATTGTGAGAAAACAGTCCATTGCAGTGAGGGTTTCACTTAGTGATATGCTTAGAAAAATTATTGTAGCTTCTCTTGTTGTATTAAATGCTTGAGATTGTGGCATTTAGATGTTGTGTGGACTGTTTTGAATGCTTGAGGGTGTATGAGCTAATCAATGCATGGCTTGAGTTTAATTACGAGATAACTTGGGGCTTAATTGCACTGGTAAGCACGAATTGGAACCCTAGTAACTAGGTGAATTTGCTAACTGTTGATCCTTTGGATGTTGTGTTGGATTATGTGTTTAGTAGGCTGCCCGTAGTTGCCCTTGTAGCCCTAAATATGATTTCGATGATTTCATATTGATAAGTAGGCTTTTCTTGCACCTAGTCCCACATAGATGCCGTTGCATGATGAATAATTATTTTTATTAATTGATTACGTGAACTTTGAAATGAGTTATATGACTTGATTTACGTGCATTACATGGCTGCCCGTTTAATGTTCATATAACTCCATGTGCCTTTCAAGTGAAATTACTTGTCTTATCGTGCCTCGCTTGTTTACTTGTCAATGTGCAATCTTATGACTGCTCGGAGGCAACCTACTTTGTTGTCCTCCTAATGTGATATATTAAATGTCATAAATGTGCATTGCATACAAGGTTGCAACCTTTCATTCTGGCGTGGTAGCGTTCACGCACACCGGGCGGCATCGGGCTTGCCGGTGCAACCGTGACTACCATTGTCCAATTCCCTCTCTCGCTTGGGGCGCTAGACTTCCTCGGAGAGTTGGGTCGTAGGATTTCGGGGTACATCTGGAGTACACCCATTTGGCGTGATTAGGGGAATGATTTGAAGCCGGCCGCAACAACTAATACTGACATGAACTGAGAGCAAAAGCTCACCGTATCCTTTTCACTATGTGTATAAGTACTCTCGCTTGGTTCCTAGAGGACCTCGGGGAGGAAAGATGGGTAATTGTGTTCCTTTACTTTATATTATGTTATGTACTTACGTGTGATATATTCATGCTTGCAAAAAAAGGGTTTTCATAAGTTGAACCGGAAAATGAGTTTCAAAACTTATTTCTCGTTCTCCCTCGCTGAGTTCATAAGGACTCACCCTCTTTTATCATCTCAGGTGAAGAAGATCAAGAACAGGTACCCGAGGACAACGTGCCTAACGATGATTCCTTGGAATGATTGCCTGTTCTATGTGCTTTGCTTGATTATGGCCATTGTGAACACTATGCTGCTTGAAGACTGTTTCTTTTCATGTTGCTTGATGTTTGTAATGTAAAAGACCCCTGTTGTAATTTGGGGTCTAATTTTGGCTTGTACTGATAATAACTAGACATACACTACTATGGTCGTTTTGCTATCGTTACTGGTTAGTATCTATCATAGGATTATGAAGTATCCGGTAAGGACTAAGTAAAATGAACCTATCCAATCTTAAGCAGGTACCCATTGTTAAGCTAAGATCAACAGGTACTTTTGTAATGAGGATTAACAAACAAACGGGATATAGTATCATGCTAGGTTATTAATCAAACGAGACATCGAGATAACTAGTAGGTGTTTCAATTGATGGTAAATAGTAATCTTAGTTGGAAATGAAATTTGAGGCGTTTAGAGAACTAGGTCAAACTAAAGAGCCCAATTACAACCGTTATGCTGCCGATTTCTAGAAAATTATGGAGTTTAGGCTAAAACGTTAAGTGTTAAACTTTCATGAACAACTAAGTACGAGACATGACTTGAATGTTTAGATCACATCCTAGTCTAACCTTTATAGGCCGGGTTGGGGCGTGACATAACTCCTGACGGATCAAAAGTTATGGGCATCAGAACGACGGAGACTTGGTCCCAAGCCCTACGCCATCGATTTTCGGACCCAGCCTCTACGTGAAGCGAAGTTGTCCTGCCCAAGGTGCCGTGGGATTCGGTAATAGAAATGTGATGGATTAGGTTGTCGTCCTTTTTGCAGCTAATGACGTACGATTCGGAATGAAAAAACAACGCAAAAGAAGAAAAGTGTCCCAAAACTGATGAAAACGTTCGATTTTGGGCTCAAAAACAGGCGCAACAGAGCAGGCTTTTATGCCCCCGTTGTGCAGCTCTTGGTGATATTTTCAACAGTATGCAATGCGCCGCGTAACTCCTTACGGATCAAAAGTTATAGGCACCGGAGTGACGGAGACTTGTTCCCAAGCCCCACGCCCTCGATTTGCGGACCAAACCTCTACGTGAAGCGAAGTTGTCCTGCCCAAGGTGCCGTGGGATTTGGTAATAGAAATGTGATGGATTAGGTTGTCATCCTTTTCGCAACTGACGACGTATGATCCGGGACGGAAAAACAGCGCAAAAGAAGAAAAGTGTCTCGAATATAATGAAAACGTTTGATTTTGGGCTCCGAAAATAGGCGCAGCAGAGCAGGCTTTTATGCCCTTGTCGTGGAGCTCTCAAAGAGGTTTCCAACGGTATGTTATGCGCCGCGTAACTCCTTACGGATCAAAAGTTATGGGCACCGGAGCGACGGAGACCTGGTCCCAAGCCCCACGCCCTAAATTTGCGGACCCAGCCTCTACGTGAAGTAAAGTTGTCCTGCCCAAGATGCTGTGGGATTCGGTAATGGAAATTTGGTGGATTAGGTTGTCGTCCTTTTCGCGGCTGACGACGCACTATCCGGGACGAAAAAACAGCGCAAAAGGAGAAAAGTGTAACGAAACTAATGAAAACGTTCGATTTTGGGCTCCAAAAACAAGCACAGCCGAGCAGGCTTGCTACCCCCGTAGTGGAGCTCTCGAAGAGGTTTCCAACGGTATGCTGTGTGCCGCGTAACTCCTTACGGATCAAAAGTTATGGGCACTGGAGCAACGGAGACCTAGTCCCAAGCCCTACGCCCTCGATTTGCGGGCCCATCCTCTACGTGAAGCGAAGTTGTCTTGCCCAAGGTGTCATGGGATTCGGTAATAGAAATTTGATGGATTAGGTTGTCGTCCTTTTCGCAACTCACGACATACGATCTAGGACGGAAAAACAGCGCAAAAGAAGAAAAGTGTCCTGAAATTGATGAAAACGTTTGATTTTGGGCTCCAAAAATAGGCATAGCCGAGCAGGCTTGTTGCCCCCATCATAGAACACTCGGAGAGCTTTCCAACGGTATGCTGTGCGCCGCATAACTCCGTACGGATCAAAAGTTATGGGCACCGGAGTGACGGAGACCTAGTCCCAAGCCCTACGCCCTCGGTTTGCGGGCCCAGCATCTACCTGAAGCGAAGTTGACTTGCCCAAGGTGCCGTGGGATTCGGTAATCGAAATGTGATGGATTAGGTTGGTGTCCTTTTCGTGGCTCACGACGTACAACCCGGGACGAAAAATAGCGCAAAAGAAGAAAAGTGTCCCGAAACTGATGAAAATGTTCGATTTTGGGCTTCCAAAATAGGCGCAGTAAAGCAGGCTAGCTGCCCCCATTGTAGAGCTCTCTGAGAGCTTTCCAACGATATGCTTTGCGCCGCGTAACTCCTTACAAATCAAAAGTTATAGGCACTGGAGCGACGGAGACCTCGTCCCAAGCCCCACGGCATCGGTTTGTGGGCGCAGCCTCTACGTTAAGAGAAGTTGTCTTGCCCAAGGTGCCAAGGGATTCGGTAATACAAATGTAATGGATTCGGTTGTCGTCCTTTTCGCACCTCACGAAGTACGATCCGGGACGGAGAAACAGCGCAAAAAAGAAAAGTGTCCCAAAATAGATGAAAACGTTCGATTTTGGGCTTCGAAAATAGGCACAGCCTAGCAGGCTTGCTGCCGCCGTCGTAGTGCTCTTGGAGAGGTTTCCAACGGTATGTTGTGCGCCGCGTAACTCCTTGCGGATCAAAAGTTATGGGCACCGGAGCGACGGAGACCTGGTCCCATGCCCCACGCCCTCGGTTTGTGGGCCCAGCCTCTACGTGAAGTGAAGTTGTCTTGCCCAAGGTTTCGTGGGATTCAGAAATAGAAATATGATAGACTAGGTTGTCGTCCTTTTCGCGGCAGACGACGTACGATCCGGGATGAAAAAACATCGTAAAAGAAGAAAAGTGTCCAAAAACTGATGAAACATTCGATTTTGGGCTCCGAAAACAAGCAGAACCGACGGAACTCTCGGAGAGGTTTCAAATGGTATGTTGTGCGCCGCGTAACTCCTTACGAATCAAAAGTTATGGGCATCGGAACGACGGAAACTTGGTCCCAAGCCTCACGCCCTCGATTTGCGGACCCAGCCTGTATGTGAAGTGAAGTTGTCCTGCCCAAGGTGCCGTGGGATTCGGTAATAAAAATGTGATGGATTAGGTTGTTGTCCTTTTTGCAGCTCACGACGTACGATTTGGGATGGAAAAACAGTGCAAAAGAAGAAAAATTATCCCAAAACAGATGAAAACGTTAGATTTTGGGCTCTGAAAATAGGCACAGTCGTGCAGTCTTTTATGCCTCCGTCATGCAGCTCTCGGAGAGGTATCCAACGGTGTGCTGTGCGCCGCGTAACTCCTTACGGATCAAAAGTTATGGACATCGGAGTGACGGAGACCTTGTCCCAAGCCCCACGCCCTCGATTTGCGGACCTAGCCTCTACGTGAAGCGAAGTTGTCCTGCCAAAGGTGCCGTGGGATTCGGTAATAAAAATGTGATGGATTAGGTTGTCGTCCCTTTTGCAGCTCACGACGTACGATTCGGGACGGAAAAATAGCGCAAAGGAAGAAAAAGTTTCCCAAAATTGATGAAAATGTTCAAATTTGGGCTCCGAAAATAGGTGTAACCGAGCAGCCTTTAATGCCCCCATCATGCAGTTCTCGGAGAGGTTTCCAACGGTATACTGTGCACCGCGTAACTCCTTACGGATCAAAAGTTATGGGCACCGGAGCGACGGAGACCTTGTCCCAAGCCCCACGTCCTCGATTTGCGGACCCAGCCTCCACGTGAAGCGAAGTTGTCCTGCCCAAGGTACCATGGGATTCGATAATAGAAATGTGATGGATTAGTTTGTCGTGCTTTTCGCGGCTCACGACGTACGATTCGAGACGAAAAAATAGCACAAAAGAAGAAAAAGTATCCCGAAACTGATGAAAATTTTAAATTTTGGGCTCCAAAAATAGGCGCAGCCGAGCAGTCTTTTATGCCCCCGTCGTGCAGCTCTCGGAGAGGTTTCCAACGGTATGCTGTGCACCGCGTAACTCCTTACGGACAAAAAGTTATGTGCACCGGAGCGATGGAGACCTTGTCCCAAGCCCCACGCCCTCGATTTGCGGACTCAACCTCTACGTGAAGCGAAGTTGTCCTGCCCAAGGTGCCGTGGGATTCAGTAATAGAAATGTGATGGATTAGGTTGTCGTCCTTTTTGCGACTCACGACGTACGATTCGGGACGGAAAAATAGCGCAAAGGAAGAAAAAGTTTCCCAAAATTGATGAAAATGTTCAATTTTGGGCTCCGAAAATAGGTGCATCTGAGCAGTCTTTTATGCCCCCATCGTGCAACTCTCAGAGAGGTTTCCAACGGTATGTTGTGCACCGCGTAACTCCTTACGGATCAAAAGTTATGGGCACCGGAGCGACGGAGACCTTGTCCCAAGTGCCACGCCCTCGATTTGCGGACCCAGCCTCTACGTGAAGCGAAGTTGTCCTGCCCAAGGTGCCGTGGGATTAGGTAATAGAAATGTGATGGATTAGGTTGTCATGCTTTTCGCTGCTCACAATGTACGATTCGGGACAGAAAAATAGCGCAAAAGAAGAAAAAGTATCCCGAAATTGATGAAAACGTTTGATTTTGGGCTGCAAAAATAGGCACAACCGAGCAGTCTTTTATGCCCTCGTCGTGTAGCTCTTGGAGAGGTTTCCAACTGTATGCTGTGCGCCGCGTAACTCCTTACCGACAAAAAGTTATGTGCACCGGAGCGACGGAGACCTTGTCCCAAGCCCCACACCATTGATTTGCAGACCCAGCCTCTACGTGAAGCGAAGTTGTCCTACCCAAGGTGCCGTGGGATTCAGTAATAGAAATGTGATGGATTAGGTTGTCATCCTTTTCGCGGCTGACGACGTACGATCCGGGACAGAAAAATAGCGCAAAAGAAGAAAAGTGTCCCGAATATGATGAAAACGTTTGATTTTGGACTCTGAAAATAGGCACAGCCGAGTACGCTTTTCTGCCCCTATAGTGGAGCTCTCAGAGAGGTTTTCAACGGTATGCTGTGCACCGCGTAATTCCTTACGGATCAAAAGTTATGGGCACTGGAGCGACGGAAAACTGGTCCCAAGCCCTACGCCCTCGGTTTGCGGGCGCAGCCTCTACGTGAAGCGAAGTTGTCTTGCCCAAGGTGTCATGGGATTCAGTAATTGAAATGTGATGGATTAGGTTGTCGTCCTTTTCGCAGCTCACGACGTACGATCCGGAACGGAAAAACAGCGCAAAAGAAGAAAACTGTCCCAAAATTGATGAAAACATTCGATTTTAGGCTCTGAAAATAGGCACAACCGAGCAGGCTTACTGCCCCCATCGTGGAGCTCTCGGAGAGGTTTCCAACGGTATGCTGTGCACCGCATAACTCCTTGCGGAACAAAAGTTTTGGGCACCGGAACGACGGAGACTTGGTCCCAAGTCCCACGCCCTTGATTTGCGGACCCAGCCTCTACGTGAAGCGAAGTTGTCCTGCCCAAGGTGCCATGTGATTCAGTAATAGAAATGTGATGGATTAGGTTGTCATACTTTTCACGGCTCACGACGTACGATTCGGGACGAAAAAATAGCGCAAAAGAAGAAAAAGTGTCCCAAAACTGATGAAAACGTTCGATTTTGGGCAGCGAAAATAGGTGCAGCAGAGCAGTCTTTTATGCCCCCGTCGTGCAGCTCTCGGAGAGGTTTCCAACGGTATGCTGTGCGCCGCGTAACTCCTTACGGACAAAAAGTTATGTGCACCGGAGCGACGGAGACCTTGTCCTAAGCCCCACGCCCTCGATTTGCAGACCCAGCCTCTACGTGAAGCGAAGTTGTCCTACCCAAGGTGCCGTGGGATTCAGTAATAGAAATGTGATGGATTAGGTTGTCGTCCTTTTCGCGGCTGACGACGTACGATCCGGGAAGGAAAAACAGCGCAAAAGAAGAAAAGTGTCCCGAATATGATAAAAAAGTTTGATTTTGGGCTCCGAAAATAGGCACAGCCGAGTAGGCTTTTCTGCCCCCGTAGTGGAGCTCTCGGAGAGGTTTTCAACGGTATGCTGTGCGCCGCGTAACTCCTTACGGATCAAAAGTTATGGGCACCAGAGCGACGGAGACTTGGTCCCAAGGCCCACGCCCTTAATTTGCGGACCCAGCCTCTACGTGAAGTGAAGTTGTCCTACCCAAGGTGCTGTGGGAATCGGTAATAGAAATGTGGTGGATTAGATTGTCGTCCTTTTCGCGGCTGACGACGCACGATCCGAGACGAAAAAACAGTGCCAAAGAAGAAAAGTGTCCCGAAACTGATGAAAACGTTCGATTTTGGGCTCCAAAAACAGGCACAGCCGAGCAGGCTTGCTGCCCCCGTCGTGGAGCTCTCAGAGAGGTTTCCAATGGTATGCTGTGCGCCGCATAACTCCTTACGGATCAAAAGTTATGGGCACCGGAGCGATGTAAAACTGGTCCCAAGCCCTACGCCCTCGGTTTGCGGGCCCAGCCTCTACGTGAAGCGAAGTTGTCTTGCCCAAGGTGTCATGGGATTCGGTAATAGAAATGTGATGGATTAGGTTGTCGTCCTTTCGCAGCTCACGACGTACGATCCGGGACGGAAAAACAACGCAAAAGAAGAAAAGTGTCCCAAAACTAATGAAAACATTCGATTTTGGGCTCCGAAAACAGGCACAACCAAGTAGGCTTACTGCCCCCATCGTGGAGCTCTCGAAGAGGTTTCCAACGGTATGCTGTGCACCACGTAACTCCTTACGGATCAAAAGTTTTGGGCACCGGAACGACGGAGACTTGGTCCCAAGCCCCACGCCCTCGATTTGCTGACCCAGCCTCTATGTGAAGCGAAGTTGTCCTGCCCAAGGTGCTGTGGGATTCGGTAATAGAAATGTGATGGGTTAGGTTGTCGTCCTTTTTGCGGCTCACGACGTACGATTCGGGATGGAAAAACAGCGCAAAAGAAGAAAAAGTGTCCCAAAACTGATGAAAACGCTCGATTTTGGGATTCAAAAATATGCGAAGCTGAGTAGTCTTTTATGCCCCTGTCGTGTAGCTCTTGGAGAGGTTTCCAACAGTATGTTGTGCGCCGCGTAACTCCTAACGGATCAAAAGTTATGGGCACCAAAGCGACGGAGACCTTGTCCTAAGCCCCACGCCCTCGATTTGCGGACCCAGCCTCTACGTGAAGTGAAGTTGTCTTACCCAAGGTACCATGGGATTCAGTAATAGAAATGTGATGGATTAGGTTGCCGTGCTTTTCACGGCTCACGACATACGAGTCGGGATGGAAAAACAGCGCAAAAGAAGAAAAAGTGTCCCAAAACTGATGAAAACGTTAGATTTTGGGCTACAAAAATAGGCACAGCCGAGCAGTCTTTTAAGCCCCCGTCGTGTAGCTCTCAGAGAGGTTTCCAACGGTATGCTGTGCACCGCGTAACTCCTTACGGATGAAAAGTTATGGGCACCGAAGCGACGGAGACCATGTCCCAAGCCCCATGCCCTCGATTTGCGGACCCAGCCTCTACGTGAAGCGATGTTGTCCTGCCCAAGGTGCTGTGGGATTCAGTAATAGAAATGTGAGGGATTAGGTTGTCTTCCTTTTCGCGGCTGACGACGTACGATCAGGGACGGAAAAACAGCGCAAAAGAAGAAAAGTATCCCGAATCTGATGAAAACGTTTGATTTTGGGCTCCGAAAATAGGCGCAGCCGAGCAGGCTTTTATGCCCTCGTCGTGGAGCTCTCGGAGAGGTTTCCAACGGTATGCTGTGCATCGCGTAACTCCTTACGGATCAAAAGTTATGGGCACCGAAGCGACGGAGACCTGGTCCCAAGCCCCATACCCTCAATTTGCGGACCCAGCCTTTATGTGAAGTGAAGTTGTCCTGCCCAAGGTGCTATAGGATTTTGTGAAGCCCGACCTCGATTTGCGTGCGATACTTTGTTTCATGTGCCCTAACCTAGATTTGCGTGCCTTGACCTAGGTTTAAGAATTGTGTTTCGTTTTGTGTGCCTTGCATTGAACGCATTCATTTAGGGTTACGTGCATTTACTTGGGAAACGGGCATTCGTCTCGTAGTTCGGGTCCTACATCGTTGTGCGTGCCCTAGACCTAGGAAAGCATGCCCTCACGCTAATCCAGAAAGCATCTTACACGAAGCACTAGGTCATTAATTAATCCTACAAATCCCACTAACTAATATTAAATTACTAATTCAACCCATTAGAAAACAAAATCTCACAAAAAGGTAGACATTCTTTATTCTTTATTCTTTGCATATCCCAAACACACAATAAAATAAGCCTTGAACAAGACAAAAAATTCATATTCTAGCAATGCCTTGGCCGACCACTTGCTGAGCATTTGTGCTTGCTTGCATAATTCAAATTAATTCCTAGACATTCTATGACAATTTAATGACACAAAGCAATAAAAAAATGGCTCAAAAACCCTCCTCAAAGCTCCATATTTTCGACACAAGCTCCATGCCCATACTGGATAATTCAAAATGCTTCTTGAAGACACAAAAGTCTGAAATTTATATGCCCAAGGCCGACACAAGCTCCTTTGCCCAACAAAGCTTTTATTTTCTTTCACTTTCTCTCATTTCCTCTCATTCCTCTCTCTCTCTCCCTCTCATTCTTCTCTCTGTCTCTCGGCCTTGGCTGAGTTTCTACACTCCATAGCTTATCTTCATCACTCCATGGTTCATCAAGGCATGCAAGAAGCTAGGGAGCTCGACTAAGCAAGCTAGGTTGCAAGAAACTCACATGCAAGCTTATTGAACATCCATTTCGGCTTAGGTGAGTTTGCTAGATTCCATTTATTTTCTTCTTGTTCTAACCACATGCACCTACTAAGAACTTGGTTACTAAGCTAGGAAATTTGAGAAAATCGAGTGGTGTCTCGCCTAAACAAGGAAAAGAATCAATCTTGTGCAACCATCAAGAGTCTTGTGCATCTTCTTGTTGCTTTGCTAAGGTGAGGGCTAAAACTTCTTAAAAATCTTTCAAAAAACCCACATGTATACCCTTAAATGTCTATCTTTACTTCTGTACTTGAGATATATGTGTGTTCGTAAGCTTTTATAACCATGCATGGCAAGATTTTGGGCTAGAATGTGATGATAGATGAAATCGTGCATGTGACAGCTTTCTGTCTTGTTGGTCCGATGTGATTTTGGATAGGTAAATGATGTTGAAAATGTGTGAAAATTGGTAGGTAACTAGTTTTGCCAGTTCTGAACATGTTTCACAGAAATAGGCCAAAGCTAATTTTGACTCTATGCTCCTCCAAATGGCAAATCATTCAAATGTGTCCAAATCCGGAAAGTCTGGAAAAATGAAGCAGGTTTTGGCAGATTCACTGACCTTGTAGAACTAACCAGTTTTGACTTAGTAAATGATATCCAAAATGCATGAAATTTGGTGTGCTGCTATATTTTTCAGTTCTGGACATTTTTGTCAGAAATGGACTAAGGCTAAATCAGAACCTAAGGACCTCAAAAACGACAAGTATTGAAATATGTGCAAATTTGGACAGTTTTGTGCAGTCTCACTATTTTGGCTATAACTATTGAACCCGAACTCCAAATGATGCGAGGTTTGTTTCTGAATTTAGTAACTTCTTAAGATTTAATTTGACATCTTATTCACTGGAATTGGAGATTGTTTGCTTGTTTTAATGATTGTGCGAAAAACAGTCCATTGCAGTGAGGGTTTCACTTAGTGATATGCTTAGAAAAATTATTGTAGCTTCTCTTGTTGTATTAAATGCTTGGGATTGTGGCATTGGGATGTTGTGTGGACTGTTTTGAATACTTGAGGGTGTTTGAATTAATCGATGCATGGCTTGAGTTTGATTTTGAGATGACTTGGGGCTTAATCGCATGGGTGAGCACGAATTGAAACTCTAGTGACTAGGTAAATTCACTAAGTGTTGCTCATATGAATATCGTGTTTAATTATATGTTTAGTAGGCTGCCCATAGTTGTCCTTGTAGCCCAAAATGTGATCTTGATGATTACATGTTGACAAGTAGGCCTTCTTGCACCCGGTCCCACGTAGATGTCGTTGCATGATGAATAATCTTATTATTTGATTACGTGAACTTCGAAATAAGTTATATCACTTGATTTACATGTGTTACAGGCTGCCCATTTAATGTTCATATAACTCCATGCGCCTTTCAAGTGAAATTACTTGTCTTATCGTGCCTCGCTTGTTTACTTGTCAATGTGCAATCTTATGATTGCTCGGAGGCAACCTACTTTGTTGTCCTCCTAATGTGATATATTAAATGTCATAAATGTGCATTGCATACAAGGTTGCAACCTTTCATTCTGGCGTGGTAGCATTCACGCACACCCGGCGGGATTGGGCTTGCCGGTGCAACCGCTACTACCATTGTCCAATTCCCTCTCTTGCTTGGGGGCTAGACTTCCTCGGAGAGTTGGGTCATAGGATTTCGGGGTACATCCGGAGTACATCCATTTGGCGTGATAAGGGGAATGATTTGAAGTCGACCGCAACAACTGATACTGGAAACGAACTGAGAGCAAAAGCTCACCGTATCCTTTTCACTATGTGTATAAGTACTCTCGCTTGGTTCCTAGAGGACCTCAGGGAGGAAAGACGAGTAATTGTGTTCCTTTACTTTTATATTATGTTATGTACTTACTTGTGATATATTCATGTTTGCAAAAAGGGTCTTCAAAAGTTGAACTGGAAAATGAGTTTCAAACCTATGTCTCGTTCCCCCTCACTGAGTTCATAAGGACTCACTCTCTTTTATCATCTCAAGTGAAGAAGACCAAGAACAGGTACCCGAGGATGACGTGCCTAACGATGATTCCTTGGAATGATTGCTTGTCCTATGTGCTTTGCTTGATTATGGCCATTTGTGAACACTATGCTGCTTGAAGACTATTTCTTTTCATGTTGCTTGATGTTGTAATGTAAAAGACCCACGTTGTAATTTGGGGTCTAATTTTGGCTTGTACTGATAATAACTAGACAGACACTACTATGGTCATTTTGCTATCGTTATTGGCTAGTATCTATCATAGGATTATGAAGTATCAGGTAAGGACTAAGTAAAATGAACCTATCCAATTTTGACCAGGTACTCATTGTTAAGCTAAGATCAACAGGTACTTTTGTAACGAGGATTTACAACCAAATGATGCATAGTATCATACTAGGTTATTAATCAAACGAGACATCGAGATAACTAATAGGCGTTTCAATTGATGGTAAATAGTAATCTTTGTTGGAAATGAAATTTGAGGCGTTTAGAGAACTAGGTCAAACCAAATAGCTTAATTACAACCGTTATGCTGCCAGTTTTCCGGAAAAATTGTGGAGTCTAGGCTAAACGTTAAGTGTTAAACTTTCATAAATAATTAAGTACGAGACATGAATTGAATGTTTAGATCACACCCTAGTCTAACATTTATAGGCCGGGTTGGGGCGTGACACCTTATATAGAAAGAATGGTATCAGACATTAGATTGTTTAAGCCAGGTTTAACTCTCGGACCATGGGTAGGAGCCCTAAGGTAATTAGGATGACTTGTCTATATGTTATTGTGTGATAATGTTAATTGTGCCTTCTATTCTATGTTCTATGTGCTTAAGTGATTAACATGTCTTAATTGTTTCTAGAATTGTGTATCTATATTATGTTGCATATCTTATGCATTAAATTCTTGTTTGTCGTATTTCAATAAATTGTGCATCGTAATCTATGCCTATAGATGGCTGGCCCTAGTACCCGCACTACTAATAGGAGCGGTGAACCTCAAGAGACCGGAGATGCTTATCAAACTAATCCCGACATAGCTATGTTTAACATGATGGCAAATGCCATGGATCGCGCGTCGCGGGTGATGGAACGTCAAGATGCACGAGAAGCAAACAACAACAATAACAAGAATGATGGTAACCATAGGAGGCATAGCAGAATGAGGGAGTTCCTTGACTTTCGCCCGTCCAAATTTCACGGGGAAGCTGATGATAAGAAAGCAGAGGTTTGGCTGTCTGAGATCGAGAGGATTTTCAGGCCACTTGATTATACTGATGAAGAAAAGGTGGAGTTTGCTGTGTTTCTGTTGTACGGGGATGCTGAGCATTGGTGGCACACTATGGAGACACTGTGGAAAACTGATCAGACACCTCGCTTGTGGGGTAATTTCGTTAAGGCCTTCAAGGAAAAATATGTACCTGCAGTTTCCAGGCAGAGGCGGATTGAGGAATTCATGCACTTGAACCAGGGTAACATGACGGTGGCCTAGTACGAGGCTCATTTTGACCGACTGTCCCGCTATGCTCAATACATGGTCAGTACTCCGGAGGCGAAGATGTGGAAATTTACTACGAGATTGAGGCCAGAGATTCAGGACCAGTTGACTTCGCATGACTTCGATACCTATTCTGCTCTCTTTGCTGCTGCTTCCCGAGTTGAGAAGAGAAAACTTGATAGAGCCGGTTCGAGTCAGCCGAACAAGAAACCATACCAGCCTTCAGGTCAACAGAGGAAATTCCAGAGCCAGAGTTGTAGTCAGGGCCAGAGCCAGAACAGACCAGTGAATAACCGTGGCCTGACTAAAGTGCTATCAGCCTCTTTCACCCGCGGATCCATAGGTAGTTCATCTGCTACTCAGTCTATCAATTGTTCTTACTGTGACAAGAAGGGGCATACCGAGGCCCAGTGCTGGAAGAAGTCAAGACGATATGTGCGGTGTGGCAGTGATCAGTATCAGATCAAGGATTTCCTTAAATGGCAAGCAGGACAAAATCAGGTTAAACCAGCTTGTAGAGGCAAGACACCAGTTCCTAGAGTTCAGGCTCGAGCTTATGCTATTGAGTGGGAGGAGCTTCCAGAGGAGACTGCTGTTGTTGAAGGTACATTCTTCATACTGAATCAACCTGTTAGGGTGCTAATTGATCCGGGTGCTACTCATTCATTTATTACTCCTTTATGTGTGCAACGTGTGAAACTACGAGTTGTATGTTTGCCTTATGAAGTAGAAGTTGGTACTCCGATCGGTTCTAAACTTGTTACTAGCTCAGCTTGTAAAGCATGTAAAATCCAAATTAAGGATAAATAATTTTCAGCCAATCTTATTGTATTACCTTTTCGAGACTATGAAGTTATCTTAGGGATGGACTGGTTGGCAAAGCATCATGCCCAACTAGATTGCCGGACGAAGATTGTAACGTTCCAGGTACCTGGTCAACCAATACTGGAGGTAATGGGTCGAAGAGATTTCACCGGGAGTTCCATCATTTCATCTACGAAAACAGTGAAGTCCTTGAGAAAAGGGTGTAGTGGATACTTAGCTTACCTCATCAACAAGCCGTCGGACAAAGCTAAGTTGGAGGATATGCCAGTGATCAAAGATTATGCGGATGTGTTTCCAGAAGAATTTCCCGGTTTACCCCCAAATCGGGAGATCGAGTTCATTATAGAGTTATTGCCTGGCACCCAGTTGATATCTAAAGCTCCCTATCATATGGCACCAGCCGAGCTACAAGAATTGAAGGACCAATTGCAAGGATTGTTGAAGATGGGGTTTGTTCAATCGAGTTCTTCTCCATGGGGTGCGCCAGTCCTATTTGTAAAGAAGAAAGACGGAACGCTGAGGCTATGCATCGATTACCGAGGATTGAACCAAGTGACCGTCAAGAATAAATACCCACTTCCACTGATTGACGAGTTATTTGATCAACTTCAAGGAGCCAGAGCTGAAAAAGAAGATTCTTGAAGAAGCCTATAATTCAAGATACACTATTCACCCCGGCGGAACAAAGATGTACCGGGATTTGAAGCAACACTATTGGTGGAATAACTTGAAGAGAGAGATTGCGGAGTTTATGGCACGGTGTTTGACTTGCCAGAGATTCAAAGCAGAACATCAACGACCAACAGGTTTACTACAGCCGTTGGAGATTCCTCAATGGAAATGGGAACATATAACTATGGACTTTGTTATGGACCTGCCCAGGTCACAAAAGGGTCATGACGCCGTTTGGGTCATAGTGGATAGATTGACTAAGTTAGCGCACTTCTTACCGATGAACAAGGAGGATAGTCCTGAGAAATTGGGAGATATGTATGTGGCGGAGATTGTAAGATTGCACGGGATGCTTGTGAGTATTGTATCGGATAGGGATCCTCATTTGACTTCCCGATTTTGGAAGAGACTGCAAGAAGCTTTGGGAACGAAGTTGAGTTTCAGCACGGCTTATCACCCTCAGACTGATGGACAATCGGAGAGAACTATTCAGATTCTGGAGGATATGTTGAGGGCTTGTGTTTTAGACTTCGGGAAAGGTTGGGAGAAATACCTGTCTCTAGCGGAGTTCGCTTATAATAACAGTTATCAGGCCACTATTGGGATGGCCTCATTTGAGGCATTGTATGGACGTAAGTGTCGATCCCCAATTTACTGGGATGAAGTAGGTGAGACGAAGACTTTTGACCCGACCCTTCTACTTGAACTTATGAAAACTGTTGATAATATCCACCTCATCCGGAACGGATGCTTACCGCCCAGAGCAGGCAGAAAAGTTATGCAGACCGACGGAGACGGAGCCTAGAGTTTGAGGTCGGTGACAAGGTGTTCTTGAAGATATCACCCCGGAGGGGACTGATTAAACATGGCAAGGGTAGAAAGTTGAGCCTAAGGTTTGTAGGACCATTTGAGATAATTGAGAAGGTTGTCAAATTGGCATATCGCCTGGAACTACCCTAAAACCTCTCCAATATTCACGACATCTTTCATGTTTCAATGCTATGGAAGTATCACCCTGATCCATCGTATATCTTGGAGCCAGAGCCATTGCAGCTTCGGGAGAACTTGTCTTATGAAGAGAAGCCCGTTCGGATCCTAGACCAGCAAGATTGGGAGTTGCGTAGCAAATCTATACCGATGGTAAAAGTGTTATGGGATCATCATGGAGTTGAAGAAACAACGTGGGAAAGGCGAGACCAGATGGAGCAACATTATCCAGCTTTATTTCAAAGGTAATATTGAATTTCGGGACGAAATTCTTTTAAGGAGGGGAGGATATGATGCCCGACCTCGATTTACGTGCGACACTTCGTTTCGTGTGCCCTAACCTAGATTTGCGTGCCTTGACCTAGGTTTAAGAATTGTGTTTCATTTTGTGTGCCTTGCATTGAATTACATGCATTCATTTAGGGTTGCATGCATTTACTTGAAAAATGTGAATTCGTCTCGTAGTTCGTGCCCTACCTCGTAGTACGTGCCCTAGACCTAGGAAAACATGCCCTCACGCTAATCAAGAAAGCATCTTACACGAAGCACTAGGTCATTAATTAATCCTACAAATCCCACTAACTAATATTAAATTACTAATTCAACCCATTAGAAGACAAAATCTCACAAAAAGCTAGACATTCTTTGTTATTTATTCTTTATTCTTTGCATATCCCAAACACACAATAAAATAAGCCTTGAACAAGACAAAAAATTCAGATTCTAGCAATGCCTTGGCCGACCACTTGTTGAGCATTTGTGCTTACTTGCATAATTCAAATTAATTCCTAGACATTCTATGACAATTTAATGACACAAAGCAATAAAAAATGGCTCAAAAACCCTCCTCAAAGCTCCTTATTTTCGACACAAGCTCCATGCCCATACTAGATAATTCAAAATGCTTCTTGAAGACACAAAAGTCTGAAATTTATATGCCCAAGGCCGACACAAGCTCCTTTGCCCAACAAAGCTATTATTTTCTTTCACTTTCTCTCATTTCCTCTCATTCCTCTCTCTCTCCCTCTCATTCTTCTCTCTGTCTCTCGGCCTTGGCTGAGTTTCTACACTCCATAGCTTATCTTCATCACTCCATGGTTCATCAAGGCATGCAAGAAGCTAGGGAGCTCGACTAAGCAAGCTAGGTTGCAAGAAACTCACATGCAAGCTTATTGAACATCCATTTCGGCTTAGGTGAGTTTGCTAGCTTCCATTTCTTTTCTTCTTGTTCTAACCACATGCACCTACTAAGAACTTGGTTACTAAGCTAGGAAATTTGAGAAAATCGAGTGGTGTCTCGGCCAAGCAAGGAAAAGAATCAATCTTGTGCAACCATCAAGAGTCTTGTGCATCTTCTTGTTGTTTTGCTAAGGTGAGGGCTAAAACTTCTTAAAAATCTTTCAAAAAAACCACATGCATGCCCTTAAATGTCTATCTTTGCTTCTGTACTTGAGATATATGTGTGTTCGTAAGCTTTTATAACCATGCATGGCAAGATTTTGGGCTAGAATGTGATGATAGATGAAATCGTGCATGTGAAAGCTTTCTATCTTGTTGGTGCGATGTGATTTTTGCTAGGTAAATGATGTTGAAAATGTGTGAAAATTGGTAGGTAACTAGTTTTGCCAGTTATGAACATTTTTTTGCAGAAATAGGCCAAAGCTAATTTTGACTCTATGGTCCTCAAAATGGCAAATCATTCAAATGTGTCCAAATCTGGAAAGTCTGGAAAAATAAAGCAGGTTTTGGCAAATTCACTGACCTTGTAGAACTAACCAGTTTTGACTTAGTAAATGATATCCAAAATGCATGAATTTTTCTGTGATGCTAGATTTTTCAGTTATGGACATTTTTGTCAGAAATGGACTAAGGCTAAATCAGACCCTAAGGACCTCAAAAATGACAAATATTGAAATGTGTACAAATCTGGACAGTTTTGTACAGTCTCACTGTTTTGGCTATAACTATTGAACCCGAACTCCAAATGATGCGAGGTTTGTTTCTGAATTTAGTTAACTTCTCAAGATTTAACTTGACATCTTATTCACTGGAATTGGAGATTGTTTGCTTGTCTTAATGATTGTGAGAAAACAGTCCATTGCAGTGAGGGTTTCACTTAGTGATATGCTTAGAAAAATTATTGTAGCTTCTCTTGTTGTATTAAATGCTTGGGATTGTGGCATTGGGATGTTGTGTGGACTGTTTTGAATACTTGAGGGTGTTTGAATTAATCGATGCATGGTTTGAGTTTGATTTTGAGATGACTTGGGGCTTAATCGCACGGGTGAGCACGAATTGAAACCCTAGTGACTAGGTAAATTCACTAAGTGTTGATCCTATGAATATCGTGTTTAATTATATGTTTAGTAGGCTGCCCGTAGTTGCCCTTGTAGCCCTAAATGTGATCTTGATGATTACATGTTGACAAGTAGGCCTTCTTGCACCCGGTCCCACGTAGATGTCGTTGCATGATGAATAATCTTATTATTTGATTACGTGAACTTCGAAATAAGTTATATGACTTGATTTACATGCGTTACATGGCTGCCCGTTTAATGTTCATATAACTCTATGTGCCTTTCAAGTGAAATTACTTGTCTTATCGTGCCTCGCTTGTTTACTTGTCAATGTGCAATCTTATGACTGCTCGGAGGCAACCTACTTTGTTGTCCTCATAATGTGATATATTAAATGTCATAAATGTGCATTGCATACAAGGTTGCAACCTTTCATTCTGGCGTGGTAGCGTTCACGCACACCGGGCGACATCTGGCTTGCCGGTGCAACCGTGACTACCATTGTCCAAATCCCTCTCTCGCTTGGGGGCTAAACTTCCTCTGAGAGTTGGGTCGTAGGATTTCGGGGTATATCCGGAGTACACCCATTTGGCGTGATAAGGGGAATGATTTGAAGTCGGCCGTAACAACTGATACTGGAAACGAACCGAGAGCAAAAGCTCACCGTATCCTTTTCACTATGTGTATAAGTACTCTCGCTTGGTTACTAGAGGACCTCGGGGAGGAAAGACGGGTAATTGTGTTCCTTTACTTTTATAGTATGTTATGTACTTACTTGTGATATATTCATGCTTGCAAAAAGGGTTTTCATAAGTTGAACCAAAAAATGAGTTTCAAACCTATTTCTCGTTCCCTTTCGCTTAGTTCATAAGGACTCACCCTCTTTTATCATCTCAGGTGAAGAAGACCAAGAACAGGTACCCGAGGACGACGTGCCTAATGATGATTCGTTGGAATGATTGCCTGTCCCATGTGCTTTGCTTGATTATGACCATTTGTGAACACTATGCTGCTTGAAGACTATTTCTTTTCATGTTGCTTGATGTTGTAATGTAAAAGACCTCTGTTGTAATTTGGGGTCTAATTTTGGCTTATACTGATAATAACTAGTCAAACACTACTATGGTCGTTTTGCTATCGTTACTGGCTAGTATATATCATAGGATTATGAAGTATCAGGTAAGGACTAAGTAAAATGAACCTATCCAATCTTAAGCAGGTACTCATTGTTAAGCTAAGATCAACAGGTACTTTTGTAATGAGGATTAACAAACAAATGAGGCATAGTATCATACTAGGTTATTAATCAAACGAGACATCGAGATAACTAGTAGGCGTTTCAATTGATGGTAAATAGTAATCTTAGTTGGAAATGAAATTTGAGGCGTTTAGAGAACTAGGTCAAACCAAAGAGCCCAATTATAGCCGTTATGCTGCCGGTTTTTCGTAAAAATTGTGGAGTCTAGGCTAAACGTTAAGTGTTAAACTTTTATAAACAATTAAGTACGAGACATGACTTGAATGTTTAGATCACACCCTAGTCTAACCTTTATAGGCCGGGTTAGGGCGTGACAGATTCAGTAATAGAAATGTGGTGGATTAGGTTGTCATCCTTTTCGCGACTGACGACACAGGATCCGGGACGGAAAAACAACACCAAAGAAGAAAAGTGTCCCAAAACTGATGAAAACGTTCAATTTTGGGCACCAAAAATAGGCACAGCCTAGCAGGCTTGCTACCCTCGTCGTGGAGCTCTCGGAGAGGTTTCCAACGGTATGTTGTGCGCTGCGTAACTCCTTACGGATCAAAATTTTTGGGCACCAGAGCAACGGAGACCTGGTCCCAAGCCCTACGCCCTCGGTTTGCAGGCCCAGCCTCTACGTGAAGCGAAGTTGTCTTGCCCAAGGTGTCATGGGATTCGGTAATAGAAATATGATGGATTAGGTTGTCGTCCTTTTCGCCGCTCATGACGTACGATCTGGAACGAAAAAACAGAACAAAAGAAGAAAAGTGTTCCAAAATTGATAAAAACGTTCAATTTTGGGCTCTGAGAACAGGCTCAACTGAGCAGACTTGCTGCCCCCATCGTGGAGCTCTCAGAGAGGTTTCCAACAGTATGTTGTGCGCCGCATAAATCCTTACGGATCAAAAGTTATGGACACCGGAGCGACCGAGACTTGGTCTCAAACCCTACACCCTCGATTTGCGGACCCAGCCTCTACGTGAAGCGAAGTTGTCCTGCCCAAGGTGCCATGGGATTCAGTAATACAAATGTGATGGATTAGGCTGTCGTCCTTTTCGCGGCTCACGACATACGATTCGGGATGAAAAAACAGCGTAAAAGAAGAAAAGTGTCCCAAAACTGATGAAAACGTTCGATTTTGGGCTCTGAAAACAGGCGCAGCCGAGCAGGATTTTATGCCCCCGTCGTGCAGCTCTCGGAGAGGTTTCCAACGGTATGCTGTGCACTGCGTAACTCCTTACAGATCAAAAGTTATAGGCACCGGAGTGACGGAGACCTGTTCCCAAGCCCCACGCCCTCGATTTGCGAACCGAGCCTCTACGTGAAGCGAAGTTATCCTGCCGAAGGTGCCATGGGATTCGGTAATAGAAATGTGATAGATTCGGTTGTCGTCCTTTTCGCGGCTGACGACGTACGATCCGGGACGGAAAAACAGCACAAAAGAAGAAAAGTGTCCTGAATATGATAAAAATGTTCAATTTTGGGCTCCGAAAATAGTCACAGTCGAGCAGGCCTGTTTCCCGTCATAGAGCACTCGGAGAGCTTTCCAACGGTATGCTGTGCGCCGCATAACTCCTTACGGATCAAAAGTTATGGGTACCGGAGCGACGGAGACCTAGTCCCAAGCCCCACGCCCTTGGTTTGCGGGCCCAGCCTCTACCTGAAGCGAAGTTGACTTGCCTAAGGTGCCTTGGGATTCGGTAATAGAAATGTGATGGATTAGGTTGGCGTCCTTTTCGCGGCTCACGACGTACAACCCGGGACGAAAAAATAGCGCAAAAGAAGAAACGAGTCCCGAAGCTGATGAAAATGTTTGATTTTGGGCTTCGAAAATAGGCGCAGTAAAGCAGGCTAGCTGCCCCCATCGTAGAGCTCTCGGAGAGCTTTCCATTGATATGCATTGCGCCGCGTAACTCCTTACTGATCAAAAGTTATGGGCACCGGAGCGACGGAGACCTCGTCCCAAGCCCCACGCTATCGGTTTACGGGCGCAGCCTCTACATGAAGAGAAGTTGTCTTGCCCAAGGTGCTGTAGGATTCGGTAATACAAATGTAATGGATTCGGTTGTCGTCCTTTTCGCAGCTCACGACGTACGATCCGGGACGGAGAAACAGCGCAAAATAGAAAAAGTGTCCCAAAATAGATGAAAACATTCGATTTTGTTCTCCGAAAATAGGCGCAGCCGAGCAGGCTTGCTGCCCTCGTCGTAGTGCTCTCGGAGAGCTTTCCAAAGGTATGTTGTGCGCTGCGTAACTCCTTACGGATCAAAAGTTATAGGCACCGGAGCGACGGAGACCTGGTCCCATGCCCCACGCCCTCGGTTTGTAGGCCCAGCCTCTACGTGAAGCGAAGTTGTCTTGCCCAAGGTTCCGTGGGATTCGGTAATAGAAATGTGATAGACTAGGTTGTTGTCCTTTTCGCAGTTATTGACGTACGATCCGGGTCGAAAAAACAGCGCAAAAGAAGAAAAGTATCCCGAAACTGATGAAAACGTTTGATTTTGGGCTACGAAAACAGGCGCAGCAAAGCTGGTTGTTGCCTCCGTCGTGGAGCTCTCGGGGAGGTTTTCAACGGTATGCTGTGTGCCACATAACTCCTTACGGATCAAAAGTTATAGGCACCAGAGTGACGGAGACCTGGTCCCAAGCCCGACGCCCTCGGTTTGCGAACCCAGCCTCTATGTGAGGCGAAGTTGTCTTGCCTAAGGTGCCATGGGATTCGATAATAGCAATGTGATGGATTAGGTTGTCGTCCCTTTCGCGGCTCACGACGTACGATCCGGGACGAAAAAACAGCGCAAAAGAAGAAAAGTATCACAAAACTAATGAAAACATTCAATTTTGGGGTCCGAAAACATGCGCAGCCGAGTAGGCTTGTTTCCCCCGTCGTAGAGCTCTCGGAGAGGTTTCCAACGGTATGTTGTGCGTCGTGTAACTCCATACAGATCAAAAGTTATGGGCACCGGAGCGACAGAAACCTGGTCCCAAGCCCCACGCCCTTGATTTGCGGACCTAGCCTCTACGGGAAGCGAAGTTGTCCTGCCCAAGGTGCCGTGGGATTCAGTAATAAAAATGTGATGGATTAGGTTGTCGTCCTTTTCGCGGCTGACGACGTACGATCCGGGATGGAAAAACAGCGCAAAAGAATAAAATTGTCCTAAAACTGATGAAAACATTCGATTGTGGGCTCTGAAAAGTAGGACAACCGAGCAGGCTTGCTGCCCCTGTCATAGAGCTCTTGGAGAGCTTTCCAACGGTATGCTGTGCGCTGCGTAACTCCTTACAGATCAAAAGTTATGGGCACCGGAGCGATGGAGACCTGGTCCCAAGCCCTACACCCTCGGTTTGCGGGCCCAACCTCTAGGTGAACCAAAGTTGTCTTGCCCAAGGTGTCATTGGATTCGGTAATAGAAATGTGATGGATTAGGTTGTCGTCCTTTTCGCAGCTCACGACGCACGATCCGGGTTGAAAAAAGAGCGCAAAAGAAGAAAAGTGTCCAAAAACTGATGAAAATGTTCAATTTAGGGCTCTGAAAATAGGCTTAGCTGAGCAGGCTTGCTGCCCCCGTCGTGAGCTCTCGGAGAGGTTTCCAACGGTATGCTGTGCGCCGCGTAACTCCTTACGGATCAAAAGTTATGGGCACCGGAGCGACGGAGACCTGGTCCCAAGCCCCATGCCCTCGGCTTGCGGACCCAGCCTCTACGTGAGACGAAGTTGTCTTGCCCAAGGTGCCGTTGGATTCGGTAGTAGAAATGTGATGGATTAGGTTGTCGTTCTTTTCGCGGCTCACGACATATGATTCGGGACGGAAAAACAACGCAAAAGAAGAAAAGTGTCCTAAAACTGATGAAAATGTTCGATTTTGGTCTCCGAAAATAGGTGCAACCGAGCAGGCTTGTTGCCCCCCGTCATAGAGCTCTCGGAGAGCTTTCCAACGGTATGCTGTACGCCATGGAGCGATGGAGACCGAGTCCCAAGCCCTACGCCCTCGGTTTGCGGGCCCAGCCTCTTCGTGAAGCGAAGTTGTCTTGCCCAAGGTGCCGTGGGATTCGGTAATAAAAATGTGATGGATTAGATTGTCATCCTTTTCGTGGCTCACGACGTACGATTCGGGACGAAAAAACAGAGCAAAAGAAGAAAAGTGTCCCGGAACTGATGAAAATGTTCGATTTTGGGCTCCGACAATAGGCGCAGCCGAGCAGGCTTGCTTCCCCCATCATAGAGATCTTGGAGAGATTTTCAACGGTATGCTGTGTGTAAGGCTCGATCCCGAATAACGTATGTTACCTCGATTTGCGTGCCATAGACCAAGAATTATATGACTGACCTTGGATTACGTGCCCTGTCTTGGTTTTTGTGCATGCTTCGTCACTCGTGCCTTGACCTAGAATGGTGTGCCCTAATCCCCGACTGACGTGTGTTACCTCATTTTGTGTGCCCTGACCTAAATTTGCGTGCCTTGACCTAGGTTTAAGAGTTGTGTTTCATTTTGTGTGCCTTGCATTGAATTACGTGCATTCATTTAGGGTTACATGCATTTATTTGGAAAACGTGCATTCATCTTGTAGTTCGTGCCTTACCTCGTAGCACGTGCCCTAAACCTAGGAAAGCGTGCCCGCACGCTAATTAAGAAATCATCTTACACGAAGCACTAGATCATTAATTAATCCTACAAACTCCACTAACTAATATTAAAATGCTAAGTCAACTCACTAGAAGACGAAATCTCACAAAAAGCTAGACATTCTTATTCTTTATTCTTTATTCTTTTGCACTTCCCAAACACACAATAAAATAAGCCTTGAACCAAAAAAAAATTCAGATCTTGATGCTCATAGGGTCGGCCAAACCAAGGGCTTTGAGCAAAGTTTGAACAAAAATTATTTTAACCAAGCATGCTTAAGACAAAGTCTTCACATTGTCATACCTTTTGCTTGCAGCAAAGCCACGTTTTGCTAACTACTAAGCCACCCATCTCGGCCACATCACCCTTGTCTACCAACAATTCAAATGACATTCAAAAGACAACACAAAAATCAGATTGTAGAAGCATATAGCCGACCAAAATGCTAAGCCTTTCATTTTCCTTCTCACATTTTCTCTTTCTCTCATTTCCTCTCATTCTTCTCTCATTCTTCTCTCTCTCTCTCGGCCCTAGCTGAAATTCTACTCTCCATGGCTTAAGTTCTTCATCCAAAGTCCTTCAAGACATGCAAGATACTAGGAACTCGACCAAGCAAAGCTAGAATGCAAAAAACACACATGCAAGCTCATTGAACCTTCATTTCGGCTTAGGTGAGTTTGTTAGCTTCCATTTCATTTTCTTTTGTTCTAGCCACTTGCACATACTAAGAACATGATTACTAAGCTAGGAAATTAGAGAAAATCAAGTGGTCTCTCAGCTAAGCAAGGAAAAAGGGTCGACATTGTGCTTCATCAAGAGTTTGTGCATCTTCTTTGTTGTCTTGCTAAGGTGAGGGCTAAAACTTCTTGAAAAGCTTTCAAAAACCACATGCATGCCTTTAAATGTCTATTTTTACTTCTGTACTTGTGATATATGTGTGTACATGAGCTTTTGTAAACATGCATGGCAAGATATTTGGCTAGAATGTGATGATAGATGAAATCGCATATGGGACAGTTTTCTGCCTTGTTGGTGCGAAGTGATTTTGACCAGGTAAATGACGTTGAAAATGCGTGAAAATGGTAGGTAACTAGTTTTTCCAGTTATCAGAATTTTTTGTAGAAATAGGCCAAAGCTAATTTTGACTCTAAGGTCCTCCAAATGGCAAATTATCAAAATGTGTCCAAATCTGAAAAAATCTGGGAAAATGAAGCAGGTTTTGGCAGATTCACTGTCCTTGTAGAACGAACCAGTTTTGACTTAGTAAATAATATAAAAAATGCATGAAATTTGGTATTCTACTATATATTTCAGTTATGGACATTTTTCTCAGAAATGGACGAAGGCTAAATCTGACCCTAAGGCCCTCAAAAACGACAAGTATCGAAATATGTGCAAATCTGGACAGTTTTACATAGTCTCACGGTTTTGGCTATAACTCTTGAACCCGAACTCCAAATGATGCGAGGTTTGTTTCTGAATTTAGTTCACTCCTTAAGATTTAATTTGAAATTTTTTTCACTGGAATTGGAGATTGTTTGCTTGTCTCAATGATCGTGAGAAAACAGACCATTGCAGTAAGGTTTTCATCTAGTGATATGCTTAGAAAAATTATTGTAACTTCTCTTGTTGTATTAAATGCTTGGGATTGTGGCATTTGGATGTTGTGTAGACTGTTTTGAATGCTTGAGGGTGTTTGAATTAATCAATGCATGGCTTGAGCTTAATTACGAGATGACTTAGGGCTTAATCGCACGGGTGAGCATAAAATGAAACCCTAATGACTAGGAAAACTCGCTATGTGTTGATACTATGAATATAGTGTTTAATTATGTAATTAGTAGGCTGCCCGTAGTTTCCCTCATAGCTCTAAACATGATTTCGATGATTCCATGTTGACAAGTAGGTCTTTCTTGCACCCGATCCCACGTAGATGTCATTGCATGTTGAATAATCTTATTATTTGATTACGTGAACTTCTAAATGAGTTATATGACTTGATTTACATGCTTTACATGGCTGCCCGTTTAATATTCATATAACTCCATGTGCTTATAAGTGAAATTACCTGTCATATCGTGCCTCGCGTGTTTACTTGTCAATGTGCAATCTTATGACTGCTCGGAGGCAACCTACTTTGTTGTCCTCCAAATGTGATATATTAAATGTCATAAATGTGCATTGCATACAAGGTTGCAACCTTTCATTCTGGCATGGTAGCGTTCACGTACACCGGGCAGCATCGGGCTTGCCGGTGCAACCGTGACTACCATTATCCAATTCCCTCTCTCATTTGGGGGCTAGACTTCCTCGGAGAGTTGGGTCGTAGGATTTCGGGGTACATCCGGAGTACACCCATTGGCGTGATAAGGGGATGATTTGAAGTCGATCGCAACAACTGATACTGGAAATGAACTGAGAGAAAAAGCTCACTGTATCCTTTTCACTTTGTGTATAAGTACTCTCGCTTGGTTCCTAGAGGACCTCGGGGAGGAAAGATGGGTAATTGTGTTCTTTTACTTTTACATTACGTTATGTACTTACTTGTGATATATGTCATGCTTGCAAAGGGTTTTCATAAATTGAACCGGAAAATGAGTTTCCAAACTTATTTCTCGTTCTCCCTCGCTGAGTTCATAAGGACTCACCCTCTTTTATCATCTCAGGTGAAGAAGATCAGGAACAGGTACCTGAGGACAACGTGCCTAATGATGATTCCTTGGAATGATTGCTTGCCCTACGTGCCTTACGTGACTATGGCCATTTTGTGAACGATATGATGCTTGAAGACTATTTCATATGTTGCTTGTTATTGTATTGGAAAGGACCCCCGTTGTAATTTGGGGTCTAATTTTGACTTGTATCGATATTAACTAGATAGATGCCCTATTCGCTCGTTTTGCTACTTTGATTGGTAACTACTGCAGGCTTATGAAGTACTAGATAAGAGTTAAGTAAAATGAATCTATCTAATCTTAAGCAGGTGCTCATTGGTAAGCTAAGATCAACAAGTACTTTTGTAACAGGGATTGACAAACAAACGAGACATAGTTATCGTGCTAGGTTGTTAATCAAACGAGACTTCAAAATAGCTAGTAGGCATTTCAATTGGTGATAAATAGTAATCTTAGTTGAAATCGAATTTGGGATTGAAAGTTTTGAGGCGTTTAGAGAATTAGGTCAAACTAAAGAGCCCAATTACAGCCGTTATGCTACCGATTTTCCAGAGAATTTGTGGAGTTTAGGCCAAAACGTTAAGTGTTAAACCTTAGTGAACGATTAAGTATGTGAAGTGATATGAATGTTTAGATCATACCCTAGTCTAACCTCTATAGGTCGGGTTGGGGCGTGACACCCTAGAGAAATGGTATCAGAGCTTAGTTTGCTAACTAGGCATTAGTCGGGTTCTAGTCTCGGACCGTAGGTAGAAGCCCTAAGGTAAATATGATGTCTTGTTTATATGTGTGCTAATGTGCTTAATTGCTTTGTGCATTGAATATTATGTGCCTTTGTGGACTATATGTATTATGTGTCATGCACACCGACACGTTAGTGCCCTCAATAATGCATGCGTTTATACTCATTTCTTGATACATTTGCATGTTATATAACCATGAATGACTATTTATACACATAGATAGTTAGGACTAGAACTTTCAGGGAAGTGAATTTATGCAGGAAGAACGAAAATGGCTCGGTTAGAGATTTCTCGCATCTTCACAGGTACTCGATGGATCATATATATTATTGGATATGCATATATATAAAATGCGTAGCACATGAATAATTGTTGAGGTAAAATTATCTCCTTATCTTTGGAATATACATGCCTATGATTAAGTTATCAATTTTATAGACATAAAGTTCTTAATTCTGTTAAACTGTTCTTCTAATTGTGGTTCAAGAATAAATGTTAAGGACATACAACTTTCCTTAGATATAAGAATATACTATTAGACATGTGGAGTAGTATATATATGTTCATATGCTTATAATGGAAGTTTGACTTAGGAGTTGCTTTTAAATCAAATTCTTATATCTTAAAATGGTATAATAGACTATTTATATGATTGAATCCTTACTTGATTGGGATCAAGCATCGTTGAACCTAATAAGGTGTATATTAGCGAGTTTCAAGTTCACTCAATGGTAAGATCGTGACCTAGAAATTAAGAGATAAATTCGTGAAAATTGACGATAGGGGTTAGATTATTAAGGCATGAATAGTGTGTTTAAGTAACTTAACAATGGATAACCTCAAAACATGTAGGCAACTCTAGAGACCAAGTTTAACAAGGTTGATGAATCTTTAGTGTAACAAGATATGGGGATGTTGGAATCGAGGAATTCACGTAACTAGAACTCGTGTTCAGAAGACTACACCTAAATGTTAGGTCGAATAGAAGTGTAAGGTATTGAATTATGCATTAGATGACTAACGTTGCTAAGGTCCTAAGTTGGATATTGGTGATATTAAGAATCATGGTATTAAATTGTTGCCCCTCGGATTTAGTTATGATTATGCGAAGTAAAAGTAAGTCATTCTATGCACTCATTGTTTGGATACCCTAGAGGATGTTAGAAAGCATATATCCCTAAGTAAGACCGATGAACCTAGTATATAAACCATGGAAATGAGATTAAGGCATCCGGTTGCAGAATGGAGTCGTTAGGGTATGAATAGTAATCATAAATAGCTAATAGTGAGTACGCATGATGGTTCATGGTAAACCCTAGGACCTAAGGTCGATCAGACTTAATGCTCTTAGCTAGTTGAACATGTAAACGAAGAGAGTAAGATAGAGATGAATCAGAGTCATGATGACCCAAGAGACTATTGTTAGACCACCGTATCTATGTGCACCATTTCACGTCTAGAAACTAGCGATTGGTAGACTTCGAATTGTGGTCGTTGAATAAAGAGGTGAATCTTGTAGTGATAGTTAAATGGGTGGTTGATTACTTTTGAAGTTCTATTAGGTTATGTTGAAGGATGCCTCTTGGTCATAATTCTTATATTGATACAACCTTGAAGTTATCTCGTGTAAGTATCTTATGAGCTCGATCATTTCGGTACCCATTTATAGTCCTAGGATTGTTGTTGTACGGCCGGTAACCTAGTAGAGCATTGATATCACTTACATGGCGATGAACCCAGCTTAGTAACATTAATGTTGAAGATATATTGGTGGGCATTAAGTGTTCGAAGGAATGACTGGGTCGCGAAGTGAGTAGGACCATTATCCTCTTAAGTATGATGTAACCTTGGATTGAGGTGAGTGAAATTTATTTGAGATTGAAACTATTCGCCTTAGGAGTCTTGGTTACGATTAAAAGAAATTCCGAAGCTTCGTGACTTGAAGATAGAGATTTGAATAAGGAAATAAACTGTGGATTACGAGTTGATGAATTTAATTGTAAGAGTTGAACTAGTGCAACATGATTAGTTACCCATGCAATTTCAATGGTAATTTGTTGGTGGTACCTAATAAACCTTAGAGTTCGAGTTTAACGAATCTCAACGGTCTTTCTTCTTGATTACGAACTTGAAGGTTAACGAAGCTGGGGAAGAATGTTAATGAATAAGAGCCTGTAACCGGGAGACTAGTCATTAGAAGACTTGCTAATCTAATGTACCTACGAGATAAGGACTACGATACTATCGATAGATGACGATTTGAGATGGGTTAGTTTGTTTGGTGAGTTCTTCTTGAAGATAGGGTCATATTGTGGAAATGATCCATAACTTGTTTATGTCCTACGTGTTAACAATTTTGAAGCTAGTTGATAGGATATGTAAATCGGATATCGACCTATCGTCTTGAAATTAGGGTATGTCACCATAGGATCATGGTATTATGGAGATATTCCTTTTGGAGGTATGAAGGCGAGTTTGATACAACATGAGTCAGGATTCTGAAGTTATAGTTATATAGTTAGAATATTGATGCAGCTTTGATGACTACGTTTGAAGACTCTAACCTTAGTTAATGAACTTGACCTTAAGATCAAATGGAAGGAATAGAGTCGTTCAAAGAAAAGAACTGTAAATGTAGAGGTCACACCGAACTAAATGATTGGAGAAACATAACAAGTGAATTGGTTATGGTAAAAGATCACCAAACACGGGACGAACCGGAGTAGAAAGAATAACAAGGGTCAGAATCCGTCTAAATGACCTCAATAGGCAAGAATGAATTTCGGGACGAAATTCTTTTAAGGAGGGGAGGATGTGAGGCCCTACCTCGAATAATGTGTGTTACCTCAATTTGCGTGCCATAGACCAAGAATTATATGACTGACCTTGGATTACGTGCCCTATCTTGGTTTTCGTACATGCTTCGTCACTTGTGCCTTGACCTAGAATGGTGTGCCCTAATCCCCGACTGACGTGCGTTACCTCATTTTGTGTGCCCTGACCTAAATTTGCGTGCCTTGACCTAGGTTTAAGAGTTGTGTTTCGTTTTGTGTGCCTTGCATTGAATTACGTGCATTCATTTAGGGTTACGTGCATTTACTTGGGAAACGTGCATTCGTCTTGTAGTTCGTGCCTTACCTCGTAGTGCGTGTCCTAAACCTAGGAAAGCGTTCCCTCAAGCTAATCAAGAAAGCATCTTACACGAAGCACTAGATCATTAATTAATCCTACAAACTCCACTAACTAATATTAAAATGCTAAGTCAACTCACTAGAAGACGAAATCTCACAAAAAGCTAGACATTCTTATTCTTTATTCTTTATTCTTTTGCACTTCCCAAACACACAATAAAATAAGCCTTGAACAAACAAAAAATTCAGATCTTGATGCTCATAGGGTCGGCCAAACCAAGGGCTTTGAGCAAAGTTTGAACAAAAATTATTTTAACCAAGCATGCTTAAGACAAAGTCTTCACATTGTCATACCTTTTGCTTGCAGCAAAGCCACGTTTTGCTAACTACTAAGCCACCCATCTCAGCCACATCACCCTTGTCTACCAACAATTCAAATGACATTCAAAAGACAACACAAAAATCAGATTGTAGAAGCATATAGCCGACCAAAATGCTAAGCCTTTCATTTTCCTTCTCACATTTTCTCTTTCTCTCATTTCCTCTCATTCTTCTCTCTCTCTCTCGGCCCTAGCTGAAATTCTACTCTCCATGGCTTAAGTTCTTCATCCAAAGGTCCTTCAAGACATGCAAGATACTAGGAACTCGACCAAGCAAAGCTAGAATGCAAAAGACACACATGCAAGCTCATTGAACCTTCATTTCGGCTTAGGTGAGTTTGTTAGCTTCCATTTCATTTTCTTTTGTTCTAGCCACTTGCACATACTAAGAACATGGTTACTAAGCTAGGAAATTAGAGAAAATCAAGTGGTCTCTTGGCTAAGCAAGGAAAAAGGGTCGACATTGTGCTTCATCAAGAGTTTGTGCATCTTCTTTGTTGTCTTGCTAAGGTGAGGGCTAAAACTTCTTGAAAAGCTTTCAAAAACCACATGCATGCCTTTAAATGTCTATTTTTACTTCTGTACTTGTGATATATGTGTGTACATGAGCTTTTGTAAACATGCATGGCAAGATATTTGGCTAGAATGTGATGATAGATGAAATCGCATATAGGACAGTTTTCTGCCTTGTTGGTGCGAAGTGATTTGACCTGGTAAATGATGTTGAAAATGTGTGAAAATTGGTAGGTAACTAGTTTTTCCAGTTCTGAGCAGTTTTCATAGAAATAGGAAAAAGCTAATTTTGACTATAAGGTCCTCAAAATGGCAAATTATAAATATGTGTCCAAATCTAGAAAAATCTGGGAAAATGAAGCAGGTTTTGGCAGATTCACTATCCTTGTAGAAAGAACCAGTTTTGACTTAGTAAATGATATCCAAAATGCAAGAAATTTGGAAAAATACAAGATTTTTCAGTTCTGGACATTTTTGTCAGAAATGGACTAAGGCTAAATCTGACCCTAAAGCCCTAAAAAACGACAAGTATCAAAATATGTGCAAATCTAGACAGTTTTGCGTAGTCTCACGGTTTTGGCTATAACTCTTGAACCCGAACTCCAAATGATGCGAGGTTTGTTTCTAAATTTAGTTCACTCCTTAAGATTTAATTTGACATGTTGTTCACTGGAATTGGAGATTGTTTGCTTGTCTCAATGATCATGAGAAAACAGACCATTGCAGTGAGGTTTTCATCTAGTGATATGCTTAGAAAAATTATTGTAGCTTTGCTTGTTGTATTAAATGCTTGGGACTGTGGCATTTGGATGTTGTGTAGACTGTTTTGAATGCTTGAGGGTGTTTGAATTAATCAATGCATGGCTTGAGCTTAATTACGAGATGACTTAGGGCTTAATCGCACGGGTGAGCATGAAATGAAACCCTAATGACTAGGAAAACTCGCTATGTGTTGATCCTATGAATATCGTGTTTAATTATGTAATTAGTAGGCTGCCCGTAGTTGCCCTTATATTCCTAAACATGATTTCGATGATTACATGTTCACAAGTAGGTCTTTCTTGCACCGGGTCCCACGTAGATGTCGTTGCATGTTGAATAATCTCATTATTTGATTACGTGAACTTCGAAATGAGTTATATGACTTGATTTACATGCGTTATATGGCTGCCCGTTTAGTATTCATATAACTCCATGTGCTTATAAGTGAAATTACCTGTCATATCGTGCCTCGCGTGTTTACTTGTCAATGTGCAATCTTATGACTGCTCGGAGGCAACCTACTTTGTTGTCCTCCAAATGTGATATATTAAATGTCATAAATGTGCATTGCATACAAGGTTGCAACCTTTCATTCTGGCGTGGTAGCGTTCACGCACACCGGGCGGATCGGGCTTGCCGGTGCAACCTTGACTACCATTGTCCAATTCCCTCTCTCGTTTGGGGGCTAGACTTCCTCGGAGAGTTGGGTCGTTGGATTTCGGGGTACATCCGGAGTACACCCATTGGCGTGATAAGGGGATGATTTGAAGTCGGCCGCAACAACTGATACCGGAAATGAACTGAGAGCAAAAGCTCAACGTATCCTTTTCACTATGTGTATAAGTACTCTCGCTTGGTTCCTAGAGGACCTCGGGGAGGAAAGACGTGTAACTGTGTTCTTTTACTTTTACATTATGTTATGTACTTACTTGTGATATATGTCATACTTGTAAAGGGTTTTCATAAATTAAACCGAAAAATGAGTTTCCAAACTTATTTCTCATTCCCCCTCGCTGAGTTCATAAGGACTCACCCTCTTTTATCATCTCAGGTGAAGAAGACTAGGAACAGGTACCCGAGGACAACGTGCCTAATGATGATTCCTTGGAATGATTGCTTGCCCTACGTGCCTTACGTGACTATGGCCATTTTGTGAACGATATGATACTTGAAGACTATTTCGTATGTTGCTTGTTATTGTATTGTAAAGGACCACCATTGTAATTTAGGGTCTAATTTTGACTTGTATCGATATTAACTAGATAGACGCCCTATTCGCTCGTTTTGCTACTTTGATTTGTAACTACTGCTGGCTTATGAAGTACTGGATAAGAGTTAAGTAAAATGAATCTATCTAATCTTAAGCAGGTGCTCATTGGTAAGCTAAGATCAACAAGTACTTTTGTAACAGGGATTGACAAACAAACGAGACACAGTTATCGTGCTAGGTTGTTAATCAAACGAGACTTCAAAATAGCTAGTAGGTATTTCAATTGGTGATAAATAGTAATCTTAGTTGAAATCGAATTTGGGATTAAAATTTTTGAGGCATTTAGAGAATTAGGTCAAACTAAAGAGCCCAATTACAGCCGTTATACTACCGGTTTTCCAGAGAATTTGTGGAGTTTGAGCCAAAACGTTAAGCGTTAAACCTTAGTGAACGATTAAGTACGTGAAGTGATATGAATGTTTAGATCACACCCTAGTCTAACCTCTATAGGTCGGGTTGGGGCGTGACATTGTGTGCCGCGTAACTCCTTACGGATCAAAAGTTATGGGTATTATAGCGATGGAGACCTGGTCCCAAGCCCCACGCCCTCGATTTGCGGGCCCAGCCTCTACGTGAAGCGAAGTTGTCTTGCCCAAGGTACCGTGGGATTCAATAATAGAAATGTGATGGATTAGGTTGTCGTCCTTTTCGCGGCACACGACGTACGATCTGGGACGAAAAAACAGTGCAAAAGAAGAAAAGTGTCCCGAAACTGATGAAAATGTTCGATTTTGGGCTCCAAAAATAGGCACAGCCGAGCATACTTGCTGCCCCCGTCGTAGAGCTCTCGGAGAGCTTTCCAACGGTATGTTGTGCGTCGTGTAACTCCTTACGGATCAAAAGTTATGGGCATCGTAGCGATGGAGACCTGGTCCCAAGCCCCACGCCCTCGGTTTGCAGGCCCATCCTCTACGAGAAGCGAAGTTGTCTTGTCCAAGGTGTCGTCGTATTCGGTAATAGAAATGTGATGGATTAGGTTGTCGTCCTTTTTGCAGCTCACGACGTATGATCCGGGACGGAAAAACAGTGCAAAAGAAGAAAGGTGTCCTGAAACTGATGAAAATGTTCGATTTTGGACTCCAAAAATAGGCGCTGCCGAGCACGCTTGCTACCCCCGTTGTAGAGCTCTCAGAGAGCTTTCCAACAGTATGTTGTGCGCCGCGTAACTCCTTACGGATCAAAAGTTATGGGCACCGGAGTGACGGAGACCTGGTCCGAAGCCCCACGCCCTCGGTTTGCGGGCCCAGCCTCTACGTGAAGCGAAGTTGTCTTGCCCAAGGTGCCGTGGGATTCGGAAATAGAAATGTGATGGATTAGGTTGTCGTTCTTTTCGCGGCTCACGACGTACGATTCGGGACAGAAAAACAGCGAGAAAGAAGAAAAGTGTCCTAAAACTGATGAAAACATTCAATTTTGGGCTCCAAAAATAGGCGCAGTTGTGAGGCCCGACCTCGATTTGCGTGCGATACCTCATTTTGTGTGCCCTAACCTAGATTTGCATGCCTTGACCTAGGTTTAAGAGTCATACTTCGTTTTATGTGTCTTGCATTGAATTACGTGCATTTCTTTAGGGTTGCGTGCATTTTCTTGGAAAACGTGCATTCGTCTCGTAGTTCGAGCCTTACCTCGTAGCGCGTGCCCTAAACCTAGGTAAGCGTGCCCACACGCTAATCAAGAAAGCATCTTACACGAAGCACTAGATCATTAATTAATCCTACAAATTCCACTAACTAATATTAAAATGCCAATTCAACTCACTAGAAGACGAAATCTCACAAAAAGCTAGACATTCTTATTCTTTATTCTTTATTCTTTTGCATATTCCAAGCACTCAATTAAATAATGCTCAAACAAGACAAAAATTCAGAATTTAGCTTGCCTTGGCCGACCATGTAGGAGCTTTTGTGCATGCTTTGCATAATTCAAAATTAAACTTAGACAACCTATGACACAAAGCATAAAAAATAACCCAAAACCCTACCCAATGCACCCAAAATCTCGACACACTCAATCACCCATGCTTAGATGATTCAAATTATGCTCCTTGAAGACACAAATTCTGAATTTTGCAAGCCCTAGGCCGACACATGCATCAAATTCTTCAAGCTTTTCATTTTCTTTCATTCTTTCTCTCTTTCTCTCATTTTTCTCTCACTCTCTCGTTTCTTCTCTCTCTCTCTCGTCCCCAGCTGCAATTGTAGACTCCATAGCTTAAGCTCATCATCCTAAGGTTCTTCAAGACATGCAAGCCACCAAGGAACTCGACCAAGCAAGCTAGAAGCAAAGAAACATGCATGCTAGCTCTTAGAACCTTCATTCGGCCCTTAGGTATGTTGTTAGCTTCCATTTCATTTTCTTTGTGTTCTAACCACTTGCACATACTAAGAACATGGTAACTTAGCTAGGAATTAGAGAATCTCAAGTTGTCTCTCGGCTAAGCAAGGAGAAGAGTCGATCTTGTGCATCATCAAAAGTTTTGTGCATCTTCATTGTTGTCTTGCTAAGGTGAGGGCTAAAACTCTCTAGAAAATCTTTCAAAAACCACATGCATGCCTTTAAATGTCTATTTTTACCTCTTTACTTGTGATATATGTGTGTACATGAGCTTTTGTATACATGCATGGCAAGATATTTGGCTAGAATGGGAAGATAGGTGAAATCGCGAAAATGGACAGTCTTCTGACTTGTTGGAGCGAAGTGATTTTGACCAGGTAGATGATGTTGAAAATGCTTGAAAATTGGCAACTGACTAGTTTTGCCAGTTCTGAGCATTTTGCGCAGAAATAGGCCAAAGCCAATTTTGACTCTAAGGTCTCCCAAATGGCAAAACATCAAAAGGTGTCCAAATCTAGAAAATCTGGGAAAATGAAGCAGGTTTTGGCAGTTCACCATCCTTGTAGAATGAATCCATTTTGACTTAGTAAATGATATCCAAAATGCATGAAATTTGGTATACAGCTAGATTTTTCAGTTCTGGACATTTTTTCAGAAATGGACTAAGGCTAAATATGACCCTAAGGTTCTCAAAAATGACAAGTATTGAAATGTGTGTAAATCTGGACAGTTTTGTGTATTCTCACGGTTTTGGCTATAACTCTTGAACCCGAACTCCAAATGATGCGAGGTTTGTTTCTGTATTTAGTTCACTCCTTAAGCTTTAATTTGACAGTTTTTTCACTGGAATTGGAGATTGTTTTCTTGTCTCAATTATTGTGATAAAATAGACAATTGCAGTGAGATTTTCATCTAGTGATATGCTTAGAAAAATTATTGTAACTTCTCTTGTTGTATTAAATGCTTGGGATTGTGGCACTTGGATGTTGTGTGGACTGTTTTGAATGCTTGAGGGTGTTTGAATTAATCAATGCATGGCTTGAGTTTAATTACGTGACAACTTGGGGCTTAATCCCACGGGTGAGCATGAATTGAAACCCTAATGACTAGGAAAACTCGCTAAGTATTGATCCTATGGATATCGTGTTTAACTATGTGATTAGTAGGCTGCCCGTAGTTGTCCTTATAGCCCTAAATGTGATTCCGATGATTACATGTTGACAAGTAGGCCTTTCTTGCACCCGATCCCACGTTTAGTCGTTGCATGTTGTATGACCTTATTATTTGATTACGTAAACTTCGGAATGATTTATATGACTTGATTTACATGCGTTACATGGCTGCCCGTTTAATATTCATATAATTCCATGTGCTTTACAAGTGAAATTTCCTGTCATATCGTGCCTCGCGTGTTTACTTGTCAATGTGCAATCTTATGACTGCTCGGAGGCAACCTACTTTGTTGTCCTCCTAATGTGATATATTAAATGTCATAAATGTGCATTGCATACAAGGTTGCAACCTTTCATTCTAGCGTGGTAGCGTTTCACGCACACCGGGCGGCATCGGGCTTGCCGGTGCAACCGTGACTACCATTGTCCAATTCCCTCTCTCGCTTGGGGGATAGACTTCCTCGGGGAGTTGGGTCGTATGATTTCGGGGTACATTCAGAGTACACCCATTTGGCGTGATAAGTGGAAGATTTGAAGTCGGCCGCAAAAACTGATACTGAAAATGAACTGAGAGCAAAAACTCACCGTATCCTTTTCACTATGTGTATAAGTACTCTCGCTTGGTTCCTAGAGGACCTCGGGGAGGAAAGACGGGTAATTGTGTTCTTTTACTTTTACATTACTTTATGTACTTACTTATGATATATGTCATGCTTGCAAAAAGAGTTTTCATAAGTTGAACTGGAAAAGGAGTTTCAAAATTTATTTCTCGTTCCCCCTCGCTGAGTTCATAAGGACTCACCCTCTTTTATCATCTCAGGTGAAGAAGACCAGGAACAGGTACCCGAGGACAACGTGTCTTTTGATGATTCCTTGGAATGATTGCTTGCCCTACGTGCCTTACTTGACTATGGCCATTTTGTGAACGATATGTTGCTTGAAGACTATTTCTTATGTTGCTTGTTGTTGTATTGTAAATGACTCTCATTGTAATTTGGGGTCTAATTTTGGGTTGTACTGATCATAACTAGATAGACACTCTTATGGTCGTTTTTGCTATCGCTACTGGCTAGTATCTATCACAGGCTTATGAAGTATTAGGTAAAGGATTAAGTAAATGAATCTATCCAATCTTAAATAGGTACTCATTGATAAGCTAAGATCAACAGGTACTTTTGTAACAAGGATTAACAAACAAACGAGACATAGTATCATGCCAGGTTGTTAATCAAACGAGACTTCAAGATAACTAGTAGGTGTTTCAACTGGTGATAAATAGTAACCTTAGTTGGAAATGAATTTGAGATTGAAAGTTTTGAGCCCTTTAGAAAATTGGGTCGAACTAAAGAGCCCAATTACAGCCGTTATGCTGCCGATTTTTCGGAGAATTTTGTGGAGTTTAGGCTAAACGTTTAGTGTTAAACCTTCTTGAACGATTAAGTACGTGAAAGGACTTAAATGTTTAGATCACTCCCTAGTCTAACCTCTATAGGTCGGGTTGGGGCGTGACAACTTAGAGAAATGGTATCAGAGCTTAGATTGCTTAAGCTAGGTTTAACTCTCGGACCATGGGTAGAAGCCCTAAGGTAATTGAGATGACTTGTTTATATGTGTTATTGTGTGACATTTTCAAGTGTGCCTTCTCTGTCTCTATGTGATTATGTGATTAACATGTCTTAACTATTTCTAGAATTGTGTATCTATATAAAATTATATGTTGCATAACTTATGCATTAAATTCTTGTTTGTCGTATTCCAATAAATTGTGCATAATAATCTGTGCCTATAGATGGCTGGCCATAGTACCCGCACTACTAATAGGAGCAGTGAGCCCCAAGAGACCTGAGATGCTTATCAAACTAATTCTGGCATGGCTATGTTTAACATGATGGCGAATGCCATGGATCGCGTGTCGCGAGTGATGGAACATCAAGATGCACGTGAAGCAAACAACAACAACAATAGGAATGATGGTAACCATGGGAGAAATAGCAGAATGCGGGAGTTCCTTGACTTTCGCCCGTCCAAATTCCACGGGGAAGCTGATGATGAAAAGGCAGAGGCTTGGCTGTCTGAGGTTGAAAGGATTTTCAGGCCACTTGACTATACTGATGAAGAAAAGATGGAGTTCGCTGTATTTCTGTTGCACGGGGTTGCTAAGCATTAGTGGCACACTGTGGAGGCACTTTGGGAAACTGATCATACACCTCGCTTGTGGGGTAATTTCATTAAGGCATTCAAGGAGAAATATGTACTTGTAGTTTTCAGGCAGAGGCGGATTGAGAAATTCATGCACTTGAACCAGGGTAACATGACGGTGGCCCAGTACGAGGCTCGTTTTGACCGACTGTCCCGTTATGCTCAATACATGGTCAGTACCCCTGAGGCGAAGATGTGGAAATTTACGAATGGGTTGAGGCCAGAAATTCAGGACCAGTTGGCTTCGCATGATTTCACTACCTATTCTGCTCTCCTTACTGTTGCTTCCCGAGTTGAGAAGAGAAAACTTGATAGAGCCGGTTCGAGCCAGCCGAACAAGAAACCATATCAACCTCCAGGACAACAGAGGAAATTCCAAATTCAGAGTCATAGTCAGGGCCAGAGCCTGAATAGACCAGTCAATAACCGTGGCCCAACTAAAGCACCACCAGCCTTTTCTACTCGTGGATCCACAGGTAGTTCACCTGCTACTCAGACTGTCAACTGTTCTTACTGTGACAAGAAGGGTCACACCGAAGCCTAGTGCTGGAAGAAGTCAGGACGATGTGTACGGTGTGGCAGTGATCAACATCAGATCAAAGATTGCCCTAAATGGCAAGGAGGACAAAATCAAGTTAAACCAGCTGGTAGAGGCAAGACTCCAGTTCCTAGAGTTCAAGCCCGAGCTTATGCTATTGAGTGTGAGGAGCTTCCAGAGGAGACCGCTGTTGTTGAAGGTACATTCTTGATACTGAATCAACCTGTTAGGGTGCTAATTGATCCAGGTGCTACTCATTCATTTATTACTCCCTTATGTGTGTAACGTGTAAAACTACGAGTTGTATGTTTGCCTTACGAAGTAGAAGTTGGTACTCCAATGGGTCCTAAACTTGTTACTCGCTCAGCTTGTAAAACATGTAAAATCCAAATTAAAGATAGGGAATTCCCAGCCAATCTTATTGTATTACCCTTTCGAGACTATGAAGTCATCTTAGGGATGGACTGGTTAGCAAAGCATCATGCCTAACTAGATTTTCGGACGATTGTAACATTCCAAATACCTGGTCAACCAATATTGGAGGTAATGGGTTGAAGATACTTCACCGGGAGTTCCATCATTTCATCTACGAAAGCAGTGAAGTCCTTGAGAAAAGGATGTAGTGGATACTTAGCTTACCTCATCAACAAGCCGTCGGACAAAGCTAAGTTGGAGGAGATGCCAGTGATTAAAGATTATGTGGATGTGTTTCCAGAAGAATTGCCTGGTTTACCCCCGAATCGGGAGATCGAGTTCATTATAGAATTACTGCCTGGCATCCAGTCGATATCTAAAGCTCCCTATCGTATGGCACCAGCCGAGCTACAAGAATTGAAGGACCAATTGCAAGGATTGTTGAAGAAGGGGTTTGTTCAACCAAGCTCTTCTCCGTGGGGTGCGCTAGTCCTATTTGTAAAGAAGAATGACGGAACGTTGAGACTATGCATCGATTACCGAGGATTGAACCAAGTGACCGTCAAGAATAAATACCCACTTCTACTGATCGACGAATTGTTTGATCAACTTCAGGGAGCCAAAGTGTATTCGAAGCTCGACTTGAGGCAAGGGTACTATCAGTTGCAGATCAAGAAGGAGGATATGCCTAAAACGGCTTTCAGGACGAGATATGGGCAATATGAATATGTGGTGATGCCATTTGGGCTAACTAACGCCCCTGCAACTTTTATGGACCTGATGCACAGGGTGTTTCAACCCTACTTGGACCAATTTGTGGTGATCTTTATTGATGATATTTTGGTATACTCGAAATCCGAGGCTGAACATGAACAACATCTGCGATTGGTATTGCAGAAACTTCGAGAGCGTCGATTGTACGTGAAGTTTAGCAAATGCGAATTTTGGTTGCAGCAGATTGCATTTTTGGGGCACATCATATCCCAAGAGGGAATAGCGGTAGATCCAGCAAAGATAGAAGCGGTGATGTCTTGGAAGAAGCCGGAAAATGTTACGGAAGTTCGGAGTTTTCTTGGTCTAGCCGGCTATTATCGGAGGTTCGTGAAGGATTTCTCAAAGATTCTAGGACCGCTTACAAAGCTCACTCAAAAGAAAACAAAGTTCGTGTGGGACGACATGTGTGAGAACAGCTTCCAAGAATTGAAGAAAAGATTGACTACCGCACCTGTTCTTGCATTGCCTGAAGGGAGTCAAGGTTTTGTAATCTATAGCGATGCTTCGAAGGAAGGATTGGGTTGTGTGTTGATGCAAAATGGTAGAGTGATTGCGTATGCCTCTAGGAAACCGAAGCCGTATGAATTGAACTACCCGACACATGATTTGGAGTTAGCGGCTATTGGGTTTGCACTCAAGAAATGGAGGCACTATCTGTAGGATAACAAGTTCGAGGTGTTTACTGATCACAAGAGCTTGAAATACTTGTTTTCATAAAAAGAGTTGAACATGAGGCAAAGACGGTGGATGGAGCTTTTGGATGATTATAACTGCACAATCAATTATGTGCCCGGTAAAGCAAATGTAGTTGCAGATGCCTTAAGTCGGAAATCGAGCATGGCAAAATTGGAAGTTAAGGTGCAGGAGTTGTTAGAGGAAGCATTTTTGTGGAAACCACAATTGACTCAAAAAGGATTACTATTTGCCACTACACAAGTTCAATCGACCTTGTTGTCTGAATTACGAGAGGCTCAACAAAAGGACCAACAGTTTCAGAAGATTAAAGAAAGCAACACAGATTTCAAGTTTCATGATGATGGTACTTAGAGGTTCAGGAATAGGATTTGTGTTCCTAATGAGCCAGAGCTGAAAAAGAAGATTCTTGAAGAAGCCTATAATTCAAGATACACTATCTACCCCGGCGGAACAAAGATGTACTGAAATTTGAAGCAACACTATTGGTGGAATAACATGAAGAGAGAGATTGAGAAGTTTGTGGCACGGTGTTTGACTTGCTAGAGAGTCAAAGCAAAACATCAACGACCAGCAAGTTTACTTAAGCCGTTGGAAATTCCTCAATGGAAATGGGAACATATAACTATGGATTTTGTCATGGACCTGCCCAGGTCACAAAAGGGTCATGACGCCGTTTGGGTCATAGTGGATAGATTGACTAAGTCAGCACACTTCTTACCAATGAACAAGGAAGATAGTCCTGAGAAATTGGGAGATATGTATGTGGCGGATATTGTAAGGTTGCACGGGATGCCTATGAGTATTGTATCAGATAAGGATCGTCGTTTTACTTCCCGATTTTGGAAGAGATTGCAAGAAGCTTTGGGAACGAAGTTGAGTTTCAGCACGGCTTATCACCCTTAGACTGATGGACAATTTGAGAGAACTATTCAGATTATGGAGGATATGCTGAGGGCGTGTGTTTTAGACTTCGGAAAAGGTTGGGAGAAATATTTGTCTCTAGCGGAGTTCACTTATAATTACAGTTATCAGACCACTATCGGGATGGCCCCATTTGAGGCATTGTATGGACGTAAGTATCGATCCCTAATTTATTGGGATGAAGTAGGTGAGACGAAGACTTTTAACCTGACTCTACTACCAGAACTTATGAAGACTGTTGATAATGTCCACCTCATCCGAAAACGGATGCTTACTGCCCAAAGCAGGCAAAAAAGTTATGTAGACCGACGGAGACGGAGTCTAGAGTTTGAGATTGGTGACAAGGTGTTCTTGAAGATATCACCTCGGATGGGACTGATTAAACACGGTTGAGAAGGTTGGCAAATTGGCGTATTGCCTGGAACTACTCCAAAACCTCTCCAATATTCACGACGTCTTTCATGTTTCAATGCTACGGAGGTATCATCTTGATCCATCGCATATCTTGGAGCCAAAGCCGTTGCAGCTTCGGAAGAACTTGTCTTATGAAGAAAAGCCCATTCGGATCCTAGACCAGCAAGATCGGGAGTTGCGCAACAAATCTATACCGATAGTGAAAGTGTTGTGGGATCACCATGGAGTTGAAGAAGCAACGCGGGAAAGGCGAGACCAGATGGAGCAGCAGTATCCAGCATTATTTCAAAGGTAAATGTTGAATTTTGAGACAAAATTCTTTTGAGAAGGGGAGGATGTGAGGCCCGACCTCGATTTACGTGCAACACCTTGTTTCATGTGCCCTAACCTAGATTTGCGTGCCTTGACCTAGGTTTAAGAGTCATGCTTCGTTTTATGTGTCTTGCATTGAATTACGTGCATTCATTTAGGGTTGCGTGCATTTGCTTGGGAAACGTGCATTCGTCTCGTAGTTCGAGCCTTATCTCGTAGCGCGTGCCCTAAACCTAGGTAAGCGTGCCCACACGCTAATCAAGAAAGCATCTTACACGAAGCACTAGATCATTAATTAATTCTACAAATTCCACTAACTAATATTAAAATGCCAATTCAACTCACTAGAAGACGAAATCTCACAAAAAGCTAGACATTCTTATTCTTTATTCTTTATTCTTTTGCATATTCCAAGCACTCAATTAATAATGCTCAAACAAGACAAAAAAATTCAGAATTTAGCTTGCCTTGGCCGACCATGTAGGAGCTTTTGTGCATGCTTTGCATAATTCAAAATTAAACTTAGACAACCTATGACACAAAGCATAAAAAATAACCCAAAACCCTACCCAATGCACCCAAAATCTCGACACACTCAATCACCCATGCTTAGATGATTCAAATTATGCTCCTTGAAGACACAAATTCTGAATTTTGCAAGCCCTAGGCCGACACATGCATCAATTCTTCAAGCTTTTCATTTTCTTTCATTCTTTCTCTCTTTCTCTCATTTTTCTCTCACTCTATCATTTCTTCTCTCTCTCTCTCGGCCCTAGCTGCAATTGTAGACTCCATAGCTTAAGCTCATCATCCTAAGGTTCTTCAAGACATGCAAGCCACCAAGGAACTTGACCAAGCAAGCTAGAAGCAAAGAAACATGCATGCTAGCTCTTAGAACCTTCATTCGGCCCTTAGGTATGTTGTTAGCTTCCATTTCATTTTCTTTGTGTTCTAACCACTTACACATACTAAGAACATGGTAACTTAGCTAGGATTTAGAGAATCTCAAGTTGTCTCTCGGCTAAGCAAGGAGAAGAGTCGATCTTGTGCATCATCAAGAGTTTTGTGCATCTTCATTGTTGTCTTGCTAAGGTGAGGGCTAAACTCTCTTGAAAAGCTTTCAAAAACCACATGCATGCCTTTAAATGTCTATTTTTACCTCTGTACTTGTGATATATGTGTGTACATGAGCTTTTGTAAACATGTATGGCAAGATATTTGGCTAGAATGGGAAGATAGGAGAAATCGCGTAAATGGACAGTCTTCTGACTTGTTGGATCGAAGTGATTTTTACCAGTTAGATGATGTTTAAAATGAGTGAAAATTGGTAGGTGACTAGTTTTGCCAGTTCTGAGCATCTTTCGCAGAAATAGGCCAAAGCCAATTTTTACTCTATGGTCTCCAAAATGGCAAAACATCGAAAGGTCTCCAAATCTTGAAAATCTGAGAAAATGAAGCAGGTTTTGGCAGTTCACTGTCCTTGTAGAACGAACCCGTTTTGATTTAGTAAATGAAATCAAAAATACATGAAATTTGGTATTCTGCTAGATTTTTTAGTTCTGGACATTTTTGTCAGAAATGGACTAAGGCTAAATCTGATCCAAAATTCCTCAAATCTGGACAGTTTTGCGTAGTCTCATGGTTTTGGCTATAACTCTTGAACCCGAACTCCAAATGATGCGAGGTTTGTTTCTGAATTTAGTTCACTCCTTAAGATTTAATTTGACATTTTGTTCACAAGAATTGGAGATTGTTTCCTTGTCTCAATGATTGTGAGAAAACAGACCATTGCAGTGAGGTTTTCATCTAGTGATATGCTTAGAAAAATTATTGTAACTTCTCTTGTTGTATTAAATGCTTGGGATTGTGGCACTTGGATGTTGTGTGGACTGTTTTGAATGCTTGAGGGTGTTTGAATTAATCAATTCATGGCTTGAGTTTAATTACGTGACAACTTGGGGCTTAATCGCACGGGTGAGCATGAATTGAAACCCTAATGACTAGGAAAACTCGCTAAGTTTTGATCCTATGGATATCGTGTTTAACTATGTGATTAGTAGGCTGCCCGTAGTTGTCCTTATAGCCCTAAATGTGATTCCGATGATTACATGTTGACAAGTAGGCCTTTCTTGCACCCGATCCCACGTTTAGTCGTTGCATATTATATGTCCTTATTATTTGATTACGTGAACTTCGAAATGAGTTATATGACTTGATTTACATGCGTGACATGGCTGCCCGTTTAATATTCATATAACTCCATGTGCTTTACAAGTGAAATTGTCTGTCATATCGTGCCTTGCGTGTTTACTTGTCAATGTGCAATCTTATGACTGCTCGGAGGCAACCTACTTTGTTGTCCTCCTAATGTGATATATTAAATGTCATAAATGTGCATTGCATACAAGGTTGCAACCTTTCATTCTGGCATGGTAGCGTTTTACGCACACCGGGCGACATCGGGCTTGCTGGTGTAATCGTGACTACCATTGTCCAATTCCCTCTCTTGCTTGGGGGCTAGACTTCCTCGGAGAGTTGGGTCATAGGATTTCGGAGTACATCCGGAGTACACCTATTTGGCTTGATAAGTGGAAGATTTGAAGTCGGCTGCAACAACTGATACTGAAAATGAACTGAAAGCAAAAGCTCACCGTATCCTTTTCACTATGTGTATAAGTACTCTCGCTTGGTTCCTAGAGGACCTCGGGGAGGAAAGACGGGTAATTGTGTTCTTTTACTTTTACATTACATTATGTACTTACTTGTGATATATGTCATGCTTGCAAAAAGAGTTTTCATAAGTTAAACCGAAAAAGGAGTTTCAAAACTTATTTCTCGTTCCCCCTCGCTGATTTCATAAGGACTCACCCTCTTTTATCATCTCAGGTGAAGAAGACCAGGAACAGGTACCCGAGGACAACGTGCCTTTTGATGATTCCTTGGAATGATTTCTTGCCCTACGTGCCTTACTTGACTATGGCCATTTTGTTAACTATATGTTGCTTGAAGACTATTTCTTATGTTGCTTGTTGTTGTATTATAAATGACCCTCGTTGTAATTTGGGGTCTAATTTTGGGTTGTACTGATCATAATTAGATAGACACTCTTATGGTCGTTTTTGCTATCCCTACTGGCTAGTATCTATCACAGGCTTATGAAGTATCAGGTAAAGGATTAAGTAAATGAATCTATCCAATCTTAAATAGGTACTCATTGGTAAGTTAAGATCAACAGGTACTTTTGTAACAAGGATTAACAAACAAACGAGACATAGTATCATGTCAGGTTGTTAATCAAACGAGACTTTGAGATAACTAGTAGATGTTTCAACTGGTGATAAATAGTAACCTTAGTTGGAAATGAATTTGAGATTGAAAGTTTTGAGGCCTTTAGAAAATTAGGTCGAACTAAAGAGCCCAATTACAGCCGTTATGCTGCCGATTTTCCGGAGAATTTTGTAAAGTTTAGGCTAAACGTTAAGTGTTAAACCTTTTTGAACGATTAAGTAGGTGAAAGGACTTGAATGTTTAGATCACTCTCTAGTCTAAACTCTATAGGTCGGGTTGGGGCGTGACAACGGAGACCTGGTCCCAAGCCCCACGCCCTCGATTTGTGGACCAAGCCTCTACGTGAAGTGAAGTTGTCCTACCCAAGGTGCCGTGGGATTCGGTAATAGAAATGTGATGGATTAGGTTGTCATCCTTTTCGCGGCTGACGACGTACGATCCGGGACGAAAAAACAGCGCAAAAGAAGAAAAGTGTCCCGAATCTAATGAAAACGTTCGATTTTGGGCTCCGAAAATAGGTGTAGCCGAGTAGGCTTTTATGCCCCCCTTGTGGAGCTCTCAGAGAGGTTTCCAACGGTATGTTGTGTGCCGTGTAACTTCTTACGGATCAAAAGTTATGGGCACCGGAGCGACGAAGACCTGGTCCCAAGCCCCACGCCCTCGATTTGTGGAGCCAGACTCTACATGAAGTGAAGTTGTCCTGCCCAAGGTGCCGTGGGATTCGATAATAGAAATGTGGTGGATTAGGTTGTCGTCCTTTTCGCGGCTGATGAAGTACGATCTGGGATAAAAAAACAGCGCAAAAGAAGAAAAGTGTCCCAAAACTAATGAAAATGTTCGATTTTGGGTTCCAAAAATAGGCACAGCTGAGCTGCCTTGCTGCCCTCATCGTGGAGCTCTCGGAGAGGTTTCCAACGGTATGTTGTGCACCACGTAACTCCTTACGGATCAAAATTTATAGGCACCGGAGCGACGGAGACTTGGTCTCAAGCCCTACGCCCTCGGTTTGCGGGCCCAGCCTCTACATGAAACAAAGCTCTCTTGCCCAAGGTGCCATGGGATTCGGTAATAGAAATGTGATGGATTAGGTTGTCGTCCTTTTCGTGGCTCACGACGTACTATTTGGGACGAAAAAATAGCGCAAAAGAAGAAAAATGTCCCAAAACTAATGAAAACGTTCGATTTTGGGCTCTGTAAACAGGCTCAGCCGAACAGGCTTGCTGCCCCCGTCGTGAGCTCACAGGGAGGTTTCCAATGGTATGCTGTGCGCCGCATAACTCCTTACGGATCAAAAGTTATGGGCAACGGAGCAACTGGACCTGGTCCCAAGCCCCACGCCCTCGGTTTGCAGACCCAGCCTCTACGTAAGGCGAAGTTGTCTTGCCCAAGGTGCCATGGGATTCGGTAATAGAAATGTGATGGATTAGGTTGTTGTCCTTTTCGCGGCTCACGACGTACGATTTGGGACGAAAAAATAGCGAAAATAAGAAAAGTGTCTCGAATATGATGAAAACAGTCGATTTTGGGCTCCGAAAATAGGCACAGCTACGCAGGCTTGTTGCCCGCTTTGTGCAGCTCTCGGAGAGGTTTCCAACTGTATGCTGTGCGCCGCATAACTTCTTACGGATCAAAAGTTATGGACACCGGAGCAACGGAGACCTAGTCCCAAGCCCCACGCCCCCCGGTTTGCGGGCCTAGCCTCGACCTGAAGCGAAGTTGACTTGCCCAAGGTGCCGTGGGATTCGGTAATAGAAATGTGATGGATTAGGTTGGCGTCCTTTTCGTGGCTCACGACGTACGACCCGGGACGAAAAAATAGCACAAAAGAAGAAAAGTGTCCCAAAACTGATGAAAACGTTCGATTTTGGGCTTCGAAAATAGGCACAGTAAAGCAGGCTAACTGCCCCCGTCGTAAAGCTCTCGGAGAGCTTTCCAACGATATGTTGTGCGCCGTGTAACTCCTTACGGATCAAAAGTTATGGGCACCGGAGCGACGGAGACCTGGGCCCAAGCCCCACGCCCTCAGTTTGCGGGCCCAGCCTCTACCTGAAGCGAAGTTGTCTTGCCCAAGGTGCCGTGGGATTCGGTAATACAAATATAATGGATTCGGTTGTCGTCCTTTTCACGGCTCACGACGTAAGATCCAGGATGGAGAAACAGTGCAAAAGAAGAAAAGTGTCCCAAAATAGATGAAAATGTTCGATTTTGGACTCCGAAAATAGGTGCAGCCGAGCAGTCTTGCTACCCCCGTCATAGAGCTCTCGGAGAGCTTTCCAACGGTATGCTGTGCGCCACGTAACTCCTTACGGATCAAAAGTTATGGGCACCAGAACGACGGAGACCTGGTCCCATGCCCCACGCCCTCGGTTTGCGGGCCCAGCCTCTACATGAAGCGAAGTTGTCTTACCCAAGGTTCTGTGGGATTCGGTAATAGAAATGTGATGGACTAGGTTGTCATCCTTTTCGCGGCTCACGACATACAATTCGGGACAGAAAAACAGCGCAAAAGCACAAAAGTGTCTCGCATCTGGTAAAAATGTTCAATTTTGGGCTCTGGAAACAGGCGCAGCAAAGCAGGTTACTACCCCTGTCGTAGAGCCCTCGGAGAGCTTTCTAACGGTATGTTGTGCGCCGCATAACTCCTTACGGATCAAAAGTTATGGGCACCGGAGCGACAGAGACTTGGTCCCAAGCCCACGCCCTCAGTTTGCGGGACCAGCCTCTACATGAAGAGAAGTTGTCTTGCCCAAGTTGCTGTGGGATTTGGTAATAAAAATGTGAGGGATTAGGTTGTCATCCTATTCGCGGCTCACAACGTACGATCCGGGATGAAAAAACTGCGCAAAAGAATAAAAGTGTATCGAAACTAATGAAAATGTTAGATTTTGAGCTCCAAAAACAGGCGCAGTCGAGCAGGCTAGCTGCCCCTAACGTTGAGCTCTCGGAGATCTTTCCAACGGTATGTTGTGCGCCGCGTAACTCCTTACGGATAAAAAGTTATGGGCATTGGTGCGACGGAGACCTGGTCCCAAGCCCTACGCCCTCGGTTGCGGGCCCAGCCTCTACCTGAAACGAAGTTGTCTTGCCCAAGGTGCCATGGGATTCGGTAATAGAAATGTGATGGACTAGGTTATCGTCCTTTTCGCGGCTCACGACGTACTATTCGGGACGGAAAAACAGAGCAAAAGAAGAAAAGTATCCCGAATCTGGTAAAAACATTCGATTTTGGGCTGTGAAAATAGGCGTAGCCGAGGAGGGTTGCTGCCCCCGTCGTAGAGCCCTCGTAGAGCTTTCCAGCGGTATGTTGTGCGCCGCGTAACTCCTTACATATCAAAAGTTATGGGCACCAGAGCGACAGAGACTTGGTCCCAAGCCCCACGCCCTCGCTTTGCGGGCCCAACCTCTACGTGAAGAGAAGTTGTCTTGCCCAAGGTACTGTGGGATTCGGTAATAGAAATGCGAAGGATTAGGTTGTCGTCCTATTCGTGACTCACGACGTACGATCCGGGATAGAAAAACAGCACAAAAGAAGAAAAGTGTATCGAAACTGATGGAAACGTTCGATTTTGGGCCCCGAAAATAGACACAGTTGAGCAGGCTAGCTGCCCCCGTCGTAGAGCTCTCGAAGATCTTTCCAACGGTATGTTGTGCGCCGCATAACTCCTTACGGATAAAAAGTTATGGGCACTGGTGCGACGGAGACTTGGTCTCAAGCCCCACGCCCTCGGTTTGCGGGCCCAGCCTCTACCTGAAGTGAAGTTGTCTTGCCCAAGGTGCAGTGGGATTCGGTAATAGAAATGTGATGGATTAGGTTGTCGTCCTTTTGGCTGCTCACGATGTACGACCCAGGACGAAAAAATAGCGCAAAAGAAGAAAAGTGTCCCGAAACTAATGAAAACATTCAATTTTGGGCTATGAAAATAGGTGCAATCAAGCAGGCTAGCTACCCTGTCGTAGAGCTCTCAGAGAGCTTTCCAACGGTATGCTGTACACTGCGTAACTCCTTACGGATCAAAAGTTATGGGCACCGGAGCGAAGAAGACCTGGTCCGAAGCCCCATGGCCTCGGTTTGTAGACCCAGCCTCTACGTGAAGTGAAGTTGTCTTGCCCACGTTGTCATGAGATTCGGTAATAGAAATGTGATGGATTAGGTTGTGGTCCTTTTTGCGGCTCACGACGTACGACCTGGGACGGAAAAACAGCGCAAAAGAAGAAAAATGTCCCGAAACTGATGAAAACGTTCAATTTTGGGCTCTGAAAACAGGCGTAGCTGAGCAGGCTTGCTACCCCCGTCGTAGAGCTCTCGGAGAGCATTCCAACAGTATGTTGTGCGCCGCATAACACCTTACGGATCAAAAGTTATGGGCCCCGGAGCGACGGAGATATGGTCCCAAGCCCCACGCCCTCGGTTTGCAGGTACAACCTTTACGTGAAGCGAAGTTGTCCTACCCAAGGTGCCATGGGATTCGGTAATAGAAATGTGAGGGATTAGGTTGTCGCCCTTTTTTGCGGCTGGCGACGTACGATCCGGGATAGAAAAACAGCGCAAAAAAAGAAAAGTGTCCCGAAACTGATGAAAACGTTTGATTTTAGGCTCTGAAAATAGGCACAGATGAGCTAGCTTGCTACCCCCATCGTAGAGCTCTTGGAGAGCTTTCCAACGGTATGCTGTGCGCCGCGTAACTCCTTACAGACCAAAAGTTATGAGCACCGGAGCGACGGAGACCTGGTCCCAAGCCCTACGCCCTCGGTTTGCAGGCCTAGCCACTACGTGAAGCGAATTTGTCTTGCCCAAGGTGTCATGGGATTCGGTAATAGAAATGTGATGGATTAGGTTGTCGTCCTTTTCGTGGCTCACGACGTACGATCCGGGTCAGAAAAACAGAGCAAAAGAAGAAAAGTGTCCCAAAACTGATAAAAATGCTCGATTTTAGGATCTGAAAAAAGGTGCAGCCAAGTAGGCTTGCTTCCCTTGTCATGGAGCTCTCGGAAAGGTTTCCAACGGTTTGCTGTGCGCCGCGTAACTCGATACGGATCAAAAGTTATAGGTACCGGAGCGACGGAGACTTGGTCCCAAGCCCCACTCCCCTGGTTTGCGGACCCAGCCTCTACATGAGGCGAAGTTGTCTTGCCCAAGGTGCTGTGGGATTCGGTAATAGAAATGTAATGGATTAGGTTGTCGTCCTTTTTGCGGCTCACGACGTACAATTCGGGACGGAAAAACAGCACAGAAGAAGAAAAGTGTCCCGAAACTGATGAAAAAGTTTAATTTTGGGCTCCGACAACAAACACAGCTGAGCATGCTTGCTGCCCCCGTCGTGGAGCACTCGGAGAGATTTCCAACGGTATGTTGTACGCCGCGTAACTTCTTATAGATCAAAAGTTATGGGCACCGGAGCGACGGAGACCTGGTCCCAAGCCCCATGCCCTCGGTTTGCGAACCCAGCCTCTACCTGAAGTGAAGTTGTCTTGCCCAAGGTGCCGTGGGATTCGGTAATAGAAATGTGATGGATTAGGTTGGCGTCCTTTTTGTAGCTCATGACGTACGACCCGGGACGGAAAAATAACGCAAAAGAAGAAAAGTGTCCCGAAACTGATGAGAACTTTCGATTTTGGGCTCCGAAAATAGGCGCAGTCAAGCAGGCTAGATGACCCCGTCGTTGTGCTCTCGGAGAGCTTTCCAACGGTATGTTGTGCGCCGCGTAACTCCTTACGGATCAAAAGTTATGGGCCCTGGAGCGACGGAGACTTGGTCCCAAGCCCCACGCCCTCAGTTTTGTCACGCCCCAACCCGACCTATAGAGGCTAGACTAGGCTATGACCTAAATCATTTATGCTATTTCATGTACTTAGTCATTTGTTATGATTTAACGCTTAGCGTTGGCCTAGAACCCCAAAAGATTTTTCAAAAAAAATCGGCAGCATAACGGCTGTAGTTATGACCTTTTAGTTTGACCTAATTTCTAAACGCCTCAATTATTCCAATCATTAATCCAATTCCATTAAGGACTCCTATTTTGTCATCAACCGATATGCCTACTAGTTTATCTTGAAAGTCTCGTTTGGTTAATAAGTCTAACATGATAACTATGTCCTGTTTATTTGTCAATTTCCTATCATGCAAGTACCTATTATCCTTTAGCTTGCGCATGATCACTAGGTGAGATTAACTAGAGTTACATTATTTACTTCTTCACCTAGCGGTTCAAACGCCTACGATAACTACTAATTAAACGACGAAAGTAAACAACCAAATAAAGAGTTCGTCGGGTTATAATCAGTACAAGCCAAAATTAGACCCAAATTACAACGAGGTCATTTATATCAATAAAATGAACAGTTTGCAATCAAACACAACATCCATATAGCAACCACTTTCAGACAAAGCACAAAAGCACGTAGTCACTCCAAGTAATCATCAACAAGCACATTTACTTTGGGTACTTGTTCCAAATCTGTTGCACCTGTGACAAAAAAGAGGGTGAGTCCTTATGAACTCAGCGAGGGGGAATGAGAGATAACGTTTTGAAATTCTTTTTCGGTTAAACTTATGAAAAACCCTTTTTGAAAGCATGACATATAACACAAGCAAGTTTATAATATAATATAAATGTAAATGAACACATTTACCCGTCTTTCCTCCCCGAGGTCCTCTAGGAACCAAGCGAGAGTACTTATACACATAGTGAAAAGGATACGGTGAGCTTTCGCTCTCAAGATCATTTCTGATAACAGTTGTTGCGGCCGGCTTCAATCATCCACTTATCACGCTAAATGGGTGTACTCCGGATGTACCCCAAAATCCTACGACCCAACTCTCCGAGGAAGTCTAGCCCCCAAGCGACAGAGAGAATTGGACAATGGTAGTCACAGTTGCACCGACAAGCCCGATGCCGCCCGATGTGCGTGAAACGCTACCACGCCAGAATGAAAGGTTGCAACCTTGTATGCAATGCACATGTATGCCATTTAACATTTCACATTGGGAGGTCAACAAAGTAGGTTGCCTCCGAGCAAGTATATGATCACATTTTGACATATTAGCATATAAGGCATTGTAAAAACATGTAATCATTTCATATATCAATTCGAAAGCAATTAAACTCTCATGGGCAGCCAAATAACCATGTTCAAATAAGCCATAGCATGTCTTTTAACAATTCACATTAGGAGGTCAACAAAGTAGGTTGCCTCCGAGCAATTATAAGATCGTATATCGATAAGTAAACTTACAAGGCATGCTTTGACATGTACATTCACTTTGTAAAACACTTAGGAGCATGTGAACATTTAACGGACAGCCAAGTATCACCATATAAAACAAGTCATATAGCGAACTTAGTTCACATATTAAGTGTTGAGATCATACGAGCATGCAACGACACTTGTACAAGACCGGGTGCAAGAATAGTTCACGTATCAATATTCAATCATCGGGAGTCATGTTTAGAGCTATATGGACAATTACGGGAGCCTATTAATCTTCCTCAACGTCATTTATAATTCACAAAAGAATGGTTTATGACTCGGGAACCTACGGGGCCATTCGGGTTTACTAGGCCGTGCTCGGGGTCGGTTCCGTTTGTTAAGCACCACAAGCAACTCTTAAACCATTTCAAGCATACTTAACATTTATTAGGAAGCCCACGAATCACACAGTTAAACACAATAACCATAGGATCAACACTTAGCGAGTTTTCATAGTCAATAGGGTTTCAATTCATGCTTACACGTGCAATTTAAGCCACAAGTTGTCACGTAATTAAACTCAAGCCATGCATCGATTAATTAAAACACCATCAAGCATTCAAAACAGTCCACACAACATCCAAGAGCCACAATCCCAAGCATGTAATACAACAAGAGAAGTTACAATAATTTTCAAAGCATATCACTAGATGAAAACCTCACTGCAATGGTCTATTTTCTCACAATCATTGAGACAAGCAAACAATCTCCAATTCCTGTGAACAAAATTTCAAATTAAATCTTAAGGAGTGAAATAAATCCAGAAACAAACCTTGCATCATTTGGAGTTCGGATTCAAGAGTTATAGCCAAAACCGTGAGCCTACGCAAAACTGTCCAGATTTGCACACATTTCAATACTTGTCGTTTTTGAGGATCTTAGGGTCAGATTTGGCCTTAGTCTATTTATGACAAAAATGTCCAGAACTTAAAAATCTAGCAAAATACCAAATTTCATGCATTTTGGATATTATTTACTAAGTCAAAACTGGTTCGTTCTACAAGGACAGTGAACTGCCAAAAACCTGCTTCATTTTCCAGATTTTCCAGATTTAGACACCTTTTGATGTTTTTCCATTTTGGAGACCTTAGAGTCAAAATTGGCTTTGGCCTATTTCTATGAAAAATTCTCAGAACTGGAAAAACTAGTCACCTACCAATTTTTACGCATTTTCAACACCATTTACCTGGTCAAATTCACTTCGCTCCAACAAGTCAGAAAACTGCCAATTATACGATTTCACCTATCTTCACATTCTAGCCAAATATCTTGCCATGCATGTTTACAAAAGCTCATGTACACACATATATAATATGTACAGAGGTAAAAATAGACATTTAAAGGCATGCATGTGGTTTTTGAAAGCTTTTCAAAAGAGTTTAACCCTCACCTTAGCCTATTGATGGTTAATGATGCACAAACACTCTCCAAAATGCACAAAGGGAGCTTCTTCCTTGCTTTTGCAGAGAGATATCTTGATTTCCTTTAAATTCCAGCTTAGTTAGCTTATGATTAGTGTGTGCATGTGACTAGAATAAAAAGAAATGGAAGAAAACTATCAAGACTTACCTTAGGCCAAAAATGATGAGTTTTGTGAGCTTGTGTGCGTTTTTGAGCTAGTTGCCTTGCTTGTGCTTGCTATGGCCGAGCTTGCGAGAGACTTAGAGAGTTTTTAGGAGTCTTGAATGCTCAAGGGGCTGCCATGGTCGAAAATGAGAGAGAAGGAGAGAGAATGAGAGAGTTTGTGAGGAAAAGTGAAGTTTTAGTGTGTGTGTGTGTGCTCGGTTTTGGTGAGTTGAGAGAGCATGTGTGAGATGTTTTTGATGTAAAAATCTGAATTTTAATTGTATTTGGGTGCCTTGGTCGAAAATGAGGGCTAGGGTAGTGTGTGGTGTGTATTTTTTTTATGCATTCTCGTGCTTTGTGAGGAATATTGAGTGTTTAAAATATTATTGTTTTTGTTTGTCTATCCTAGGTAGCATAGTGTCTTGTGTTGTCATAGGAATGTTGGGAAATTAGGGAATCTAGGTAGAATAAAATATAGGAATGTTTGTTCATGAGTTTGAATTATGAATAGAATAATAGATAGTGGGAAATGTAGGAATAGTTTAGTGTTATTTTATTGTTAGTGGAGTTTGTAGAGAATTTGAATTATGAATATAATATTGGTTAGTGGATTGTGTAGGATTATTTTAGTGTCTAGTGCTTTGTGTAGGATTCTTTCTTGATTAACGTGGTGGCACAGACTCCTAGGTCTAGGGCACGAATTACGAGGTAGACACGAACTTCAAGACTAATGCACGTACTTCAAGACTAATGCACGTAATCCTAGGTGAATGCACGTAAATCAATGCAAGGCACGTGATTCAATGCAATGCACGCAAATCAAGGCACGACTCTATATCTAGGTTAAGGTACGCAGTTCAAGGTTGGGGCACACGAAACAAGGTAACGCACGTATATCGAGGTCAGGGCACGTATATTTAAGTATCCCACGTCAGTCAGGATTAGGGCACACTATTCTAGGTCAAGGCACATATGATAAGGCATGCACGAAAACCAAGACAGGACACGTAATCCAAGGTTGGTCATATAATTCTGGGTCTATGAAACGCAAAGTGAGGTATGACACGTTATTCGGGGTCGGGCCTCAAAAGTTTGTGGGCCTAGCCTTTATGTGAATAGAAGTTGTCTTGCACAAGGTGCCGTAGGATTCGGTAATACAAATGTGATGGATTCAGTTGTCGTCCTTTTCGCGGCTCACGACGTACGATCCGGGACGGAGAAACAGTGCAAAAGAAGAAAAGTGTTCCGAAATAGATGAAAACGTTCGATTTTGGGGTCAGAAAATAAGCGCAGCCAAGTAGGTTTGCATCCCCCGTCGTAGAGCTCTCGGCGAGCTTTCCAACGGTATGCTGTGCGCCACTTAACTCCTTACAGATCCAAAGTTATGGGCACTGGAGCGACAGAGACCTGATCCTAAGCCCCACGCCCTCGGTTTGCGGGCCCAACCTCTACGTGAAGCGAAGTTGTCTTGCCCAAGGTGCCGTGGGATTCGGTAATAGAAATGTGATGGATTAGGTTGTCGACCTTTTCGCGGCTCACGACGTACGATCCGGGATGAAAAAACTGCACAAAAGAAGAAAAGTGTCCCAAAACTGGAGAAAACATTCGATTTTGGACTCTGAAAATAGGTGCAACCGAGCAGGCTTGCTGCCCTAGTGGTAGAGCTCTCGGAGACCTTTCCAACGGTATGCTGTGCGTCGCGTAACTCCTTACGGATCAAAAGTTATTGGCACCGGAACGACGGAGACTTGGTCCCAAGCCCCACGCCCTCGATTTGCAGGCCCAGCCTCAACCTGAAATGAAGTTGTCTTGCCCAAGGTTTCATGCGATTCAGTAATAGAAAAGTGATGGATTAGGTTGTCGTCCTATTCGCGGCTCACGACATACAATCCAAGATGGAAAAACAGCGCAAAAGAAGAAAAGTGTCCCAAAACTGATGAAAACGTTCGATTTTATGCTCCAAAAACAGGCACAGCTGAGCGAGATTGCTGCCCCCGTCGTGGAGCCCTCGGAGAGGTTTCCAACGGTATGTTGTGCGCCGCGTAACTCATTACGGATCAAAAGTTATGGGCACCCAAGCAACGGAGACTTGGTCCGAAGCCCCACGCCCTCGGTTTGCGGACCCAGCATCTACATAAGGCGAAGTTGTCTTGACAAAGGTGCCATGGGATTCGGTAATAGAAATGTGATTGATTAGGTTGTCGTCCTTTTCGCGGCTAACGACGTACGATCCGGGACGGAAAAACAGCGCAAAAGAAGAAAAGTATCGCAAAATTGATGAAAATGTTCCATTTTGGGCTCCGAAAATAGGCGCAGTAGAGCAGGCTTGCTGCCTCCATCGTGGAGCTCTCGGAGAGGTTTCCAACGGTATCCTGTGCGCCGCGTAACTCCTTACAGATCAAAAGTTATGGGCACCGGAGCGACGGAGACCTGGTCCCAAGCCCCACGCCCTCGGTTTGCGGGCCCAACCTCTACCTGAAGCGTAGTTGTCTTCCCCAAGGTGCCATGGGATTCGGTAATAGAAATGTGATGGATTAGGTTGTCGTCCTTTTGGAGGCTCACGACGTATAACCCGGGATGAAAAAACAGCGCAAAAGAAGAAAAGTGTCCCAAAACTGTTGAAAATGTTCAAATTTGGGCTCCGAAAATAGGAGCAGTCTAGCAGGCTAGCTGCCCCAGTCGTAGAGCACTCGGAGAGCTTTCCAACTGTATGTTGTGCACCGCGTAACTCCTTACGGATAAAAAGTTATGGGCACCGGAGCGACGGAGACCTGGTCCCAAGCCCCATGCCCTCGGTTTGCGGGCCCAGCCTCTACCTGAGTGTAGTTGTCTTGCCTAAGGTGGCATGGGATTCGGTAATAGAAATGTGATGAATTAGGTTGTTGTCCTTTTGGCGGCTCACGACATACGACCCGGGACGGAAAAATAGCGCAAAAGAAGAAAAGTGTCCCAAAACTGATGAAAATGTTCGATTTTGGCTCCTAAAACAGGTGCAGTCGAGCATGCTAGCTGCCCCAGAAGTAGAGCTCTCGGAGAGCTTTCCAACGGTATGCTGTGCGCCACGTAATTCCTTACGGATCAAAAGTTATGGGCACTGAAGCGACAGAGACCTGGTCCCAAGTCCCACGCCCTCGGTTTGCGAGCCCAGCCTCTACGTGAAGCGAAGTTGTCTTGCCCAGGGTGCTGTGGGATTCGGTAATACAAATGTGATGGATTTCATTGTTGTCCTTTTTGCGGATCACGACGTACGATCCGGGATGCAAAAACAGCGAAAAAGTAGAAAAGTGCCCCAAAATTGATGAAAACGATCGATTTTGGGCTCCGAAAATAGGCACAGCAGAGCAGGCTTGCTGCCCCCGTCGTAGAGCACTCAGAGATCTTTCCAACGGTATGCTATGCGCCGCGTAACTCCTTACGGATCAAAAGTTATGGGCACCAGAGCGACGGAGATTTGGTCCCAAGCCCCACGCCCTCGATTTGCGGGCCAGCCTCAACCTGAAGCGAAGTTGTCTTGCCCAAGGTTTTGTGGGATTCGGTAATAGAAAGGTGATGGATTAGGTTGTTGTCCTATTCGCGACTCACGACGTACGATCCAGGACAGAAAAATAGCGCAAAAGAAGAAAAGTGTCCCAAAATTGATGAAAACGTTCGATTTTGGGCTATGAAAATAGGCGCAGCCGAGCAGGCATGCTGTCCCTGTCGGAGAGGTTTTCAACGGTATGGTGTGCGCCGCATAACTCCTTACGGATCAAAAGTTATGGGCACCGGAGCGACGGAGACCTGGTCCCAAGCCCCACGGCCTCGGTTTACGGACCCAGCCTCTACGTGAGGCGAAGTTGTCTTGCCAAAGGTGCCATGGGATTCGGTAATAGAAATGTGATTGATTAGGTTGTCGTCATTTTCGCGGCTGACGACGTACGATCCGAGACGAAAAAATAGCGTAAAAGAAGAAAAATGTCACGAAACTAATGAAAACGTTCGATTTTGGGCTCTGAAAATAGGTGCAGCCGAGCAGGCTTGCTGCCACCGTTGTAGAGCCCTCGGAGACCTTTCCAACAGTATGCTGTGCGCTGACTCCTTACTAATCAAAATTTATGGGCACTGGAGCGACGGAGACTTGGTCCCAAGCCCCACGCCCTCGGTTTGCGGGCCCAGCCTCAACCTCAAGCGAAGTTGTCTTGCCCAAGGTTTTGTGGGATTCGGTAATAGAAATGTGATGGATTGGGTTGTCGTCTTATTCGTGGCTCACGACGTATGATCCGAGACGGAAAAACAACGCAAAAGTGTCCCGAAACTGATGAAAACATTCGATTTTAAGCTCCAAAAACAGGCGCAGCTGAGCAGGCTTGCTGCCCCTGTCGTTGAGCTCTCGGAGAGGTTTTCAACGGTATGTTGTGCACCGCGTAACTCCTTAGGATCAAAAGTTATGGGCACCGGAGCGACGGAGACCTGGTACCAAGCCCCACGCCCTCGGTTTGCGGGCCCAACCTCTACCTGAACCAAAGTTGTCTTGTCCAAGGTGCAGTGGCATTCGGTAATAGAAATGTGATGGATTAGGTTGTCGTCCTTTTGGTGGCTCACGACGTACGACCCGGGACGGAAAAACTGCGCAAAAGAAGAAAAGTGTCCCAAAACTGATGAAAACATTCAATTTTGGGCTTCGAAAATAGGAGCAGTCGAGACGGCTAGTTGCCCAAGTCATAGAGCTCTCGGAGAGCTTTCCAACTGTATGTTGTGCGTCGTGTAACTCCTTACGGATAAAAAGTTATGGGCACCGGAGCGACGAAGACCTGGTCCCAAGTCCCACGCCTTCGGTTTGCGGGCCCAGCCTCTACCTGAAGCGAAGTTGTCTTGCCCAAGGTATCATCGGATTCTGTAATAGAAATGTAATGGATTAGGTTGTCGTCCTTTTGACGGCTCACGACGTACAACCCGAGACAGAAAAACAACACAAAAGAAGAAAAGTGTCCTGAAACTGATGAAAACGTTCGATTTTGGGCTCCGAAAATAGGCGCAGCCGACCAGGCTAACTACCCCAGTTGTAGAGCTCTCGGAGAGCTTTCCAACGGTATGTTGTGCGCCGTGTAATTCCTTACAGATAAAAAGTTATGGGCACCGGAGCAACGGAGACCTGGTCACAAGCCCCACGCCCTCGATTTGCGGTTCCAGCCTCTACCTGAAGCGAAGTTGTCTTTCCCAAGGTGTCATGGGATTCGGTAAGAGAAATGTGATGGATTAGGTTGTCGTCCTTTTGGCGGCTCACGACGTACGACCCGGGACGGAAAACAGTGCAAAAGAACAAAAGTATCCCGAAATTGATGAAAACATTCGATTTTGGGCTCCTAAAACAGGCGCAGTCGAGCATGCTAGCTGCCCCAGTCGTAGAGCTCTCGGAGGGCTTTCCAACGGTACGCTGTACGCCGCGTAACACCTTACGGATCAAATGTTATTTGCACCGGAGCGACTGAGACCTGGTGCCAAGCCCCACGCCCTCGGTTTGCGAGCCCAGCCTATACGTGAAGAGAAGTTGTCTTGCCCAAGGTGCCGTGGGATTCAGTAATACAAATGTGATGGATTCTGTTGTCATCCTTTTCACGGATCACGATGTACGATCCGGGGCGGAAAAACAGCGCAAAAGAAGAAAAGTGTCCCGAAACTGATGAAAACGTTCTAGTTTGGGCTCTAAAGACAGGCGCAGCCGAGCAGGCTTGCATCCCCCATCGTAGAGCTCTCGGAGAGTTTTCCAACAGTACGATGTGCTGTCACACCCCAACCCGGCCTATAAGGTTAGACTAGGGTATGATCTAAACGTTTAGGATATGTCACATACTTAACCGTTTATGAAGATTTAACACCTATCGTTTGAGTCTAGACTCCAAAGTTTTTGGGAAAACTGGCAGCATGACGGCTGTAATTGGACTCTTTGGTTTGGCCTAATTCTCTAAACGCCTCAAATTTTTCTAATCTCTAGTTTCATTTCCAACTAGGATTACTATTTAACATCAATTGAAATGCCTATTGGTTATCTCGATGTCTCGTTTGATTTATAACCTAGCATGATACTATGTCTCGTTTGTTTGTTTATCCTTGTTACAAAAGTACCTGTTGATCTTAGCTTAATAGTGAGTACCTGTTTAAGATTGGATAGGTTCATTTACTTAGTCCTTAACTAATACGTCGTAACCTATGATAGATACTAGCGGTAATAATAGCAAAACGATCATAGTAGTATCTAGTGTCTGTCTAGCAATATCAGTACAAACCAAAATTAGACCCCAAATTACAACGGGGGTCTTTACATTACAACATCGAGCAACATAAAAGGAAATAGTCTTTAAGTAGCATAGAGTTCACAAGTAGCCACAATCACGCAAAGCACACAAACAGGCAATCACTCTAAGGATTCATCGTTAGGCACACCGTCCTCGGGTACCTGTTCTGGATCTTCTTCACCTGAGATGATAAAAGAGGGTGAGTCCTTATGAACTCAGCGAGGGGGAACGAGAAATAGGTTTTAAAACTCATTTTCCAGTTCAACTTATGAAAATCCTTTTGCAAGTATGAATATAACCATAATACAAGTACAGGAACAGAAATACCAGTCTTTCCTCCCTGAGGTTCTCTAGGAACCAAGCGAGAGTACTTATACACATAGTAAAAGGATACAGTGAGCTTTTGCTCTCATATCAGTTCCAGATTCAGTTGTTGCGGCCGACTTCAAATCATCCCCTTAACACGCCAGGTGGGTGTACTCCGGATGTACCCCGAAATCCTACGACCCAACTCTCCGAGGAAGTCTAGCCCCCAAGCGAGAGAGGGAATGGGACCATGGTAGTCACGGGTGCACCGGCAAGCCCGATGCCGCCCGGTGTGCGTGATCGCTACCATGCCGACAAGAAAGGTTGCAACCTTGTATGCAGCGCACATTTATGACATTAACATATCACGTTAGGAGGACAACAAAGTAGGTTGCCTCCGGACAGTCATAAGATTGCACATTGACAAGTAAACAGGCAGGGCACGATAAGACAAATAATTTCACTTGAAAGGCATATAGAGTTATATGAACATTAAGCGGGCAGCCATGTAACACATGTAAATCAAGCCATATAACTCATTTCGAAGTCCACGTAATCAAGTGATAGGATTATTCAACATGCAACAACATCTACGTGGGTTCGGATGAAAGAAAAACCTATTTGTCAACATGCAATGATCAAAACCACATTTAAGGCTATAAGGAAACTACGGGCAGCCTACTAAACATATAATTACACACAATATCCAAATGAACAATACTTAACAAGCCTACCTAGTCATTAGGGTTTCCATTTCGTGCTTACCCGTGTAATTAAACCCTAAGTCAACTCAAAATCAATCTCAAGCCATGCATCATTTAATTCAAACATCCTCAAGTACTCAAAACAGTCCACACAACATCCAAAAGCTGCAATCCCAAGCATTTAATTCAACAAGAGAAGTCACAACAATTTTCTAAGCATAACACTAAGTGAAACCCTTACTGCAATATGCTGTTTTCTCACAACCATGAAGATAAGCAATAAATCTCCAATTCTAGTGAATAGGATGTCAAATTAAAGCTTAAGAAGTGAACTAAAATCAGAAACAAACCTTGCATCATTTGGAGTTCGGGATCATTAGTTACAGCCGAAACAGTGGGATAGCACAAAACTGTCCAGATTTGCACACATTTCGATAATTGACGTTTTGGAGGTCCTTAGGGTCAGATTTAGCCTTGGTCCATTTCTGACAAAAATGTCTAGAACGGAACATTCTAGAATCACACCCAATTTCATACATTTTGGACATCATTTACTAAGTCAAATCTGGTTCGTTTTACAAGGTCAGTGCATCTGCTAGAACCTGCTTCATTTTTCCAGATTTCTAGATTTGGACACATTTCAAAGGTTTTCTATTTTGAGGACCTTAGAGTCAAAATTAGCTTCGGCCTATTTCCGAGAAAAATGTTCAAAACTGGAAAAACTAGTCATCTACCAATTTTCATGCATTTTCAACATCATTTTCCTAGCTAAACTTACCTCGAAACAAACTGGTCAGAGAGCTATCAACAATCCGACTTCACCTATCATCACTTTCAAGCCAAGATCTTGCCATGCATGGTTGCAAAAGCTTATGAACGAACATATAACTCAAGTACAGAAGCAAAGACATACTTTTATGAGCATGCATGTGGATTTTTGAAGGATTTTCAAAAGGTTTTAGCCCTCACCTTAGCAATCAATCAAGAAGATGCACAAAAACTTGTTGAAGCACAATCTTCTTCTTCTCCTTTGCCTAGCCGAGGTTCCAACTAGATTTTCTCTATTTTTCCTAGCTTAGTGACCAAGCTCTTAGTACATGCATGTGATTAGAACAAGAAGAAAAGAAATGGAAGCCAAGAAACTTACCTAGGGCCGAAATGAAGACTTCAAAGGACATGCATGTGTGATTTTCGTATCCTAGCTTGTTTGCTTGAGTTTCTTTGATTGTTGCTTGTCTTGATGCACCATGAGTTGATGAAGATGAGCTAAGGGATGAAGAAACTCAGCCCAAAACTGAGATTGAGAGAGAAGAATGAGAGGGATAGAGAGAAATGTGAGGAGAGTAAGAGAAATGAAAAAAAATTGATAGCTTTTGCAAAAGATGAAGCATGGGTCGGCCTTGGGCTTCTACAAGTCTGAATTTTTGTCATATTTGAGCATTTTTGAAATGTTTTAGCATGCCTTGGGTGTGTTGAATGAGAAAGGGTGCTTGGGGTAGGGTGTATGGGTTTATTTTATGCCTAGTGTCTTGTGTGTGTGTCATATTTTGTCTAGGACTAATTTTTTATGCATTTGTGTCATTAGAATTATCATAGGAATGTTGGGAAATTAGGGAATCTAGGTAGAATAAAATATAGGAATGTTTGTTGATGAGTTGAATTATGAATAGAATAATAGATAGTGGGAAATGTAGAAATAGTTTAGTATTATTTTATTGTTAGTGGAGTTTGTAGAGAATTTGAATTAGGAATATAATATTGGTTAGTGGATTGTGTAGGATTATTTTAGTGTCTAGTGCTTGTGTAGGATTCTTTCTTGATTAACGTGGTGGCACGGATTCCTAGATCTAGGGCACGAATTATGAGGTAGACACGAACTTCAAGACTAAGGCATGTACTTCAAGACTAATTCACACAATCCTAGGTGAATGCATGTAAACCAATACAAGGCACGTAATTCAATGCAATGCACACAAATCAAGGCACGACTCTATATCTAGGTTAAGGTACGCAGTTCAAGATTAGGGCACATGAAATGAGGTAACGCACGTACATCGAGGTCAGGGCACGTATATCTAGGTATCGCACGTCAGTCAGGGATTAGGGCACACTATTCTAGGTCAAGGCACGTATGACAAAGTATGCACGAAAATCAAGACATAACACGTAATCCAAGGTCGGTCATATAATTAGGGGTCTATGGCACGCAAATTGAGGTATGACACGTTATTCGGGGTCGGGCCTCACATGTGCGCCACGTAACACCTTATGGATCAAAAGTTATTTGCACCGGAGCGATTGAGACTTGGTGCTAAGCCCCACGTCCTCGGTTTTCGAGCCCAGCCTATACGTGAAACGAAGTTGTCTTGCCCAAGTTGCCATGGGATTTGGTAATACAAATGTGATGGATTCTATTGTTGTCCTTTTCGCAGATCACGACGTACGATCTGGGACGAAAAAACAGCGTAAAAGAAGAAAAATATCCCGAAACTGATGAAAATGTTCTAGTTTGGGCTCTAAAGACTGGCGCAGCCGAGCAGGCTTGCTTCCCCCATCGTAGAGCTCTCGAAGACCTTTCCAACGGTATGGTGTGCGCCGCGTAACTCCTTACGGATCAAAAGTTATGGGTACCAGAGCAACGGAGACTTGGTCCTAAGCCCCACACCCTCTGTTTGCGGGCCCAGCCTCTACCTGAAACGAAGTTGTCTTGCCCAAGGTGCCATGGGATTCGGTAATAGAAATGTGATTGATTAGGTTGTCGTCCTTTTCGTGGCTGACGACGTACGATCCGGGACGAAAAAACGGCGTAAAAGAAGAAAAGTGTCCTGAAACTGATGAAAACGTTCGATTTTGGGCTCCGAAAACAAGCGCAGCCGAGCAGGCTTGCTGCCACCATTGTAGAGCTCTTGGAGACCTTTCCAATAGTATGCTGTTCGCCGACTCCTTTCGGATCAAAATTTTTGGTCATCGGAGCGACAGAGACTTGGTCCCAAGCCCCATGCCCTCGATTTGCGAGCCCAGCCTCTATGTGAAGCAAAGTTGTCTTGCCCAAGGTGCCGTGGGATTCGGTAATACAAATGTGATAGATTTGTTTGTAGTCCTTTTTGCGGATCACGACGTACGATCAGGGACGAAAAAATAGCAAAAAAGAAGAAATGTGTCCCAAAATTGATGAAAATGTTTGATTTTGGGCTCCAAAAATAGGCGCAGCCGAGCAGGCTTGCTACCCCCATCGTAGAGCACTCGGAGACCTTTCCAACGGTATGCTGTGCGACCATAACTCCTTACGGATCAAAAGTTATGGGCACCCGACGGAGACTTGGTCACAAGCCCCACGCCTTCGGTTTGCAAGCCCAGCCTCAACCTGAAACGAAGTTGTCTTGCCCAAGATTTTTTGGGATTCAGTAATAGAAAGGTGATGGATTAGGTTGTTGTCCTATACGCTGCTCACGACGTACGATCCAGGATAGAAAAACAGCACAAAAGAAGAAAAAGTGTCCTAAAACTGATGAAAACGTTTGATTTTGGGCTCCGAAAACAAGCACAGCAGAGTAGGCTTGTTGTCCCCTTCGTGGAGCTATCGGAGAGGTTTTCAACGGTATGGTATGCACCGCGTAACTCCTTACGGATCAAAAGTTATTGGCACCGGAGCGATGGAGACTTGGTCCCAAGCCCCACGGCCTCGGTTTGCGGACCCAACCTCTACGTGAGGCGAAGTTGTCTTGCCCAAGGTGCCATGGGATTCAGTAATAGAAATGTGATTGATTAGATTGTCGTCCTTTTCGCGGCTGACAACGTACGATTCGAGACGGAAAAATAGTGCAAATGAAGAAAAGTGTCCCAAAACGGATGAAAATGTTCAATTTTGGGCTCCAAAAACTGGCGCAGCCGAGCAGGCTTGATTCTACCATTGTAGAGCTCTCGAAGACCTTTCCAACGGTATGTTTTGTGCTGCGTAACTCCTTACGGATCAAAAGTTATGGGCACCGGAGCGACGGAGACTTGGTCCCAAGCCCCACACCCTCGGTTTGCGGCCCAGCCTCAACCTCAAACGAAGTTGTCTTGCCCAAGGTTTCGTGGGATTCAGTAATAGAAATGTGATGGATTAGGTTGTCGTCCTATTCGTGCCTCACGACGTACGATCCAGGACGGAAACACAACGCAAAAGATGAAAAGTGTCCCGAAACTGATAAAAACGTTCGATTTTAGGCTCTTAAACAGGCGCAGCCAGGCAAGCTTGCTGCCCCCGTCGTAGAGCTCTCGGAGAGGTTTCCAACGGTATGCTGTGCGCCGCGTAACTCCTTACGAATCAAAAGTTATGGGCACCGGAGCGACGGAGACCTGGTCCCAAGCCCCACGGCCTCGGTTTGCGAACCCAGCCTCTACGTGAGGCGAAGTTGTCTTGCCCAAGGTGCCATAGGATTCGGTAATAGAAATGTGATTGATTAGGTTGTTGTCCTTTTCGCGGCTGACAACGTACGATTCGGGACGGAAAAACAGCGTAAATGAAGAAAAGTGTCCCGAAACTGATGAAAATGTTCAATTTTGGGCTCCAAAAACAGGCGCAGCCGAGCAGGCTTGATGCCATTGTTGTAGAGCTCTCAGAGACCTTTCCAACGGTATGCTTTGCGCCGCGTAACTCCTTACGGATCAAAAGTTATAGGCACCGGAGCGACGGAGACTTGGTCCCAAGCCCCACGCCCTCGGTTTGCGAGCCCAGCCTCAACCTCAAGCGAAGTTGTCTTGCCCAAGGTTTCGTGGGATTCAATAATTGAAATGTGATGGATTAGGTTGTCATCCTATTCGCGGCTCACGATGTACGATCCGGGATGGAAACACAGCGCAAAAGACGAAAAGTGTCCTGAAACTGATGAAAACGTTTGATTTTGGCCTCCAAAAATAGGAGCAGTTGAGCAGGCTAGCTGCCCCAGTCGTAGAGCTCTCGGAGAGCTTTCCAACTGTATGTTGTGCGCCGCGTAACTCCTTACGGATAAATAGTTATAGGCACCGGAGCGACGGAGACCTGGTCCCAAGCCCCACACCCTCAGTTTGCAGACCCAGCCTCTACCTGAAGCTAAGTTGTCTTGACCAAGGTATCGTGGGCTTCGGTAATAGAAATGTGATGGATTAGGTTGTCGTCCTTTTGGTAGCTCACGACGTATAACCCGGGACAGAAAAACAGTACAAAAGAATAAAAGTGTCCCGAAACTAATGAAAACGTTCAATTTTGGGCTATGAAAATAGGCCAGCCGAGCAAGGTTGCTGCCCTCGTCGTAGAGCTCTCGGAGAGCTTTCCAACGGTATGCTGTGCACTACGTAACTCCTTACGGATCAAAAGTTATGGGCACCGGAGCGACGGAGACCTGGTCCCATGCCCCACGCCCTCAGTTTTGCGGGCCCAACCTCTACTTGAAGCGAAGTTGTCTTGCCCAAGGTACCGTGGAATTCGGTAATAGAAATGTGATGGATTAGGTTGTCGTCCTTTTGGCGGCTCACGACGTATAACCCGGGACGAAAAAATAGACCAAAAGAAGAAAAACGTCCCGAAACTGATGAAAACGTTCGATTTTGGGATCCAAAAATAGGTGCAGCTGAGTAGGGTTGCTGCCCCAGTCGTAGAGCTCTCGGAGAGCTTTCCAACTGTATATTGTGCACCGCATAACTCCTTACGGATCAAATATTAGGGGCACCAGAGCGACGGAGACCTGGTCCCAAGCCCCACGCCCTCGGTTTGCGAGCCTAGCCTATACGTGAAGCGATGTTGTCTTGACCAAGGTGCTGTGGGATTCGGTAATACAAATGTGATGGATTCGATTATCGTCCTTTTTGCGCATCACGACGTACGATCCGGGACAGAAAAACAGCCCAAAAGAAGAAAAGCGTCCCGAAACTGATGAAAACATTTGATTTTGGGATCCAAAAACAAGTGCAGTCGAGTAGGGTTGCTGCCCCAGTCGTAGAGCTCTCGGAGAGCTTTCCAACGGTATGTTGTGCGCCGCATAACTCCTTACGGATCAAATGTTATGGGCACTAGAGGGACGGAGACCTGGTCCCAAGCCCCACGCCCTCGGTTTGCGAGCCTAGCCTATACGTGAAGCGAAGTTGTCTTGACCAAGGTGCCGTGGGATTCGGTAATACAAATGTAATGGATTCGGTTGTCGTCCTTTTTGCGCATCACGACGTACGATCCAAGACAGAAAAATAGCGCAAAAGAAGAAAAGTGTCCCAAAACTGATGAAAATGTTCTAGTTTGGGCTTTGAAAATAGGCGCAGCCGAGCAGGCTTGCTACCCTAGTCTTAGAGCTCTCGGATACCTTTCCAACGGTATGCTGTGCACCGTGTAACTCCTTACGGATCAAAAGTTATGGGCACCGGAGCGACGGAGACTTGGTCAAAAGCCCCACGCCCTCGGTTTGCGGGCTCAGCCTCTACCTGAAGCGAAGTTGTCTTGCCCAAGGTATCATGGAATTCGGTAATAGAAATGTGATGGATTAGGTTGTCGTCGTTTTGGCGGCTCACGATGTACGACCCGAGATGAAAAAATAGCGCAAAAGAAGAAAAATATCCAGAAACTGATAAAAATATTCGATTTTGGGCTCTGAAAACAGGCGCAACCTAGCAGGGTTGCTGCCCCCGTCGTAGAGCTCTCGGAGAGCTTTCCAACGGTAAGCTGTGCGCCGCGTAACTCCTTACGGGTCAAAAGTTATGGGCACCGGAACGACGGAGACCTTGTCCCAAGCCCCACGCCCTCAGTTTGCGGACCTAGCCTCAACGTGAAGCGAAGTTGTCTTGCCCAAGGTGCCGTGGAATTCGGTAATAGAAATGTGATGGATTAGGTTGTTGTCCGTTTCGCGGCTCACGACGTACGATCCAGGACGAAAAAACAGCGCAAAAGTAGAAAAGTATCACGGAACTGATGAAAATGTTCGACTTTGGGCTCTGAAAACAGGCTCAACCAAGCAGGCTTGCTGCCCCAGTCGTAGAACTCTCGGAGGGGTTTCCAACGGTAAGCTGTGCGCCGCAGAACTCCTTACAGATCAAAAGTTATGGGCACCGGAGTGATGGAGACCTGGTCCCAAGCCCCACACCCTCGGTTTGCGGGCCTAGCCTCTACCTGAAGCGAAGTTGTCTTGCCCAAGGTGCCATGGGATTCGGTAATAGAAATGTGATGGATTAGGTTCTTGTCCTTTTCGCATCTCTCAACGTACGATCCGGGATCAAAAAACAGCGCAAATGATGAAAAGTGTCCCGAAACAGGTGAAAACGTTCGATTTTGGGCTCTGTAAACAGGCGCAGCCGAGCAATCTTGCTGCCCTGTTGTAGAGCTCTCAGAGAGCTTTCCAACGGTATGCTGCGCGCCGCGTAACTTCTTACGGATTAAAAGTTATAGGCACCGGAGCGACAGAGACCTGGTCCCAAGCCCCACGCCCTCAGTTTGCGGGCCCAGCCTCTACGTGTAGCAATGTTGACTTGCCCAAGGTGCCATGGGATTTGGTAATAGAAATATGATGGAATAGGTTGTCGTCCTTTTCGCGGCTCAAGATATACGATACGGGACAAAAAAACTGCGCAAAGGAGGAAAAGTGTCCCGAAACTGGTTAAAATGTTCAATTTTGGGCTCCGAAAATAGGCGCAGCTCAGCTTGCTTGCTGCCCCCATTGTAGAGCTCTCGGAGAGCTTTCCAACGGTATGTTGTGCGCCGCGTAACTTCTTGCGGATTAAAAGTTATGGGCACCAGAGCGACAGAGACCTGGTCCCAAGCCCCATGCCCTCGGTTTGCGGGCCCAGCCTCTACGTGTAGCGAAGTCGACTTGCCCAAGGTGCCATGGGATTCGGTAATAGAAATGTGATGGATTAGGTTGTCGTCCTTTTCACGGCTCACGACGTACGATCCGGGATGGAAAAACAGCGCAAAAGAAGAAAAGTGTCCCGATACTGGAGAAAACTTTCAATTTTGGGCTCAAAAAATAGGTGCAGTCGAGCAGGCTTGTTGCCCCCATCCTAGAGCTCTAAGAGAGCTTTCCAACGGTATGCTGTGCGCCGCGTAACTCCATACGGATCAAAAGTTAGGGGCGCCAGAGCGATGGAGACCTGGTCCCAAGCCACACGCCCTCGGTTTGCAGGCCCAGCCTCTACCTGAAGTGAAGTTGTCATTCCCAAGGTGCAGTGGGATTCGGTAATAGAAATGTGATGGATTAGGTTGTCGTCGTTATCGTGGCTCACAACGTATGACCCGGGACGGAAAAACAACGCAAAAGAAGAAAAGTGTCCCAAAACTGATGAAAACGTTCGATTTTGGGATGTGAAAACAGGCGCAAACGCGAAGGCTTGCTGCCCCCGTCGTAGAGCTCTCAGAGAGCTTTCCGACAGTATGATGTGCGCCGTGTAACTCCTTACGGATCAAAAGTTATGGGCACCAGAGTGACGGAGACCTGGTCCCAAGCCCCACACCCTTGGTTTGCGGGCCCAGCCTCTACCTGAAGCAAAGTTGTCTCGCCCAAGGTGCCGTGGGATTCGGTAATAGAAATGTGATGGATTAGGTTCTTGTCCTTTTCGCAGCTCTCGACGTACGATCCGGGATCGAAAAACAGCGCAAACGAAGAAAAGTGTCCCGAAACTAGTGAAAATATTCGATTTTGGGCACCGTAAACAGGCGCAGCCGAGTAGGCTTGCTGCCCCCGTTATAAAGCTCTCGGAGAGCTTTCCAACGGTATGCTGTGCGTCGTGTAACTTCTTACGGATTAAAGTTATGGGCACCGGAGCGACAGAGACCTGGTCCCAAGCCCCACGCCCTCGGTTTGCGGGCTCAGACTCTACGTGTAGCGAAGTCAACTTGCCCAAGGTGTCATGGGATTCGGTAATAGAAATGTGATGGATTAGGTTGTCGTCCTTTTCGCGGCTCACGACGTACGACCCGGGACAGAAAAACAGCGCAAAAGAAGAAAAGTGTCCCAAAACTGATGAAAAAGTTCGATTTTGGGATGTGAAAATAGGCGCAAACGAGAAGGCTTGCTGCCCCCGTCGTAGAGCTCTCGGAGAGCTTTCCAACAGTATGATGTGCGCCGTGTAACTCTTTACGGATCAAAAGTAATGGGCACCGGAGTGACGGAGACCTGGTCCCAAGCCCTACACCCTCGGTTTGCGGGCCCAGCCTCTACGTGAAGCAAAGTTTTCTTGCCCAAGGTGCCGTGGGATTCAGTAATAGAAATGTGATGGATTAGGTTGTCGTCCTTTTCGTTGCTTACGACATACGATCCGAGACCGAAAAACAGCGCAAAAGAATAAAAGTGTCTCGAAACTAGTAAAAACGTTCGATTTTGGGCTCCGAAAACAGGCGCAGCCAAGTAGGCTTGCTGCCCCCGTGGAAGAGCTCTCGGAGAGCTTTCTAACGGTATGCTGTGCGCCACGTTACTTCTTACGGATCAAAAGTTATAGACACCGAAGCGACGGAGACTTGGTCCCAAGCCCCACGCCCTCGGTTTGCGGGCTGTAACGACCCCAACCTAACCCTTCTCAAGATTAGGTCAAAGTCTGCGTTTACTATCATTGCGAGATCATAACTTTCTATTAAAAGGAACAGTAAATAAAGAATTACTTAATAACAAGCCTTTATATAATAATTTAAGTACAAAAGGGTGTTACAACATCTAAATCTAATAACTACCCGCCTATTATACAAACTGAGATTTCAACACAGCTACCCTTCTTCCCGAAATTAATACAACAAACTCTAACTTTTACAACTTGGATCCAACTATGACAGCAAGAGGCTTCGAGCATGTAAACATTCAAAGTCTATTTCCATTTCAAGCTAAGTTGCACCTGCGCTGGGGGGAGAAAAAACGGTGAGCTCTGGGAAAGCTCAGTGAGGATAGAATAGAAAAGTTTTGAAAACATTTCTGGTCGGTCTCTTTTGTAAATCATGATGCAAATCACGTACGGTGGTATAACAAATTGTCCATATAAGATATAATAGCATATGATAACTAGTAGTAAATTATTATCACATTTGAGTCATATATAATAACAGAAATGACATTTAGATAAACAATAGTGGCATATATCCACAACAGATATCAGCCTACTGTCCGAGAGTGGAATGCCAAACGAGAGTAGGACACTACTCTCCGAGGGTGGTACCAAGTGAGAGTAGGAACAAGTCGAGTATTTCATGAGGTGGCCAGCCTTGATCTCAATTTCAACTTCTTATCTCTCCCAAGAGGATACTCCGGATTGTATCCAAAATCTACGACCCAACTCTCCAAGGGTGGTACCAAGCGAGAGAGGGAATAGGTCCACGATAGACACGGGAGCACCGGCAAGCCCTATGCCGCCCAGCGTTCGTGCAAGCTATCGAGCCTGAGGTTGCAACCCCCAAGTACACACAAGCATGCACAAGTAGTCATAGAACACACAACAAATCATATGGGGATCAACTAAAGTGGTTGTCCCGAGCAAGTAATAAACATTTTCTTGGCAATAGAATAATGGCTATAATAAAGCAATTTTCAAGTATAAATAGGGCATTATGTCGGCATGCAAATAACATGTATAACATTTATGTAAATATTTGGGCAACATCTCTACTTATCTTATGCTAAAACGAGGAGTAAATATTATCTAAGTCAACTCTAATTCAAATAAATAAAGAATATTAATAAGCATGATATTTATCTCAATCTAGAATATTTAAAATAACAAATCATGTTATAGACATATAATAATCATATAAACATATAAGATGTTGTTTTTAGGGAAATCTCCTCACCTTAAAATGCCGAAAATTGGAGAAGATTTGGACTGATTTTAAAACTTTCGGAACGTTAACTAACTGAATCGATATAATTTAGTAAAATCGGGCCAGAGAAAAGTGTTTGCCTGTTTGATTTCAGGGAGTCAAGTGACCCCTTTATATAGTTTTTCCAAACCAATGCATGCGGAACACGTGTCCCGCCACGTGTCTCACATGCATGGCACGTCCACGCATGTGTGACACGTGTCCCCCTACGTGTCACGCATGCGTGGCATACCTCCACGTGTCTCACATGCGTGGCACGTCCACGCATGTGTGACACGTGTCCTTAGACACGTGTCACTCCCCGAGAGTGACACCAACGTTCCATTATTTACCCGTTTCGTGCGTAGGTGTCCTGATTTTCGTATTTTCGGGCCGGAATACAATTTTGCCAAACTTCACCGTTAAGTAGTACAAGTTAAAAGAAACTCAATGGCGTATACCTGTTTTTTGCGACGGAAACCCGATTTTCCTATAATTGGCCTCGAAGTGAAACCCCTTTTACGGACCAAAAACCCCTAAATTCGTAAAAACAACCGAAATAGCTCAAAAAGTTAAAGGAAATCACCCATACTCTTGTAAGCAGCTAAAAAGTTTTACTTGGTCACGATATGAGGTTTTACATCCCTGTAATGACCCTAAGCTTTATGTTAATTAATGTTATAAGAACACCTATTAATTCGTGGTAGGTATAAACTATAGTTAGATTAACAGTTTCTAAGAAATCTTATGTTTATCAAAAGTCGAAGCTTTTAAATGATAATAGGCAATGGAAATACTCAATTATCGTAGCCTCTCCTTGTCTTAATTTCATCTGCTTTGTAAAGTCCATAATTGTCCCAAATAAAGGCACTCAACACTCGGGTATTATTTAGGCTTTTATTCCTTAATTTCAATCAAATCAATTAACTTTACAGATTACCATCCTCAAGCTAATACTTTTCCTAGCAACCTGTTAAGTGTACTAATACTACTTCCCTCGAAGCCCAACTCAGTATAACACCTATGTAAGCGGATAGCAATATTTTGTTTAACCCCTGGCATTAAAACTCCTAATCCATTTATACCCGTTAATATCCTTTACTTAATTTAAACCCATGTGTTAGCAACTTCAAAGTATATTCCTATAGTAAACAATTAATTAATTAACCCTGACCACCAAATTAACAGTCGGCTATGTTAATCCCTAGCTAACACCTTGCTCAACGTTTATATTTCTATTGCTTTACTCAACAAAACTGGTTATGATAGCTGTGTAAGTAAAATAAAGAAGACTAATAAATTAAGCTAAGTCCATCTTATCCCACATTTACTGATCGGATCTCCTACTTATTCAAGTGGGTGTTATATCATCACCCTAGTAGAAGTTGATTCCCCTATTTAGCCAGCACTAATCAATTCTAGTTCCCAAATTTTTACATTACTTGGTAGTAGGTCCATTTATAACTATACCGTTTTCTTGTAACAATTTAATTCTATAACCGAAGCTACCCAAGATGATACTCGCCCATCTTTACTCTAATACCCATTCTAAGGTCTGCAAACATTCCACAAGATAACTAGTATCCTATACCATCTTATAGGAGGCAACTAAATGACATATTTTAAAAGAAAACTTTATCTTAATAAGTTTAACTAACATTCTAATTCCTTTTTGCTAAACTAAGTTAATCCCTCAATAAAACTATTCAACGAAGTTACAGTAATACTTTATTTAATTTATATCAAACTACCATACTCCAAGGTCTATCTAAATTACTTATAAACTTTGAACGGTAAAACTAGGTATCATTCTCAAATTAGAATAGTTCAGCTAACACCCTACCTTCTTTTCCTCAGATAATATTTTAGTTTATTATCCTGACACTCCAAATAATTAAAGGTTGATTAATAGAATCCCATAAGTTTAGTATTTCCAATTACTTCCAAGCACAAATTATCTTAATTTACTTGATAATTGAAAGGAATGCTTAGCTTGATATGTTAGTTACAACATTTCCTCTTAATTTAAAATATCTCGAAGCATAAAACACTTATCTCTAAACACGAAAACACCAAGCACATAAGTGAAGTAAGCCAAACACATAAGGAACACTTATTTCATATATTATTATTCGGGATCCGAGTACGGGTCCTTACACGGGCCCAGCCTTTACTTGTAGCAAAGTCGTCTTGCCCAAGGTGCCATGGGATTCGGTAATAGAAATGTGATGTATTAGGTTGTCGTCCTTTTCGCAGCTTATAACATACGATCCGGGATGAAAAAACAGCGCAAAAAAAGAAAAGTGTCCCGAAACTGATGAAAAAGTTCAATTTTGGGATGTGAAAATAGGCGCAAATGAGAAGGCTTGCTGCCCCCGTCGTAGAGCTCTCGGAGAGCTTTCCAACAGTATGATGTGTGCCGTGTAACTCTTTACGGATCAAAAGTAATGGGCACCGGAGTGACGGAGACCTGGTCCCAAGCCCTACACCCTCGGTTTGCGGGCCCAGCCTTTACGTGAAGCAAAATTTTCTTGCCCAAGGTACTGTGGGATTCGGTAATAGAAATGTGATGGATTAGGTTGTCGTCCTTTTCGCGGCTTACGACATACGATCCGGGACCCAAAATCAGCGCAAAAGAAGAAAAGTGTCTCGAAACTGGTAAAAACGTTCGATTTTGGGCTCCGAAAATAGGCGCAGCCAAGTAGGCTTGCTGCCCCCATGGAAGAGCTCTCAGAGAGCTTTCCAACGGTATGCTGTGCGCCACGTTACTTCTTACGGATCAAAAGTTATAGACACCGAAGCGACGGAGACTTGGTCCCAAGCCCCGCGCCCTCGGTTTGCGGGCCCAGCCTCTACTTGTAACAAAGTCGTCTTGCCCAAGGTACCGTGGGATTCGGTAATAGAAATGTGATGTATTAGGTTGTCGTCCTTTTCGCGGCTCACGACGTACGATCCTGGACGAAAAAAGAGCACAAAAGAAGAAAAGTGTCCCGATACTGGGGAAAACTTTCAAATTTGGACTCAGAAAACAGGCACAGTTGAGCAGGCTTGCTGCTCTCGTCGTAGAGCTCTAAGTCAGCTTTCGAACGGTATGTTGTGTGCCGCGTAACTCCTTACAGATCAAATGTTATGGGCACTAGAGCGACGGAGACTTGGTTCCAAGCCCCACGCCCTCGGTTTGCGGGCCCAGCCTCTACCTGAATTGAAGTTCTCTTGCCCAAGGTACCGTGGGATTCGGTAATACAAATGTGATGGATTCGATTGTCATTCTTTTCGCGGCTCACGACGTACGATCCTGGACTGCAAAACAATGCAAAAGTAGAAATGTATCTCGAAACATATGAAAACGTTCGATTTTGGGCTCCGAAAATGGATGTAGCCGAGAAGGCTTGCTGCCGCTGTCGTAGAGCTCTCGGAGAGCTTTCCAACAGTATGCTGTGTGCCGCGTAACTTCTAACAGATCAAAAGTTATGGGCACCGGAGCGACGGTTACCTGGTCCCAAGCCCCAAGCCCTCGGTTTTCAGGTCCAGCCTCTACGCGAAGCGAAATTGTCTTGCCAAAAGTACTGTAGGATTCGGTAATAGAAATATGATGGATTAGGTTGTCGTCCTTTTCGCAGCTCACGACGTACGATCCGGGACAGAAAAATAGAGCAAAAGAAGAAAAGTGTACCGAAATAGATGAAAACGTTCAATTTTGGGCTCTGAAAATTGGCAAAGCCAAGCAGGCTTGCTGTCGCCGTCGTAGAGCTCTCGGAGAGCTTTCCAATGGTATGGTGTGCGCTGCGTAACTCCTTATGGATCAAAAGTTATGGACACCGGAGCGACAGAGACCTGGTCCCAAACCCCAAGCCCACGGTTTGTGGGTCCAGCCTCTATGTGAAGCGAAGTTGTCTTGCCAAAGGTTTCGTGGGATTCGGTAATAAAAATGTGATGCATTAGGTTGCCATCCTTTTCGCAGCTCACGACGTACGATCCGGGACGAAAAAACAAAGCAAAAGAAGAAAAGTGTACAAAAACTGATGAAAACATTCTATTTTGGTTTGTGAAAATAGGAGCAAACGAGAAAGCTTGTTGCCTTTGTCGTAGAGCACTGGGAGAGCTTTTCAACGGTATGATGTGCGCCGCGTAACTCCTTACGGATCAAAAGTTATGGGCACCGGAGTGACAGAGACCTGGTCCCAAGCCCCACACCCTCGGTTTGCAGGCCCAGCCTCTACGTGAAGCGATGTTGTCTTACCCAAGGTGCCATGGGATTCGGCAATGGAAATGTGATAGATTAGGTTGTCGTCCTTTTTGCGGCTAACGATGTACGACCCATGACCTAAAAACAACGTAAAATAAGAAAAGTGTCCCGAAACTGGTGAAAATGTTCAATTTTGCACTCTGAAAACAGGTGCAGCAAAGCTAGCTTGCGGCCTCCATTGCAGAGCTCTCGGCGAGCTTTCCAACGGTATGTTGTGCGCCGCGTAACTTCTTACGGATCAAAAGTTATGGGCACCGGAGTGACGGAGACCTGGTCCCAAGCCCCACGTCCTCGGTCTGCGGGCCCAGCCTCTACGTGAAGCGAAGTTGTCTTGTCTAAGGTGCCTTGGGATTCGGTAATAGAAATGTGATGGATTAGGTTATCGTCCTTTTCGCAGCACACGATGTACGATCCGGGATCAAAAAACAGCGCAAAAGAAGAAAAGTGTCCCGAAACTGTTGAAAACTTTCGATTTTGGGCTCTGAAAATAGGCGCAGCAAAGCTGGGTTGGTGCCTCCATTGTAGAGCTCACGGAAAGCTTTCCAACGGTATGTTGTGCGCCGCGTAACCTCTTACGGATCAAAAGTTATGGGCACCAGAGCGACGGAGACCTGGTCCCAAGCCCCACGCCATCGGTTTGCGGACCCAGCCTCTACGTGAAGCGAAGTTGTCTTGCCTAAGGTACCATGGGATTCGGTAATAGAAATGTGATGGACTAGGCTGTCGTCCTTTTCGCTGCTCACGACGTATGATCCGGGATGAAAAAACAGCACAAAAGAAGAAAAGTGTCCCGATACTGGAGAAAACTTTCGATTTTGGGCTCGAAAAATAGGCGCAGTCGAGCAAGCTTGCTGCCCTCGTTGTATAGCTCTCGGAGAGCTTTTCAACGGTATACTGGGTGCCGCGTAACTCCTTACAGATCAAAAGTTATGGGCACCAGAGTGACGGAGACCTGGTCCCAAGCCCCACGCCCTCAGTTTGCGGGCCCAACCTCTACGTGAAGCGAAGTTGTCTTGCCCAAGGTGACATGGGATTCGGTAATACAAATGTGATGGATTCGATTGTCGTCTTTTTCGCGGCTCACGACGTACGATCCGGGATAGAAAAACAACGTAAAAGATGAAAAGTGTCCCGAAACAGATAAAAACGTTCGATTTTGAGCTCTGAAAATGGGCGTAGCCGAGTAGGCTTGATGCCGCCGTCGTAGAGCTCTCGGAGAGCTTTCCAACGGTATGCTGTGCGCCGCGTAACTTCTTACGGATCAAAAGTTATGGGCACCGGAGCGACGGTTACCTGGTCCCGAGCCCCAAGCCCTCGGTTTGCGGATCTAGCTCCTACGTGAAGCGAAGTTGTCTTGACAAAAGTGCCATGGGATTCGGTAATAGAAATGCGATGGATTAGGTTGTCGTCCTTTTCGCGCCTCACGACGTCCGATCCGGGACAGAAAAACAGAGCAAAAGAAGAAAAGTGTCTCGAAACAGATGAAAACGTTCAATTTTGGGCTCCGAAAATAGGGGAGGCCGAGCAGGCTTGCTGCTGCCGTCGTAGAGCTCTCGGAGAGCTTTCCAACGGTATGCTGTGTGCCGCATAACTCCTTACGGATCAAAAGTTATGGGCACCGGAGCGACGGAGACCTGGTCCCAAGCCCAAAGCCCATGGTTTGCGGGTCCATCCTCCACGTGAAGCGAAGTTGTCTTGCCAAAGGTACCATGGGATTCGGTAATAGAAATGTGATAGATTAGGTTGTCGTCCTTTTCGCGGCTCACAACGTATGATCCAGGACGAAAAAACAAAGCAAAAGAAGAAAAGTATCTCGAAACTGGTGAAAACGTTCGATTTTGAACTCTGAAAATAGGCGCAACCTTCAGGCTGGCTACCCTCATCGTAAAGCTCTCGGAAAGCTTTCCAACGGTATGTTGTGTGCCACGTAACTCCTTACGGATCAAAAGTTATGGGTATCGGAGCGACGGAGACCTAGTCCCAAGACCCACGCCCTCGGTTTGCGGTCCCAGCCTTTACGTGAAGCGAAATTGTCTTGCCTAAGGTACCATGGGATTCGGCAATAGAAATGTGATAGATTAGGTTGTCGTCCTTTTCGTACCTGACGACGTACGATCCGAGAAGAAAAAATTGTGCAAAAGAAGAAAAGTATACCGAAACAGATGAAAATTTTTGATTTTGCATTGTGACAACAGGCGCAAACGAGAAGGCTTGCTGCCTCCGTCGTAGAGCACTCGGAGAGCTTTTCAACGGTATGATGTGCGCCGCGTAACTTCTTACGGATCAAAAGTTATGGGCACCAGAGTGACGGAGACTTGGTCCCAAGCCCCATACCCTCGGTTTGTGGGCCCAGCCTCTACGTCAAGCGATGTTGTCTTGCCCAAGGTGCCGTGGGATTTGGTAATAGAAATGTGATGGATTAGGTTGTTGTCCTTTTCGCTGCTCACAATGTACAATCCCGGACCGAAAATCAGCGCAAAAGAAGAAAAATGTCCCGAAACTAGTGAAAACGTTCGATTTTGGGCTCCGAAAACAGGGGCAGCTGAGTTAGCTTGCAACTCCCATTGTAGAGCTCTCGGAGAGCTTTCCAACGGTATGTTGTGCGCCGCGTAACTTCTTACGAATCTAAAGTTATGGGCACCGGAGCGACGGAGACCTAGTCCCAAGCCCCACGCCCTCAGTTTGTAGGCCCAGCCTCTACGTGAGGTGAAGTTGTCTTGCCCAAGGTGCCCGGCATTCGGTAATAGAAATCTGATTGATTAGGTTGTCGTCGTTTTCGCAACTGATGATGTACGATCTGGGATAGAAAAACTGCATAAAAGAAGAAAAGTGTCCCGAAACTGATGAAAATGTTCAATTTTGGGCTCCGAAAATAAGAGCAGCCGAGCAGGCTTGCTGCCCCCGTCGTGGAGCTCTCGGAAAGGTTTCCAACGGTATGTTGTGCGTCGCGTAACGCCTTACGGATCAAAAGTTATGGGCACCGGAGCGAAGGAGACCTGGTCCCAAGCCCCAAGCCCTCGGTTTGCGGGCCCAGCCTCTACCTGAAGCGAAGTTGTCTTGCCCAAGGTGCCATGTGATTCGGTAATAGAAATGTGATGGATTAGGTTGTCGTCCTTTTGGCGGCTCACGACGTACGACCCGGGACGAAAAAACAGCGTAAAAAAAGAAAAGTGTCCCGAAACTGATGAAAATGTTCAATTTTAGGCTTCGAAAATAGGAACAATCGAGCAGGCTAGCTACCCTAGACGTAGAGCTCTCGGAGAGCTTTCCAACTATACATTGTGCACCGCGTAACTCCTTACAGTTAAAGAGATATGGGCACTGGAGTGACAGAGACCTGGTCCAAAGCCCCACGCTCTCGGTTTGCGGTCCCAGCCTTTACCTGAAGCAAAGTTGTATTGCCAAAGGTGAATGGGATTTGGCAATAGAAATGTGATGGATTAGGTTGTCGTCCTTTTGGCGGCTCACGACATACGACCCGGGACGAAAAAATAGCGCAAAAGAAGAAAAATGTTCCAAAACTGATGAAAACGTTCAATTTTGGGCTCCAAAAATAGTAGCAGTCGAGCAGGCTAGCTGCCTCAGTCGTAGAACTCTCGGAGAGCTTTCCAACGGTATGTTGTGCGCCGCGTAACTCCTTACGGATAAAAAGTTATGGGCACCAGAGCGACGGAGACCTGGTCCCAAGCCCCATGCCCTCGATTTGCGAGCCCAGCCTCTACCTGAAGCGAAGTTGTCTTGCCTAAGGTGTCGTGGTATTCGGTAATAGAAATGTGATGGATTAGGTTATCATCCTTTTGGCGGCTCACGACGTACGACCCGGGACGAAAAAACAACACAAAAGAAGAAAAGTGTCCCGAAACTGATGAAAACGTTCAATTTTGGGCTCCTAAAACAGGCACAGTCGAGCATGCTAGCTGCCCCAGTCGTAGAGCTCTCAGAGAGCTTTCCAACAGTATGTTGTGCATTACGTAACTCCTTACGGATCAAAAGTTATGGGCACCGGAGCGACGGAAACCTGGTCCCAAGCCCCACGCCCTTGGTTTGTGAGCCCAGCCTCTACGTGAAGCGAAGTTGTCTTGCCCAAGGTGCCGTGGGATTCGGTAATACAAATGTGATGGATTCGGTTGTCGTTTGTCTAAGGTGTCACGCCCCAACCCGACCTATAGAGGTTAGACTAGGGTGTGATCTAAACATTCAAGTCATTTCACGTACTTAATCGTTCTTGATGGTTTAGTACTTAACGTTTAGCCTAAATTCCACAAATTCTCAGGAAAACCGGCAGCATAACGGCTATAATTGGGCTCTTTAGTTTGACCTAATTCTCTAAATGCCTCAAAATTTCCAATCTCAATTTCATTTCCAACTAAGGTTACTATTTATCACCAGTTGAAACGCCTACTAGTTATCTCGAAGTCTCGTTTGATTAACAACCTAGCATGATAACTCTGTCTCGTTTGTTTGTTAATCCTTGTTACAAAAGTACTTGTTGATCTTAGCCTACCAATGAGTACCTGCTTAAGAATAGATAAATTCATTTTACTTAATCCTTTACCTGATACTTCATAGGCCTGTGATAGATACTAACCAGTAGTGATACTTCATCTGGTCTCGCCTTTCCCACGTGATGATCCTAGAACACTTTCACAATCGGTATGGATTTGTTGCGCAACTCTTGATCTTGCTGGTCTAGGATCCGAATGGGTTTATCTTCATAAGACAAGTTCTCCCGAAGCTGCAACGGCTCTGGCTCCAAGATATGCGATGGATCAGGATGATACTTCCGTAGCATTGAGACATGAAAGACGTCTTGAATATTGGAGAGGTTTTGGGGTAGTTCCAGGCGATACGCCAATTTGCCAACCTTCTCAATTATCTCAAATGGTCCTACAAACCTCGGGCTCAACTTTCCACCCTTGCCGTGTTTAATCAGTCCCCTCCGAGGTGATATCTTCAAGAACACCTTGTCGTGGATGAGGTGGACATTATCAACAGTCTTCATAAGTTCTGGTAGTAGGGTCAGGTCAAAAGTCTTCGTTTCACCTACTTCATCCCAGTAAATTGGGGATCGACACTTACGTCCATACAATGCCTCAAAAGGGGCCCAAGCTGTCACGCCCCAACCCGACCTATAGAGGTTAGACTAGAGTGTGATCTAAACATTCAAGTCATTTCACGTACTTAATCATTCATGAAGGTTTAATACTTAACGTCTAGCCTAAACTCCACAATTCTCCAGAAAATCGGCAGCATAACGGCTGTAATTGGGCTTTTTAGTTTGATCTAATTTTCTAAAGGCCTCAAAACTTTCAATCTTAAATTCATTTTCAACTAAGGTTACTATTTATCACCAGTTGAAACACCTACTAGTTATCTCGAAGTCTCGTTTGATTAACAACCTGGCATGATATTATGTCTCGTTTGTTTGTTAATCCTTGTTACAAAAGCACCTGTTGATCTTAGCTTAACAATGAGTACCTGCTTAAGATTGGATAGATCCATTTTACTTAATCCTTTACTTGATACTTCATAAGCCTGGGATAGATACTAACCAATAGCGATAGCAAAAGCGACCATAAGAGTGTCTATCTAGTTATGATCAGTACAAGCCAAAATTAGACCATAAATTACAACGGGGGTCATTTACAATACAACAACAAGCAAAATAAGAAATAGTCTTCAAGCAACATATCGTTCACAAAATGGCCATAGTCAAGTAAGGCACGTATGGCAAGCAATCATTCCAAGGAATCATCGTTAGGCACATTGTCCTCGGGTACCTGTTCCTGGTCTTCTTCACCTGAGATGGTAAAAGAGGGTGAGTCCTTATGAACTCAGCGAGGGGGAATGAGAAATAAGTTTGAAACTCTTTTTCCGGTTCAACTTATGAAAACCTTTTGCAAGCATGACATATATCACAAGTAAATTCATAATGTAATATAAAGGTAAAAGAACACAATTACCCGTCTTTCCTCCCCGAGGTGCTCTAGGAACCAAGCGAGAGTACTTATACACATAGTGAAAAGGATACGGTGAGCTTTTGCTCTCAGTTCATTTCCAGTATCAGTTGTTGCGGCCGACTTCATTTTTCCACTTATCACGCCAAATAGGTGTACTCCGGATGTACCCCGAAATCCTACGACCCAACTCTCCGAGGAAGTCTAGCCCCCAAGCGAGAGAGGGAATTGGACAATGGTAGTCACGGTTGCACCGGCAAGCCCGCTGCCGCCCGGTGTGCGTGAACGCTACCATGCCAGAATGAAAGGTTGCAACCTTGTATGCAATGCACATTTATGACATTTAATATCTCACATTAGGAGGACAACAAAGTAGGTTGCCTCCGAATAGTCATAAGATTGCACATTGACAAGTAAACACGCGAGGCACGGTATGACAGGTAATTTCACTCGTAAAGCACATGGATTTATATGAATATTAAACGGGCAGCCATGTAACGCATGTAAATCAAGTCATATAACGCATTTCAAAGTTCATGTAATCAAATAATAAGGTCATACAACATGCAACGACGTTTATGTGGGACTGGGCGTAAGAAAGGTCTACTTGTCAATATGTAATCATCGGAATCACATTCAGGGCTATAAGGGCAACTACGGGCAGCTTACTAATCACATAATTAAACACGTTATCCATAGGATCAACACTTAGCGAGTTCTCCCTAGTCATTAGGATTTCAATTCATGCTCACCCGTGCGATTAAGCCCCAAGTTGTCACGTAATTAAACTCAAGCCATGCATTGATTAATTCAAACACCCTCAAGCATTCAAAACAGTCCACACAACATCCAAGTGCCACAATCCCAAGCATTTAATACAACAAGAGACGTTACAAAATTTTTTCTAAGCATATCACTAGATGAAAACCTCACTGCAATGGTCTGTTTTCTCACAATCATTGAGACAAGCAAACAATCTCCAATTCCAGTGAACAAAATTTCAAATTAAAGCTTAAGGAGTGAACTAAATTCAAAAAGAAACCTCGCATCATTTGGAGTTCGAGTTCAAGAGTTATAGCCAAAACCGTGAGACTACGCAAAACTGTCCAGATTTGTACACATTTCAATACTTGTTGTTTTTTAGGACCTTAGGGTCAGATTTAGCCTTAGTCTATTTCTGAAAAAAATGTCCAGAACTGAAAAATATAGCATCATACCAAATTTCATGCATTTTTTATATCATTTACTAAGTCAAAACTGGTTCGTTCTACAAGGACAGTGAACTGCCAAAAACCTGCTTCATTTTCCCAGATTTTCCAGATTTGGACACCATTCGATGTTTTGCCATTTTGGGTACCTTAGCTTCACAATTGGCCTTGGCCTATTTCTATGAAAAATGCTCAGAACTGGAAAAACTAGTCACCTACCAATTTTCACACATTTTAAACATCATATACCTGGTCAAAATCACTTCGCTCCAACAAGTCAGAAGACTGTCCATTTATGCGATTTCACCTATCTTCACATTCTATCCAACTATCTTGCCATGCATGTTTACAAAAGCTCATGTACACACATATATCACAAGTACAGAGGTGAAAATAGACATTTAAGGGCATGCATGTGGTTTTTGAAAGCTTTTCAAGAGAGTTTTAGCCCTCACCTTAGCAAGACAACAATGAAGATGCACAAAGCTTTTGATGATGCACAAGATCGACCTTTCTCCTTGCTTGGCCGAGAGATGACTTGAGATTCTCTAATTCCTAGCTTAGTTACCAAGTTCTTAGTATGTGCAAGTGGCTAGAACAAAAAGAAAATGAAAGAGAAGCTATCAACATACCTAAGGGCCGAATGAATGTGCTATGAGCTGCATGCATGTTTCTTGGCTTCTAGCTTGCTTGGTCGAGTTCCTTAGTATCTTGCATGTCTTGAAGAACCTTTGGATGATGAACTTAAGCTATGGAGTCTATAATTGCAGCTAGGGCCGAGAGAGAGAGAGAAGAAATGAGAGAAAGAATGAAAGAAAATGAAAAGCTTGAAGAGTTTGATGCATGTGTCAGCCTAGGGCCTTGAAAATTCTGATTTTGTGTCTTCAAGAGCATAATTTGAATTGTCTAGCATGGGCAACTTGGGTGTGTCGAGAATGGGGTGCATTGGGTAGGGTTTTAAGTCATTTTTTTTTTTGCTTTGTGTCATGAGCTTGTCATAGAATGTCTAGGTATAATTTTGAAATATGCAAGGCTTGTTCAAATGCTCCATGTGGTCGGCCAAGGCAAGCAAAGTTCTGAATTTTTTTTTCTTGTTCGAGCATTATTTAATTGTATGCTTGGAATATGCAAAAGAATAAAGAATAAAGAATAAGAATGTCTAGCTTTTTGTGAGATTTCGTCTTCTAGTGAGTTGAATTAGCATTTTAATATTAGTTAGTGGAGTTTGTAGGATTAATTAATGATCTAGTGCTTCGTGTAAGATGTTTTCTTGATTAGCGTGCGGGCACGCTTTCCTAAGTTTAGGGCATGTATTACGAGGTAAGGCACGAACTACGAGATAAAAGTACATTTCCCAAATAAATGCACGCAACCCTAAATGAATGCACGCAAATCAATACAAGGCACATAAAATGAGACACGACTCTTAAGCCTAGGTCAAGGCACGCAAGTCTAGGTTAGGGAACACGAAATGAGGTATCGCACGCCAATCGAGGTCGAGCCTCACACAAGCCCTCGGTTTGCGGGCCCAGCCTCTACGTGAAGCGAAGTTGTCTTGCCCAAGGTACTATGGGATTTAGTAATAGAAATATGATGGATCAGGTTGTCGTCCTATTCGCGGCTCACGACGTACGATCCGGGACAGAAAAACAGTGCAAAAGAAGAAAAGTATCCCGAAACTGATGAAAACGTTCAATTTTGGGCTCCGAAAATAGGTATAGTTGAGCAGGCTAGCTACCCCCGTCGTAGAGCTCTCGAAGATCTTTCCAACGATATACTGTGCGCCGCGTAACTCCTTACGGATTAAAAGTTATGGGCACCGGAGCGACGGAGACCTGGTCCCAAGCCCCAAGCCCTCGGTTTGCAGGCCCAGCCTCTACGTGAAGCAAAGTTGTCTTGCCTAAGGTGCCATGGGATTCGGTAATAGAAATGTGATGGATTCGATTGTCGTTCTTTTCGCGGCTCACGACGTACAATCCAGGATAGAAAAACAGCACAAAAGAAGAAAAATGTCCCGAAACAGATGAAAACGTTCGATTTTGGGCTTCGAAAATAGGCGCAGCCGAGCAAGCTTGCTGCTACCGTTGTAGTACTCTCGTAGAGCTTTCCAACGGTATTCTATGTGCCGCGTAACTCCTCACAGATCAAAAGTTATGGGCACCGAAGCGACGGAGACATGGTCCGAAGCCCCAAGCCCTCAGTTTACGGGCCCAGCCTCTATGTGAAGGGAAGTTGTCTTGCCCAAGGTACCGTGGGATTCGGTAATAGAAATGTGATGGATTAGGTTGTCGTCCTATTCGCGGCTCACGACATACGATCCGGGATGGAAAAACAGCGCAAAAGAAGAAAGGTGTCTCGATACTGGAGAAAACATTCGATTTTGGGCTCCGAAAATAGGCGCAGTCGAGCAGGCTTGCTGCCTCCGTCGTAGAGCTCTCGGAGAGCTTTCCAACGGTATACTGTACGCCGCGTAACTCCTTACGGATCAAAAGTTATGGGCACCGGAGCGACAGAGACCTGGTCCCAAGCCCCACACTCTTGGTTTGCTGGCCCATCCTCTACCTGAAGCGAAGTTATCTTACCCAAGGTGCCATGCGATTCGATAATAGAAATGTGATGGATTAGGTTGTCGTCCTTTTCGCGGCTCACAACGTATGACCCGGGACGAAAAAATAGTACAAAAGAAGAAAAGTGTCCCAAAACTGATGAAAACGTTAGATTTTGAGCCTTGAAAACAGGTGCAGTCGAGAAGGTTAGCTAGCCCCATCATAGAGCTCTCGGAGAGCTTTCCAACGGTATGCTGTTCGCCGCGTAACTCCTTACGGATGAATAGTTATGGCCACCGGAGCGACGGAGACCTGGTCCCAAGCCCCACGCCCTCGGTTTGTGGGCCCAACCTCTACGTGAAGCGAAGTTGTCTTGCCCAAGGTGCTGTGGGATTCGGTAATACAAATGTGATGGATTCATTTGTCGTCCTTTTCGCGGCTCACGACGTATGATCCAGGAAAGAAAAATAGAGCAAAAGAAAAAAGTGTCCCAAAACAGATGAAAATGTTCAATTTTGGGCTCCGAAAATAGGTATAGCGAGCAGGCTTCTTGCCGCCGTCGAAGAGCTCTCGGAGAGCTTTCCAACGGTATGCTGTGGGCCGCGTAACTCCTTATGGATCAAAAGTTATGGGCACCGGAGCGACGGAGACCTGGTCCCAAGCCCCACGCCCTCGGTTTGCGGGCCCAGCCTCTACGTGAAGCAAAGTTGTCTTGCCCAAGGTGCCGTGGGATTCGGTAATAGAAATGTGATGGATTAGGTTGTCGTCCTTTTCGCAGCTCACGACGTACGATCCGGGACGGAAAAACAGCGTAAAAAGAAGAAAAGTGTCCCGATACTGGAGAAAAGTTTCAATTTCGGGCTCTGAAAATTGGCGCAGTTGAGCAAGCTTGCTGCCCCCATTGTAGAGCTCTCGGAGAGCTTTCCAACGGTATGCTGTGCGCCGCGTAATTCCTTACAGATCAAAAGTTATGGGCACCGGAGCGAAGGAGACCTGGTCCTAAGCCCTACGCCCTCGGTTTGCGGGCCCAGCCTCTACCTGAAGCGAAGTTGTCTTGCCCAAGGTGCCGTGGGATTCGGTAATAGAAATGTGAAGGATTAGGTTGTCGTCCTTTTCGCGGCTCACAACGTATGACCCGGGACGGAAAAACAGCGCAAAAGAAGAAAAGTGTCCCAAAATTGATGAAAACATTCGATTTTGGGCTCCTAAAACAGGTGTAGTCGAGCAGGCTAGGTGCCCCTGTCGTAGAGCTCTCGGAGAGCTTTCCAACGGTATGCTGTGCACCGTGTAACTCCTTACGGATCAAAAGTTATGGGCATCGGAGCAATGGAGACCTGGTCCCAAGCTTTACGCCGTGGGTTTGCGGGCCCAACCTCTACGTGAAGCGAAGTTGTCTTGCCCAAGGTGCCGAGGGATTCGGTGATACAAATGTGATGGTTTCGATTGTCGTTCTTTTCGCGGCTCACGACGTACGATCCAGGACAGAAGAACAACACAAAAGAAGAAATGTGTCTCAAAACAAATGAAAACGTTCAATTTTGGGCTTCGAAAATAGGTGCAGCCGAGCAGGCTTGCTACTGTCGTCGTAAAGCTCTCGGAGTGCTTTCCAATGGTATGCTGTGCGCCGCGTAACTCCTTACGGATCAAAAGTTATAGGCACCGGAGCGACGGAGACCTGGTCCCAAGCCCCAAGCCCTCGGTTTGCGAGCCCAGCCTCTACGTGAAGCGAAGTTGTCTTGCCAAAGGTACCATGGGATTCGGTAATAAAAACGTGATAGATTAGGTTGTCGTCCTTTTCGCGGCTCACGACGTACGATCCCGGATGGAAAAAAAGCGCAAAAGAAGAAAAGTGTCCCGAAACAAATGAAAATATTCAATTTTGGGCTCCGAAAATAGGCACAGCCTTAAAGCTGGCTGTCCCCCATCGTAGAGCTCTCAGAGAGCTTTCCAACGGTAAGCTGTGTACCGCGTAACTCCTTATGGATCAAAAGTTATGGGCACCGGAGCGACGGAGACCTGGTCCTAAGCCCTACGCCCTCAGTTTGCGGACCCAGCCTCTACGTGAAGCGAAGTTGTCTTGCCCAAGGTGCCGTGGGATTCGATAATAGAAATGTGATGGATTAGGTTGTCGTCCCTTTCGCAGCTCATGACGTACGATCCGGGACGGAAAAACAGCGCAAAAGAAGAAAAGTTTCTCAAAACTGATGAAAACGTTCGATTTTGGACTTTGAAAACAGGTGTTGTTGAGTAGGCTGGCTGCCCCCGTCAGAGCTCTTAGAGAGCTTTCCAATGGTATGCTGTGCGCCGCGTAACTCCTTACGGATCAAAAGTTATGGGCACCGGAGCGAAGGAGACCTGTTCCCAAGCTCCACGCCCTCGGTTTGCGGGCCCAGCCTCTACCTGAAGTGAAGTTGTCTTGCACAAGGTGCCGTGGGATTCGGTAATAGAAATATGATGGAATAGGTTGTCGTCCTTTTCGCGGCTCACAATGTGAGGCCCGACCTCGATTTTCGTGCAATACCTCGTTTCGTGTGCTCTAACCTAGATTTGCGTGCCTTGACCTAGGTTTAAGAGTCGTGTTTCGTTTTGTATTCCTTGCATTGAATTACATGCATACATTTTGGGTTGCGTGCATTTACTTGGAAAACGTGCATTCATCTCGTAGTTCGTGCCTTATCTCGTAGTGCGTGCCTTAGACCTAGGTAAGCGTGCCCACATACTAATCAAGAAAGCATCTTACACGAAGCACTAGATCATTAATTAATCCTACAAATTCCACTAACTAATATTAAAATGCTAATTCAAGTCACTAGAAGACGAAATTTCACAAAAAGCTAGACATTCTTATTCTTTATTCTTTATTCTTTTGCATATTCCAAGCATACAATTAAATAATGCTCAACCAAGACAAAAAATTCAGATTTAAGCTTCCCTTGGCCGACCATGTAGGAGCTTTTGTCAATGCCTTGCATAATTCAAAAATCAAACTTAGACAACCTATGACATAAAGCATAAAAAATAAATAAATAAATAACCCAAAACCCTACCCATTGCACCACATTCTCGACACACTCAAATTGCCCATGCTAGATGATCCAAAACATGCTCTTGAAGACACAAAAATCAGAATTTTACAAGCTCAAGGCTGACCAAATGCTCAAGCCTTTCACTTCATTCTCTCACTCTCTCTTTCTCTCATTTCTTCTCTCTCTCTCTCGGCCTTAGCTGCAATTCTACACTCCATAGCTTAAGCTCATCATCCTAAGGTTCATCAAGACCTTCGAGCCACTAAGGAACTCGACCAAGCAAGCTAGAATGCAAAAAGACATGCATGCAAGCTCATAGAGCCTTCATTTCGGCATAGGTATGTTGATAGCTTCTATTTCATTTTCTTTTTGTTCTAGCCACTTGCACATACTAAGAACATGGTTACTAAGCTTGGAATTAGAGAATCTCAAGTTGTCTCTCAGCTAAGCAAGGAGAAAAGTCAATTTTGTGCATCTCCAAGAGCTTTGTGCATCTTCATTGTTGTCTTGCTAAGGCGAGGGCTAAACCTCCTTTGGAAAGCTTTCAAAAACCACATGCATGCCTTTAAATGTCTATTTTTACCTCTGTACTTGTGATACATGGGTGTACATGAGCTTTTGCAAACATGCATGGCAAGATATTTGGCTAGAATGTGAAGATAGATGAAATCGCGTAAAGGACAGTCTTCTGACTTGTTGGAACGAAGTGATTTTGACCAGGTAAATGATGTTGAAAATGCGTGAAAATTGGTAGGTGACTAGTTTTGCCAGTTCTGAGAATTTTTCATAGAAATAGGCCAAATCCAATTTTGATCCTAATGTCCCCAAAATGGAAAAATATCGAAAGGTGTCCAAATCTGGAAAATCTGGGAAAATGAAGCAGGTTTTGGCAGTTCACTGTCCTTGTAGAACGAACCAGTTTTGACTTTGTAAATGATATCCAAAATGCATGAAATTTTGTATGCTGCTAGATTTTTCAGTTATGGACATTTTTGTCAGAAATAGACTAAGGCTAAATCGGACCGTAAGGCCCTAAAAAATGACAAGTATTGAAATGTGTACAAATCTGGACAGTTTTGCATAGTCGTACGGTTTTGGCTATGACTCTTGAACCCCGAACCCCAAATGATGAGAGGTTTGTTTCTGGATTTAGTTCACTCCGTAAGCTTTAATTTGAAATTTTGTTCACTAGAATTGGAGATTGTTTGCTTGTCTCAATGATTGTGAGAAAACAGACCATTGCAGTGAGGTTTTCATCTAGTGATATGCTTTGAAAATTATTGAAACTTCTCTTGTTGTATTAAATGCTTGGGATTGTGGCACTTGGATGTTGTGTGGACTGTTTTGAATGCATGAGGGTGTCTTAATTAATCGATGCATGGCTTGAGTTTAATTACGTGACAACTTGGGGCTTAATCACACAGGTGAGCATGAATTGAAACCCTAATGACTAGGAAAACTCGCTAAGTGTTGATCCTATGGATATCGTGTTTAATTATATGATTGGTAGGCTGCCCGTAGTTGCCCTTATAGCCCTAAATTTGATTCCGATGATTACATATTGACAAGTAGACCTTTCTTGCACCCGGTCCCACGTAAATGTCGTTGCATGTTGTATGACCTTATTATTTGATTACATGAACATCGAAATGAGTTATATGACTTGATTTACATTCGTTACGTGGCTGCCCGTTTAATATTCATATAACTCCATGTGCTTTACAAGTGAAATTGCCTGTCATATCGTGCCTCGCGTGTTTACTTGTCAATGTGCAATCTTATGACTGCTCGGTGGCAACCTACTTTGTTGTCCTCCGAATGTGATATATTAAATGTCATAAATGTGCATTGCATACAAGGTTGTAACCTTTCATTCTGGCATGGTAGCGTTCACGCACACCAGGCGGTATCGGGCTTCCCGGTGCAACTGTGACTACCATTGTCCAATTCCCTCTCGCGCTTGGGGGCTAGACTTCCTCGGAGAGTTAGGTCATAGGATTTCGGGGTACATCCGGAGTACACCCATTTGGCGTGATAAGTGGATGATTTGAAGTCGGCCACAACAACTGATACTGGATGAACTGAGAGCAAAAGCTCACCATATCCTTTTCACTATGTGTATAAGTACTCTCGCTTGGTTCCTAGAGGACCTCGGGGATGAAAGATGGGTAATTGTGTTCTTTTACTCTTATATTACATTATGTATTCACTTGTGATATATGTCATGCTTACAAAAAGAGTTTTCATAAGTTGAACTGGAAAAAGAGTTTCAAAACTTATTTCTCGTTCCCCCTCACTGAGTTCATAAGGACTCACCCTCTTTTATCATCACAGGTGAAAAAGAGTAGGAACAGGTACCCGAGGATAACGTGCCTATTGATGACTCCCTAGAATGATTGATTTCCCTACATGCCTTACTTGACTATGGCCATTTTGTGAACGATATGTTGCTTGAAGACTATTTCTTATGTTGCTTGTTGTTGTATTGTAAATGACCCCCGTTGTAATTTGGGATCAAATTTTGGGTTGTCTTGATCATAACTAGATAGACACTCTTATGGTCATTTTTACTATCGCTACTAGTTAGTATCTATCACAGGCTTATGAAGTATCAAGTAAAGGATTAAGTAAAATGAATCTATCCAATCTTAAGCAGGTACTCACTGGTAGGCTAAGATCAACAGGTACTTTTGTAACAAGGATTAACAAACAACGAGACATAGTATCATGCTAGGTTGTTAATCAAACGAGACTTCGAGATAACTAGTAGGTGTTTCAACTGGTGATAAAAAGTAACCTTAGTTGGAAATAAATTTGAGATTGAAAGTTTTGAGGCCTTTAGAAAATTAGGTCAAACTAAAGAGCCCAATTACAGCCGTTATCCTGCAGGTTTTTAAGAGAATTTGTGGAGTATAGGCTAAACGTTAAGTATTAAACCTTCATGAACGATTAAGTACGTGAAATGACTTGAATGTTTAGATCACACCCTAGTCTAACCTCTATAGGTTGGGTTGAGGCGTGACACACAACGTACGACCCGAGACGGAAAAACAGTGCAAAAGAAGAAAAGTGTCCCGAAACTTATGAAAACGTTCAAATTTGGGCTCTGAAAACCAGTACAATCGGGCAGGCTAGCTGCCCTATCGTAGAGCTCTCGGAGAGCTTTCCAATGGTATGCTGCGCGCCGCGTAACTCCTAACGGATCAAAAGTTAGGGGCACCGGAGCGACGGAGACCTAGACCCCAGCCCCAAGCTCTCGGTTTGCGGGCCCAGCATCTACATGAAACGAAGTTGTCTTGCCAAATTTATAGTGGAATTCGGTAATAGAAATGTGATGGATTAGGTTATCGTCCTTTTCGAAGCTCATGACGTACGATCTGGGACGGAAAAACAGCGCAAAAGAAGAAAAGTATCCCAAAACTGGTGAAAACATTCGATTTTGGGCTCTGAAAATAGTCGCAGCCAAGCATGCTAGCTGCCCTAGTTGTAGAGCTCTCGGAGAGCTTTCCAACGGTATACTGTGCACCGCGTAACTCCTTACGGATCAAAAGTTATGGGCATCGGAGCGACAGAGACCTGGTCCCAAACCCCACGCCCTCAGTTTGCGGACCCAGCCTCTATGTGAAACGAAGTTGTCTTACCCAAGGTGCCGTGGGATTCGGTAATAGAAATGTGATGGATTAGGTTGTCATCCCTTTCGCAGCACTCGACGTATGATCCGGGACGAAAAAACTGCGCAAAATAAGAACAGTGTCCTAAAATTGATGAAAACATTCAATTTTTGGCTCTGAAAACATGTGCTGTTGAGCAGGCTAGCTGCCCCCGTCGTAGTGCTCTTAGAGAGCTTTACAACGGTATGCTATGCGCCGCGTAACTCCTTACAGATCAAAAGTTATGGGCACCAGAGCGAATGAGACCTGGTCCCAAGCCCCACGCCCTCGGTTTGCAGGCCTAGCCTCTACCTGAAGCGAAGTTGTCTTGCCTAAGGTGCCGTGGGATTCGGTAATATAAATGTGATGCATTAGGTTGTCATCCTTTTCGCGGCTCACAATGAACGACCGGGACGGAAAAACAGCGCAAAAGAACAAAAGTGTCCCGAAACTGATGAAAACATTCGATTTTGGGGTCCGAAAACCAGTGCAGTCGTGCAGGCTAGTTGCCCCCGTTGTAGAGCTCTCGGAGAGCTTTCCAACGGTATGCTGTGCGCCGCGTAACTCCTTACGGATTGAAAGTTATGGGTATCGGAGCGACAGAGACCTGGTCCCAAACCCCACGCCCTCGGTTTGTGGGCCTAACCTCTACGTGAAGCGAAGTTGTCTTGCCCAAGGTGCCGAGGGATCCGATAATACAAATGTGATGGTTTCGATTGTCGTCTTTTTCGCGGCTCACGACGTACGATCCGGGACAGAAAAACAACGCAAAAGAAGAAAAGTATCCCGAAACAAATGAAAATTTTCAATTTTGTGCTTCGAAAATAGGCGCAGCTGAGCAGGCTTGCTGCCGTCGTCGTAGAGCTCTCAGAGAGCTTTCCAACGGTATGTTGTGCGTCGCGTAAATCCTTACGGATCAAATGTTATGGGTAACGGAGCGACGGTGACCTGGACCCAAGCCCCAAGCCCTCGGTTTGCGGGCCCAGCCTCTACGTGAAGCGAAGTTGTCTTGCCAAAGGTACTATGGGATTCGGTAAGAGAAATGTGTTGGATTAGGTTGTCGTCCTTTCCGCGGCTCACGACGTACGATCCGGGACGGAAAAACAGCGCAAAAAAAGAAAAGTATCCCAAAACTGGCGAAAACGTTCGATTTTGGTCTCTGAAAATAGTCACAGCCGAGCAGACTAGCTGCCCCAGTTGTAGAGCTCTCGAAGAGCTTTCTAACGGTATGCTGTGCGTCGCGTAACTCCTTACGGATCAAAAGTTATGGGCACCGAAGCGACGGATACCTGGTCCCAAGCTCCACGCCCTCGGTTTGCGGGACTAGCCTATACGTGAAGCGAAGTTGTATTTCCCAAGGTACAGTGGGATTCGGTAATAGAAATGTGATGGATTAGGCTGTCGTCCTTTTCGCGGCTCACGACATACGATGCCGGATTGAAAAAAAGCGCAAAAGAGGAAAAGTGTCGCTAAATAGATGAAAATGTTTGATTTTGGGCTCCAAAAATATGCACAGCCTTTAAGCCGGCTACCCGCTATCGTAAAGCTCTCATAGAGCTTTCCAACGAGATGCTGTGCATCGCGTAACTCCTTGCGGATCAAAAGTTATGGGCACCGGAGCGACGGAGACCTGGTCCCAAGCCCCACGCCCTCGATTTGCGGACCCATCCTCTATGTGAAGTGAAATTGTCTTGCCCAAGGTGTCGTAGGATTCGGTAATAGAAATGTGATGGATTATGTTGTCGTCCATTTCGCAGCTCACGACGTACGATCCAGGACGAAAAAGTAGAGCAAAAGAAGAAAAGTGTCCCAAAATTGATGAAAATATTCGATTTTGGGCTCTGAAAACAGGTGTTGTTGAGCAGGCTAGCTACCCCAGTCGTAGAGCTCTCGGAGAGCTTTCCAAAGGTATGATGTGCGCCGCGTAACTCTTTACGGATCAAAAGTTAAGGGCATCGGAGTGAAGGAGACCTGGTCCGAAGCCCCACACCCTCAGTTTGCGGGCCCAACCTCTACGTGAAACGAAGTTGTCTTGCCCAAGGTGCCGAGGGATTCGGTAATACAAATGTGATGGTTTCGATTGTCGTCCTTTTTGTGGCTCACGACGTACGATCCGGGACAGAAAAATAGCGCAAAAGAAGAAAAGTGTACCAAAACATATGAAAATTTTTAATTTTGGGTTCCAAAAATAGGCGCAGCCGAGCAGGCTTGCTGCCGTCGTCGTAGAGCTCTCGGAGAGCTTTCCAACGGTATGCTGTGTACCGCGTAACTCCTTACGGATCAAAATTTATGGGCACCGGAGCGACGGAGACTTGGACCCAAGCCCCAAGCCTTCAGTTTGCGGGCCCAGCCTCTACGTGAAGCGAAGTTGTCTTACCAAAGGTACCGTGGTATTCGGTAATAGAAATGTGATGGATTAGGTTGTTGTCCTTTTCACGGCTTAAGACGTACGATTCGGGAAGGAAAAACAGCGCAAAAGAAGAAAAGTATCCCGAAACTAGTGAAAATGTTCGATTTTGGGCTCTTAAAATAGTTGCAGCCAAGTAGGCTGGCTGGCCCAGTTGTAGAGCTCTCAGAGATCTTTCTAACGGTATGTTGTGCGTCACGTAACTCCTTGCGGATCAAAAGTTATGGGCACCGGAGCGACTGAGACCTGGTCCCAAGCCCCACGCCCTCAGTTTACGGGCCTAGCCTCTACATGAAGCGAAGTTGTCTTGCCCAAGGTACCGTGGGATTCGGTAATAAAAATGTGATGGATTAGGTTGTCGTCCTTTTTGCGCCTCACGATGTACGATCCCGGATGGAAAAAAAGCGCAAAAGAATAAAAGAGTCTCGAAACATATGAAAATGTTTTATTTTAGGCTCCAAAAATAGGCACAGCCTTTAAGCATGCTACCCCCCGTCGTAGAGCTCTCGGAGAGCTTTCCAACGGTATGCTGTGCACCGCATAACTCCTTACGAATCAAAAGTTATGGGCACCGGAGGGACGGAGGCCTGGTCCTAAGACCCACGCCCTCGGTTTGCAGGCCCAGCCTCTACGTGTAGCAAAGTTGTCTTGCCCAAGGTACCATGGGATTTGGTAATAGAAATGTGATGGATTAGGTTGTCGTCCTTTTCGCGGCTCACGACGTACGATCCCAGACGGAAAAAAAGCGTAAAAGAAGAAAAGTGTCCCGAAACAGATGAAAATGTTCGATTTTGGGCACCGAACATAGGCACAGCCATCAGGCTTGCTACCCCCATCGTAGAGCTCTGGGAGAGCTTTCCAACGGTATGCTATGCGCCGCGTAACTCCTTAGGGATCAAAAGTTATGGGCACCGGAGCGACGGAGACCTGGTCCCAAGTCCCACGCCCTCGGTTTGCGGGCCTAGCCTCTACGTAAAGCGAAGTTGTCTTGCCCAAGGTGCCATGGGATTCGTTAATAGAAATGTGATGGATTAGGTTGTCGTCCTTTTCGCAGCTCACGACGTACGATCCGGGACGGAAAAACAGCGCAAAAGAAGAAAAGTATCCTGATACTGGTGAAAACTTTCAATTTTGGGTTCCGAAAACAAGCGCAGTTGAGCAGGATTGTTGCCCCTGTCGTAGAGCTCTCAGAGAGCTTTCCAACGGTATACTGTGCGCCACGTAACTCCATACGGATCAAAAGTTATGGGCACCGGAGCGACAGAGACCTGGTCCTAAGCCCCAAGCCCTCGGTTTGCGGGCCCAGCCTCTACGTGAAGCAAAGTTGTCTTGCCCAAGGTACCGTGGGATTCGATAATAGAAATGTGATGGATTAGGTTGTCGTCCTTTTCGCAGCTCACGACGTACGATCCCAGACGGAAAAAAAGCGTAAAAGAAGAAAAGTGTCCCAAAATAGATGAAAATGATCGATTTTGGGCACCGAACATAGGCACAGCCATCGGGCTTGCTACCCCCATCGTAGAGCTCTGGGAGAGCTTTTCAACGGTATGGTGTGCGACGCATAACTCGTTAGGGATCAAAAGTTATGGTCACTAGAGTGACGGAGACCTGGTCCCAAGCCCCACGCCCTTGGTTTGCGGGCCCAGCCTCTACGTAAAGAGAAGTTGTCTTGCCGAAGGTGCCGTGGGATTCGGTAATAGAAATGTGATGGATTAGGTTGTCATACTTTTCGCAACTCATGACGTACGATCCGGGACGAAAAAACAGCGCAAAAGAAGAAAAGTATCCCGAAACTGGTGAAAACGTTCTATTTTGGGCTCCGAAAATAGTTGCAGCCAAGCAGGCTGGCTACACTAGTTGTAGAGCTCTCGGAGAGCTTTCCAATGGTATGCTGTGCATCGCGTAACTCCTTACGGATCAAAATTTATGGGTAACGGAGCGACGGAGACCTGGTCCCAAGCCCTACGCCCTCGGTTTACGGGCCTAGCCTCTACGTGAAGCGAAGTTCTCTTGCTCAAGGTACCGTGGGATTCGGTAATAGAAATGTGATGGATTAGGTTGTCGTCCTTTTCGCAGTTCACGACGTACGATCCCGGATGGAAAAAAAGCGCAAAAGAAGAAAAGAGTCACGAAACAGATGAAAATGTTCAATTTTGGACTCCGAAAATAGGCACATCCTTTAAGCAGTCTACCCCTCGTCGTAGAGCTCTCGGAGAGCTTTCCAACGGTATGCTGTGCGCCGCGTAACTCCTTACGGATCAAAAGTTATGGGCACTGGAGCGACGGAGACCTGGTCCCAAGCCCTACGCCCTTGGTTTGCGGGCCCAGCCTCTACGTGAAGCGAAGATGTCTTACCCAAGGTGCAGTGGGATTCGGCAATAGAAATGTGATAGATTAGATTGTCGTCCCTTTCGCAGCTCACGACGTACGATCCGGGACAGAAAAACAGCGCAAAAGAAGAAAATTGACCCGATACTAGTGAAAACTTTCGATTTTGGGCTCCAATAACGAGCACAGTCGAGCAGGCTTGCTGCCCCTATCGTAGAGCTCTCGGAAGGCTTTCCAACGGTATGCTGTGCGCCGTATAGCTCCTTACAGATCAAAAGTTATGGGTCCTGGAGCGACAGAGACCTGGTCCCAAGCCCTACACCCTCGGTTTGCGGGCCCAGCCTCTACCTGAAGCGAAGTTGTCTTGCCCAAGGTACCATGGGATTCGGTAATAGAAATGTGATGGATTAAGTTGTCGTCCTTTTCGCGGCTCACAACGTACGACCCAGGACAAAAAGAGAGCGCAAAAGAAGAAAAGTATACCATAACAGATGAAAACGTTCGATTTTGGGCTCCAAAAACAGGTGCAGTTGAGCAGGCTAGCTACCCCCGTCGTAGAGCTCTCGGAGAGCTTTCCAACGGTATGATGTCCACCGCATAACTCCTTACGAATCAAATGTAATGATACCGGAGCGAAGGAGACCCTGTCCCAAGCCCCACACCCTCGACTTGCTGGCCCAGCCTCTACCTGAAGCGAAGTTGTCTTGGCCAAGGTGCCATGGGATTCGATAATAGAAATGTGATGGATTAGGTTGTCGTCCTTTTCGTTGCTCACAACGTACAACGCGGGACGGAAAAACTGCGCAAAAGAAGAAAAGTGTCCCAAAACTTATGAAAATGTTCAATTTTGGGATCCGAAAATAGACGCAGCCGAGCAGGCTTGCTGCCGCCATCGTAGAGATCTCAGAGAGCTTTCCAACGGTATGCTGTGCGCCGCATAACTCCTTACAAATCAAAAGTTATGGGCACCGGAGCGACGGAGACCTGGTCCCAAGCCCCAAGCCCTCGGTTTACGGGCCCAGCCTCTACGTGAAGTGAAGTTGTCTGGCCAAAGGTGCTATGGGATTCGGTAATAGAAATTTGATGGATTAGGTTGTCATCCTTTTCGCGGCTCACAACGTACGATCCGGGACGAAAAAATAGCGCAAAATAAGAAAAGTATCCCGAAACTGGTGAAAATGATCGATTTTGGGCTCCGAAAATAGGCGTAGCAGAGCAAGCTGGCTACCCCAGTTGTAGAGCTCTTGGAGAGCTTTCCAACGGTATGCTGTGCACCGCGTAACTCCTTACGGATCAAAAGTTATGGGCACCGGAGCGACGGAGGCCTGGTCCCAAGACCCACGCCCTCGGTTTGCAGGCCCAGCCTCTACGTGAAGCGAAGTTGTCTTGCCCAAGGTACCATGGGATTTGGTAATAGAAAGGTGATGAATTAAGTAGTCGTCCTTTTCGCAGCACACGACGTACGATCCCAGATGAAAAAAAAGCGTAAAAGAAGAAAATTGTCACGAAACAGATGAAAATGTTCGATTTTGGGCACCGAACATAGGCCAGCCATTAGGCTTGCTACCCCCATTGTAGAGCTCTGGGAGAGCTTTCCAACGGTATGCTGTGCGCCGCGTAACTCCTTAGGGATCAAAAGTTATGGGCACCGGAGCGACGGAGACCTGGTCCCAAGTCCCACGCCCTCGGTTTGCGGGCCCAGCCTCTACGTAAAGCGAAGTTGTCTTGCCCAAGGTGCCGTGGGATTCTTTAATAGAAATGTGATGGATTAGGATGTCGTCCTTTTCGCAGCTCACGACGTACGATCCGGGATGGAAAAACAGCGCAAAAGAAGAAAAGTATCCCGATACTAGTGAAAACTTTCAATTTTGGGTTCTGAAAACAAGCGCAGCTGAGCAGGCTTGCTGCCCCTGTCGTAGAGCTCTCAGAGAGCTTTCCATCGGTATACTGTGCGCAACGTAACTCCATACGGATCAAAAGTTATGGGCACCGGAGCGACGGAGACCTGGTCTTGAGCCCCAAGCCCTCGGTTTGCGGGCCCGGCCTCTACGTGAAGTGAAGTTGTCTTGCCCAAGGTACCGTGGGATTCGATAATAGAAATGTGATGGATTAGGATGTCGTCCTTTTCGTAGCTCACGACGTACGATTCCAGACGGAAAAAAAGCGTAAAAGAAGAAAAGTGTCCCGAAACAGATGAAAATGTTCTATTTTGGGCACCGAACATGGGCACAGCCATCAGGCTTGCTACCCCCATCGTAGAGCTCTGGGAGAGCTTTCCAACGGTGTGCTGTGCGACGCGTAACTCCTAGGGATCAAAAGTTATGGGCACCGGAGCGACGGAGACCTGGTCCCAAGCCCCACGCCCTTGGTTTGCGGGCCCAGCCTCTATGTAAAGCGAAGTTGTCTTGCCCAAGGTGCCATGGGATTCGGTAATAGAAATGTGATGGATTAGGTTGTCGTCCTTTTTGCAGCTCACGACGTACGATCCGGGAAGGAAAAACAGCGCAAAAGAAGAAAAGTGTCCCGATACTGGTGAAAACTTTCAATTTTGGGTTCCAAAAACAAGCGCAGCTGAGCAGGCTTGCTGCCCTTATCGTAGAGTTCTCAGAGAGCTTTCGAACGGTATACTGTACGCCGCATAACTCCTTACGGATCAAAAGTTATGGGCATCGGAGCGACGGAGACCTGGTCCAAAGACGGAGACCTCGGTTTGCAGGCCCAGCCTCTACTTGAAGCGAAGTTGTCTTGCCCAAGGTACTGTGGGATTCGGTATTAGAAATGTGATGGATTCAGTTGTCGTCCTTTTCGCCGCTCACAACGTACGACTCGGGATGAAAAAACAACGCAAAAGAAGAAAAGTGTCCCAAAACTGATGAAAACGTTCGATTTTGGGCTCCAAAAATAGGTACAGTTGAGCAGGCTAGCTACCCCCGTAGTACAGCTCTCGGAGAGCTTTCCAACAGTATGTTGTGCACCGCGTAACTCCTTACGGATCAAAAGTAATGGGCACCAGAGCGACGGAGACCTGGTCCCAAGCCCCACGCCCTCGGTTTGCGGGCCCATCCTCTACGTGAAGCGAAGTTGTCTTGCCCAAGGGGCCATGGGATTCGGTAATACAAATGTGATGGATTCGATTGTCGTCCTTTTCGCAGCTCACGACGTACCTTTCGGGATAGAAAAACAACGCAAAAGAAGAAATGTGTCCCGAAATAGATGAAAACGTTCGAGTTTGGGCTCCGAAAATAGGCGCAGCCTAGCAAGCTTGCTGCCACCGTCGAAGTAATCTCGGAGAGTTTTCCAACAGTATGCTGTGCGCCGTGTAACTCCTTACGGATCAAAAGTTATGGACACCGGAGCGACGGAGACCTGGTCTTAAGCCCCAAGCCCTCGGTTTGCGGGCCCAGCCTCTACGTGAAATGAAGTTGTCTTGCCCAAGGTGCCATGGGATTCGGTAATAGAAATGTGATGGATTAGGTTGTCGTCCTTTTCACGGATCATGACGTACGATCCAGGACGAAAAAATAGCGCAAAAGAAGAAAAGTATTCCAAAACTGATGAAAACGTTTGATTTTGGGCTCTGAAAACAGGTGCAGTCAAGCAGGCTAGCTGCCCTCATCGTAGAGCTCTCGGAGAGCTTTCCAATAGTATACGGTGCGCTGCGTAACTCCTTACGGATCAAAAGTTATGGGCATCGGAGCGACAGAGACTTGGTCCCAAGCCCCACGCCCTCGGTTGGCGGGCCCAACCTCTACGTGAAGCGAAGTTGTCTTGCCCAAGGTACCATGGGATTCGGTAATAGAAATGTGATGGATTAGGTTGTCGTCCTTTTCGCGGCTCACGACGTACGATCCGGGACGGAAAAACAATGCTAAAGAAGAAAAGTGTCCCGATACTGCAGAAAACTTTCGATTTTGGGCTCCGAAAATAGGCGCAGTCAGCAGGCTTGTTGCCCCCATAGTAGAGCTCTCGGAGAGCTTTCCAACGGTATGTTGTGCGCCGCGTAACTCCTTACAAATCAAAAGTTATGGGAATCAGAGCAACGGAGACCTGGTCCCAAGCCCCACGCCCTCGGTTTGTGGGCCCAGCCTCTACGTGAAGCGAAGTTTTCTTGCCCAAGGTACCGTGGGATTCGGTAATACAAATGTGATGGATTCGATTGTCATCCTTTTCGCGGCTTACGACATACGATCCGGGGCAAAAAAACAGCTTAAAGGAAGAAAAGTGTCCCGAAACAAATGAAAACGTTCGATTTTGGGCTCCGAATGTCACTCCCCCAACCCGACCTATGGAGGTTAGACTAGGGTGTGATCTAATCATTCATGTTCTTTTACGACTATAACTAATTAACGAAGATTAAGCTTATCCGTTAGACTAGAACTCCAAAAATTCTCCAGAATACGGACAACATAACGGCTGTAATTGGCTTCTTAGTTTGACCTGATTTTCTAAACGCCTCGAAATATTCAATCTCAAATTCGATTCCAACTAAGGTTACTATTTATCACCAATTGATATGTCTACTATTTATCTCAAGTCTCGTTTGATTAACACCTAGCATGGCAACTATGTCTCGTTTATGTGTCAATTCCTATTGCACAAGTACCTGTTGATCTTAGCTTACAAATGAGTACCTGTTTAAGATTGGATGGATTCATTTTACTTAGCCCTTTGCCTAATACTTCATAAGCCTGTAGTAGTTACTAATCAAGTAGCAAAACGATCAAATAGGGTGTCTGTCTAGTTATAATCAGTACAAATCAAAATTAGACCCCAAATTATAACGAGGGTCTTTTACAATAACAACGACAAACAACATAAGAGATAATCTTCAAAACAAACATATCGTTCACAAAATGGCCACAGTCAAGTAAGGCACGTAGGGCAAGCAATCACTCCAAGGAGTCATCAATAGGCACGTTATCCTCGGGTACCTGTTCCTGATCTTCTTCACATTTGATGATAAAAGAGGGTGAGTCTTTATGAACTCAGCGAGGGGGAATGAGAAATATGTTTTGAAATTCTTTTTCCGGTTGAACATATGAAAAACCCCTTTTAAAAACATGTCACATATCACAAGTAGTAAGGTATGCAAAGTATATGAATCAAATTGAGCAGAAGATACAATTACCAATCATTTCAAGGATACGGTGAGCATTTGCTCTCAATATCATTTTCGATAACGATGGTTGTGGCCGACTTCAATAATCCACTTATCGCTCCCAATTTGGTGTACTTCGGATGTACCCTAAAAACCTATAACCCAACTCTCCGAGGGTGGAATGCCAAGCGAGAGAGGGAATTGGACCATGGTAGTCACGGGAACACTTGCAAGCCCTATGCCGCTCGGCGTTCGTGAAACACTACCATGCCACAATGAAAGGTTGCAACCTTGTATGCAATGTACATTTATAACATTTAACATATCACATTAGGAGGACAACAAAATAGGTTGCCTCCGAGCAGTTATAAGATCGCACGTTGACAAGTAAACACACGAGGCATGCTTTGACATTTAATTTCACTTGTAATACACATGGAGGTATATGAATATTAAACGGGCAGCCGTGTAACACATGTAAATCAAGTCATATAAATCATTTCGGGGTTCACGTAATCAAGTAATAAGTTTATACAAGCATGCAACAGCGTCTACATGGGACCGGGTGCAAGAAAAGTCTACTTATCAACATGTAATCATTGGGAATCACATTTCGAGCATACTTAACATTTATTAGGCAGCCCACTAATCACACAATTAGACACAATAACCATAGGATCAACACTTAGCGAGTTTTCATAGTCAATAGGGTTTCAATTCATGCTTATACGTGTGATTAAGCCGCAAGCTGTCACGTAATTAAACCCAAGCCATGCATCGATTAATTAAAACATCCTCAATCATCCAACACAGTCCACACAACATCCAAGTTCCACAATCCCAAGCATTCAATACCACAAGAGAAGTTACAATATTTTTCAAAGCATATCACTAAATAAAAACCTCACTACAATGGTCTGTTTTCCCACAATCATTTAGACAAGCAAACATTCTCCAATTCCAGTGAACAAAATGTCAAATTAAAGCTTAATGAGTGATTTAAATCCAGAAACAAACATCGCATCATTTGGAGTTCGGATTCAAGAGTTATAGCTAAAACCGTGAGACTACGCAAAACTGTCCAGATTCGTACACATTTCAATACTTGCCATTTTTTAGGGTCTTAGGGTCAGATTTAGCTTTAGTCTATTTCTAACCAAAAATGTCCAGAACTGAAAAATCTAGCAGCCTACCAAATTTCATGCATTTTAAATATCATTTACTAGGTCAAAACTGTTTCGTTCTACAAGGACAGTGAACTGCCAAAAACCTACTCCATTTTCCCAGATTTTCTAGATTTAGACACCCTTCGATGTTTTGTTATTTTGGAGACCTTAGAGTCAAAATTGACATTGGCTTATTTCTACAAAAAATGCTCTCAGAACTGGAAAAACTAGGCATCTACCGATTTTCATGCATTTTCAACATCATTTACAAGGCCAAATGAACTTCGCTCTACCAAGTCAGAAATCTGCCAGCTACTTGAAGAATTGGAAAAACTAGGCACCTACCGATTTTCATGCATTTTCAACATCATTTACAAGGCCAAATGAACTTCGCTCTACCAAGTCAGAAATCTGCCAGCTACTTGACTATTACCTATCTTCAAGCTCTAGCCAAATATCTTTCCATGCATGGTTACATAAGCTCATGTACACACATATACAACAAGTACAGAGGTAAATCTAGACATATGAAGGCATGCATGTGGTTTTTGAAAGCTTTTAAAAAGGATTAACCCTCACCTTAGCCTATTGATGATAAATGATGCTCAAAATTCTTGAAGATGCACAACAAGGTCTTCTCTCCTTGTTTGGCCGAGAGATATTGCTTGATTTCCTTAATTCCTAGCTGAGTTATCATGTTCTTAGTATGTGCATGTGGTTAGAACAAAAGGCAGATGAAAGAAAAGCTATCAAACATACCTAGGGCTGAAATGAAGGATTTTTATGAGCTTGCATGCGTTTCTTGCTTCTTGCTTGCTTTCCTTTGCCTTGGACGATGCTTGGGTTTTATGGAGAGTAATTTTTTCAGTCTTGGAGGCTCATGAACATGCTAAGGCCGAGAGATAGAGAGGAGATGAGAGCTTGAGAGGATGTTAAGAGCAAATGAGAGTTTGAGAGAAAGAAAATGATATGTTTGTGCATGTGGTCGGTATAGGCTTGCAAAATTCTGATTTTGTGTCTTCAAAAGCATGTTTTGAATTGTTTTTTGGCATGGTATTGCAAGGGCCGAGACAAGCATGCTAGGGTAGGATTTTCATGAGTTTTTTAGGCATTGTTTAATGTGTTGGTGTCATAGAATATTTAGGATGCTTTGAAATTATGTATTATTTATTCAAGTGCAAGGTATGGTCGGCCAAGGCATAAGCAAAATCTGAATTTTGTTATGTTTTGAGCATTATTTTATTGTGTGTGCTTGGGATATGCAAAAGAATAAAGAATACAGAATAAGAATGTTTTGCTTTTGGTGAAATTTTGTCTTCTAATGAGTTGATTTAGGATTATAATATTAGTTAGTGGAATTTGTAGGATTAATTAATAATCTAGTGCTTCGTGTAAGATGCTTTCTTGATTAGCGTGCGGGCACGCTTTCTTAGGTTTAGGGCACGCACTACGAGCTAAAGCACAAACTACGAGACAAATGCACGTTTTCCAAGCAAATGCACGCAACCGTAAATGAATGCACGTAATTCAATGCAAGGCACAAAAAATGAGACATGAATCTAAAACCTAGGTCAAGGCAAGCAATTCTAGGTTAGGGCACATAAAACAAGGTATCGCACGCAAATCGAGGTCGGGCCTTACACTAAAAATAGGAGTAGCCGAGCAGGCTTGCTGCCTCCGTCATAGTACTCTCGGAGAGCTTTCCAACGGTATGTTGTGCGCCACGTAACTCCTTACAGATCAAAAGTTACGGGCACCGGAGCGACGGAGACCTGGTCCTAAGCCCCAAGCCCTCTGCGGGCCCAGCCTCTACGTGAAGCGAAGTTGTCTTGCCCAAGGTGCTGTGGGATTCTGTAATAGAAATGTGATGGATTAGGTTGTCGTCCTTTTCGCGGCTCACGACGTACGATCCGGGACAAAAAAATAGCGCAAAAGAAGAAAAGTGTCCCAAAACTGATGAAAATGTTCGATTTTGGGCTCAAAAAATAGGTGCAGTCAAGCAGGCTAGCTGCCCCCGTCGTAGAGCTCTCGGAGAACTTTTCAACGGTATGATGTGCGTCGCGTAACTCCTTATGGATCAAAAGTTATGGGCACCGGAGCGACGGAGACTTGGTACCAAGCCCCACGCCCCACGCCCTCGATTTACTGGCCCAACCTCTACGTGAAGCGAAGTTGTCTTGCCAAAGGTACCGTGGGATTCAGTAATAGAAATGTGATGGATTAGGTTGTCTTCCTTTTCGCGGCTCACGACGTACAATCCGGGATGGAAAAACAGCGCAAAAGAAGAAAAGTGTCCCGATACTGGAGAAAACTTCAATTTTGTGCCTCGAAAACAGGTGCAGTCGAGCAGGCTAGCTGCCCCCATCATAGAGCTCTCAAAGAGCTTTCCAATGGTATGCTGTGCGACGCGTAACTCCTTACGGATCAAAAGTTATGGGCACCGGAGCGACGGAGACCTAGTCTCAAGCCCTATGCCCTCGGTTTGCGGGCCCAACCTCAACGTGAAACGAAGTTGTCTTGCCCAAGGTGCCATAGGATTTGGTAATACAAATGTGATGGATTCGATTGTTGTCCTTTTCGCGGCTCACAACGTAGGATCCGGGACCAAAAATAGCGCAAAAGAAGAAAAGTGTCCCGAAACATATGAAAATGTTCGACTTTGGGCTTCGAAAATAGGCGCAACCGAGCAGACTTGCTGCCGTCGCAGAGCTCTCGGGGAGCTTTCCAATGGTATGATGTGCGCCGCGTAACTCCTTACGTATCAAAAGTTATGGGCACTGGAGCGACGGAGACCTGGTCCCAAGCCCCACGCCCTCAGTTTGCGGGCCTAACCTCTACGTGAAGCGAAGTTTTCTTGCCCAAGATGCCGTGGTATTCTGTAATACAAATGTGTTGGATTCGATTGTCGTCTTTTTCGTGGCTCACGACGTACGATCCGAGATAGAAAAACAACACAAAAGAGGAAGAGTGTCCTGAAAGAGAAGAAAACATTCGATTTTGGGCTCCAAAAATAGGCGCAGCGAAGCAAGCTTGCTGCCGTCGTCGTAGAGTTCTCGGAGAGCTTTCCAACAGTATGCTGTGCGCTGCGTAACACCTTACGGATCAAAAGTTATGGACACCGGAGCGACGGAGACTTGGTTCCAAGCCCTAAGCCCTCAGTTTGCGGGCCCAGCCTCTACGTGAAGCGAAGTTGTCTTGCCAAAGGTGCCGTGGGATTCGGTAATAGAAATGTGATGGATTAGGTTGTCGACCTTTTTGCGGCTCACAACATACGATCCGGGACGGAAAAACAACACAAAAGAATAAAAGTATCCCAAAACTGGAGAAAATGTTCGATTTTGGGCACCGAAAATAGGCGCAACCAAGTAGGCTGGCTGCCCCCGTTGTAGAGCTCTCAGAGAGCTTTCCAACGGTATGCTGTGTGCTGCGTAACTCCTTACGGATCAAAAGTTAAGGGCACCGGAGCGACGGAGACCTGGTCCCAAGACCCATGCCCTCGGTTTGCGGGCCCAGCCTCTACGTGAAGCGAAGTTGTCTTGTCCAAGGTACCGTGGGATTCGGTAATAGAAATGTGATGGATTAGGTTGTCGTCCTTTTCGCGGCTCACGACGTACGATCCGAGACGGAAAAAAGCGCAAAAGAAGAAAAGTGTCCTGAAACAGATGAAAACATTCGATATTGGGTTCCAAAAATAGGCGCAGCCTTCTAGATGGCTACCCCCGTCGTAGAGCTCTTGGAGAGCTTTCCGGTGGTATGTTGTGTGTCGCGTAACTCCTTACGGATCAAAAGTTATGGGCATTAGAGCGACGGAGACCTTGTCCCAAGCCCCACGCCCTCGGTTTGCAGGCCCAACCTCTACGTGAAGCGAAGTTGTCTTGCCCAAGGTACCGTGGGATTCGGTAATAAAAATGTGATGGATTAGATTGTCGTATGTTATCGCGGCTCACAACGTACGACCCGGGATGGAAAAGCAGCGTAAAAGAAGAAAAGTGTCCCAAAACTAAAGAAAACTTCAATTTTGTGCCTCGAAAACAGGTGCAGTCGAGCAGGCTAGCTGCCCCCATCGTAGAGCTCTCAAAGAGTTTTCCAACGGTATGCTGTGCGCTGCGTAACTCCTTACGGATCAAAAGTTATGGGCACCAGAGCGACGGAGACCTGGTCCCAAGCCCCACGCCCTCGGTTTGTAGGCCCAACCTCAACGTGAAGCGAAGTTGTCTTGCCTAAGGTACCGTGGGATTCGGTAATACAAATGTGATGGATTCGATTGTCGTCCTTTTCGAGGCTCACGACGTACGATCCGGGATCGAAAAACAGCGCAAAAGAAGAAAAATATCCCGAAACAGATGAAAACGTTCGACTTTGGGCTCCGAAAATAGGCGCAGCTAAGCAGACTTGTTGCCGCCATCGTAGAGCTCTCAGAGAGCTTTCCAACGGTATGTTGTGCGCCGCGTAACTCCTTACGGATCAAAAGTTATGGACACTGGAGCGATTGAGACCTGGTCCCAAGCCCCAAGCCCTCGGTTTGTAGGACCAGCCTCTACGTGAAGCGAAGTTGTCTTGCCAAAGGTGCCATGGGATTCGGTAATAGAAATGTGATGGATTAGGTTGTCGTCCTTTTCGCGGCTCACGACGTACGATCCGGGACGGAAAAACAACGCAAAAGAATAAAAGTATCTTCAAACTAGTGAAACGTTTGATTTTGGGCACCGAAAATGGGCGCAGCTGTAAGGCCCGACCCCGAATAACGTGTCCTACCTCGATTTGTGTGCCTTAGACCTAGAATTATATGACCGACCTTGGATTACGTGTCCTATCTTGGTTTTCGTGCATGCCTCGTCATACGTGCCATGACCTTGATTTACGTGCAAGACCTCGATTTGCGTGTATCCTTTTGTTTCGTGTACATTAACCTTGAACTGCGTGCCTTAACCTAGGTTTAAGAGTCGTGTCTTGAATTACGTGCATTACATTGAATTACGTGCCTTGTTTTGGTTTACATGCATTCACCTAGGGTTGCGTGCATTGCATTGGAATCCATGCATTTATCTTGAAGTATGTGCCTTAGTCTTGAAGTACGTGTCGTACCTCGTAGTTCGTGTCTATCTCGTAGTTCGTGCCCTAGTATGAGGCCCGACCTTGATTTGCGTGCGATACCTCGTTTTGTGTGCCCTAACCTAGATTTGCGTGCCTTGACCTAGGTTTAAGAATCGTCTTTCGTTTTGTGTGCCTTGCATTGAATTATGTGCATACATTTAGGGTTGCGTGCATTTACTTGGGAAACGTGCATTCATCTCGTAGTACGTGCCTTACCTCATAGTGCGTGCCCAAAACCTAGGAAAGCGTGCCCTCATGCTAATCAAGAAAGCATCTTACACAAAGCACTAAATCATTGATTAATCCTACAAATTCCACTAACTAATATTAAATTACTAATTCAACCCACTAGAAGACGAAATTGCACCAAAAGATAGACATTCTTATTCTTTATTCCTTATTCTTTTGCACTTTTCAAACACACAATTAAATAATGCTCAAAAGATGACAAAGATTCAGTATTTTTCATGCTTTGGCCGACCACCTTGTGAGCATTTGTGCTTGCTTGCTTAATTCAAATTAATTCCTAGACATTCTATGACAATTCTATGACACAAATGCATAAAAAAATTAGCTCAAAACCCTCCCCAAAGCTCCACCATTTCGACACAAGCTCCTTGCGCATGCTAGGTAATTCAAAATGCTTCTTGAAGACACAAAAGTCTGAAAATTATATGCCCAAGGCCGACACATGCTTCAACATTTGCAAGGCTTTTATTTTTCTTTCATTTCTCTCATTTCCTCTCATTCTTCTCTCTCCCTCTCATTCTTCTCTCTCTCTCTCGGCCCTAGCTGAATATTGTAGACTCCATAGCTAAGTTCTTCATCCTAAGGCTCTTCAAGACTTCCAAGCAACCAAGGAACTCGACCAAGCAAAGCTAGGAGCAAAGAAATGCACATGCAAGCCCTTAGCACTTCCATTTCGGTTTAGGTGAGTTTGCTAGCTTCCATTTCTTTTCTTCTTGTTCTAACCACATGCACCTACTAAGAACTTGGTTACTAAGCTAGGAAACTAGAGAAAAATCGAGTGGTGTCTCGGCTCAGCAAGGAAAAAGGTCAACTTTGTGCTTCACCAAGAGTCTTGTGCATCTTCTTGTTGTTTTGCTAAGGTGAGGGCTAAACTTCTTGAAAATCTTTCAAAAAAACCACATGCATGCCCTTAAATGTCTATCTTTACTTCTGTACTTGAGATATATGTGTGTTCATGAGCTTTTATAAACATGCATGGCAAGATTTTGGGCTAGAATGTGATGATAGATGAAATCGTGCATGTGACAGCTTTCTATCTTGTTGTTGCGAGGTAATTTTGGCTAGGTAAATGATGTTGCAAATGCGTGAAAATTGGTAGGTAACTAGTTTTTCCAGTTCTGAACATTTTTTGCAGAAATAGACCAAAGCGAATTTTGAATTTAAGGTCCTCAAAATGGCAAATCATTAAAATGTGTCCAAATCTGGAAAGTCTGGAAAAATGAAGCAGGTTTTGGCAGATTCACTGACCTTGTAGAACAAACCAGTTTTGACTTAGTAGATGACATCAAAAATGAATGAAATTTTGTGTGCTTCTATATTTGTCAGTTCTGGACACTTTTGTCAGAAATGGACTAAGGCTAAATCTGACCCTAAGGCCCTCAAAAACGACAAGTATTGAAATGTGTGCAAATCTGGACAGTTTTGTGCAGTCTCACTGTTTTGGCTATAACTATTGAACCCGAACTCCAAATGATGCGAGGTTTGTTTCTGAATTTAGTTCACTCCTTAAGATTTAATTTGACATCTTATTCACTAGAATTGGAGATTGTTTTCTTATCATAATGATTGTGAGAAAACAGTCCTTTGCAGTGAGGGTTTCACCTAGTGATATGCTTAGAAAAATTATTGTAGCTTCTCTTGTTGTATTAAATGCTTGAGATTGTGGCATTTGGATGTTGTGTGAACTGTTTTGAATGCTTGAGGGTGTATGAACTAATCAATGCGTGGCTTGAGTTTAATTACGAGATGACTTAGGGCTTAATCGCACGAGTAAGCACGAATTGGAACCCTAGTAACTAGGTAAACTTGCTAAGTGTTGATCCTTTGGATATTGTGTTTGATTATGTGTTTAGTAGGCTGCCCGTAGTTGCCCTTGTAGCCCTAAACATGCTTTCGATGATTACATGTTGATAAGTAGGCTTTTCTTGCACCCGGACCCACGTAAATGTCGTTGCATGTTGAATAATCTTGTTATTTGATTACGTAAACTTCGAAGTGATTTATATGACTTGATTTACATGCATTACATGGCTGCCCGTTTAATATTCATATAACTCCATGTGCTTTTCAAGTGAGTCTACTTGTCATATCATGCCTCGCGTGTTTAACTATCAATGTGCAATCTTATGACTGCTCGGAGGCAACCTACTTTGTTGTCCTCCTAATGTGATATATTAAATGTCATAAATGTGCATTGCATACAAGGTTGCAACCTTTCATTCTGGCGTGGTAGCGTTCACGCACACCGGGCGGCATCGGGCTTGCCGGTGCAACTGTGACTACCATTGTCCAATTCCCTCTCTCGCTTGGGGGCTAGACTTCCTCGGAGAGTTGGGTCGTAGGATTTCGGGGTACATCCGGAGTACACCCATTTGGCGTGATAAGGGGATGATTTGAAGTCGGCCGCAACAACTGATACTGACATGAACTGAGAGCAAAAGCTCACCGTATCATTTTCACTATGTATTTAAGTACTCTCGCTTGGTTCCTAGAGGACCTCGGGAAGGAAAGATGGGTAATTGTGTTCCTTTACTTTTATATTATGTTATGTACTTACTTGTGATATATTCATGCTTGCAAAAGGGTTTTCATAAGTTGAACCGGAAAATGAGTTTCAAAACTTATTTCTCGTTCCCCCTCGCTGAGTTCATAAGGACTCACCCTCTTTTATCATCTCAGGTGAAGAAGACCAAGAACAGGTACCCGAGAACGACGTGCCTAATGATGATTCCTTGGAATGATTGCTTGTCCTACGTGCCTTGCTTGATTATGGCCATTTGTGAAAACTATGTTGCTTGAAGGCTATTTTATTTCTTATAATGTTTGTTGTTGTATTGTAAAAGACCCCCGTTGTAATTTGGGGTCTAATTTTGGCTTGTACTGATAATAACTAAATAGACACTACTATGGTCATTTTGCTATCGTCATTGATTAGTATCTATCATAGGATTATGAAGTATCAGATAAGGACTAAGTAAAATGAACCCATCCAATCTTAAGCAGGTACTCATTCTTAAGCTAAGATCAACAGGTACTTTTGTAACGAGGATTAACAAACAAACAAGACATACTATCATGCTAGGTTATTAATCAAACGAGACTTCGAGATAACCAGTAGGCATTTCAATTGATGGTAAATAGTAATCTTAGTTGGAAATGAAATTGAGATTGGAAAAATTGAGGCGTTTAGAGAATTAGGTCAAACCAAAGAGCCCAATTACAGCCGTTATGCTGCCGGTTTTCCAGAAAATTATGGAGTTTAGGCTAAAACGTAAGTTTTAAACTTTCATGAACGATTAAGTACGAGATATGACTTGAATATTTAGATCACACCCTAGTCTAACCTTTATAGGCCAAGTTGGGGCGTGACACCTAGACCCTAGGAAAATGTGCCTACACGCTAATCAAGAAAGCATCATACACGAAACACTAGACTATAGAATAATCCTACAAACTCCACTAACTATATTCTAATCCTAAGTCAATGTACTAAAAGGCGAAATGCTAAACACTAGACATTCTTTATTCCTTATTCTTTATTCTTTTGCAAAATCCATGCTCCTCAAAATTCTACACTTATTATAACTTATAATACCACAATTTGAATCTGAAATTTCAGATTTCTAAGCACCTTGGTCGGCCAAACCAAGGTCTTGTAGCATGCTTTGCAATTTCAAAATCAAACCTAGACAAGCTATGACACCAACACATAAAATAATGCATAAAAAACTCCTAAATATCCTACCCAAAGCCACCATTCTCGGCCTTTGCAATGCCATGCCAAAAAATAATTCAAACATGCTTAATAGATGACACAAATTCAGAATTTTAGTAGCTCAAGGCTGACCACATACACAAACACATCATTTCTTTCTCTAAAACTCTCATTCTCTCTCATTCTCTCTCATTTTCGACCATGGCTTCTCTTGAGCTTCCAAGACCTCAAGCTCACTCTCAAGATCTCTCCCAAGCTTGGCCATGGCAGCCCAAGCAAGCAAGAAGCAAGAAAGAAGCTCCATTGGTGCATCTTCAAGAGTTTTGAACATCATTTGTTGTCAATAGGCTAAGGTGAGGGTTAATATTTTTTAAAAGCTTTCAAAATCCACATGCATGCCTTCATATGTCTATTTTTACCTCTGTACTTGTGGTATATGTGCATTCATGAGCTTTGATAACCATGCATGCCAAGATATTTAGCTAGAACTTGAAGATAGATAAAATCGCGAAAATGGCAGATTTCTGACTTGTTAGGACGAAGTATATTTGGCCTGGTAAACGATGTTTAAAATGTATGAAAATTGGTAGGTATCTAGTTTTTCCAGTTCTGAGAATTTTTTGTAGAAATAGGACAAGGCCAATTTTGACTCTAAGGTCTCCAAAATGGCAAGAAATCGAAGGGTGTCTAAATCTGGAAAATCTGGAAAATGAAGCAGGTTTTTGGCAGTTCACTGTCCTCATAGAACGAACCAGTTTTGACTTAGTAAATGATATCTAAAATGCATGAAATTTGGTAGGATGCTATATTTTTCAGTTCTGGACATTTTTGTCAGAAATATACTAAAGCTAATTCTGACCCTAAGACCCTCAAAATTAGAAAACATCGTAATGTGCCTAAAACTGGACAGTTTTGCGTAGTCTCACGGTTTTGGCCATAACTCCTAGGTATGAACTCCAAATGAGGTGAGGTTTGTTTCTGGATTTAAATACCTCCTTAAGCTTTGATTTTAAATTTTGCTCACTGGAATTGGATATTTTTTTCTTGTCCAAATGATTGTGGGAAAACAGACCATTGCAGTAAGATTTTTGTTTAGTGATATGCTTTGAAAAATGTTGTAACTTCTCTTGTGGTAGTGAATGCTTGGGATTGTGGCACTTGAATGTTGTGTGGACTGTTTTGCATGCTTGAGGATGTTTTAATTAATCAATGCATGGCTTGTGTTTAATTACTTGTCAACTTGTGGCTTAATTGCACGTGTAAGCATGAAACGAAACCCTATCGACTATGAAAACTCGCTAAGCGATGATCCTATGGCTATTGTGTTTTATTGTGTGATTAGTGGGCTGCATAATAAATGTTAAGTATATTTGAAATGGTTTAAGAATTGCTTATGGTGATTAGCATACGAACCAACCTCGAGCACGGCCTAGCAAATCCTAATGGCCTCGTAGGTTCCCGAGTCATAAACCGTCCTTTTGTGAATTATGAAGGATATTGAGGAAGGTTAATAGGCTGCCCGTATACGTCCTTATAGCCCTAAATGTGATTCCTGAGGATTACATGTTGATAAGGAGACTTTGCTTGCACCCGGTCTAAAGTAAACGTCGTTGCATGCTTGTACAATCTTATTTCTTGATTGCGTGAACCCTGAAATGAGTTATATGGCTTGATTCACATGTGTTACATGGCTGTCCGCTTAATATTCACATCACTCCATGTGCCTTACAAGTGAAATTACCTGTCATAGCATGCCTTGTGTGTTTACTTGTCAACGTGCGATCTTATAACTGCTCGGAGGCAACCTACTTTGCTGTCCTCCTAATGTGATATGTTAAATGTTATAAATGTGCATTGCATACAAGGTTTCAACCTTTCATTGTGGCATGGTAGCGTTTCACGCACGCCGGGCGACATCGGGCTTGCCGGTGCTACCATGACTACCATGGTCCAATTCTCTCTCTCACTTGGCATTCCACCCTCGGAGATTTGGGTCATACGTTTTCGGGGTACATCCGGAGTACACCCAAATGGGAGCGATAAGTGGATTATTGAAGTCAGCTGCAAAAATCGTATCGAAATTGATATTGAGAGCAAATGCTCGCCGTATCCTTGAAATGATTGGTAATTGTATCTGTTGCTCAATTTGATTCTTATATTTTGCGTACCTTATTACTTGTAGTACGTGACATATTTTCAAAAGGGGTTTTTCATAAGTATAACGGGAAAAGAGTTTCAAAACGTATTTCTCGTTCCTCCTCGCTGAGTTCATAAAGACTCATCCTCTTTTATCATCACAGGTAAAGAAGATCAGGAACAGGTACCCGAGGATAACGTGCCTATTGATGACTCCTTGGAATGATTGCTTGCCCTACGTGCCTTTCTTGACTATGACCATTTTGTGAACGATATATTGCTTTCAAGACTATTTCTTATGTTACTTGTTGTTGTATTGTAAATGACCCCCGTTGTAATTTGGGGTCTAATTTTGGTTTGTACTGATCATAACTAGATAGACATTCTTCTGGTCGTTTTGTTATAGCTACTTTGGTTTAGTATCTATCACAGGCTTATGAAGTATTAGGTAAAGGGTTAAGTAAAATGAATCTATCCAATCTTAAGCAGGTACACATTGGTAAGCTAAGATCAATAGGTACTTTGTAACAAGGATTGACACATAAACGAGACATAGTTGCTATGCTAGGTATTAATCAAACGAAACTTGAGATAAATAGTAGACATTTCAATTGGTGATAAATGGTAATCTTAGTTGGAATCAAATTTGAAATTGAAAGTTTTGAGGCATTTAAGAAATTAGGTCAAACTAAAGAGCCAATTACAATCGTTAAGCTGTCGGGTTTTTGGAGAATTTTTGGAGTTCTAGGCTAACGTTAAGTGTTAAATCACAACAAACGGTTAAGTATATGAATTGACATAAAGGAATTAGGTCATACCCTAGTCTAGCCTCTATAGGTCGGGTTGGGGCGTGACAGCAAACGAGTAAGCTGGCTGCCCCCGTCATAGAGCTCTTGGAGAGCTTTCCAACGGTATGCTGTGCGACGCGTAACTCCTTACGGATCAAAAGTTATGGGCATCGGAGCGACGGAGACCTGGTCCCAAGCCCCACGCCCTCGGTTTGCGGGCCCAGCCTCTACGTGAAGCGAAGTTGTCTTGCCCAAGGTACCACGGGATTCAGTAATAGAAATGTGATAGATTAGGTTGTTGTCCTTTTCGCGGCGCACGACGTACTATCCAGGACGGAAAAAAAAGCGCAAAAGAAGAAAAATGTCCCGAAACAGATGAAAACGTTTGATTTTGGGCTCCGAAAATAAGCGCAGCCTTCAGGCTAGTTGCCTCCGTCGTAGAGCCCTCAAAGAGCTTTCCAACGGCATGCAGTGCGCCGCGTAACTCCTTACGGATCAAAAGTCATGGGCACCGTAGTGACGGAGACTTGGTCCAAATACCCACGCCCTCGGTTTGCGGGCCCAGCCTCTACGTGAAGCGAAGTTATCTTGCCCGAGGTTCCATGGGATTCGGTAATAGAAATGTGATGGATTAGGTTGTTGTCCTATTCGCAGCTCACGACGTACGATCCGGGACGAAAAAACAGCGCAAAAGAAGAAAAGTATCTCGATACTGGTGAAAACTTTCGATTTTGGGCTCCGAAAATAGGCGCAGCCGAGCAGGCATGCTGCCCCCGTCGTAGAACTCTAGGAGAACTTTCCAACGGTATGCTGTGAGCCGCGTAACTCCTTACGGATCAAAAGTTATGGGCATCGGAGCGACGGAGACCTAGTCCCAAGCCCCACGCCCTTAGTTTACGGGCCCAGCCTATACCTGAAGCGAAGTTGTCTTGCCCAAGGTGCCATGGGATTCGGTAATAGAAATGTGATGGATTAGGTTGTCGTCCTTTTCGCGGCTCACAACGTACCACCCAGGACGGAAAAACAGCACAAAAGAAGAAAAGTGTCCCAAAACTAATAAAAACGTTCGATTTTGGGCTCCGAAAATAGGTGCAGTTAAGTAGGCTACTTGCCCCCGTCGTAGAGCTCTCGGAGAGCTTTCCAACGGAATGCTGTGCGCAGCGTAACTCCTTAAGGATCAAAAGTTATGGGCACCGGAGCGACGAAAACCTGGTCCCAAGCCCCACGCCCTCGATCTGCGGGCCCAGCCTCTACGTGAATCAAAGTTGTCTTGACCAAGGTGCCGTGGGAGTTGGTAATACAAATGTGATGGATTCGATTGTCATCCTTTTTGCGACTCATGACGTACGATCCGGGACAAAAAAATAGTGCAAAAGAAGAAAAGTGTTCCGAAACAGATGAAAACGTTCGATTTTGGGCTCCAAAAATAGGTGCAGCCGAGCAGGCTTGCTGCCGCCATCATAGAACTCTCGGAGAGCTTTCTAACGGTATGCTGTGCGTCGTGTAACTCCTTACGGATCAAAAGTTATGGGCACCGGAGCAACGGAGACCTGGTCCCAAGTCCCAAGCCGTCGGTTTGCGGGCCGAGCCACTACGCGAAGTGAATTTGTCTTACCCAAGGTGCCTTGGGATTCAGTAATGGAAATGTGAGGGATTAGGTTGTCGTCCTTTTCACGGCTCACGACGTACAATCAAGGACGGAAAAATAGCGCAAAAGAAGAAAAGTATCCAAAAACTGGTGAAAATGTTAGATTTTGGGCTCCGAAAATAGGCACAGCCTTCAGGCTAGCTACCCCCGTCGTAGAGCTCTCGGAGAGCTTTCCAACGGTATGTTGTGCGCCGCGTAACTCCTTACGGATCAAAAGTTATGGGCACCGGAGCGACGGAGACCTAGTCTCAATACCCACGCCCTTGGTTTGCGGGCCCAGCCTCTACGTGAAGCGAAGTTGTCTTGCCCAAGGTACTGTAGGATTCGGTAATAGAAATTTGATGGATTACGTTGTCATCCTTTTCGCGGCTCACGACATACGATCCGAGACGGAAAAACAGCACAAAAGAAGAAAAGTACCCCAAAACTGATGAAAATGTTCGATTTTGGGATCTGAAAACAGGCACAAACGAGAAGGCTTGCTGCCCCCGTCGTAGAGCTCTCGGAGAGCTTTCCAACGGTATGATATGCGTCGCGTAACTCCTTACAGATAAAAAGTTATGGGCACCAGAGTGACGGAGACTTGGTCCCAAGCCCCACGCCCTCGGTTTGCAGGCGCAGCCTAAACCCAAATCGAAGTTGTCTTGCCCAAAGTTTCATGGGATTCGTTAATAGAAATGTGATGGATTAGGTTGTCGTCCTATTCGTGGCTCACGACGTATGATCTGGGACGAAAAAATAGAACAAAAGAAGAAAACTGGCCCGAAACTGATGAAAACGTTTGATTTTGGGCTCTGAAAATAGGCACAGCTGGGCAGGCTTGCTGCCCCCGTCGTGGAGCTCTCGGAGAGGTTTCCAACGGTATACTGTGCGCCGTGTAACTCCTTACGGATCAAAAGTTATGGGCACCGGAGCGATGGAGACCTGGTCCCAAGCCCCACGCCTTCGGTTTGCGGGCCCAGCCTCTACCTGAAGCGAAGTTGTCTTGCCCAAGGTGACGTGGGATTCGGTAACAGAAATGTGATGCATTAGGTTATCGTCCTTTTGGCGGCTCACGACATACGACTGGGGACGAAAACATTGCACAAAAGAAGAAAAGTGTTCCGAAACTGATGAAAACGTTTGATTTTGGGCTTAAAAAATAGGAGCAGTCGAGCAGGCTAGCTGCCCTAGTCGTAGAGCTCTCGGAGAGCTTTCCAACGGTATATTGTGCGCCGCGTAACTCCTTTCGGATAAAAAGTTATGGGCACCGGAGTAACACAAACTTGGTCCCAAGCCCTACGCCCTCGGTTTGCGGGCCTAGCCTCTACCTGAAGCGAAGTTGTCTTGCCTAAGGTGTCATGGTACTCGGTAATAGAAATGTGATGGATTAGGTTGTCGTCCTTTTGGCATCTCACGACGTACGACGCGGGACAGAAAAACAGCACAAAAGAAGAAAAGTATCCCGAAACTAATGAAAACGTTCGATTTTGGGCTACTAAAATAGGTGCAGTCGAGCATGCTAGCTACCCCAGTCGTAGAGCTCTCAGAGAGCTTTCCAACGGTATACTGTGCGCCGCGTAACTCCTTACAGATCAAAAGTTATGGGCACCGGAACGACGGAGACCTGGTCCCAAGCCCCACGACCTCGGTTTGCGAGCCCAGCCTCGACGTGAAGCGAAGTTGTCTTGCCCAAGGTGCAGTAGGATTCGGTAATAGAAATGTGATGGATTACGTTGTCGTCCTTTTTACTGCTCACGACGTACGATCCGGGATCGAAAAACAGCGCAAAAGAAGAAAAGTGTCCTGAAACTGATGAAAATGTTTGATTTTGGACTCCGAAAACTGGCGTAGCCGAGCAAGCTAGGAACCCCCGTCGTAGAGCTCTCGGAGAGCTTTCCAACGGTATGCTGTGCACTGCGTAACTCCTTACGGATCAAAAGTTATGGGCACCGGAGCGACGGAGACTTGGTCCCAAGCCCCACGCCCTCAGTTTGTGGGCCTAGCCTCTACCTGAAGTAAAGTTTTCTTGCCCAAGGTTTCTTGGGATTCGGTAATAGAAAGTGATGGATTAGGTTGTCGTCCCATTCGCGGCTCACGACTTACGATCCGGGACGGAAAAACAGCGTAAAAGAAGAAAAGTGTCCCGAAATTGATGAAAACATTCGATTTTGGTCTCCGAAAATATGCGCAGCTGAGTAGGCTTGCTGCCCTCGTCGTGGAGCTCTCTGAGAGGTTTCCAACGGTATGTTCTGCACCGCGTAACTCATTTCGGATCATAAGTTATGGGCACCAGAGCGACGGAGACCTGGTCCCAAGCCCCACGCCCTCGGTTTGCGGACCCAGCCTCTACGTGAGGCGAAGTTGTCTTACCCAAGGTGCCATGGTATTCGATAATAGAAATGTGAATGATTAGGTTGTCGTCCTTTTCGCGGCTGACGACGTACGATCCGGGATGGAAAAATAGCGTAAAAGAAGAAAAGTGTCGCGAAACTGATGAAAGCATTCGATTTTGGGCTCCGAAAATAGGCGCAGCCGAGCAGGGTTACTGCCCCCGTCGTAGAGCTCTCGGAGACCTTTCCAACGGTATGTTGTGCGCCGACTCCATACCGATCAAAAGTTATGGGCACTAGACGACGGAGACTTGGTCCCAAGCCCCATGCCCTCATTTTGCAGGCCCAGCCTCAACCTGAAGCGAAGTTGTCTTGCCCAAGGTTTCGTGGGATTCGGTAATAGAATTGTGATGGATTAGGTTATCGTCCTATTCGCGGGTCACGATATACTATCCGGGATGGAAAAACAATGCAAAGGAAGAAAAGTGTCCCAAAACTGATGAAAAAGTTTGATTTTGGGCTCCTAAAATAGGTGCAGCAGAGTAGGCTTGCTGCCCTCGTCGTGGAGCTCTCGGAGAGGTTTTTAACGTTATGTTGTGCGCTGCGTAATTCCTTATGGATTAAAAGTTATGGGCACCGGAGCGACGGAGGCCTGGTTTCAAGCCCCGCGCCCTCGGTTTGCGGACCCAGCCTCTACGTGAGGCGAAGTTGTCTTGCCCAAGGTGCCATGGCATTCGGTAATAGAAATGTGATTGATTAGGTTGTCATCCTTTTCGCGGCTGATGATGTACGATTCGGGACGGAAAAACAATGTAAAAGAAGAAAAGTGTCCCGAAACTGAAGAAAACGTTCGATTTTGGGCTCCGAAAATAAGCGCAGGTGAGTAGGCTTGCTGCCCCAATCGTGGATCTCTCAGAGAGGTTTCCAACGGTATGCTGTATGCCGCGTAACTCCTAACGGATCAAAAGTGATGGGCACCGGAGCGACGGAGACCTGGTCCCAAGCCCCACGCCCTTGTTTTGCAGGCCCAACCTTTACCTGAAGCGAAGTTGTCTTGCCCAAGGTGCCATGGGATTCGGTAATAGAAATGTGATGGATTAGGTTATCGTCCTTTTCGCGGCTCACGACGTATGACCCAGGATGGAAAAACAGCGCAGAAAAAGAAAAGTGTCCCGAAACTGATAAAAATGTTCAATTTTGGGCTCCGAAAATAGGAGCAGTCGGGCAGGCTAGCTGCCCCAGTCGTACAGCTCTCAAAGAGCTTTCCAACTGTGCGTTGTGCACCGCGTAACGCCTTACGGATAAAAAAGTTATGGGTACCGGAGCAACGGAGACCTGGTCCAAAGCCCCACGCCCTCGGTTTGCGGGCCCAGCCTCTACCTGAAGCGAAGTTGTCTTGTCCAAGGTTACGTGGGATTCGGTAATAGAAATGTGATGGATTAGGTTGTCGTCCTTTTGGCGGCTCATGACATACGATCCGGGACAAAAAAATAGCGTAAAAAAAGAAAAGTGTCCCAAAACTGATGAAAACGTTCAATTTTGGGCTCCAAAAATAGGAGCAGTCGAGCAGGCTAGTTGCCCAAGTCGTAGAGCTCTCGGAGAGCTTTCCAATGGTATGTTGTGCGCCACATAACTCCTTACTGATAAAAAGTTATAAGGACTAGAGCGACGGAGACCTGGTCCCAAGCCCCTCGCCCTCGGTTTGCGGGCCCATTCTCTACCTAAAGCGAAGTTTTCTTGCCCAAGGTGCCGTGGTATTCGGTAATAGAAATGTGATGGTTTAGGTTGTCGTCCATTTAGTGGCTCACGACGTACGACTCGGGACGAAAAAATAGCACAAAAGAAGAAAAGTGTCCCGAAACTGATGAAAACGTTCAATTTTGAGCTCCTAAAATAGGCGCAGTAGAGCATGCTAGCTGCCCAGTTGTGGAGCTCTCGGAGAGCTTTTCAACGGTATGCTGTGCACCGCGTAACTCCTTACGGATCAAAAGTTATGGGCACCGGAGTGATAAAAACCTGGTCCCAAGCCCCACGCCCTCGGTTTGCGAGCCCAGCCTCTACGTGAAGCGAAGTTGTCTTGCCCAAGGTGCCGTGGGATTCGGTAATACAAATGTGATGGATTCGGTTGTCATCCTTTTCGCGACTCACAACTTACGATCCGGGACGAAAAAATAGCGAAAAAGAAGAAAAGTGTCTCGAAACTGATGAAAATGTTCGATTTTGGACTTTGAAAACAGGCGCAGCCGAGCAAGCTTGGTGCCCCCGTCGTAGAGCTCTCGGAGACCTTTCCAACGGTATGCTGTGCACCACGTAACTTCTTACGGATCAAAAGTGATAATCACCGAAGCGACGGAGACTTGGTCCCAAGCTCCACGCCCTTGGTTTGCGGGCCCAGCCTCAACCTAAAGCGAAGTTGTCTTTCCCAAGGTTTCTTGGGATTCGATAATACAAATATGATGGATTTGGTTGTCGTCCTATTCGCGGCTCACGACGTACGATCCGGGATGGAAAACCAGCGCAAAAGAATAAAAGTGTCCCGAAACTGATGAAAACATTCGATTTTGGGCTCTGAAAACTGGCGCAGTCGAGCAGGCTTCCTGCCCCCGTCGTGGAGCTCTAGGAGAGGTTTCCAACGGTATGCTTTACGCCGCGTAACTCATTACGGATCAAAAGTTATGGGCACCGGAGCGACGGAGACCTGGTCCCAAGCCCCACGCCCTCAGTTTACGGACCTAGCCTCTACGTGAAGTGAAGTTGTTTTACCCAAGGTGCCATGGTATTCGGTAATAGAAATGTGATTGATTAGGTTGTCGTCCTTTCCGCGATTGACAACGTACGATCCGGGAAGGACAAACAGCGTAAAAGAATAAAAGTGTCCCGAAACTGATGAAAACGTTCGATTTTGGGCTCCGAAAATAGGCGCAGCTGAGTAGGGTTGCTGCCCCCGTCGTAGAGCTCTCGAAGTCCTTTCCAATGGTATGCTGTGTGCCGACTCCATACGGATAAAAAATTATGGACACCGAAGCGACGGAGACTTGGTCCCAAGCCCCACGCCCTAAGTTTGCGAGCCCAGCCTCAACCTGAAGCGAAGTTGTCTTGCCCAAGGTTTCGTGGGATTCGGTAATAGAATTGTGATGGATTAGGTTGTCGTCCTATTCGCGGCTCACGACGTACGATCCGGGGCAAAAAAATAGCGCAAAAGAAGAAAAGTATACCGAAACTAATGAAAACATTCAATTTTGGGCTGCGAACACAAGCGCAGCCGAGCAGGCTTACTACCCTTGTTGTGGAGCTCTCGGAGAGGTTTCCAACAGTATGTTGTGCGTCGCGTAATTCCTAACGGATCAAAAGTTATGGGCACTAGAGCGACGGAGACCTAGTCCCAAGCCCCGCGCCCTCGGTGTGCGGACCCAGCCTCTACGTGAGGCGAAGTTGTCTTGCCCAAGGTGCCATGGAATTCGGTAATAGGAATGTGATTGATTAGGTTGTCGTCCTTTTCGCAGCTCACGACATACGATCCGGGAAGAAAAAACAGCGTAAAAGAAGAAATGTGTCCCAAAACTGATGAAAATGTTCAATTTTGGGCTCCGAAAATAAGCGCAGCTGAGCAGGCTTGCTGCTCTCGTTGTGGAGCTCTCGGAGAGGTTTCCAACGGTATTCTGTGCGCTGCGTAACTCTTTACGGATCAAAAGTTATGGGCACCGAAACGACGGAGACCTAGTCCCAAGCCCCACGCCCTCAGTTTGCGGGCCCAACCTCTACCTGAAGCAAAGTTGTCTTGCCCAAGGTGTTGTGGGATTCGGTAATAAAAATGTGATAGATTAGGTTGTCATCCTTTTGGTGGCTCACGACGTACGAACAGCGACAGAAAAATAGTGCAAAAAAAGAAAAGTGTCCCGAAACTGATGAAAATGTTCAATTTTGGGCTCCGAAAATAGGAGCAGTTGAGCAGGCTTGTTGCCCCAGTAGTAGAGCTCTCGGAGAGCTTTCCAACTGTACGTTGTGTGCCGCGTAACTCTTTACGGATAAAATGTTATAGGCACCAAAGCTACGAAGACCTGGTCCAAAGTCGCACGCCCTCGGTTTGCGAGCCTAGCCTCTACCTGAAGCGAAGTTGTCTTGCCCAAGATATCATGGAATTCGGTAATAGAAATGTGATGGATTAGGTTGTCGTCCATTTGGCGGCTCACGAAGTGCGACTCGGGATGGAAAAACACCGCAAAAGAAGAAAAGTGTCCCAAAACTGATGAAAACATTCAATTTTGGGCTTCGAAAACAGGCGCAACAAAGCAAGGTTGCTGTCCCCGTTGTAGAGCTCTCGGAGAGCTTTCCAACGGTATGCTGTGCGCCGCGTAACTCCTTACAGATCATAAGTTATGGGCACCGGTGCGACGGAGACCTTGTCCCAAGTCCCACGCCCTCGATTTGCGGGCCGAGCCCCCACGTGAAGTGAAGTTGTCTTGCCCAAGGTACCATGGGATTCGGTAATAGAAATATGATGGATTAGGTTGTTGTCTTTTTCGCAGCTCACGACGTACGATCCGGGATGGAAAAACAGTGTAAAAGAAGAAAATTGTCCCAAAATTGATGAAAACATTCGATTTTGGGCACCGAAAACAGGTGCAGTTGAGCAGGCTAGCTGCCCCCATCGTAGAGCTCTCGGAGAGCCTTCCAACGGTATGCTGTACGCCGCGTAACACCTTACGGATCAAAAGTATGGGCACCAGAGCGACGGAGACCTGGTGGCAAGCCCCAAGCCCTCGGTTTGTGGGCCCAGCCTCTACGTGAAGCAAAGTTGTCTTGCCCAAGGTGCTATGGGATTCGGTAATAGAAATGTGATGGATTAGGTTGTCGTCCTTTTCGCAGCTCACGACGTACGATCCGGGACGGAAAAACAGCGCAAAAGAAGAAAAGTGTCCCGATACTGGTGAAAACTTTCAATTTTGGGCTCCGAAAACAGGCACAGCCGAGCAGGCTTGCTGCCCCCGTCGTAAAGCTCTCGGAGAACTTTCCAACGGTATGCTGTGAGCTGCGTAACTCCTTACAGATCAAAAGTTATGGACACCGGAGCGACTGTGACCTGGTCTCAAGCCCCACGCCCTCGGTTTACGGGCCCAGCCTCTACCTGAATCAAAGTTGTGTTGCCCAAGGTGCCATGGGATTCGGTAATAGAAATGTGATGGATTAGGTTGTCGTCCTTTTCGCGGCTCACAACTTACAACCCGGGACGAAAAAACAGAGCAAAAGAAGAAAAGTGTCCCAAAATTAATAAAAACATTCAATTTTGGGCTCCAAAAACAGGTGCAGTAAAGTAGGCTAGTTGCCCTCGTCGTAGAGCTCTCGGAGATCTTTCCAACAGAATGTTGTGCGCCGCGTAACTCCTTACGGATCAAAAGTTATGGGCATTGGAGCGACAGAAACCTAGTCCCAAGCCCCACGCCCTCGGTCTGCAGGCCCAGCCTCTACGTGAATCGAAGTTGTCTTGACCAAGGTTCCATGGGAGTCGGTGATACAAATGTGATGGATTCGATTGTCGTCCTTTTCGCGGCTCATGACGTACAATCCGGGACAGAAAAACAGTGCAAAAGAAGAAAAGTGTCCCAAAACAAATGAAAACGTTCGATTTTGGTCTCTAAAAATAGACGCAGCCGTGCAGGCTTGCTACCGCCGTCATATAACTCTCGGAGAGCTATTCAACGTTATGTTGTACGTCGCATAACTCCTAACAGAACAAAAGTTATGGGCACCGGAGCGACGGAGACCTGGTCCCAAGCCCCAAGCCGTCGGTTTACGGGCAGAGCCTCTACGTGAAGCGAATTTGTCTTACCGAAGGTGCCTTGGGATTCGGTAATAGAAATGTGAGGGATTAGGTTGTCGTCCTTTTCACGGCTCACGGTGTACGATCAGGGACAGAAAAACAGCGCAAAAGAAGAAAAGTATCCCAAAATGGGAGAAAACATTAGATTTTGGGCTCCGAATATAGGTGTAGCCTTCAGGCTAGCTGCCCCCGTCGTAGAGCACTCGAAGAGCTTTCCAACGGTTTGCTGTGCGCCGCATAACTCCTTACGGATCAAAAGTTATGGGCACCGGAGCGACGGAGACCTGGTCTCAAGACCCACGACCTCGGTTTGCCAGCCCAGCCTCTACATGAAGCGAAGTTGTCTTGCCCAAGGTACCGTGGGATTCGGTAATAGAAATTTGATCGATTAGGTTGTTGTCCTTTTCGCGACTCACGATGTACGATCCGGGATGGAAAAATAGCGCAAAAGAAGAAAAGTACACCTAAACTGAATAAAATGTTTGATTTTGGTATCTAAAAACAAGCTCAAATGAGAAGACTTTGCTGCCCCCGTCGTAGAGCTCTCGGAGAGTTTTCCAACGGTATGATGTGCGCCGCGTAACTCCTTACAGATAAAAAGTTATGGGCACCGGAGTGACGGAGACTTGGTCCCAAGCCCCACGCCCTCAGTTTGCTGGCCCAGCCTCAACCTGAATCGAAGTTGTCTTGCCCAAGGTTTCGTGGGATTCGGTAATAGAAATGTGATGGATTAGGTTGTCGTCCTATTCGCGGCTCACGACGTATGATCCGGGACGGAAAAACAGCGCAAAAGAAGAAAACTGGCCCGAAACTAATGAAAACATTTGATTTTGGGCTCCGAAAATAGGCACAACCGAGCAGGCTTGCTGCCTCCGTCGTGGAGCTCTCGGAGAGGTTTCCAACGGTATGCTGTGCGCCGCGTAACTCCTTACGGATCAAAAGTTATGGGCACTGGAGACCTGGTCCCAAGCCCCATGCCCTCGGTTTGCGGACCCGGCCTCGACGTGAGGCGAAGTTATCTTGCCCAAGGTGCAATGGGATTCAGTAATAGAAATGTGATTTATTAGGTTGTCTTCCTTTTCGCGGCTGATGACGTAAGATCCGGGATGGAAAAATTGCGTAAAAGAAGAAAAGTGTAACAAAACTGAAGAAAACATTCGATTTTGGCCTCCGAAAACGGGCGTAGCCGAGCAGGCTTTCTGCCCCCGTCATGGAGCTCTCGGAGAGGTTTTCAACGGTATGATGTGCGCCGCGTAACTCCTTACGGATCAAAAGTTATGGGCACCAGAGCGATGGAGACCTGGTCCCAAGCCCCACGCCCTCGGCTTGCGGGCCCAGCCTCAACCTGAAGTGAAGTTGTCTTGCCCAAGGTTTCATGGGATTCGGTAATAGAAATGTGATGGAATAGGTTGTCGTCCTATTCGCGGCTCACGACGTACGATCCGGGACGGAAAAACAGCGCAAAAGAAGAAAAGTGGCCCGAAACTGATGAAAACGTTTGATTTTGGGCTCCTAAAATAGGCACAGCCGAGCAAGCTTGCTGCCCCCATCGTGGAGCTCTCGGAGAGGTTTCCAATGGTATGCTGTGCGACGCGTAACTCCTTGCAGATCAAAAGTTATTGGCACCGGAGACCTGGTCCCAAGCCCCATGCACTCGGTTTGCGGACCCAGCCTCTATGTGAGGCGAAGTTGTCTTGCCCAAGGTGCAATGGGATTCGGTAATAGAAATGTGATTGATTAGGTTGTCGTCCTTTTCTCGGCTGACGACGTACGATCCGAGACGGAAAAATAGCGTAAAAGAAGAAAATTATCCCAAAACTGAAGAAAACGTTCAATTTTGGCCTCCGAAAATAGGCACAACTGGCCAGGCTTGCTGCCCCCGTCGTGGAGCTCTCGGAATGGTTTCCAACGGTTTGCTGTGCGCCGTGTAACTCTTTACGGATCAAAAGTTATGGGCACCGGAGCGATGAAGACCTGGTCCCAAGCCCCACTCCCTCGGTTTGCGGGCCCAGCCTCTACCTGAAGCGAAGTTGTCTTGCCTAAGGTGACGTGGGATTCGGTAATAGAAATGTGATGGATTAGGTTATCGTCCTTTTGGCGGCTCACGACATACAACCCCGGACAAAAAAATAGCGCAAAAGATGAAAAGTCTTCTGAAACTGATGAAAACGTTTGATTTTGGGCTCCAAAAATAGGAGCAGTTGAGCAGGCTAGCTACCCTAGTCGTAGATCTCTCGTAGAGCTTTCCAACGGTATGTTGTGCGCCGTGTAACTTCATACGGATAAAAAGTGATGGGCACCGGAGTGACGGAGACCAGGTCCCAAGCCCCACGCCCACAGTTTGCGGGCCCAGCCTCTACCTGAAGCGAAGTTGTCTTGCCAAATGTGTCGTGGTATTCGGTAATAGAAATGTGATGGATTACGTTGTCATCCTTTTGGCGGCTCACGACGTACGACGCTAGATGGAAAAACAGCACAAAAGAAGAAAAGTGTCTCAAAATTGATGAAAACATTCGATTTTGGGCTACTAAAATAGGCGCAATCGAGCATGCTAGCTGCCCCAGTCGTAGAGCTCTCGGAGAGCTTTCCAACGGTTGGTTGTGCGCCGCGTAACTCCTTACGGATCAAAAGTTATGGGCACCGGAGCGTCGGAGACCTGGTCCCAAGCCCTACGCCCTCGGTTTGCGAGCCCAGCCTCTACGTGAAGCAAAGTTGTCTTGCCCAAGGTGCCTTGGGATTCGGTAATAGAAATGTGATGGATTAGGTTGTCGTACTTTTCGCGGCTAACGACGTACGATCCGGGACGGAAAAATAGCGCAAAAGAAGTAAAGTATCCCAAAACTGATGAAAATGTTCGATTTTGGCCTCCAAAAACTAGTGCAGCCGAGCAAGCTAGGTGCCCCCGTCGTAGAGCTCTCGGAGACCTTTCCAACGGTATGCTGTGCACCGCGTAACTCCTTATGGATCAAAAGTTATGGGCACTGGAGTGACGGAGACTTGGTCCCAAGCCCTATGCCCTCGGTTTGCGGGCCCAGCCTCAACCTGAAGTGAAGTTGTCTTGCCCAAGGTTTCTTGGGATTCGGTAATAAAAATGTGATGGATTAGGTTGTCATCCTTTTCGCGGCAGACGACGTACGATCAGGGATGAAAAAATAGCATAAAAGAAGAAAAATGTCCCAAAACTGATGAAAACGTTCGATTTTGGGCTCCGAAAATAGGCGCAGCCGAGTAGGGTTGCTACCCCCGTCGTAGAGCTCTCGGAGACCTTTCCAACGGTATGCTGTGCGCCGACTCCATACGGATCAAAAGTTATGGGCACTGGAGCGACGGAGACTTAGTTCCAAGCCCCACGACCTCGGTTTGCGGGCCCAACCTCAACTTGAAGCGAAGTTGTCTTGCCCAAGGTTTTGTGGGATTCGGTAATAGAATTGTGATGGATTAGGTTGTCGTCATATTTGCGGCTTACGACGTACGATCCGGGACGAAAAAACAGCGTAAAGGAAGAAAAGTGTCCCGAAAATGATGAAAAAGTTTGATTTTGGGCTCCTAAAATAGGCGTAGTAGATCAAGGTTGTTGCCCCCATCGTGGAACTCTAGGAGAGGTTTCCAACGGTATGTTGTGCGCTACGTAATTCCTTACGGATCAAAAGTTATAGGCACGGGAGCGACGGAGATCTAGTCCCAAGCCCCGCGCCCTCGGTTTGCGGACCCAGCCTCTACGTGAGGCAAAGTTGTCTTGCCCAAGGTGCCATGGGATTCGGTAATAAAAATGTGATTAATTAGGTTGTCGTCCTTTTCGCGACTGATGACGTACGATCCGGGACGAAAAAACATCGTAAAAGAAGAAAAGTGTCCCAAAATTGAAGAAAATCTTCGATTTTGGGCTCCAAAAATAAGCGCAACCGAGCAGGCTCCCTACCCCCGTCGAGGATCTCTCAGAGAGGTATTCAACGGTATGCTGTGCGCCACGTAACTCCTTACGGATCAAAAGTGATGGGCACCGGAGCGACGGAGGCCTGGTCCCAAGCCCAATGCCCTCGGTTTGCGGGCCCAACCTCTACCTGAAGCGAAGTTGTCTTGCCCAAGGTATCGCGGGATTCGGTAATAGAAATGTGGTAGATTAGTTTGTTGTCCTTTTGGCAGCTCACGACGTACGACCCGGGACGAAAAAACAGGGCAAAAAAAGAAAAGTGTCCCGAATATAATGAAAATGTTTAATTTTAGGCTCCGAAAATAGGAGCAGTCGAGTAGCCTAGCTGCCCCGTCGTAGAGCTCTCGGAGAGCTTTCCAACGGTATGTTGTGCGCCGCGTAACTCTTTACGGATCAAAAGTTATGGGCACCGGAGCGACGGAGACCTGGTCCCAAGCCCTACGCCCTCGGTTTGCGAGCCCAGCCTCTACGTGAAGCAAAGTTGTCTTCCCCAAGGTACAATGGGATTTGGTAGTAGTAATGTGATGGATTAGGTTGTCGTCCTTTTTGCGGCTCACGACGTACAATTCGGGACCGAAAAACTGCATAAAAGAAGTAAAGTGTCCCAAAACTGATGAAAACGTTCGATTTTGGGCTCTGAAAACTGGCGCAGCCGAGCAAGCTAGGTGCCCCCGTCGTAGAGCTCTCGGAAAGCTTCCCAACCGTATGTTGTGCGCTACGTAATTCCTTACGGATCAAAAGTTATAGGCACGGGAGCGACGGAGATCTGGTCCCAAGCCCCGCGCCCTCGGTTTGCGGACCCAGCCTCTACGTGAGGCAAAGTTGTCTTGCCCAAGGTGCCATGGGATTCGGTAATAAAAATGTGATTAATTAGGTTGTCGTCCTTTTCGCGGCTGATGACGTACGATCCGGGACGAAAAAACATCGTAAAAGAAGAAAAGTGTATCAAAATTGAAGAAAATCTTCGATTTTGGGCTGCAAAAATAAGCGTAGCCGAGCAGGCTCCCTACCCCCGTCGAGGATCTCTCAGAGAGGTATTCAACGGTATGCTGTGCGCCGCGTAACTCCTTACGGATCAAAAGTGATGGGCACCGGAGCGACGGAGGCCTGGTCCCAAGCCCAACGCCCTCGGTTTGCGGGCCCAACCTCTACCTGAAGCGAAGTTGTCTTGCCCAAGGTGTCGTGGGATTCGGTAATAGAAATGTGATAGATTAGTTTGTTGTCCTTTTGGCGGCTCACGACGTACGACCTGGGACGGAAAAACAGGGCAAAAAAAGAAAAGTGTCCCGAATATAATGAAAATGTTCAATTTTAGGCTCTGAAAATAGGAGCAGTCGGGCAGGCTAGCTGCCCCAGTCGTAGAGCCCTCGGAGAGCTTTCCAACGGATGGTTGTGTGCCGCGTAACTCCTTACGGATCAAAAGTTCTGGGCACCGTGGCGTCGGAGACCTGGTCCCAAGCCCTACGCCCTCGGTTTGCGAGCCCAGCCTCTACGTGAAGCAAAGTTGTCTTGCCCAAGGTGCCTTGGGATTCGGTAATAGAAATGTGATGGATTAGGTTGTCGTACTTTTCGTGACTCACGACGTAAGATCCGGGACGAAAAAATAGCACAAAAGAAGTAAAGTATCCCAAAACTGATGAAAATGTTCGATTTTGGGCTCCAAAAACTAGCGCAGCCGAGCAAGCTAGGTGCCCCCGTCGTAGAGCTCTCGGAGACCTTTCCAACGGTATGTTGTGCACCGCGTAACTCCTTATGGATCAAAAGTTATGGGCACCGGAGCGACGGAGACTTGGTCCCAAGCCCTACGCCCTCGGTTTGTGGGCCAAGCCTCAACCTGAAGTGAAGTTGTCTTGCCCAAGGTTTCTTGAGATTCGGTAATAAAAATGTGATGGATTAGGTTGTCATCCTTTTTGCGGCTGACAACGTACGATCAGGGATGGAAAAATAGCATAAAAGAATAAAAGTGTCCCAAAACTGATGAAAACGTTCGATTTTGGGCTCCGAAAATAGGCGCAGCCGAGTAGGGTTGCTGCCCCCGTCGTAGAGCTCTCGGAGACCTTTCCAACGGTATGCTGTGCACCGACTCCATACGGATCAAAAGTTATGGGCACTGGAGCGACGGAGACTTAGTCCCAAGCCCCACGACCTCGGTTTGCGGGCCCAGCCTCAACCTGAAGCGAAGTTGTCTTGCCCAAGGTTTCGTGGGATTCGGTAATAGAATTGTGATGGATTAGGTTGTCGTCATATTCGCGGATTACGACGTACGATCCGGGACGGAAAAACAGCGTAAAGGAAGAAAAGTGTCCCGAAAATGATGAAAAAGTTTGATTTTGGGCTCCTAAAATAGGCGTAGTAGATCAAGCTTGTTGCCCCCATCGTGGAGCTCTAGGAGAGGTTTCCAACAGTATGTTGTGCGCCACGTAATTCCTTACGAATCAAAAGTTATAGGCACGGGAGCGACAGAGATCTGGTCCCAAGCCCCGAGCCCTCGATTTGCGGACCCAGCCTCTACGTGAGGCGAAGTTGTCTTGCCCAAGGTGCCATGGGATTCGGTAATAAAAATGTGATTGATTAGGTTGTAGTCCTTTTCACGGCTGATGACGTACGATCCGGGACGAAAAAATATCGTAAAAGAAGAAAAGTGTCCCAAAATTGAAGAAAATGTTCGATTTTGGGCTCCAAAAATAAGCGCAGCCGAGCAGGCTCCCTACCCCCATTGAGGATATCTCAGAGAGGTATCCAACGGTATGCTGTGCGCCGCGTAACTCCTTACGGATCAAAAGTGATGGGCACCAGAGCGACGGAGGCCTGGTCCCAAGCCCAACGCCCTCGGTTTGCGGGCCCAACCTCTACCTGAAGCGAAGTTGTCTTGCCCAAGGTGTCGTGGGATTCGGTAATAGAAATGTGATAGATTAGTTTGTTGTCCTTTTGGCGGCTCACGACGTACGACCCGGTACGGAAAAACAGGGCAAAAAAAGAAAAGTGTCCCGAATATAATGAAAATGTTCAATTTTAGGCTCTGAAAATAGGAGCAGTCGGGCAGGCTAGCTGCCCCAGTCGTAGAGCTCTCAGAGAGCTTTCCAATTGTACGTTGTGTGCCGCGTAACACCTTACGGATAAAAAGTTATGGGCACCGGAGAGACGAAGACCTGGTCCAAAGCCCCACGCCCTCGGTTTGCGGGCCCAGCCTCTACCTGAAGCGAAGTTGTCTTGCCCTAGGTGACGTGGGATTCGGTAATAGAAATGTGATGGATTAGGTTGTCGTCCTTTTGGCGGCTCACGACATACGACCCGGGATGAAAAAATAGCGCAAAAAAAGAAAAGTGTCCCAAAACTGATGAAAACGTTCGATTTTGGGCTCCAAAAATAGGAGCAGTCGAGCAGGCTAGCTGCCCCAATTGTAGAGCTCTCGGAGAGCTTTCCAACGGAATATTGTGCGCCGCGTAACTCCTTACAGATCAAAAGTTATGGGCATTGGAGCGACGGAAACCTAGTCCCAAGCCCCACTCCCTCGGTCTACAGGCCCAGCCTCTACATGAATCAAAGTTGTCTTGACCAAGGTGCCATGGGATTCGGTGATACAAATGTGATGGATTCGATTGTCATTCTTTTCACGGCTTATGACGTACGATCCGGGATAGAAAATCAGTGCAAAAGAAGAAAAGTGTCCCAAAACATATGAAAACATTCGATTTTGGGCTCTGAAAATAGGCGCAGCCGAGCAGGCTTACTGCCGCCGTCGTATAACTCTCGGAGAGCTTTCCAACGGTATGCTGTGCATCGCATAACTCCTTATGGATCAAAAGTTATGGGTACAGGAGCGACGGAGACCTGGTCCCAAGCCCCAAGCCGTCGGTTTGCGGGCCGAGCCTCTACGTGAAGCGAATTTGTCTTACCCAAGGTGCCTTGGGATTCGGTAATAGAAGTGTGAGGGATTAGGTTGTCGTCCTTTTCACGGCTCACGACGTACGATCAAGGACGAAAAAACAGCGCAAAATAAGAAAAGTATCCCAAAACTGTTGAAAACATTAGATTTTGGGCTCTGAAAATAGGACCATCCTTTAGGCTAGCTACCCCCGTCGTAGAGCTCTGGGAAAGCTTTCCAACGATTTGCTGTGCACCGCGTAACTCCTTACGGATCAAAAGTTATGGGCACCGGAGCGACGGAGACTTGGTCTCAAGACCCACGACCTCGGTTTGCGGGCCCAGCCTCTACGTGAAGCGAAGTTGTCTTGCCCAAGGTACCGTGGGATTCAGTAATAGAAATTTGATCAATTAGGTTGTTGTTCTTTTCGCGGCTCACGACGTACGATCCGGGACGGAAAAACAGCGCAAAAGAAGAAAAGTACCCCAAAATTGATGAAAATGTTTGATTTTGGGATCTGAAAATAGGCGCAAACGAGAAGGCTTGCTGGCCCCGTCGTAGAGCTCTTGCAGAGCTTTCCAACGGTATGATGTGCGCCGCATAACTCCTTACAGATAAAAAGTTATGGGCACCGGAGTGAAGGAGACTTGGTCCCAAGCCCTACGCCCTCGATTTGCGGGCCCAGCCTCAACCTAAAGTGAAGTTGTCTTGCCCAAGGTTTCGTGGGATTCGGTAATAGAAATGTGATGGAATAGGTTGTCGTCCTATTCGCGTCTCACAATGTACGACCCGCGATGGAAAAACAGCGCAAAAGAAGAAAAGGGTCCCCAAACTAATGAAGATATTCGATTTTGGGCTCTGAAAATAGGTGCAGTCGAGCAGGCCAGATGCCCCGGTCATAGAGCTTTCGGAGAGCTTTCTAACGGTATGCTGTGCGCCGCGTAACTCCTTATGGATCAAAAGTTATGGGCACTGGAGCAACGGAGACCTGGTCCCAAGCCCCACGCACTCAGTTTGCAGGCCCAACCTCTACGTGAAGCGAAGTTGTCTTGCCCAAGGTGCCGTGGGATTCGGTAATACAAATGTGATGGATTCGTTTGTCGTCCTTTTCGCGGCTCACGACGTACGATCCGGGAAAGAAAAACAACGTAAAAGAAGAAAAGTGTCCTGAAACAGATGAAAACATTCGATTTTGGGCTCCAAAAATAGGCGCAACCGAGTAGACTTCCTGTCGTCGTCGTAGAGCTCTCGGAGAGCTTTCCAACGGTATGCTGTGCACCGCGTAACACCTTACGGATCAAACGTTATGGGCACCAGAGCGACAGAGACCTAGTCCCAAGCCCCAAGCCCTCGGTTTCCGGGCCCAGCCTCTACGTGAAGCGAAGTTGTCTTGCCAAAGGTGCTGTGGGATTCGATAATGGAAATGTGATGGATTGGGTTGTCATCCTTTTCGCAGCTCACGACGTACGATCCGGGACATAAAAAAAGCGCAAAAGAAGAACTGTGCTCCAAAACTGATTAAAACATTTGATTTTGGGATCTGAAAATAGGCGCAAATGAGAAGGGTTGCTGCCCCCGTCGTAGAGCTCTAGGATAACTTTCCAAAGGTATGATGTGCGCCGCGTAACTCCTTACGGATGTAAAGTTATGGGCACCGGAGCGACGAAGACCTGGTCCCACGACCCACACCCTCGGTTTGCGGCCCAGCCTCTACGTGAAGCGAAGTTGTCTTGCCCAAGGTATTGTGGGATTTGGTAATAGAAATGTGATGGATTAGGTTATCGTCCTTTTCGCGGCTCACGAGGTACGACCTGGGTCAGAAAAACATCGCAAAAAAAAAAAAATATCCCGAAACTGATAAAAATGTTCGGATTTGGGATCTGAAAACAGGCACAAATGAGAAGGCTTGCTGCCCCTGTCGTAGAGCTCTCGGAGAGCTTTCCAACGGTATGATGTGCACCGCGCAACTCCTTACGGATCAAAAGTTATGGGCACTGGAGTGACGGAGACCTGGTCCGAAGCCCCACACCCTCGGTTTGCGGGCCTTGCCTCTACGTGAAGCGAAGTTGTCTTGCCCAAGGTTCCGTGGGATTTGGTAATAGAAATGTGATGGATTAGGTTGTCGTCCTTTTTGCGGCTCACGACGTACGATCCGGGACAGAAAAACAGCGCAAAAGAAGAAAAGTGTCCCGAAACTGGTGAAAACGTTTGATTTTGGGCTCCAAAAACAGGCGTAGCCGAGCAGGCTTGCTGTCTCCGTTGTAGAGCTCTTGGAGAGCTTTCCAACGGTACACTGTGCACCGCGTAACTCCTTACAGATCAAAAGTTATGGGCAACGGAGCGACGGAGACCTGGTCCCAAGCCCCACGCCCTCGGTTTGCAGGCCCAGCCTCTACGTGAAGCAAAGTTGTCTTGCTCAAGGTGCCGTGGGATTCGGTAATACAAATGTGATGGATTCGATTGTCGTCCTTTTCACAGCTCACGACGTACGATACGGGACAGAAAAATAGCGCAAAAGAAAAAAAGTGTCCCAAAATAGATGAAAACGTTCGATTTTGGGCTCCGAATGTCACGCCCCCAACCCGACCTATGGAGGTTAGACTAAGGTGTAATCTAATCATTCATGTTCTTTTACGACTATAACTGATTAACGAAGATTAAGCTTATCCGTTAGACTAGAACTCCAAAAATTCTCCGGAAAATCGGTAGCATAACGGCTGTAATTGGCTTCTTAGTTTGACCTGATTTTCTAAACGCCTCAAAATATTCAATCTCAAATTCGATTCCAACGAAGGTTGCTATTTATCACCAATTGATATGTCTACTATTTATCTCAAGTCTCGTTTGATTAACACCTAGCATGGCAACTATGTCTCATTTATGTGTCAATTCCTATTGCACAAGTACCTGTTGATCTTAGCTTACAAATGAGTACATGCTCAAGATTGGATGGATTCATTTTACTTAGCCCTTTGCCTAATACTTCATAAGCCTGTAGTAGTTACTAATCAAGTAGTAAAATGATCAAATAGGGTGTCTGTCTAGTTATAATCAGTACAAATCAAAATTAGACACCAAATTACAACGAGGGTCTTTTACAATAACAACGACAAACAACATAAGAGATAATCTTCAAAACAAACATATCGTTCACAAAATGGCCACAGTCAAGTAAGGCACGTAGGGCAGGCAATCACTCCAAGGAGTCATCAACAGGCACGTTATCCTCGGGTACCTGTTCCTGATCTTCTTCACCTGTGATGATAAAAGAGGGTGAGTCCTTATGAACTCAGCGAGGGGGAACGAGAAATATGTTTTGAAACTCTTTTTCCGATTGAACTTATGAAAAACCCCTTTTTAAAAATATGTCGCGTATCACAAGTAGTAAGGTACGCAAAGTATATGAATCAAATTGAGCAGAAGATACAATTACCAATCATTTCCAGGATACGGTGAGCATTTGCTCTCAATATCATTTTCGATAACGATGGTTGCAGCCGACTTCAATAATCCACTTATCGCTCCCAATTGGGTGTACTCCGGATGTACCCCGAAAACCTACGACCCAACTCTCCGAGGGTAGAATGCCAAGCGAGAGAGGGAATTGGACCATGGTAGTCACGGGAGCACCGGCAAGCCCTATGCCACCCGGCGTTCGTGAAACGCTACCATGCCACAATGAAAGGTTGCAACCTTGTATGCAATGCACATTTATAACATTTAACAAATCACATTAGGAGGACAGCAAAGTAGGTTGCCTCCGAGCAGTTATAAGATCGCACGTTGACAAGTAAATACATGAGGCATGCTTTGACATTTAATTTCACTTGTAATACACATGGAGGTATATGAATATTAAACGGGCAGCCATGTAACACATGTAAATCAAGTCATATAACTCATTTCGGGGTTCACATAATCAAGTAATAAGTTTATACAAGCATGCAACGATGTCTACATGGGACCGGGTGCAAGAAAAGTCTACTTATCAACATGTAATCATTGGGAATCACATTTCAAGCATACTTAACATTTATTAGGCAGCCCACTAATCACACAATTAGACACAATAACCATAGGATCAACACTTAGCGAGTTTTCATATTCAATGGGGTTTCAATTCATGCTTACACGTGTGATTAAGCCGCAAGTTGTCACGTAATTAAACCCAAGCCGTGCATCGATTAATTAAAATATCCTCAATCATCCAACACAGTCCACACAACATCCAAGTGCCACAATCCCAAGTATTCAATACCACAAGAGAAGTTACAATATTTTTCAAAGCATATCACTAAATAAAAACCTCACTGCAATGGTCTGTTTTCCCACAATCATTTAGACAAGCAAACAATCTCCAATTCCAGTGAACAAAATGTCAAATTAAATCTTAATGAGTGATTTAAATCTAGAAACAAACCTCGCATCATTTGGAGTTCGGATTCAAGAGTTATAGCTAAAACCGTGAGACTACGCAAAACTGTCCAGATTCGTACATATTTCAATACTTGCCATTTTTTAGGGTCTTAGGGTCAGATTTAGCTTTAGTCTATTTCTGACAAAAAATGTCCAGAACTGAAAAATCTAGCAACCTACCAAATTTCATGCATTTTAAATATCATTTACTAGGTCAAAACTGTTTCGTTCTACAAGGACAATGAACTGCCAAAAACCTGCTCCATTTTCCCAGATTTTCCAGATTTAGACACCCTTCAATGTTTTTCCATTTTAGAGACCTTAGAGTTAAAATTGACCTTGGGTTATTTCTACAAAAAATGCTCAGAACTGGCAAAACTAGTCACCTACCGATTTTAATGCATTTTCAACATCATTTACAAGGCCAAATGTACTACGCTCTACCAAGTCAGAAATCTGCCAGCTACTCGACTATTACCTATCTTCAAGTTCTAGCCAAATATCTTGCCATGTATGGTTACATAAGCTCATGTACACACATATACAACAAGTACAGAGGTAAATCTAGACATATGAAGGCATGCATGTGGTTTTTGAAAGCTTTTAAAAAGGATTAACCCTCACCTTAGCCTATTGATGATAAATGATGCTCAAAATTCTTGAAGATGCACAACAAGGTCTTCTCTCCATGTTTGGCCGAGAGATATTGCTGGATTTCCTTAATTCCTAGCTGAGTTATCATGTTCTTAGTATGTGCATGTGGTTAGAACAAAAGGGAGATGAAAGAAAAGCTATCAAACATACCTAGGGCCGAAATGAAGGGTTTTTATGAGCTTGCATGCGTTTCTTGCTTCTTGTTTGCTTTCCTTTGCCTTGGACGATGCTTGGGTTTTATGGAGAGTAATTTTTTCAGTCTTGGAGGCTCATGAACATGCTAAGGCCGAGAGATAGAGAGGAGATGAGAGCTTGAGAGGATGTTAAGAGCAAATGAGAGTTTGAGAGAAAGAAAATGATATGTTTGTGCATGTGGACGGATATAGGCTTGCAAAATTCTGATTTTGTGTCTTCAAAAGCATGTTTTGAATTGTTTTTTGGCATGGCATTGCAAGGGCCGAGACAAGCATGCTAGGGTAGGATTTTCAGGAGTTTTTTAGGCATTGTTTAATGTGTTGGTGTCATAGAATGTTTAGGATGCTTTGAAATTATGTATTGTTTATTCAAGTGCAAGGTATGGTCGGCCAAGGCATAAGCAAAATCTGAATTTTGTTATGTTTTGAGCATTATTTTATTGTGTGTGCTTGGGATATGCAAAAGAATAAAGAATAAAGAATAAGAATGTTTAGCTTTTGGTGAAATTTTGTCTTCTAGTGAGTTGATTTAGGATTATAATATTAGTTAGTGGAATTTGTAGGATTAATTAATAATCTAGTGCTTCGTGTAAGATGCTTTCTTGATTAGAGTGTGGGCACGCTTTCCTAGGTTTAGGACACGCACTACGAGCTAAAGCATGAACTACGAGAGAAATGCATGTTTCCCAAGCAAATGCACCCAATCCTAAATGAATGCACGTAATTCGATGCAATGCACATAAAACGAGACACGACTCTAAAACCTAGGTCAAGGCACACAATTCTAGGTTAGGGCACACAAAATGAGGTATCGCACGCAAATCGAGGTCCAGCCTCACACTGAAAATAGGCGCAGCCGAGCAGGCTTACTGCCACCGTCGTAGTGCTCTCGGAAAGCTTTCCAACGGTATGCTGTGCGCTGCGTAACTCCTTACGGATAAAAAGTTATAGGCACCAGAGCGACGGAGACCTGGTCCCAAGCCCCACGTGTCACGCCCCAACCCGGCCTATAAAGGTTAGACTAGGGTGTGATCTAAACATTCAAGTCTATCTCGTACTTAACTGTTCATGAAAGTTTAACACTTAACGTTTTAGCCTAAACTCCATAATTTTCCAGAAAATCGGTAGCATAACGACTGTAATTGGGCTATTTAGTTTGGCCTAATTCTCTAAACGCCTCAAATTTTCCAATCTCAATTTCATTTCCAACTAAGATTACTATTTACCATCAATTGAAATGCCTACTGGTTATCTCGAAGTCTCGTTTGATTAATAACCTAGCATGATACTATATCCGTTTATTTGTTAATCCTCGTTACAAATGTACCTGTTGATCTTATCTTATCAATGAGTACCTGCTTAAGATTGGATGGGTTCATTTTACTTAATCCTTACCTGATACTTCATAATCCTATGATAGATACTAACCAGTGACGATAGCAAAACGACCATAGTAGTGTCTGTCTAGTTATTATCAGTACAAGCCAAAATTAGACCCCAAATTACAACGGGGGTCTTTTACATTACAAACATCAAGCAACATGAAAAGAAACAGTCTTCAAGCAGCATAGTGTTCACAATGGCCATAATCAAGCAAAGTACATAGGACAGGCAATCATTCCAAGGAATCATCGTTAGGCACGTCGTCCTCGGGTACCTGTTCTTGATCTTCTTCACCTGAGATGATAAAAGAGGGTGAGTCCTTAAGAACTCAGCGAGGGGGAACGAGAAATAGGTTTTGAAACTCATTTTCCGGTTCAACTTATGAAAACCCTTTTTGCAAGCATGAATATATCACAAATAAGTACATAACAATAATATAAAAGTAAAGGAACACAATTACCCGTCTTTCCTCCCCGAGGTCCTCTAGGAACCAAGCCAGAGTACTTATACACATAGTGAAAAGGATACGGTGAGCTTTTGCTCTCAGTTCATTTCCAGTATCAGTTGTTGCGACCGACTTCAAATCATCCCCTTATCACGCCAAATGGGTGTACTCCGGATGTACCCCGAAATCCTATGACCCAACTCTCTGAGGAAGTCTAGCCCCCAAGCGAGAGAGGGAATTGGACAATGGTAGTCACAGTTGCACCGGCAAGCCCGATGCCGCTCGGTGTGCGTGAATGCTACCACGCCAGAATGAAAGGTTGCAACCTTGTATGCAATGCACATTTATGACATTTAATATATCACATTAGGAGGACAACAAAGTAGGTTGCCTCCGAGCAGTCATAAGATTGCACATTGACAAGTAAACAAGCGAGGCACGATAAGACAAGTAATTTCACTTGAAAGGCACATGGAGTTATATGAACATTAAACGGGCAGCCATGTAACGCACGTAAATCAAGTCATATAACTCATTTCAAAGTTCACGTAATCAAATAACAAGATTATTCAACATGCAACGACATCTACGTGGGACCAGGTGCAAGAAAAGCCTACTTATCAACATGAAATCATCGAAATCATATTTAGGGCTACAAGGGCAACTACGGGCAGCCTACTAAACACATAATCCAACACAACATCCAAAGGATCAACACTTAGCAAATTCACCTAGTTACTAGGGTTCCAATTCGTGCTTACCCGTGCGATTAAGCCCCAAGTCATCTCAAAATCAAACTCAAGCCATGCATCGATTAATTCAAACACCCTCAAGTATTCAAAATAGTCCACACAACATCCCAATGCCACAATCCCAAGCATTTAACACAACAAGAGAAGCTACAATAATTTTTCTAAGCATATCACTAAGTGAAACCCTCACTGCAATGGGCTGTTTTCTCACAATCATTAAGACAAGAAAACAATCTCCAATTCTAGTGAATAAGATGTCAAATTAAAGCTTAAGAAGTGAACTAAATTCAGAAACAAACCTCGCATCATTTGGAGTTCGGGTTCAATAGTTATAGCCAAAATAGTGAGACTGCACAAAACTGTCCAAATATGCACACATTTCAATACTTGTCGTTTTTTAGGGCCTTAGGGTCAGATTTAGCCTTAGTCAATTTCTGACAAAAATGTCCAGAACTGAAAAATATAGCAGTACACCAAATTTCCAGGCTTTCCAGATTTGGACACATTTTAATGATTTGCCATTTTGAGGACCTTAGATTCAAAATTAGCTTTGGCCTATTTCTTCAAAAAATGTTCAGAACTGGAAAAACTAGTCACCTACCAATTTTCACGCATTTTCAACATCATTTACCTAGCCAAAATCACCTCAAACTAACAAGACAGAAAGCTGTCACATGCACGATTTCATCTATCATCACATTCTAGCCCAAAATCTTGCCATGCATGGTTGTAAAAGCTTATGAACACACATATATCTCAAGTACAGAAGCAAAGATAAACATTTAAGAGCATGCATGTGGTTTTTTTTGAAAGATTTTCAAGAAGCTTTAGCCCTCACCTTAGCAAAACAACAAGAAGATGCACAAGACTCTTGGTGAAGCACAAAGTTGACCTTTTTCCTTGCTTAGCTGAGAAACCACTCGATTTTTCTCAAATTTCCTAGCTTAGTAACCAAGTTCTTAGTAGGTGCATATGGTTAGAACAAGAAGAAAAGAAATGGAAGCTAGCAAACTCACCTAAGCCGAAATGGAGATTCAAAGAGCTTGCATGTGTGTTTCTTGCAACCTAGCTTGCTTAGTCGAGCTCCCTAGCTTCTTGCTTGCCTTGATGAACCATGGAGTGATGAAGATGAGCTATGGAGTCTACAATTGTGACGCCCGAGTTTTAGCCATGCATTCAATTACTGTTGCATCCCTTGTTTGCGCATTTCCTTCTGTGCATTATTAACTGTCTTCTTAAATTACTATTCACTCCGTTTTTAACTTCATGCTATTAGCGAATTAGCATTTTTATTAAATCATATTAATTGTTAGAGTAGTGGGAAAAATGTGCATTTGAGCTAGAGGCGATAGGAGAGCTCGTTTAGAAAATGATTTTTGTAGTTGTATGAATAGTGTTACGTAACATAACTTAGGGAATGAATTAGCTAGCATTCATTTTACTATCTAGGCTCGTTTTAAGCTAACTAAGCGCATTTAGTGAACCATTTAAGCAAGCAACTTAGCCCCATTTAATATATAACTCACACAACACACACATTAGCTCATAACTTAGCAAAACAAAAAACAAAAAAAGAGCATGCTGAAAACACTGTAGCAAATCCGAGAATTGCATAGGAGAACAACTAGAGTTTTTTTGCTCAACAAATCATCATTCCAAGCCAAGCCAAGCTAGGTGCAAGTGGTTTAGGGTGTCTACTAGCCTCCTAGGAGCTCCTACGTGCATTGGTGAGGGATTTCACGGCTTATTTTCGCATTTTAAAATAGTTGCTATTTTCTTGATTTGTTGAAAATGTGTTCAAATGCTATTGTATTGATTATCTATGCTATTATACCTTGTATATGAGTGCTAGAGAACATATTTGAACCATTGTTTCACTTTTTAAACGGTTGGAATCGTTAGTTTAATTCATGAGGTGAATAGTGACATTTTTCTAGGGTTTTGTGTAATTGCTCGAATTAGCTTGATTCAACACTCCTAATAGATGCCTTAGGTGCTAATGAAGGTAGTCTAATAGCCCCGTGCACTTGAATTGCTCTAAAATCGCATAAAACGTAAAATAGTCAACTTTAATAAAGGGGTTTCGGGGTTAAGACGAATCCGGGTGGATTCGGGCTCTACTTTTGGTATCCTTAGGCTACCTAGGTGCTATAGAAGCTTTGCTAATCCTTGTTTGAAGCCCGGATGAGGTAGGTGTAGTGTAAAGCTATAAGAGGGAATTTGGGGCTTTCGAGGTTATTGCGGGCGTTTGAATGAGTTAGAGGGTTGAAAGGGTTCCTTGAGGGTTAGTTAAAAGGTTGGTAGAGTTTTCCTTTAAATTTGAATCATTAACTTTGGTTTGGAGGAGAAATAGCTTGAATAACAAAGGGGTTTAGGTGCAATTTCAGTTGTCTCGCGCTTCTAAGACCTTGGCATGACTTCTTGAATGTTTAAATGTAGTTTCAAGTTGGTGTGGAACTTTTGATGTAATTCTAATTATATCTTGTATATGCCCTTTTGTAAAACTGCTTATTTGCTTGTATAAACTGCTTCTATTTTAACTGCATTGAGGAAACTTCGAGCTTAAAACTGTATTAATTGGAGAAGGATTAGGGGTTGAATTATATACCATTAGAAAGCCTTACGAGTCTAGTTTCTACAGATTTTTACGGTGCATTAATCGGAGTTGTCTAGAGCAAGTTATGATCATTTTGGTGAGATGTGTCAGAAATGCCCTGTTACGCGAGAATATGAATTTTGTTGTTATTTTGCTATAGTAATGATATAATTCAGTTCTAATTGGATGTATTCGATCAAGACCTTATTATGTAGTGTCCTTGGATGATTAATAACGTAATGGGGCTCTTATAGTTATGTTGTTTTCATGAATTGTAATTGAAATCTAATTGCTAGTAAAGTTAATTTAAATTGAAAGCTATTATATTCGACTGTGAATGAGAAATGCTAGTAGAGTTGTGATGGTCACCACCTTTAGACATAGGTAATGTTTCTATATATGCTAAACAATTCAACTGTTAGAATTAGTTGTTGTTATCAATGTGCAACTAGTGAACACTTAGAAAGGACAAGTAAACTATGTGGAAGAATGTGTTTAATGCTTTTTGAAACTACATGTAAGGTTAATTGTAAGTTGATAGTTGTCTATTATATGTTAAATGTAATTAACTTAAGTTAATACTACTAGTGATATGTTAGAATCTTAGCTTGAAGTATAGTTATTTTACTAAAATAGTATGTTAGTTATTAAATGGTTGATAGTTAACTTTTCTATTAGTTGATAAATGCATTTCTTTCCCTATGTGCTAATGTTGGGCTATCTTCATAGAGATATTACTAACTATTGTAAGTAAAGTAGAATATGAATTAGAAGTTCATTAAAGTAGTAAAAGACTGGGTAGTGTCATTGTGAATGAATGTGTCATTTGAACATTAAAGTAACCCAACCTTTATTATCTATATATCATTTGGAGAAATTCTTTGAGTTGAGTTAATGGCTAGTTTATTGTTATGTGGAGTGAATTAATTTCTTGTACAAGTTATTAACTAAAGTTAAATGAGAAATAGTATGAGTAACTGCAGGCTCATGTGTTGATTTTAGTTAAACTAAATTCTAGCTCGATTTATATCTAGTTATAGCATGCTGGTTGAATCATTCTCATTTAAGTTTTTGAACTATCTTCTTAATTAACTTGTAGACTATTGAAAATATGGAATATATGTTAAGTTAAAGTATATAAAAGTGGTATTTTGTTAAAAATAGAATTCTAATAGATATTGTATATATGCTAAATAAGCGAAGTTATAAGTTAGCTAACTTAGAATGAATGTTGTAGTTAAAGAGTAATTGAAGTAATGTTTGCTCATAGGTTCAAGGTGACTGGAAATGATGTGATTCAAACTTACATCTTGGAGCTCGGTAGAGGTGAGGGAGACTTCATCCTTATGTGCATAATAGTTTATTTACTTGTACTTAGATTATGTGCACTTATTGTCTATATATTGTGTGTGAGGGCAACCTACTTTGTTGTCCCTCAACCATGTGTTTATTGATTTATACTATTGTTATCATTTTGAGTGCATTGCATCGTGGTTGCGCAACCATTCGGGCATGGTAGTGTTGGGGAAACCGGGCGGCATCGGGCTTGCCGGTCCACCTCGGCTACCATGGTTGCCCAGTCCCTCTCTCGCTTGGGATGCCGCCCAGGGAGAGTTGGGTCGTAGGATTTCAGGGTACATCCGGAGTACACCCGTTTGGAGTTATAAGGGGATGTCGGCTTATCGATATTAGTGTCATTATTACATCGAGATTTCAGTTCATGGCGTCGCTGGTGTGCCTCTGCCCTTCAGGGTATTCGCTTAGCCAGGACGTTACAGAAGTCAAAGTGTATCGTATCCTTTTTAATGTGTAGTAACTTGTTGTTTTAATTGTTCTTTGGTTGTAAAATACTTTATTTGTACTAACTGCTGCATTGCACGTCACCAGTTGACCTTATCCCTCACTGAGCAATTGTGATTGCTCATACCTCGCTAAACATGTTTCAGGAAGTGCTGAGGGTGAA